>OW119933.1:92520718-93720718 GCA_933210815.1 Meta bourneti
AAGATTGGGTAGCTGGGATTTAAAAGCGTTTTGGTACAATTGTTATGAATCGGTATATCCTGTGCGCGCGATAATCTCCATTTTTTTTCATATAGTTTAAAACGTTTTCGTGACAAATCAGTTTTCGTGTTTCATATATTTCGATATTCAGTTTCGCACTGCAATTTGAATACAACCCCTTTGAGTGGTTCACAAGCATAATTGCATCCTGCAGTCTTCCCTGTATGGCTTCTAACTTATTTTGACTTCCTTGACCAGTAGACTATTTCCAAAAAATATATTCAAAGGTATGTAGGTAGGTAGTTGTATTAACGTCACACTGGAGCGACACAACGGGCTATTGTCGAGGGTCCGAGATTAACCCCGAAGGGAAAGACCCGAGGACAACACCTCATAACTTTGTACCACGGTCTGATGACGAGGTCACACTTGTGAGTTGGCACTCCACTATCCAAACTTCCACACCACGCCAACAAGATGAAATTTCAGGCGAAGTATGACTTAACGTTCACCAACTCCCATGTACACGGTAGAGTTTCGGACTCACAACCCTCCGGTTGCTAATCCGCTATTCTTTCAAACGGGTTACTGTGTCCCTCTATTCTAAGGAAATGAGGAATAGAATATTTCCAAAGGACTCTATTTCAAGGAAAGTAGCAATATAATCGTTTCAAGGGATTCTATTGTAAATAATGAGCAATAGAATCTTTCCAAAGGATTCACTCCCAAGGAAATGAGCAATAGAACTGCTCCAAGGAATTCTATTCCAATGAAATGAGCAATGGAATATTTTCAAAAATTTTTAATCTAAGAAAAGAACCGATAGAATTATTCCAAAGGGTTGGCTGAAAGAATCCATGGATTCTTTCAGCCAACAGGTTTGGTTATTTAGCCATTAAGCATGTTATGGCTTAAAAACAATACTTACAACTCCTAAATCTCAGAGGGTTAATTGAATTTACTCTAATTTGGATTTTTATCCTTCAGCATTTCTACCCACTGATATTGAATCGCTACCATTCCCGAAGTTCTCCGAACACATGGAATTGCAACATAAATCTCACGATCTTTTATCGACGCGGCAGTGCTTGTTTTGCAACACCTCTCACGCCCTATAAAACGCACCATAAAAGATTTCTTTTGCTATAGAATTGAAGCGTTGTGCCGCTATATAAATACAGGATGTTCTGCAGGTTTTAAAACGCATTTTTTGAATTCACCAGAAAAAGGATTGCGTAGCTGCGATTTAAAAGCGTTTTGGTGCTATTTTTAGGAATCGGTATATCCTATGCGAAAATCTTCACCTTTTGATATCGTTCGAAATGCTTTCGTGCCAAACCTGTTTTCGTCCTTCGTGTCGATTTCTGGTACTCAATTAGATCCTGTTAATTCGATTATTAACTCTTTAACAGTTCACACCAATAATTCCGTATCGCAAACTGCAGTCTTCCCTGCATGATTTCCAGCATGGCCAAATATGGCTCTTGCGCCATAAAACCTCAAAACCAACCAACCCTGCATGATTTCTCACCAATTTTGACCTACTTGACCAGTAGTATCTTTCCAAAGGATTCTATCATAAGGAAATGATCAATAAAATTCTTACAAAGGATTCTATTCTATGGAAAGAAGCAATAGAATCGTTCAAAGGGATTCCATTCTGAGGATAGGACCAATAGAATCTTTCCAAAGGATTCGTATCCACGGAATGAAGTATAAAATAGTTCCAAACGATTCTATTTCAATGAAATGAGCAATGGAATATTTCCAAAGGATTCGTATCCACGGAATGAAGTATAAAATAGTTCCAAACGATTCTATTTCAATGAAATGAGCAATGGAATATTTCCAAAGGATTTTATTCCAAGGAGAGGAATTATAGAATCATTCCAAGGAATTCTATTATAAGAAAATGAGCAATAACAGCTTTGCAAAGATTCTGTTCTAAGGAGAGGAGGAATAGATTCATTCCAAAGGACTCACTTCCAAGGAAATGTGAGTAATAGGATAGTTCCAAACAATTCGATTCGAATGAAATGAGCAATGTAATATTTCCTAAGGATTTTATGCTAAGGAAAGAACCGATAGAATCTTTCAAAGGACTGTATTCTATGGAAAGGAGCAATAGAAACTTTTCAAATGACTATCTTCTAAGGGTAGGAACAATAGAATCATTCTAAAAATTGAAAGAATTTTTGGATACTTTAGAAAGGTGTGGTAATTTAGTCATTATGTGGGTTGTGACGTAAAAGCAACACTACACTACTCACAAATCTTGCGATGCTTAGAGGGTTATATCTTTGTGACAACATTTTCTTATTCCCAATGGCTTGGAATTACGGTGCTGTACTCGAGTCTTTCCCTTCGGGTTTGATCCCGGACCGTCGCGAATAGCCCGTTGTGTTGCTCCAGTGCGACGTTAATTAAAATACCTACCTACCCAATGGCTTGGACACAGTCATAATACAAGAGAAAGATTAACATAACACAGAAGAAAACAACGAGCAATTACAGCAAGAATATTAATATAACACATATCGAGAATGAACGAAAGAACAAAGAAAAGACAAAAATCATTTCTCTAAATTTATCTCTCCTCTCAATACTTAGGGGCCATCATGGCTCAGTGGGTATGCCCACTGCGCTAGCAACCTTCGAGTTGTAGGCGGTGTATGTTCGGTTCCTGTCAGGTGCATTTCTCCCTGGGTGTATTTCTCTCTTCTGCATCAGTAAAACTTCCATTGTGTGTGTATGTCTATTACCTGATATTGTATGTCTTGTGTCTGGCGCAGCGTTGCCAGATATGGCCCTTGCCCCATAAAACCCTAAACCAACCAACCTCTCAATACTTAGGACACCTCAGAAAGTTCACGGGGTTCTAGATTGAAGCAGGTGGTTTCTGTCCATTACATCTACAGAATCACAGAGTGGTCAGCTAGGCTCATTGGCGATGCCTGAACGATGCAAATGAGCAATAAGACAGTCGTGTCCTGTTATCAGGCGGAAAACCACAACTGCTGCGATAATTGGCACTTCTCTATTGCTTAATATGTGATCACGGTAACTGATGCCTTTGAATTGGAACACACCAAATCACTTATCACACTCCAATTTCATGTGGATGATCGAAAGTTTCCTTTATCGTATTAACGTGCAATAGGATATCTGAAACGAGCGTCGGGTGTTTATTAATGGACTTACTTCCTCTGAAATGTTCCAACAGCGACTGCCAATTGACTTTGCGTTTGGAAGTGACAATTTTATTACCTAAACAATAAAACTTATAATTTTATTAGTGTACACAAACAGATAAAAGTATCAAAAAAGTATCAGAAAAGTATCAGCCAAAAGCACAAGGGTAGGCGAAGGTAAAAAAGAAGAAAGAACAGATCACTCGGGTACTTCGGGTGCGACTGCAAATTGAATTTGTGTGTTTGGAAGTGACATTTTCATTACCTAAACAATACAAATTATAATTTTATTAGTGTACACAAACAGATAAAAGTAAAATACAGAGTTGCCATAAAATAACTTTCACTCTTTGGTTGGTTGGGTTTGGGTTTTGTGGCGAAAGGGCCATATTTGGCCAAGCTGCGCCAAATGCTAGACATCAACGAGTGTGGAAAAACAGCCAAAAGCAGAAGGGTAGGCGAAGGCAAAAAAGAAGAAAGGACAGATCACTCGGTTACTTCGGGTGTGACTGCAAATTGAATTTGTGTGTTTGGAAGTGACATTTTCACTACCTAAACAATAAAAATTATAATTTTATTAGTGTACACAAACAGATAAAAGTAAAATACAGAGTTGCCATAAAATAACTTTCACTCTTTGGTTGGTTGGGTTTGGGTTTTGTGGCGAAAGGGCCATATTTGGCCAAGCTGCGCCAAATGCTAGACATCAACGAGTGTGGAAAAACAGCCAAAAGCAGAAGGGTAGGCGAAGGCAAAAAAGAAGAAAGGACAGATCACTCGGTTACTTCGGGTGCGACTGCAAATTGAATTTGTGTGTTTGGAAGTGACATTTTCACTACCTAAACAATAAAAATTATAATTTTATTAGTGTACACAAACAGATAAAAGTAAAATACAGAGTTGCCATAAAATAACTTTCACTCTTTGGTTGGTTGGGTTTGGGTTTTGTGGCGAAAGGGCCATATTTGGCCAAGCTGCGCCAAATGCTAGACATCAACGAGTGTGGAAAAACAGCCAAAAGCAGAAGGGTAGGCGAAGGCAAAAAAGAAGAAAGGACAGATCACTCGGTTACTTCGGGTGCGACTGCAAATTGAATTTGTGTGTTTGGAAGTGACATTTTCACTACCTAAACAATAAAAATTATAATTTTATTAGTGTACACAAACAGATAAAAGTAAAATACAGAGTTGCCATAAAATAACTTTCACTCTTTGGTTGGTTGGGTTTGGGTTTTGTGGCGAAAGGGCCATATTTGGCCAAGCTGCGCCAAATGCTAGACATCAACGAGTGTGGAAAAACAGCCAAAAGCAGAAGGGTAGGCGAAGGCAAAAAAGAAGAAAGGACAGATCACTCGGTTACTTCGGGTGCGACTGCAAATTGAATTTGTGTGTTTGGAAGTGACATTTTCACTACCTAAACAATAAAAATTATAATTTTATTAGTGTACACAAACAGATAAAAGTAAAATACAGAGTTGCCATAAAATAACTTTCACTCTTTGGTTGGTTGGGTTTGGGTTTTGTGGCGAAAGGGCCATATTTGGCCAAGCTGCGCCAAATGCTAGACATCAACGAGTGTGGAAAAACAGCCAAAAGCAGAAGGGTAGGCGAAGGCAAAAAAGAAGAAAGGACAGATCACTCGGTTACTTCGGGTGCGACTGCAAATTGAATTTGTGTGTTTGGAAGTGACATTTTCACTACCTAAACAATAAAAATTATAATTTTATTAGTGTACACAAACAGATAAAAGTAAAATACAGAGTTGCCATAAAATAACTTTCACTCTTTGGTTGGTTGGGTTTGGGTTTTGTGGCGAAAGGGCCATATTTGGCGAAGCTGCGCCAAACGCTAAACATCACCGAGGGTGGAAAAGAAGCAAAAGTCAGAAGGGTAGGCGAGGGTAAACCAACAGAAAGGACAGATCACTCGGGTACTTTGGGGTTGTGATGCCACTACACACCTAAAGACGTGCCCCTGAGGGCTCCACTCTGGAGGAATCTGTAGCTAAATCGAGTAAACATAAACGAACCGAATTCGGTTTTGAGACTTTTGAAGATATGGGTTGGTTGGTTGGTTAGTTTGAGGATTTTATGAAGCAAGGGCCATATTTGGCCATGCTGTACCAGACATAAGACATACAATATGAAGTAGTAGACAGACACACACAATGAAAGTTTTACTTATACAGAAGAGAGAAATACACCCAGGGAGGAATGCACCTGACAGAAACCGAACCTGCACCGCTACAACTCGAAGATTGCTAGCGCAGTGGGAATACTCACTGAGCCACGACTGCCCCTTGAAGACATGGGGAAGATTAAATGGGGGGAATATAATGACACTTAAACTGCCCCCTCTCCAGATTCGCAAACCAAAGTTTAAGCTTCAGGATTCCCTAATCAGCTTTCGGGAAACTGTTTTGCGTCCCCAATATCGAAATAAATACCAAAATTGGAACCCAGACCTTATTAGGTGTTGGTAAAGGATCGGCTGACGCTATAAACTCCAGCAACGCATTTAGCAGAAATACCTCTGAGCTGCCGCAAGGCTCAACTATCCCAAGTCCCAAAGCAATATTCGAGAAATGGAAAGCAATCAGTTTGATTCCTAACACCTTATCTGAGAACATAACGGTTTCATATTAGATTTTATGGCAATATTAACGTCGAGTAGTGAGTAATTTTGATTCACTCACCACGTTCTTGTATCGTGTGGTCTTGATTGATTAATTTAGTGAATATCTTTAATGTTATCTTAAAATTTTCAGAGGATGAGAGAGAGAGAAGTTACTTATTCTAATCAATCCAAATTATGACAATTGCATTTGTGCGCTCATAGATAAAAGTAAATAATCTCTTCAATTACTTAACCTGTCACCGGATTCGCGTTTAAAAGGTTAAGCGACGAGATTCCCGATTCTGCGTTCAGAAAGCTGTTCAAATATCGAAACAAATACCAAAACCTGAACCCAGACCCCATTCAGTGTGGGTAAATGATCGGCTGGCGCTACAAACTCCAGCAACGCATTTAGCAGAAATACCTCTGAGCTGCCGCAAGGCTCAACTTTCCCAAGTCCCAAAGCAATATTCGAGAAATGGACCAATCAGTTTGATTCCTAACGCCTTATCTGAGAACATAACGGTTTCATGTTAGATTTTATGGCAATATTAACGTCGAGTAGTGAGTAATTTTGGTTCACTCACCACGTTCTTGTATCGAGTGGTCTCGATTGATTAATTTAATGAATATCTTTAATGGGATCTTAAAATTTTCAGAGGATGAAGTTTCTTATGGTAATCAGTCAATATTATGACAATTTCATTTGTGCGCTCATAGATAAAAGTAAATAATCTCTTCAATTACTTAACCTGTCACCGGATTCGCGTTTAAAAGTTTAAGCGACGAGACTCCCGATTCTGCGTTCAGAAAGATGTTCAAATATCGAAACAAATACCAAAACTGGAACCCAGACCCCATTCAGTGTGGGTAAATGATCGGCTGACGCTGCAAACTCCAGCAACGCATTTAGCAGAAATACCTCTGAGCTGCCGCAAGGCTCAACTTTCCCAAGTCCCAAAGCAATATTCGAGAAATGGACAGCAATCAGTTTGATTCCTAACGCTTTATCTGAGAACATAACGGTTTCATATTAGATTTTATGGCACTATTAACGTCGAGTAGTGAGTAATTTTGGTTCGCTAACAACGTTCTTGTATCTCGGGGTCCTGATTGATCAATTTGATGAGCTAAAGGGGGAGGGGGCTCGGTCCTCAACAGAGCATGGATCTGATCGGATGGGAACTTTCTTAGGGAATGAGATGACTTTTTATTATTCATTTCTTAACGATCCCGTCTTTATTTTTATTGTAAAATTTCTCAGCGATGGAAAAAAGCGATGCCCCTACTGGGACTTCATTTAGATTGACATGCAAGGCATAAAATCGCTCTAGCATTGAAATGAGCTTTTCGCATCACTCGGCACACGGGGATTTTGAATGAATTGAGTTTTTCGAGGGACATAATGATCATATTCTGAGAAATATGCATCCACCAACAGATTTTATTGCGCCTACTCCCTCCCCTTACGTGAGCGAACTTTCATTATTGTTATTGTTATTATTTCTTTTCCGTTTCGGTGCTGGATAACATTTAGAAGAGTTGTTTCTGAAAACCCTATTATCTCTGTGATGTTTGTCTGATTTCGTTTTCGTCATATTGTGGAAATTAAATATTTTTCTAGGATAATTAACCCTCCTGGAGGTAGTCTCGACGAGGTATCTCGTCGTTAGAACTGACCAGTGAACCCATCAGAGGGTTATGGACGAGATACATTTCGTTAAATGAAAACCGACCAGATCTTGATCTTGTCATCATTAAAAAGTCGGCAATGTGCGTGTTGATAACGAGATATCTCCTCATTAATAAAATTGGTCAGATCGTAATGGACGAGATATCTCCTCATTAATAAAATTGGTCAGATAGATCGTAATGGACGAGATATCTCCCCATTAATAAAATTGGTCAGATCGTAATGGACGAGATATCTCCCCATTAATAAAATTGGTCAGATCGTAATGGACGAGATATCTCCGCATTAATAAAATTGGTCAGATCGTAATGGAAGATATATCTCCTCATTAATAAAATTGTTCAGATCGTAATGGAGGAGATATCTCGTCGAAACCACCTAGAGAGTTAATCCTTTGAGAGCAACAATATTTCTGAGTAGTGTAGTATTATTTCTACCTTATAACATACATAACGACTAAATAACCGCGTCTTTTGTTCCTTTTCTTTGAATAGAATCCTTTGGTTCGATTCTATTGGCCCATTTTATGGAATATCTTTGGAGAGATTTGTTCCATTCCTTGGAATAAAATCCTTTGATACGATTCTATTGGCCTATTTTGTAGAATAGAATGCTTTGGAAAGTTTCTATTACCCCTATCTTAGAATAGAATTCTCTGAAAAGATTATTTTCCTTTTTCTTCAGAATATAATCATTTGGAATTATTCTATTGGTCAAAAAGATCAAAAGTGGTTAGAAGTTATGCAGGGAAGACTGCAAGTTGCAAAATAGAATTGTGTGTGAAACCCTCAGAAGGTTAAAAATGGTTAATCATCTACTGGTTCTTTTCTTTTAATATAATCTTTTGGAAATATTTTTTGCTCCATTCCTTGGAATAAAATCCTTTGAAACGATTCTATTGTCACGTTCTGATGAATAGAATCTTTTGGAAAGTTTATATTTCCACTTATCTTAGAATAGAATCCTTTGGGAAGATTATTTTGCTCATTTCCTTAGAAAATAATCATTTGGAATAATTCGATTGGTCAGAAAATTCAAAAATTGTGTAGAAGTCATGCAGGGAAGACTACAGGTTGCAAGATGGAATTGTGTGTGACCCCTCAGTAGGTTAAAAAGGGCTATTATTTTGGTAGTAGTTGAAGTAGATTGTGATTTTTTGTTGAATCAATTGATCATTTTTTAATTTGGAACAGCTCACAATTGTTTTTGAGTGCCAATTTGATATTGTCTAATCAAAAACTGCTCGTGAAAGATTCTTACTATACATCATTCGTCTTTCAATATCATATGAATGAAATATGAGATTGATTACTGATGAAAATGTTACACAAGTATATATGTTTCCTTTTTGCAAACATTTCTATAAGTTCTGTGCTGCACTTTTTTATTTCACATCTAATCATTTTTACTTTAATATAATGTTCCGATTTCGTTTTTGTCTGATATGAAAATCAAAATAGTTTTTCCTCTGTTGATTAAACAGTGTTATTATTTCGGTAGTAGGTAAAATCTATTGTGCGTTTTTGCTAAAATAATTGATAATTTGAAATTGGAAAATTTTTTATTTAAAAAACTGAACTTTATATGGTCTAATTAAAAACTGCTCGTGCAAGGTTCTTAATACATCCCATTCTGCTTTTAAAGTCATGAATGAAACATAAATAGATAACAACTGTCGGCAAATGTGTTACTCAAGTACTTATTTGATTCGTTTCGCAAATATTTCTGTAAGTTCTTTGCCATATTTTGTTGCTTGTCTACACGAATATAGTATATTTACCCGAATATAGTGTTCTGATTTTGTTTCCGTTAGACATGGAAATTAAATTATTTTTTTGGTTGACAAAACGGTGGCAAATGTATTGCGGCAATACATAAAGTCGATTGTCCTTGAAATAATTCATTACTTTTGAAGACTGAACTTGATGTAATAGAAAACTACTTTGGAGGATTCTTATTATCCCTATCCTGCTTTTACTCATAGGAATATATGCAATCATAGCCATAAAATAGATAGAAACTGCCGTAAAAGTATTACATAAATATTTATTAGTTTCCTCTATATAAGATATTTTTACAGATGCTGTTATTTGTTGTCTCTTATCTAAATAGTTTTACGTGAATAAAGTGTGTCGAGATATACCATTAAGTAGATTTTATCACAGAGTAATACAACTTACAGAAAAATACCATGATTATTACACACATTAGGCATGGAATCAGTATATTCATGGCATTGGGTCCTTAACTATATCATGACGCATTACATACGAATACCACGATTATTACACACATTATAGCATGACATCATAATCATGGGGTCGTGGATTTAACTACAAATGGCAGATTATTCAATATTACGCCATGACATATACACATATAACTGCACACATTATGGTATCATAGTCATAGTATAGTGTGGGTTCGATTCCTGTAGCTACTCTAGGTGTAGTTCTTGCTTCTGTAACAAAATATTTTTCTTGTGTGTATGTACCAATTTACTAAAGGATCTAATTCGTCTTCTTGTAGCAAAAAAGATCGTAAGGCGAAAAACCAAACAAACATTACTGGAAGCTAGGTAGGTAGTTAATTTGCGTCCCACTGGAGCAACACAACGGGCGTTAGCGACGGTCCGGATCAATCACGACGAGATACCTCCTCATCAAAATATTGCCGATATTTTGATGATAACGAGATTCTGATCTGGTAAAATTTCTAATGACGAGATACATCGTCCATCAAGATCTGGTCATTTTTGCTAATGACGAGACACCTTCTTATCAAAATATTGCCGATATTTTGATGATAACGAGATTATGATCTGGTAAAATTTCTTCTAATGACGAGATATATCGTCCATCAAGATCTGGTCAATTTTGCTAATGACGAGACACCTTCTTATCAAAATATTGACGAAATATTGACGATATTTTGATGATAACGAGATTCTGATCTGGTAAAATTTCTTCTAATGACGAGATACATCATCCATCAAGATCTGGTCATTTTTGCTAAATACGAGACACCTTCTTATCAAAATATTGCCGATATTTTGATGATAACGAGATTCTCATCTGGTTAAATATCTAATGACGAGATACATCGTCAATCAAGATCTGGTCATTTTTGCTAATGACGAGACACCGTCTTATCAAAATATTGCCGTTATTTTGATGATAACGAGATTCTGATCTGGTAAAATTTCTTCTAATGACGAGATATATCGTCCATCAAGATCTGGTCAATTTTGCTAATGACGAGACACCTTCTTATCGAAATATTGACGATATTTTGATGATAACGAGATTCTGATCTGGTAAAATTTCTTCTAATGACGAGATGCATGATCCATCAAGATCTGGTCATTTTTGCTAATGACGAGACACCTCCTTATCAAAATATTGCCGATATTTTGATGATAACGAGATTCTGATCTGGTAAAATTTCTTCTAATGACGAGATACATCGTTCATCAAGATCTGGTCATTTTTGCTAATGACGAGACACCTTATCAAAATATTGCTGATATTTTGATGATAACGAGATTCTGATCTGGTAAAATTTCTAATGACGGGATACATCGTCCATCAAGATCTGGTCATTTTTGCTAATGACGAGACACCTTATCAAAATATTGACGATATTTTGATGATAACGAGATTCTGATCTGGTAAAATTTCTTCTAATGACGAGATATATCGTCCATCAAGATCTGGTCAATTTTGCTGGTTACGGATACCTCGTCGAGGCCACTGCCAAGAGGGTTAATGTAAGTTAGAATCTATACTATGGGACCATAATAAATTGCAAATTTATATAACCTTCATATTCACAATAACAACTTCTGTTTGAAATTTTGGCGTGATGTGAAAATTTGGAGGTAGGTATGTAGTTAATTAACGTCGCAATGGAGCATCACAACGGGCTAATCGCGATGGTCCGGTATCGATTCAAGGGCAATGCCTCGTAATTTTGAACCACGGTCAGATCACGAGGACAACACATTTTAGCTGGCACCCCACTTTCCAAACTTCCACACCACGCCAACGTGAGGACATTCGAGGCCACGGCAGATTTAAAGTGCACCAGCCCCCGTGTACAAATAGTCTGTGGCTGGACCTAGTTTCAAACTTGCACCCCTTTGGTTGCTAATCCGTTTTTCTTCCAACTGGGGAAGTTTGGAGAGTGGGGTATCAGGAGTTAACCTCGGTCATCTAATCGTGATTCAAAATTACGAAGTACTGTCCTCGGATCTTTCCCTTCCGGGAATGATTTCGAACCATCTCCAGTAGATCGTGGTATTGCCCCAGTGCGACGTTAATTCAACTACCAACTACCATCTATTTGAAAATAGACAATAATATATATTTTTTTAATTTTCAGTCTTAACTTTCTATATACTGGAAGAATTAGGGATTGAAAAACTATTAAATTAAATCCTATTCTTATTAAGTCACATTTTCGGTAGCTAATGGAAGAGAAGTGATATTGATCAGAAGGATAAAATTGGGACGAATAATTGAGAGATTGAAGTTAATTCCGTAACACATTCCCGTAACATTTAATGCTGCAGTTTTCACTTGCAATTTATTCCTCGTACGAGGATTACTTCATTTTTCGTGGATCACTAAGACGAAAAAGAAACTGAATGAAAAAATAAATGAATTTAATTAATGTCGACTAGAAATGATATCATTAGTCTTTTCAATTTTCTTTTGGGAAGGATAAATTCACGATTGAAAAATAGAAATCGTATTTGGATAAAAATATGATGAAATATTTTGCAAGTTTTCAGTGATTGAAATCCAGATTGATCGAATTTACCCCTGCATGATTTATATATTTTACTACCTTCACATTTTTATAATAAATTTGTGTGTGGATCCAGTGCGACGTTAATTAGTTACCATTACCAATTATTATAAATTTAAATTAAATTTCCTTTTCGTAGTAAAAAAGAGATATAAACAGAACTCAATCTGTGTTTGTTATAGTTATAATATTTTACCTTATATAAGCAATTTGAACTTTAAAAAACAGGTTACGAACATAATCTTTTTAAAACCTCATTGGACTTCGTTTATTTAGTTATAAAATTCTAATATCTTTTAAAATTGTCTTACAAAACGCTTTTCATTATTTTACCTCATACTAATACTTACATCGACCTTCTAATAAAATAGGAGATCTCGGTAACCCAGTTGGTAGAGTCGCGTATTATCAAGCAGAATGTTGCGAAACACAAGACAACGTAAAGTAGTGGGTATATATACACAAGGAAAGTTTTACTGACTCAGAAAAGAGAAATACACCCAGGATAAGTGACAGGAATCGAGCCTGTGGAGCTTAGAACTCGCAGTTGCTTGTGCAGAGAGTAGATGTGAAACAAGAAAATATACTGAGCATTGCTGTTGAGAGGAACTTTAGAAAGTTTGACCAACGCGTCGATTAGTAGTCACATCCTGCTCTATGAAAAAATGACGAGGCTGGCCGATTTGGCATCTTATCGCCTGGTTTGGCGATATAATATCTTCTGACAGTGTAGGTATGTGCATGCGTAGTTCTATATAGTGGCGAAAAAGTGGTGAAATTGCCAAAGTCTACTACTATCAGACGATCAATCAATGGACTACTCAGATGAATCAGCGTCTTCTTCCGTCCCATGGATTAATCAGATGATGTATCAATCTATGGGCGTTTTCTCTCGTTCCGTGGACCAATCAGATGACGAATGCTCCGTTCCACCGGGTAGACGAAGGTGGTCTGAGGGTCACGTTACTACTAGTTTTGATCTCATGGTCCTGGCACATATAAAGGTTACCATTGCTCACTCTACTTTTATATTTCCTCTATGTTGCAGAGGGCAAACTCACTGAGTCACTTGACATTGTAGGAAAACCAAATAGTGGAGTAAGATTACTAGAAAAAACACAACGTGACTTGGGAACTAGAGACCGTGCCAAATCCTAACCGAAATGATAAACCTCACCACTTTCAATACTGGAATCCATCTCTTTGATTGACAGCGCACACAATCGGCAGAGAAGAAACGCATATGCTTAGCTAAGTACAGCTAAAATGATCTTCACAAAAAACTTGAAAACCCGAGAAAAGCACGGAAATAAAGCTGAAGAAAATATAACGAGGAAATAGTGACCGTCCCAAGTTTCTACTGAAATGATAAACATCACCTCTTTCAATACTGGAATCCATCTTATTGATTGAGAGCGAACACAATCGGCAGGAAAGAAACGCATAAGCTTAGCTAAGTACAACTAAAATGATCTTAACGAAAAGCTTGAAACACCCAAGTAAAGCACAAAAATAAAACTGTTGAAACTATAGCGAGGACTTAGGAACTACAGACCGTTACAAGCTCCTAACCGAAATGATAAACCTCATCTTTTTGATTGACATCGAACACAATCGGAAAAGAAGAAACGCATATACTTAGATAAGCACAGCTAAAATGGATCTTCACAAAAACTTTAAAAAACCAAGGTAAGCACAGAAAAAAACTGAAGAAAAGATAACGAGACTTAGGAGCTAGAAACCGTCCCAAGTTCCTACCAAAATGATAAACCTCACACCTTTCAACACTGGAATCCATCTTTTTGATTGACAGCGAACACAATCGGCCGAGAAGAAACGCATATACTTAGCTAAGTACAGCTGAAATGATCTCCGCGAAAAACTTTAAAACCCACGAAAAGCCCAGAAATAAAAAACCACGATTGACAATGAAAGAAAAAACTACTCGTCGGGTATAAAAAGAATTCCTCTCCAACGTTGGAACACAGAGTGCAAATGTGTTCCGTAAAACATGTTCAAACGTTTCTTTTGTGAAAGAAACCAGATAAGGTTTATTCAAAGAGGACGGGGAGAAAAAGTAAGTTTCTCGACTAAAAAAAGATGAAATTTTTTTTTGAAAAAAGAGATATCTTCAATTCACGTTAGGTTTTCAATTCTTAAGATTTAGAAGGATAATGCCTCGAAGCCGTTCTAAAAGTTAAAGTCATTTTTTAATACGGGCCCCGGCTCCCCTATTCATAAAAATACTCGCGCAGCGACGTTCCGAATTCTTTTCACATTCAGCCTCTCCCCCTGGCTTCTTCGTTTATTTCATTTCATTTTATTATTTCCCCTCCTCCTTGGAAACGCGCAGATAATACAGATAGCAAAAATATTGATTCAGTTTTCCCGAGTATGTAACGGGAAGGAAAAAAAAGGAAAGGGGAGGACTAAAAAAGGGAACCTCCTGGAAAACTTCGCCCAACTCTGTCATTGGTCTCCAAGTCACGGTCGTGGTTCTAATGAAGTAATGAAATGCTATTACCTATATGTCTCTCCTCGTTTCTAGTTTCTTCGAGGATTTCTGATATATCAGGAGACATTTCTATTAACTGCAAGCTCTCCCTTCTACACCCAGCTCTCGTATGTCCGGGCTATCCGGTATTCCAGTCTCGTAGCCCTCTTTCTTCCTACCTTCTGTCTATCCGGGCTTTTCGTATTCCTGAAAGGCACGGATGGGCTTTGTGTCCCATTCTGATTCCCGAGCCAGGACGGCTCATTTCTCCTCCAGGAAAAAGGGATTGCGTTTAGTATGGAAAGTGGGTCGCCTGGGTCTTCCTCCCCGTACAGTTCTCGATAACACCTGGCATTTTGACGAGGCCGAGATCCTCTTCAGCCGGGTGAAGTCATTGGTTACGGAAACATGAAACAATAACCGGATGCATAGCGGGGTACGTCCTTTTTTATTCCTGGAAGTCGTATAGAGAAAATATTTGAACGGCTTTTGTGACAAAAACGGATCGCCTATTGCAAAGAAATTTTCTGTCATCTAACCTTAGGTATAGTTCTTTAACCTAGTTGAATGATTTGCTGTAAATTAATTTTAGTGACCACTAAAGCCATGAACAAAATACTTTTGATTCGGAAGAAATCATTGGTTACAGAAACATGAAACGAATAAATAGCAGGTACTTTTTAATTCCTGGAAGTCGTATAGAGATAATACACTCATGTCCAAAATTATCTTTACATGAATAAAATCACGGATTTCTCAGAAACTGCGTACTATAATTTTATGAATTTGTGTGAAATTATACATATTATCAAAACACATAAATACAAAGGAAAAATTTAAGAGCACTGCATATGATATAAAAATGCTGCATGAAACAATAAAAATGGCAATAATATGTGACAAGGAGAGTTCAGAAAAAAATTAAGGCTTATGAATTTAATATGGAATGTGATCTCCCATGACGTGTACACAATATCACAACGTGTTTTAATGCTGACAATAATGTTGCTAACCACAGTTTGGGGAATGAATTTCCACTCCTCCAGCAATGCTGTCTTCAGGTATTTATATCTCTAGGAGGAGGATGTCTTCGTGCAACTGCTTTTCCAAGGTAGTCCCATCAGTTCTCTACCGGGTTCAGATCAGGAGATATTTCTGGCCACGGTATTCGCTCAATGGCTTCACTTTCAAGGAATTCGTCAACGAGGTTTGCTCGATGTGGATGAGCATTATAGTCCATAAATAAAAAGTCCGATCTATGTGCACCTCTGAAAAGTCTTACATAAGGTTCTAAGACCTCATCCCGATATCTCTGGCAGGTTACAGATCCGCTGTTGAAAACGCGTAGGGGAGTACGTCCACCGATCATTATTCCTCCCCATACCATCACACCTGCACTACTGAAACGGTCACGTTCCATAATGTTCGAAGGAAGATTTCGAGTTCCTGACTCCCTCCAGATGTAAACACGTTTAGAATCAGATGTTAAACTAAACCTCAACTCATCAGTAAAGAGAACATGGGTCCATTGGTGTTCACTCCAGTTCTGATGTTCTTTGCATCAATTAAAGCGATCCCTCTTTTGTTGTGAAGACAGTGAAACACATACCCTTGGCTTTCTGGCATAAAGGCCTTTTTCATTAAGCCCTCTGTATACAGTTTGCCGTGATACAAGAGTTCCAGTGGCGACTGCAATCTTTGAACTTATCTGCCGAGCAGTAGACTTCCTGTTACGACGGGCAGTTATTGCCAGATATCGATCTTGGAGCAATTGTTATTCGTTTACGACCTTGTCCAGGCCTCCTTACAACAGTTCCAGAGTTCTGAAATTGTTTCCATAGCGTAGAGACTGTCTGTCTTGAAATATTCACACATCTCGCTGCTTCCATGATTGTCTTCCCTGCTTCTAAACGGCTGATAATTCGCCACTTCACAGATTCTTCCAAATGATACTTCGGAGCCATAACAAACAGTTTTAAGTTCTTACACACTGAAATCAAACGCTGTATTGCAGAAATTCACTCAGATATTCACTTTGCGCAAAGCGCTTGATTCACCGTCGGATGACGTAACGCCTTGATTTGCATATCAGATACCGTTTGATCACTTTTGATTTGATAATGCTAATTAGGCTTGTCTTTCACACATTCCCTGCAAAAATGGATTACATCGATTGGATATTTCATGGAATATCATTATTTTTCTGTATGTAAAGATAAATTTGGACATGAGTGTATTACAAATGTTATTTATGACAAAAACAGGTCATGCACAGAAATTTTCTGGCATCCAACGTTAGGTGTACCTAAATTAATTTGATGTAAAGTATTTTTATCTCTCCTGGCAGTTGTCTTGGCGAGGTATCTAGTCATTAGCAAAATTAAACAGATCTTGATGGACGAGATATCTCGTTATTTGCAAAATTGGTCCTATCTTGATGGACGAGATACCTCGTCAAAACCACTTGGAGGGTTAATGACCATTAAAACCAGGACTTCCCAGGGTGAAATCATTGGTTACAGAAACATGAAACAATAACCGGATGCATAGCAGGGTATTTTTTTATTTCTGGAAGACGTATATAGAAAATATTTGAACGGTTTTCGCGACAAAAACGAGTCGTCTCATGCAAAGAAATTTTCTGACTTCTAAAGTTAGGCATAGTTCTCAAATCTATTCCAATGGTTTCTGTCAAGCTTTTCTGACTATTAAAATAATGATAAATATCCTTTTCATCTAACTGATATCATTTATTACGGAAAAATGGAGCAATTACCAGATGCATTGCCGGATATATTTTTCCTGGAAGTCGTATAAAGAAATATTTGAACGGCTTTTGTGACAAAAAAGGTCGCCTCTTGCACAGAAATTTTCTGACATCCAACGTTAGGTATACCTATTTTATTGGGTCGGTGCGAATGAAATGTCCGATGAGACATAGCTTTGGAAATGACCCCATACAGCTAAAAGTAATTACCTACAAGCTTCCGGCATCTTACGTCACAGAGCTACTATAAATAGCTATCACGCGTCTGAAGTACAAGTTCCAGATTTAACTTGTTTGGGCGTAAGATGTTTCCAAATTCGACATGGAAAACTCAGATTTGAGAATCATCTTCCTTTACAAATTTAAACTGAAACATTCTGCTGCAGTTGCTGCTCGAAACAATAACACAGCATTCGCGGAGAATACAGCTAATGAACGAACCATTCGGCGATGGTTTGCAAAGTTTGGAAATGGAGATATGGACCTGAAAAACAAACCACGTGGTCACCGAGAAGTTTCAGTTTCTGACGATGTTCTAAGTGTGGTTGAAGCTGAACCGTGGAAAACATGTCGTGAAATGGATGCCGAGCTAGGTGACCGCCACATTACAATTGTTCGCCGTCTGGCTGCAGTGGGTAAGGTCAAAAAGATGGATTCTTGCGTACCTCAGGAATTGACAATTTCCAACAAGATGAGACGTTTGGAAGTCTGTGCATCGCTCCTTTCCAGGAATGAAAGATAATCTCTACTGCAGCGAATCGTTACCTGCGACGAGAAATGGGTCCTTTATGACAATCGAAAACGATCTGCACAAAGCAGCCTCCTGGACGCCATCCTAAACGTACATCCCAGGATGGTTATGCTTCTTGTATGATGGTCTATAGCTAGAATACTTCATCACAGTGTCCTGCCAAGTAGCCAAACCATCACTTCAGAACGATATTGTGATGAATTACGACAGATGTACCGGAAATTGATGGTGAAACAACCGGCTTTGGTAAACAGGCATGGCGTTCTCTTGCAAGATAACACCCGTCCTTGTGTCACACAACGAACGATGCTGACACTACGTAAGTTGGGCTATGAAGCGATGCCTCATCCCCCTATTCCCCTGACTTGTCACCTACAGGTTTTCATCTGTTTCGTCACCAGGATCGCTTTCTGTCTGGCAAAGGGTTCGCACAAGATACGGAGGTTCACCTTGCAGTTGATGACTTCTTCGCATCCCAGTCACAAGACTTTTTTTGTTCCGGGATCATGACCTTGTCAGACAAGTAGCAACAGTGTGTCAATTCAGAGGGAGATTATTTCGAATAGGTCAGGTACTGTATTATTCAGTTATCGCCATCGAAATATGATGGTCATTTTCCGGACATTTAATTCGCACCGACCCAATAATTTGCTGACAAGTATTTTCAGCTCTCCTGGCAGTTATCTCGACGAGGTATCTCGTCGTTAGCGCAACTAAACAGATCTTGATGGGCGAGATATCTCGTCACTTGCAAAATTGGTCCAATCTTGCTGGACGAGATACCTCGTCATAACCACTTGGAGGATTAATGACCGTTAGAATCATGACAAAACCCTCTTCACCCGAGTGAGATCATTGTTTAAGGAAACATGAAACAATAACCGGATGAAGAGCAGGTTCCGGGGAATATCCTTTTTTATTCCTGGAAGTCGTATAGAGAAAATATTTGTAAAAATTTTGTGACAAAAACGGGTCGCCTCATGCAAAGAAAATTTCTGTCATCTAGTTCTGAAACCCATGTTAATGATTTGTTATCAATCATTTTAAAACCATGACAAAAATCATCTTCACCCATTTGAAATCATTGATTACAGAAACATGAAAGAATAACCGGAAGTCGTATAGATAGAAATATTTGAACGACTTTTGTGACAAAAAAACGGGTCGCCTCATGCAAAAAACGTTTCTGACATCTAACGTTAGGTATAGTTTTCAGCGTATATTAACTTGCTGTTACTGGATAGACATGTCACCTCGGTGGCATGCTCTATTCATCCCAACCACATTTATTTAAACTGGTACAGTGTCTCACGACACTAGGCACGGGAATGTGTGTTGGTGTTAGTTAGTTAGGTGGTTGCCGCGACGAGGTATCTCGCCATAAGCAAAACTGACCAGATCTTGATGGACGAGATATCTCGTCATTAAAAGAAAACTGACCATATCTTGATCTAGTCATCATGGAAAAATCGACAATATCTTGATAACGAAATTGTTCAGATCTTGATCGGTGAGATATCTCATTGAAACCACTAAATCCATGATGATAATGTTCATTAAATCCATGACAAAAGTCCCTTCATCCGGATGAAATCATTGGTTACGGAAACATGAAACAATAACCGGATGCATAGCGGGGTATTTTTTATTCTTGGAAGTCGTGTAGACAAAACATTTGAACGGATTTTGTGAGAAAAACGGGTCGCCTTATGCAAAGAAAGTTTCTGACATCTAACATAAGATATAGTTCTAAAACATATTTTAATGATTTGCTGTCAAGTATTTTTAGTGACGATTAAAACCATGACAGAAGTCCTCTTCACCCATCTCAAATCATTGATTACGGAAATATGAATCAATTAGCAGACTCATCGTGGTATTTTATTTATTCCTGGAAATCGAAAAGCTATGATATTTGAACGGTTTTTGTGACAAGAACGAATCGACTCCTAAAAATTTGTTTGACATCGAACGTATAGTTTTCAAACCTATTTTAATGATTTGTTGCCAACTATTTTTAGTGATCACTAAAACCATAACTAAAGTCCTTTTTATCCGGAATAAATCACAGAAACATGAAATAATAACCGGATGCATAGCTGAGTACTTTTTATACCTAGAATTCTTCGTATATTTAAAAGTTAGGGGCTTATTGTGACCAAAACGGATCTCCTCCTTCAAAGAAATTTTCTAATAACTCACATTATTTATAGTGTTCAAACCTATTTTAATAATTTGCTGTCCGTATTTTTAGTAATCTTTATGAGAAAAGAGACATGAGTGGCCGATGTCTCCTTAAGCGGAAATATTTTTTTATTTTACATTTACAACAAAATGTTTAAGTATACAATACAAATGAAACATACATTGCAAAAGAAACAATTCTTTTGCATTAATAATAATTAATATGCGTTTCAATATTTTAAAATTACTACTCCGAATTTTAATTTTTTAAAATGTTTTTCCAAATTTTCCTTCGTTTTCCGTACAATTTCATGCATTGGTGAGAATCTACAACTGTTGCTTATATTTTACAGATACTTTTAATACAGACACTATGAAAAACCATAAAAAATCAGTAAAAATTAATTTGATCAATATTAAAAAAAGAACTATTCTTTTAAATCTTTTATTCCGTGCACAAAGTTATCAAATATATCAAAAAGAACAACCACAAAAGTTTCAAATCTCTATATAATTTACAAAAAAAGACTTAACATGTTAAACGCATTGTAGTCATGAAAAACATAAAGTTGAGGTAGGTAGGTATTTAATTAACGTCGCACTGGAGCAACACAACGGACTATTACATAAAGTTGAGGAAAAATACTTTATATTTTAAAAATTAGTCGGTTTAACTCCTGACATTTGTTAGTAAAATTTAAGTAGCTCTCTAAATAATGCAGCTACAGCTATAAATTTTTCACACATTATTTAACCCTCCAATTGGTTTTGACGAGATATCTCGTCCATCAAGATCTGACCAATTTTGCTAATGACGAGATAACTCGTCATAAAAATACTACCTATTTTTAGGACGACAAAATAGAGTCCTACAATTCTACCTGCAGTCTACCCTGCAAGAATTCTAAACCAACTTTGACCTCTTTGAGCAATAGAATCTTTCCAAATGATGCTCTTCGAAGTAAATGAGAAATGAAATCTTTCCATAGTATTCTATTGTATTATACACAGAATAGGTCAATACAATCATTTCAAAGGATTTCATTTCAAGAAAAGAACCAATAGAATATTTCCAAAGGATTATATTCATAGGAAAGGAGCAATATAAAAAAAAACTTTTCCAAGGGGTTCTGTTCTAAGAAAAGAGTAATGAAATATTTCCAAAGGATTGTATTCTAAGATTGGTTCAATAGAATCGTTCTAAAGTATTCCATTCCAAGTAAAGAACCAATAGAATCGTTCCAAAGGATTGTATTCTAAGATTGGTCCAATAGAATCGTTCTAAAGTATACCATTCCAAGTAAAGAACCAATAGAATCGTTCCAAAGGATTTTATTCTAAGCAGAAGATCAAGATCTGGTCAGCTTTGCTAATTACGAGATACCTCGTCGAGACAACTACCAGAGAGGTTAACGATGTACAACAAATAAAAATAATAAAAGTTTGTTCCATATTTTGATCGTTTTTATGATCTTATATCTTAAAGTTGATAAACGGTATTTGCAGGTTCATATATACATAACATAATCAGTTTATCAATAAATTTATGCATCTAATAGTTGAGCAATTTGCCCATCAATCATTTTCCTTGTATACTAATTACACTTACGCCTAGAAAGTAGTTATTCATAGTTCGTAATTTAATTATACATGTAGTAAGTTGCTAATTCAGCTAGGTTATCTGTAATCAGTTATTGAATAACTGGAATGTTTGAAAATTACGGGTTTGGACAGTCAAGATGCATGTTTATAATTTATACCTGGTAGTTTATAAAGGAGTAATACTCTATTAAAGAGTGCTTATTGAGTTGTTAATTCTACATTGCATGCGTTACTTATTTAATCCATAATATGCACTCTAATAAATTGTTAAGACGCTATGGCTAGTAATCTCTTCTTAAAATATACCATGGTGAATTATTACCCAATATGCCATGACCGATTGTATATACATGATCCTATATATAATTACAAACATTACCGGATCTAATTCGTCTTCGGTAGCAAAAAAGAATCCTAGGGTGACAAGCCAAACAAACATTACCGGAATATAAAGGTTATGGTTCAATCTACAAGTGGTTTCGACGAGATATCTCGTCCATCAAGATATGACCAATTTCCCTAATGACGAGATATCTCGTCAAGATATTGCCGATATTTTTATGCTGACGAGATCAAGATCTGGTCGTTTAATTCTAATGACGAGATATTTCGTCAATAAAGATCTGTTCAGTTTTGCTAATGACGAGATTCCTCGTCGAAATAACTATCATGAGGGTTAATATAGTAATTCATTTTATCTACTAGCAGGCGTGTTAAATAATTACGATTAAGTTATATAACTATACATGGGAGTGAGTTAGTCATTGTATACGAGTGTTAATCGACTGTGTAATGAATAAGGCAAGTTCTAGTTATATATATATATATATATATATATATATATATATATATATTATCACAGTAGCGTCAATGCTAATCAGACTAAATTAAATAGCTAGTCATTTCACTAACACTAATTCCTCATACTAATTACACTTTCTAAGAGTTGGTAGATTATTCTGAATGGAGTATATTAGTCATTCCTAGTTAATCATTTATTGAAACTGGCAATGGATACTTAAACACCGATTCGTTAATAAACTACTTATTGTTAATTAGATTCAAAATTTTCAACAGTCCAAATCGTGACATGGAAGTAGTGTCGAAATGGACTCCACCCACTTTGGGGTTAACCCAAAATTGTCAGAAAGCATTTTAAAAGATATTGGAGAGCAAGATATCTACTTCAAAGCCTACAGACTGATTAACTGCAGCTTATTTATACTTTTTATCTCGCTTTAGTGTTTCGTCCCTTTGTTCTTTGTCTCCATGTTTTTGTGCTGAGTGTTTACTCTAGTGAATGAATGTATTTCAAGTGCTACTGCTAAAATTATAAAAACCTTATTGTTTACTGTATTATTTATTCCTAAAACAAACTTATACATTTATTCTTTTGTTTTGAATAAAGCAATGACTATAATTCAGGGGTAACATTTTTTAATTTCTACTTAGGTAGAAAGAACCACGTTTAATTTTCCTTTTAAATTATTTCAGAATAACTATATTGGCAGACTTAATAACGTGCACAAATAATTAAAGAGAAACTAGTTATAATAGTTGAATTTGAAACCTGAAATTGGTTTTGGTGTACTGAAAGAAACAATTGACATCTGTTTGGAATTCGAATAGTGAAATAAGAACTGGATGAGATAATAGTTGAATTTGAAACATGAAATTATTTTCGGTGTACAGAAAGAAATGCTTTATATCTGTTTTAAATTCGAATAATGGGAGAAACTAGCTGATAGTAATTGCATTTGAAACCTGAAATTGTTTTAGGTGTACTGGTGTACTTAAAGAAACATTTGACACTGGAATTCACACATAAAAGAGAAATCCCTTATTAATTGTTGAATTTGAAGCCTAAAATGGTTTTAGGTATACTGAAAGAAACATTTGACACTGTTTGGAATTATAATATTGAAAGAGAAACCAATAATAATAATAGTTGAATTTGAAAACCCTGAAATGGGTTTTACGTATACTGAAAGAAGTATTCCACATGTGTTTTAAATTCGAATGAGAAAAACTAGTTGAATTTGAAAGTCGAAATTGTATTAGGTGTACTGGAAGAAACATTTGACATCTGTTTTTAATTCGAATTATGAAAGAGAAATTAGAAACTAGCTGATAATAGTGAATTTAAAACCTGAAATTGTATTAGGTGTACTGAAAGAAATGGTCATATCTGTGTTAAATTCGAATTAGTAATTTGAACTTAGCAATGGTAAAAGGATCTCTGATAATCAACTTGTTAGGTAAATAGTTTTTAATTTCATTCAACAGTAGTACGTTTAGGTAATTACACATTCTCATGTTACAGAAACCTTGTCAAAGCATCTCGGAATCATTGCATTCAATCAATTACTTTTGTACGAAATTCTTGCGAGAAAGAAACTTTTCAGAACATCTCTTGAAAAAAACTTCCACAATAGCTGGTGCCAGAGAAAACATCCTGGGGTGCCTTCAAATTCAGGGTGATAGAGAGAAGCAGATTGCCATCTCCAGACTGGCCAGTGGTCATTTCCGATCAATTTCATTAGATCAGGGTCTTAAGATTTTTCTGACCTGTCGGAAATTCAATATGGAGCAGATCTCTCTTGGTTACCTTGCTCTTCTGGTGAAGGCCAGGGATCTGTATTTTAACCCTTCTGGTGTTGTTTCGACGAGGTATCTCTTCATTAGCAAAACTGACCAGATCTTGATCTCATAATCAATAACTAGACAATATCTTGATGACGAGAGCGTGGTCGTCTGCTTTCGTACACTGGACAGACCACCTGACGGGTTGCCGAATGTTTCCGTTTCAACGGAAATGTTTTAAAATATCCACAAAAATTGTTGGAGCGGTTTAATTGAGCGGTTGGATATATATATATATATATATATATATATATATATATATATATATATATATATATAATATTAATGTTAGGTAATTCGTTTAGGTAATTACACATTCTCATGTTACAGAAAACTTGTCAAAGCATCACGGAATCATTGCATTCAATCAGTTACTTTTTGTACGAAACTCCTCCAGTCCAGCTCCTAGCATTGCACATCGTATCTGCAAGCTACAGAATTTTCTATCAGTCTAATAGAAGGAAATCGCTTGCAAGCTGAGTCACTATAGCGTCAGTCTAACCGCATGTTTACATAAACAAACCGTTTGTGAAGAGGAACGATACCGCCTGCCTTTTGCTGTAATTTATTGCTGTACTGACATGAGTCCTTCAAAAAGACTCTTGACCTCAATTGTGGCGCAATCGTTTGCACATCCTCACAATTATCAAAATTAAACAGATCTTGACGGGCGAGATATCTCGTCAAAACCACTAGGATTATTAATCCTAATTTTGTTTTGGACTTTTTGAAGATACACGGACATATAAACTTGGTCTAAATTGTCTAAACTAAGTGGGATACAAAACACGTTCTCATACATATTAGTTTTGTTTTATATGGAGTATGCAAGTCATTACTAATTAGGCATTTGTGAAAACAAGAAAATAAATACTTTGCCCCAATTTTGTTGATGAACTAATAATAGTTCTCTGGTGGTTCCCTCGACGCGGTATCTCGTCCAAATCTTGATGGACTAGATATCCCTTCCTTAGAAAGAAACCTGACCAGATCTTGATCTCGCCATCATAAAAAATCGACAATATCCTGATGACGAGATATATTGTCATTAGTAAAATTGAACAGATCTTCGTTGATGAGACACCTCGACGAAATCAATTGGATGGTTAAGCTACCTAACTGTTATGTTGGTCATAACGTTTGTCTGACCCTCAATACGTCCGTGATGAGAATCTATGTTGTAAGACTATAGATGGTTATTTTCCATGTAGAGTGTTTTACCTGTAGAATATGGGGCCATCGTGGCTCAGTGGGTATGCCGACTGCGCTAGCAATCTTCGAGTTGCAGGCAGCGCAGGTTCGATTCCTGTCAGCTACATTCCTCCCTGGGTGTATTTCTCTCTTCTGTGTCAGTAAAAGTTTCATTGTGTGTGTGTCTATTACTTGATACTGTATTTAGTGTCTGTAGCAGCATGGCCAAATATGGCCTTGCGCCATAAAACCCCAAAACAACCAACACCAGCCCTGTAGAGTATGATGACTTACCTACTGTGTGTTCCTTGACAAATAGCCACCAGTCTGCTTCGGTTGTTCCGAAGAGATCAGTGGTCGAGCATTAGAAAAACTTAGTTATTTGCATGATATAAAAGCAAATTTTTCCATCTAATTTAGCGATTCCGAGATATCCAAATGATCTTCTTGTCACCTCACTACTCTGTTTTCCTTCTTTTTTCTCCTTTCACTTTTTTTACTCGACGGTGTCTTGTATTTGGCGCAGCTTCGCCAAATATAGCCTATTCGCGCCGTGCGTATCTCCGTGACAGTTGTTGGCGCTCCTCTTTAATTGGCGTAACTTTTCATGTACTTGGCGAGCGCCAAGAACCATTTCCAACTTTTAATTTAGTACCTGATTTCCTGACCCGATAAGTCGATATCGCCAGTGTTCCGTTCCAGGAACCATTATTTGTGTACTTAGGATAGTACAACTATTTTTGTGTACTTTGAATAGTACAGCAATCAATGAGAATAAGCATAATTACAGTCCACTAAAGTTTGTATCTTTGTGGGAGCTCCGACATAGCCCCTGAGCCATAAAACTAAAAAAAAACCTAACCTATCTAATTTAGTTCAGCAAACCAATGCACTTAAATTTGTATCACGTACTATATTTCGACTAATAGACCGTTACACACTTCCTCTGAGCAAATTATTTCCGAGCAAGATTCAGATTTATCTTAAGCAATCGCAATGCAGAAGAATTGTCAATGGTTGGATTCGAAACAATAAATTACGTAACCTATCTGAAAGTAAAATTTCATATGTTTTGAAATGACTGAGAGGTTGGAAAGAATTATCGGGAGCCAGCATCATAAATTCATCTCAACTATATTTTTAATCGTTTAACTATTTGCATTGATTTGAATTCTATCATCCATCAGGGACAAAAACACAACTATGCAGTCTTAAAGATGGCGATTTCTGTAATTAATGGTTTCAGGATTTAACCATTCAGACGAAGGGCACTATTACTTTTTACTTAAACAACATTATTTTCAACTTTCACTACGTCTTTGTCTGAATGTCGAAGGAATTAATTTTACTTTTTTCGATATGTTATTAAAACATTGAGTTCAATTATCAAATATATCAACAACCTACATAATTGTATATTAAATTGCTTACACTATTTAACAATTACTCAGAATGTTATGTTTATTCATGTCTGAAGTATTTAAAAAGCATTTATATTGGCCGGATCCGGTCGTGTGACCCGGTGACGTGTTTGTCTTGTCGAGAATACCCCCCAGAACCCATTCCGAACCAGATGTAATCCTAAAAAGACAAATATCACTTCTAATGGCTGGATATTTGTCTTCATTACATTATCAAATGGTCTTTTTAAGAATGTTCATTGCAATTTTTGAACATGCTCATCAAATTATTCTACATTACAATTTGAAAATGCTCTTTATCTCTTGAAAATGTTCTTCACTACAAAATTTTCTTTGTTGAAAATTAAAACAAATGGTCTTCATCCCAATGCTCTTCATTACAATTTGAAACTGTTTTTTATCCCAATGTTCTTTAAAAAAAATTTCTTCGTTGCAAAACAAAACAAATGTTCTCCGTCGCAATGTTCCTCATTACAAAATTTTTTCCATTGCAATGTTCCTCATTACAAAATGTTTTTAATTACAATGTTCAATACAAAATGTTCTTCGTTGCAAATCAAAACAAATGTTTTTCATTACAAAATCTTTTACATTACAATTGTTTCAAATTGTTCTTCACATTGAATAATTTTGAAGGTTCAATTATATGTTTGATTGTGAAGCAATGAAGTTTTAGGAAAATATAAACACGTATTTTTAGACTTACAAATCAATCATCTATTTTATGATGCATGTCCCTTTTAATTTTGAGCAAACTTGAAAATTAATTTATATTTAATATTGGAGAACATTTTACAGGATGATTACGAATGGAAGTTTCAGTGATTATTTTTGACCTTTTATCATGGAAACATACTTCTTATAAGCAAATATCCAACACAGGAAGAGATGCTTGATGTATTATACATTTTACAATGGCACATGCAATTTTAAGAATAAGAAAATGAACTTTTCATATGATCCCTTCACCAAGAAATGTTCAATTAAAAATTGCCATCCTTTGTCACTTCAATCTAAAGATATATTCGCGTTTCTAAATAAATTATTTGTGAAGTTTATGGGTAAGAATTTAAATTTTGTAAAATATACCATTTTTGCTTTTCACGACTCTATGTGGAATTAAATGGTACCCCAGGGGATCGTGTATGAGATGAATTACATAATATTTATCACATTACTACGTCATTTTCTCACTTTTGGGATGCTCCCCGACACTGACGGATAAATGCTAACTTTTTAATGAACGACACCTCAGTGAACAGTTTTCTATAAAAAGTAGTATTTTATAATAGACTTTAACATTTAAGTATTACTTAAGGGGATCGTGTGTAAGATGAATTGCACGCTTGATCAGTGCCACATCATTTTCTCACATTTGAGATGCTCCCTTACACTGGCGATAAATGCTAACTTTTTCAATGAATGATACGGTTTTCTACGATATGTAGTATTATTTTGTACTTTATTTTGACAACTAAATGCTACTTCAGGGGATCGTACGTGAGGTGAATTGCACATTTGATTACATTGCTACATAATTTTCTACATTTGAGATGCTCCCAATGCTGGTGATAAATGCTAACTTTTTCAATGAATGATACCTTAGTGAACCCTATGAAAGGTTGTATTTTTTATACCTGACGTTAACAATTAAATGCTACTTCAAGTGATCGTGTGGGAGATGAATTGCACGTTTAATCACAGTACCACGTCGCTTTTTCACTTTTGAGATGCTCCCCGACACTGGCGATAAATGCTAACTTTTCCAATGAATACCTCAGTGAACAGTTTTCTATGTAAGGTAGCATTTTTTATAATCTATTTTAATAATTAAATGATGCTTCAGGGGATCATGCATGAGAAAAATTGCACACATTCGATCACAGTGCTACATCATTTTCTACCTTTTGAGATGTCCCCCATTACGGTGATAAATGTTAACTTTTTGGATGAATAGCTCAGTAAACAGTTTCCTAAGAAAGGTAGCATTATACTTGATTTTATAATATTTTTATTTCCATGTTTTTAGTTAAGTCATATGAAAAGATTAGTTTTATATTTCTGTATGTATACTATTCTTGCAAAATAAGTTATACATTCAAATCTATACATGTAAACTGAATCCTTTATCCATTTGTAAGTAAGCTTCTATTATAAACGGTCAAAAAGATTTCACCGTATCATTCATCTAAATCCGTGTACAGCGACATTTCGTATCATATATACAATTTATCATCTTGATTGAAACTCTCATTTGCCAATGGCAGATGATTAATAGTTTGGTTTATTCTTCCATTCATCTTCAATCTAAGCGCTCTTTTCGTTTCATCCACGGCCTGATTTGCATTGAACAAATATTAATCTAGAAAAATATCTACAGAGATTAAAAGTTAAATGTGAGTAATCGAATGCACCATGAGTACTTCTACTTTGGCTCATTGCAACTGTTTTTCAGTACCAGTTTTGTGGAAATTATACAATTGGTTAGACGGGATTAAATTAATAAAAGTGATATCTGTGAATTAGATTTTAATTGAATGTGTCTGATGTGCCTTAATTTAAAAAATCTGAAAATTAGATTAATTTTTGCATAGGTAAAGCATGGTAATATCTGTCTTCATAATTTATAAATATTACCTCAATTTGATTTTATATTATTTCTTAAGTTTTGCTTAAGCATTTTCCCATTCATCTATAACGCACTCTGTATTTTTGTTTCCATAATATTGTATATTTATTTCTACCTTAAAACTATTCATTTCTATTTTGATATTTGGCATTACATTGATACTGAGTTCGAAACTATAATTGTTTACTTCTGGATTCTTGCACAGCATTTGAATGGTTTATTTCAACACTTGGTTTGTATACTTTGAAATTTTGCTTGCATTGATAAGTATATAGATATAGGTTTGCATACATTTGATATTTTACTTGTGTTGATAATAAGTTATATTGATAAAAGTTTGTATACTTTTGATATTTTTTGTATTGATAATAATTATATTGATATAAATTTGTATACTTTTGATAATTTGCTTGTATGGTAATGAATATACTGAAATAAGTTTGTATACTTTGATATTTTTTGCATTGATAATAAGCTCGGCACTATAATTGTTTACTTCTGGATTCTTGAACAGCATTTGAATAGTTTTACTCAACACTCGGTTTCTTATACTTTTGGTATTTTGCTTGTATTGATAGTAAGTATATTGATGTAAACCTTTATAATTTTGAGATTTTGCTTGTATTATTATCAGGTCGGAACTATATTTGTTTACTTCTGGATTCTTACACAGTTTTTGAATAGGTTTATTTCAAGGCTCCATTTATATACCTTTCAACAAGTGATTTAGGGGAATCATGATTCCCTTCACTTTATCAATTATTCAAAAGGAGAGATAAATCACTAATTCCGGAAACTAACAAAACTGTACATACAAGGAAGGGTAATTCAATGACTTGTAGAAATCTATCACGACTCTATCTCGTAGAGATCTGAAACAAAGTGCTTGAAACTTAACTGATTTAAAAAAGCAATATGAAGTAAAGTTTAAGGACGTCACACCCTTAATAATAAACTTTATGCCCTCAGAACATTTTTTGTCAAAAAAAACCACTGACGAAAAAACTTGATGAAAAAAGAGAAAAAGTGTCACTCGCAATTTGAAAGCAACTGCAAAAAATACTTGCAAATCGTCACTCGCGTAAATTTAATTTTGAAAACGCAGAAGAATCATTCTGGAAAAGAATCACCGCGATTTATTAGAAAATATTTAAGATGAAGTATTGTTAAACAGCTACAAAAGAATGCTTGAAACTCCGACAGCCTTAACATTTTAGATCTACGAATACACAGTTTCCATTAATTTGTTTCATTAATTTCACGTTACTTCTAGAAAGGAAAACCTGGTACTGACGTACGAAATGTTGCAGAGAAGATTTCAACTTGAAATCCATTTTCGAAAAGGGGGGAATAACCACATGAATTCAATTCCGTAAGAACCAACAACTATGATGCTATTACACCTGTTAAAATTCCAAGTTGTCATCAAATTACGGGCAAAACATTTCGGTTCCAATTGGAGAAAAGTGATAGAAAGTATAGTTATTCAAAAAATTTAATTAGAAAGTTAGGAACTTATGGTAAAATGAAGTTGAAATTTTTTGATTACAGAATACTTTGAAGTCACACAAGAGGAATTCTTAAGAGTTCAGTTCAGCAAGGTGCATGATTTCAATGAATTAAATGTAAAAGACCTTGAGTAGAGTACAATAATCAAATTTTTGCACAATAACCGAACTTTTTCAAGTTTCAAATGGTTAATATTACTAACTTATAACACTACATACTGTGAAACATTACAAAATGCCTCATCCACTAGAGGTACACTAATCAAACTTTCTCAAGTTTCAACTAGTTAATATTGATAACTGCTGTAAGACAAACACCACATGCCAATGCAACATTATGTGTGTCATTCACTGGTGTTAAGCTTAACAAACTTTCTCAAGTTTTAAATGGTTAATATTACTAACTGCCAGGCACCACATGCCTATGCAACGTTAACGAAACAACTGACTGCAACTACTGACAGGCTAACTGATATCGCTATAAACTCTCATCCAAGCACTAATACACCTCCACATGAAAAACGACCTACAGTGACATTTAAAACGCAACTAATATCTGAATGCTCCAAAAAAGTTGACCAACCCGAATTTCTAAAAGCCCTAGCCCTGCAAACAATAGAAACAGAACCAACCGATATAAATATTTTTACAGGTGGTAGCCTTTTTGAAGATGGTTCATCCGGAAGTGGCGTCTTCATTACAGATGAATTCGGTTCAAAAGAAATTCAAATCAAAAGAATAACTCAACCCTCCCTGTTTTCAAAGTAGAATTAATAGCCGTATATGAAACACTAAAAGAAGTCCCTAAAAGTCAACCTCTTAAAATAAATATTTATATTGAGTCGCAGGCAGCAATTCTAGCAATTACAAATGCTTCACCAGTTTTTATCCTCTTGAGAAAAATAGCCCTTCTAATATTAAGTTTCAATAAAAATTCTAAAATGAGTTTTCAATGGATCCCATCACATGTGGCATTCCGGGCAATGAGAGCTGACTTATTGGCAAATTCTGAAGCAAACAAACAACCTGGCACAAGAGAAAGTACTGTCATGCTCTCAGAGGACGATCACCTGTCCTAAAAAGAAATTGCGCAGATCATCTCCAGTACCTTCTCATCACTGGTACCTCAGCGGAACACCAGGAGAACTTCTTGCCTTAAATTTGCCCCGGAAAACTTTCTCTATGCTTGCCAGGCTCCGATCTGGCCATTTGAAAAAGACAATTTTCATTGATGGTCAGAAATATTTTCCCACCTGTACAAAGTGCATCTTATTACCAGCCTCTCACCTCACATCCTGAATTGCATTGGAGCCATGCATCAAGACACTTTTAAGGACCCATCTGTCATTGCCCAAAATCTTTTTTTGCACAGACTCAACGACTTAGTGTAATTTGTTTTTTTTTACACTGGGATAAGAAAGAAGACTTTAAAGAATGTCTCATTCACTGGTATTATACTAATCAAATTTTCTCATGTTTCAACTCTTTAATATTACTAACTGCTGTAGACAAACACCACATGCCTATGCAACATTATGTGTGTCATTCACTGATGTTGCAATAAATAAACTTCCTCAAGTTTCAAATGGTTGATATTACTAACTGCCGTAAGGCAAACGCCACATGCCTATGCAAAGTTAACCCTCCACGAGTTTCGACGAGATATCTCGTCCAAGATCTGGTAAATTTTGCTAAGGACGAGAAACTTCGTCAAGAAAAACTTCCCTATTACTCCAAGGGGAATGAAGATTGAAGTAGGAAAATCAAATTGTCCTTTTGCCCAGAATTGGTGACAGTCTGGAACAAGTTTTTACACCAGAGACCGGTCACTATAATTTAGTTTTTGACCCGAAGATAAACCATCAGAAGAGTTAAAGAATGTATCATCAACTAGTGTTACATAATCAAACTTTCTCAAGTTTCAAAAGGTTAATATTATTCATTGTTGTAAGCAAACACCATATGTCAAAATTATTTCTCATCTACTGGTGTTACACTAATCAAATTTTCTAAAAATCAAAGAAGTATACCCTGGACTTTTCAAAACTACCTTAAATGACTTAAAAAGTCTAAAAATAAAATAAGTTTACTCTCTAAATGAAAAGAATATTTGTTTAAAAGTATTATAAATATTTTTGAACACCGTTTGTTTTACTTGTTTAAAATCTAATAAAATATGTATGAAAAGTATTGAAAATATAAATTAAATTTAAAAGTATTTAAAATATAAACTAAATTTAAAAGTATTCACACACCCATAAAAAATGTAGAACATATAGCAAATTGTATTGTATATTTTCATCTTAAATTCCATAAGCATATTGCTTAATGTTGTAAAATAAATTTCTCCGTTTAGTATAAAATAATTTCCCCTTCTACTACAAAATATAATTTCCTCCTTCTACCAGAAAATATAATATCCCCCTTTTGTTACATATTTACTTTTAAAAACAAAACACTTGAAAATATCTTATCGATGAAACAGTTAAGTAGCAAATGTACAAATAAATGCTTCATGTCTTGAGAAAGTACAAAAATACGCACACACTTAAAGGGTAGGCTAAATATGCATTGATAAAAATACAGCACAAATATGCAAATCCATAGGTACGCATGCAAAAGTGTAAGTAGTAATCAATAAATTCTTGGCTGAAAGAAAATGTAATACTTCACCGTCACATAAAACCAGTATTTTCATAGCACACAATTTCGAATTGGTTCACTTTGAATTTGAAATAAAAGTTGGTCATCTCTCAATTCAGAATTTTAAAATTTTATCTCATTCATATATACATATGTAAATACATAAGTAGTAATCATAACGAGAAATTCCTAGCTGAAAGAGAGTGAAATACATAACTGTCCCATAAAACACGTAAATTCATTATACAAAACTTTTGTATTGGTGCAACTTAGATGTGAAATAAAAGTTTGACATTGTTCAATTTATAATTTCAAAACTATACCCCGTTCATAAGCACAAATGCAAATCCGTAATCATAATAAAAGATTTTTCATTCAAAGAGATTGTAATACTTCACTATCATATGAACAGATTTTCCTAGCACACAACTTTCAATTTGTTTCATCTTGGATTCGATATAAAAGTTGGAAATTGCTCTATTCATAATTCAAAAATTATACCCGATTCATGTGCACATATTCAAAAGTAAAGTGTTAAATATATGATCATAACAAGAAATTCCAGGCTGAAAAGGATTGTAATACTTCCCAGTCCCATAAAACAGATTTTCAAAGCATATAACTTTCAAATTGGTTCAAATAGGATTCCAAATAAAAATTGGAAATCCTTAATTCATAATTTCAAAACTATACCCGATTCATTTCCACATATTCAAATGCATAAATACGTAATCATAAGAAATTCCAGACTGAAAGATTGTAATACTCCACCGTTCTATAAAACATGGAATTTCCTAGCACATAATTTTCAAATTTGTTCATCTTGGTTTAGAAATAAAAATTAATAATAAAATTGGTTAAAAATAAAAGAAGGTTAAAAAAAAGAATAAAATTGAAATTGAAAAATAAAAGTTGGACTCTCTCATTTCATAATTTCACAAATATACCCGATTCATGTATATAAATGAAAATGTGTAAAACTTTAATCATAACAAGAAGGTCCGGTTTATAAGAAAATGTAATACTTCCCCGTCCCATAACACATGGATTTTCTTTGTACACAAGTATAAATTGATTCAACTTGGAATCGAAATAAAAGTTAGACATCGCTCAATTCATAATTTATAAAATATGTCCCATTCATTACTTTTTCAGACGAATCTATTTATCTGAATGTCACTGAATCCAACCAATTTTTCATTAATTGTCCACGAATCCCAACTTCGTTTAGCAGGGTACAGCATTCCAAATTAATGGAAACACATTTATGGAAACACACTTATTTTTAAGGACGGATTTTTCGCTCGAATACTCGACCTACCAAAATGTCTTTCTGACTTCACGTTAACCTACACAGACTATCACTTAAGAAGCTGGAACATCTGTTTAAGCCTCTAAAATCTGGGACATTCGTTAGGTTGAAAAAATGACCCGAGGTTAAATATAGCCCAACCGCTATTACAGGGTGTCCCAAAAAGGTTGTTCCGCAATTTATCTTTTTACCATTTGGAGATAGGTAGGCAATGTAAATTGCAAAAGTGCACCAAATAAGGTAGGTAATTAAGATATGTGAATAAAATTATAACGTGATAACAATTTAAGCGGATTCAGTTTTTAATTTTTATACAACCCCTCTAGATAAAAATCCGAGGTAGCAAAAATGTTCCTTACCTGCATCCCTATCGTTAGCAGAAAACTGCATTTCTGTAGGTTGAACAGTAACGGAGGTATAATGACGCAAAAGAGTTGACTTATACCGCTTGTTTACAGCTGTTCAAGCAGTCAGATTAGGGACCGTATACACAATGCTAAAAAGCATTTTTATTCGGTCAGAAAGTGCAACATTGTGCAAAGTAATGTAGTATTGCAACTGCAGATGAAAATCGCACTGAATAATAGTAGACAATGTAATCTTCAATAAAAAATATTGTAGAAAAAATGGTTTAAATAAAAATAAAAGGAAATTTACAACACATGTTCAAAATGTTTTCCATCTGCAGCAATGCAGAACTTCGCTCTTCATTTTTGGCCATCGTTCTAAATTAGATACGGCCCCCTTAAAATGGAAACTCTTGTATCTCCGTTACTATTCAACCTACAGAAATATGATTTTTACTAACGATAGGGACACAGGTAAGGGACATTTTTGCTATCTCGGATTTTTATCTAGAGGGGCTGTATACAAATTAAAAACTGTATCCGCTTAAATTGTTATCACGTGATAATTTTATTCACATATCTTAATTACTTACCTTATTTGGTGCTCTTTTGCAATTTACATTGCCTACCTATCTCCAAATGGCAAAAAGATAAATTGCGGAACAAACATTTTGGGACACCCTGTATAGTAATAGATAGTCGCTTTCTTACGAAAGTTACTAGAATAAATCAAGTTCATGTCCCTATTCATGTACACATATACAAAAGTGTAAATACGTAATAAGTTCCGAATTCAAATGAGTGCAATACATCATCGTCTTATAAAACGTAGATTTTCCTAGCATACAACTTTCAAATTAGTTAAACAACTTGCATTCGAATTAAAAGTTGGAAATTGCCAAATTCATAATTTCAAAAGTATACCTGATTCACGTGCACATACGCAAATGTGTAAATACGTAATGATAACAAGAAATTCCAGGCTGAAAGATTGTAATACTTTAGCGTCCCATAAAACACAGATTTTCCTAGAACCCCAACTTTCAAATTCGTTCAACTTGGATTTGAAATAAATTTTGTACATCGCTCAATTCATAATTTCAAAAATGTACCCTATTCATATACACATATGCAAATATGTAAAAACGCAATATTAACAAAGAGTTCCGTGTTCGAAGAGAGTGTAATACTTCACTGTCCCATAAAACAGACTTTCCTAGAACACAACTTTCAAATTGGTTGGAACAACTTGGATTCGAAATAAAAGTTGGACATCGCTCAATCCATAATTTGCAAAACATCCCCATTCATTACTTTTCAGACGAATCTATTCATTTGAATGTCACAGAATCCAACCGATTTTTCATTCCTTGTCCACGTCGTCTCGTAGAACAGCATTCCAAATTAATGGAAACAAACCAGACATATTTTTAAAGAGAGATTTTCCGCACGAATACTGGACCTACAAAAATGTCTTCCTGACCTCACGTTAGCCTACACAGACTATCACTTAAGAAGCCGGAATGTCTGTTTAAGCCCCTAAAATCTGGGACATTCGTTAGGTTGAAAAAAAAACTGCCCGAGGTAAAATATTGCCCCACCGCAATATAATGATAGATGGTTGCTTTCTCACGATATCTAGCAAAAGTTAGTAGAATAAATCAAGTCCCCAGTCGTTAATCATTAGATAGAAATCATGCTTCTGTCTATGACGGTAAAATAAAGGGTTCTATTTTATTTCTTTGTGTTTTTCTCAGGGTCTTTTCTTTCTTGGAAACGATATATTTTTTGTTACTTACAAAACGCGGCTTTGTTCGCTTCTATACGCTTGCAATGGGGCAATGGTTACCACAACCTACTTTCTGTTCCTGATGAAGTTATTCTCATCCCTCTGCGCGTCATACGATTTCCGAGTACTGTAGTACTGCTTTTTCCATTTTACTTATATACAGTAACATAATAATATACATAATAACTAAATTTCTACATCTATTAGTTGAAAGAATCCATGGATTCTTTCCTGGTCTTTAGATGTATTCTATTGGCCCTACCCTAAAAATTCAATCCATTGGAAAGATCTTATTGTTACTCTCTCCTTAGAATATAATCCTTTGAAAATATTTATAGGTGTTTTTCCTTATAATATAATCCTTTGGAAAGGTTATATCGGTTATTTTCTGAGAATAGAATCCTTTGGAAAGATTATATTGGTCCTTTCCTTAGAATGTAATCATTTGAAAATATTCCATTGGTTCTCTTTCTTTAGAATATAATCCTTTAAAATATTTATCGCTTTTTCCTTAGAATACAATTCATTGTAAAGGTTCTATCGGCTTTTTACTTAGAATGGAATCCTTTGGGAATATTCTGTCTTTACTTACAATATACTTTTTTAGAAAGATTCTATAGGTACTCTTTCCTTAGAATATAATCCTTTGAAAATATTTATCGGCTTTTTCTTAGAATATAATCCATTGTAAAGGTTATATTGGCTTTTAATCCTCATAATTGAGTCCTTTGGAAATATTCTATATTGGCTCTTTCCTTAGAATATAATATTTCCTTAATAATATATTTCTTTACAATATAGAATATCAGACAAAAGATTTTATTTTACAGCTGTTTAAAGACTAAATTTAGTTTTTAGTTCAAAAAATTAAAAAATATACGCATTTTGATAGTATTACATATCTTTTAAACAGATTACAATGCAAAAATGCATTTCTAATCATTATAAAAATAAGCATTTAGTGTGTATCCTAAAAATGTAAGTTAATGAATTTCTGCTCTAAGCTGACGATATACCAGATACTTTACAATTATGTCGTCAGCTATAAATTCTACTTGAATTCTGCAGTATTTTGAATATATATATATATATATAAATTGATATTTTTCATATTACTAAGATTTTGTAGGAAATCTTCCTAAATAATCAAAAAATGTCCTCTTTTAGTTATAATCACAGATATTCTCCAAAAGCTTTATGGAATAGTAAAAGGAAAGTATTCATCATACGAAAATCTGCTGTAAAAGATATACTATGGTATTATCCCTTAAAATGATTAATACTTTGTCCATTACACGAGCTATGCTATTAAGTATATTTACGTTATCCCATAAATCTAAAATCTCTATTGTTGAATTTAAACAGTTCAGTTGAACAAATGCAATAATCTTTTCGAAGTGTATATATGTATGCATATATATATTGTTTTCAAAGTAAAATAATCCATTGCACAAATAAATGTATTTCAAAATCTCGAGACTTCATTTTCTATGATGACGTCAAAATCTTTCAACTTTTATTTTCTGCTATAGAATTCATGAGGGAGTCTTACATCATCAAACGAATACGAGGCTTTTGATTTCTAAAGATTACTAAGCTGTCGTTTTGAAATTATTAAGCTTTTTCCGAGTGATATTCAAAATTTTAATAAGATGTTGTTCGGAATCCCTCTATCTAATCCTTTGAAATGTGACAAAAATAGTGAAATAACCATCGCTTTGATCTCATTAAAACGCTAACAAATCACAGAATATTTGAAACAGAAAGTGATTAAGTGGCCCTCACCGTACTAAGAAACAGTATTTGGTGAATACTATTTCGAACCACTACGTGGACCACACTAAGGGCCTACGTGGGAGGGCTTAATTAGAAAAACGACTTGTATCAACATCATTTAAAGATAACATATTTAAACTTTAGTTTTACCTCTTGTTATTTACTTTAGTCCTGATGATGGACATTTTGTTCCACCGAAATTGCTATAGGCTATTTTTACAATCTTTATAAATCATCTTTAGAAGCTTTTAGTCTGTAAGTAACAGCTTGGATTATATTCGGTTGATATATATAATGCAAAAACTACTAGTAAAATTATAAGACAAGAAAAACTGAAATAAATCAAAATGATTGGAAAGTTAACCCACTTACTTTAAAGGAGGGAGGAAAGCGACTCATACTTTAGTCCATTAATTTTTATTTATTTCCTTTTTTGTTTTATAATTTTACAAATGCCTAATTATAAAACCTAGTACTTCATACCATTTATATAACCTCATATAACTCTTCTGTTTAATAGGGGATAGGTTGTTGGTTTTTAAATTTCCAATAAAAATTGGATTGAAAATGAACCCAAACTTTTAAAAACGAGTGAAATGGACTCCTTTACTCCCCTTGAAAAAGTTAATGAGCTCACTTTCCATTCATTTTTATTTATTTCCTTTTCTTGTTTTATAAATTTACAAATGCCTAATTATAAAACCTAGAGCCTTGTATGATTTTTCTCGTAGCTAATTATTATATTGCTACCTGATTACTATATATGCATAGATAAGAGATTTTTATCTTTATTCTGCCCATAATTTATTGAAAAGTAAGTGGGCTCACTTTCCATTCATTTTTATTCATTTATTTTTTTGTATAATTTTACAAATGCCTAATTATAAAACCTAGTGCCTCGTATAATTTTATAAGTACCTAATTAGTAGATTGCTACCTGATTACTATAGATGTATAGATAAGGTTTTATCTTTATTCTGCCTAGAATTTATCAAACCTCTTCTCTGTTTTGTAGGGGAGTTGGTTGCTGGCCTTTTAAATTCTAATCCGATACACGATTCAAATCGTTTTATAAAACTTGTACCCAAGTCTGCATTCGAATTCATACGTTCTCCAAGCGCTCTCTCTTTATATATTCTTGAGTATTTGCGAGAGATCGAAAATCTTGTTATCGCTCGGATAATAAGGCTATAAAGACAGCTCAAGGCGTCGAACACTATCCACCCAACACCAAATACTTAGGAAACACGCACACGAACTGCATTAGCTCACTAACTTAATATGCACCGTGTCGATTGTAAGATGTCTATTCATTTCCACACATACATCGAGAACTTTCCACATGCTGATACTGACCTCCGCTTTAAGCCTTAGCCCTTTTACAGAGAACAGCCCATCATCTGAAAGGCAATTTTACCTGACAAAAGATATCCCATCTCCTTAGTATATTTCAAACAATTGTGGAGCTGCTTTAGAATTCGGGGATATTTTAGAGAGCAGAATTTGAATCCCGATGTCAAAGGGAGACTGGAATAAAGATGCTTAGTGGGAAATTTTCACCTTCTATTATTGGATTCAAAGAGGCATTTTCTTTGTAGTTGCCCCAAGTTTGAGCTCCTTTAATTGATTTCGTGGCACTTTAATAATAATTTCGACGGTTCGTAAAATTTGCAATAATTATACATTAATTGAAGTTATATCTCATTATAAGGAAAAGTAATGCAGAGTTACTAATATAAATAATATTTTAAGGTGTGCGTATACACTAGAATAATTTTTTTTAATTTTTAATTTAAAAATCAGTTTTTTTCCAAGTCATTGGCTTATGCTTATTACTTCAAGGGATCTTCATTCCTTGAAGTAATAAGGCAGTTTGTCTTGACGCGATATCGCGTCCTTAGCAAAACTGATCAGATCTTTTATGAGATATCTCGTCGAAACATTTAAATGGTGGAAACCTAATAGGTAGTATTTTATGAAATTTGACTCAAACATGATCTTATTACTGAAAATGCAGCGTAGAAGACGCTGTACCAAACGGTGAATGCTTGGCATGCTCCATCCTGCATGAAAATGATCGAGTCCAAACATTGTAATTCCTAGAATTGAGCCAACAGCGCTACATTTCCTCCTATCGGCGACTTTTGGTACTTATTTTTTTGCTTTTTTTGCGGAATACCCATGTCTTCCAAAGTCAAATTTGTTTACATTCCATTCAATCGATTTATCTAGGTGCCTACAAAGAATGAAAGTTATTTTATGGCCACCATGTATATGTAAGCTAGGGCCACAAATTTGCATATTATATTGTAATGCAGCAATAATTTTTGTCACATCCGAATTTCGTGGGGCCGCGAAAGTCCAGTTGCAAGAGCAACGGATTAGCAATAGGATGGTTGCGAGTTCGAAACTTGATCCAGTCAAAGACTCCCGTATACACGAGTCTCGTGGCCTCAAATGTCCTCACGTTGGCGTGGTGTGGAAGTTTGGAGAGTGGGGTGCCAACTCAGGTGTCGCTGTCGTCATCTGACAGTTATTCAAAATTACGAGGCGCTGTTGCATCTTTCCCTTCGGGATTACCCCTGACCAGAACCAATAACCCATTGTGTTGCTCCAGTACGACGTTAATTAGCTACCTACATACCGAATTTTGTGCAAACAGACTTATATTTTGAGAAGTAAGAGCGATTTTAGTGTTTTTCCTTACCTTATGGAAACCAGTTAATGAAATCACTATCCGCAATACCCTATAAATTGCACAAATGCCGTCATATAAGTAACACATAACAGTTATTCCGAATTCCCAAGGCAAACTCATTCATTCAATGCATTAATATTACCAGTAAACCGACACCATTACATTTAACTCATACTCCTATGGTCCTGATCTGAATAATGGCTTCCAAATTTATCTCACTGTTTTCGGTATTTATTGATCTAAAATACCTTTTAAGTAAAATCCTATAAATTGTACAAATGCCGTCATATAAGTAACACAACTGTTATTTATAATTCAAGACAAACCCAATCATTCAGTGTATTAATATTACCAGTAAACCGATACTATTGCATGGTAATATGGTAATATATGTGTGCCAGGGAAACAAATTTGCGTATTATTTTCTAAACAAGCAATACTTTTTGTCACACATCTAAATTTTGTGCAAATCTACTTGTTTTCTTGTGTAGCGATTGCGTTTTAAGTACTTTTTCCCTATTTTACGGAAACTAGTTTATAAAGTCGCTATCCATAACTAGACTATTTTAATATGCTATAAATTATAGAAATGCCGTCATATAAGTAGCACACATAACAGTTATTCCGAATTCAACACAAACCCATTCATTCAGTGCCATTAATATTACCAGTAAGCTGACACCATTACATTTAACTCATATTCTTATGGTCCTGATCTGAATAATGGCTTCCAAATTTATCTCACAGTTTTCGGTATTTATTGATCTAAAATACCTTCTAAGTAATATCCTATAAATTGTACAAATGCCGTCATATAAGTAACACATAATTGTTATTTAGAATTCAAGAGAAACCCATTCATTCAGTGTATTAATATTACCTGTAACCCGGTACTATTGCATGGTAATGTGGCAATATATGAGTGCCAGGGACACAAATTTGCATATTCTATTCTATTGCAGCAATATATTTTGTCACACATCCTAAATTTTTGCAAATCTATTTATATATTTTAGCAATTGCGATTTTTGTGTTTTTTCCCCAATTTAAGGAAACCAGTAAAAAATCGCTATTCGTAACTAGACTGTTATAATACCCTATAAATTGTACAACTGCAGTCATATCAGTAACACATAACAGTTATTTAGAATTACAGACAAACCCGTTCTATAAGTGCATTAATATTACCAGTAAACCGACATTTAACTCATATTCTTATGGTCCTGATCTGAATAATGCCTTCCGAATTTCGCTCGCAGTTTTCGGTATTTATTGATCTAAAATACCTTTTAAGCCCCTTAGCGAGATCCAGATTACTGAATTCTAATCTGAACGCTTTATATGACTGCGAGCTTTAACTTTAGAGCTGGGGGCGAGAGCGCTTTCAATTAAATTCGTGGTATTTCGTTCTCTGATATATGCGGTCAGGTTTGATTTAGGAGCGTGTGGCAGCAAATCTGGAAGCAGCCCTATCATTGTTATGCATTCGCATTTGCTTCGAAAACATCTTTAAAATGCATTCCTGGCTGCAGATGTCTGAATTGTGATGTTAAAAAAATTAGTATAACCCTCTGAGCTTTGAGAGATTTGCGGGAAGTGGTGTATTGCTTTTACGCCGTAACACATTTAATGACTAAATAAACGCACATTTCTAAAGAATTCATAGATTCTTTCAAAATTCCACGGATTTCATTGATTCTTTCGAAATTCCATGGATTCCATTGATTCTTCGAAATTCCATGGATTTCATTGCTTTTTTTTCAAAATTCCATGGGTTCTTTCAAAATTCCATGGGTTCTTTCAAAATTCCATGGATCCCATAGATTCTTTCAAAATTCCATGGATTATTTTGGTCCTTTCCTTAAAATAGAATCCTTAGGAAAGATTCCGTTGGTCCTTTCATTGGAATAGTTTCATTTGAAAAATTTAATGGTCCTTTCTTAGAATAGAATATTTTGGAATGGTTTTAGTGGCCTATACTGTAGAATAGAATCCTTTGGCAAGACTATATTACTCCATACCTTAAAATAGAACCATTTGGAAAGATTGTATTGGTTCTTTACTTGGAATAGAATCCTTTGGAACGATTGTGTTTGTCCATTCCTTAGAGTACAATCCTTTGGAAAGATTTATGGCTCCTTTCCTAGAATATAATCTTTTGTGAAAAATTCTATTGTCCTTTCCTTAGAATATAAATCCTATGGGACTATTCTACTGGCTCATAGCGTAGAATAGAATTCATTAGAAAGATTATATTTCTCATTACTGTAGAATCCACTGGGAAAGATCCTATTGGTTGAAATTGGTTAGAAGTCATGCAAGAAAGACTGCAGATTGCAGGCGAAATTATGCCCGTAAACCTCTCGAAGGGTTAAATCACTAGGGACTGAAACTTTAATATATATAATGGTTAAAATCTAGAATGAAATGATAAAAGGCGCATCAAGTTTAATAAAGAGCTTCTTCACAAAATGCATTCCTATTGCTTGGTTTTTATAGCACAATGCCGTATTTGGTGAAGCTACGGCAAGCACAAGACAAACAACGTCAAGCAATGGACATACACATTCAAGGAAAGTTTTTCGGACACTGAAGAGAGAAATACACCCAGAGTAAAATACAGGAATCGAATCTGTGCCACCTACAGCTCTTACGTTTCTAGCGCAGGGGCAGTCCCACAAATGCATTCCAGAATACAAATGCTCGATAGAGGGATTATGGTAATAATAAATTAATTAATATTAAGTATTTGAAACTAAAGCATTAAGTAGAAATAATCGGATGTTCCTTTATGTCTTGATTATCAATTCCCATGGGGAAATGAGAAATCTATGGAATATGAGAATTATCTGTTTGATAACGAAAATGGAATTATGGCCCATATTAGGGTCTATATCACACAGTTTACTTCTAAGTGTATCTAACTATTCCTCAACAGTAGCAAACAACTGAAATATAGACTCTTAAAGATATGTCGAAGTCATAGATGATTAAAATTACAAGGACATTATTTGAACAAGGACAGTATTAAAACGATCATTAAAGCCGTTGCTTAAATAAAAGCACGACACAACTTTCATCACTAAATCTGAAGTTACTAAATGTAAAGAAAAATAATTTTAAAACTATTACTCGTTCAGCATCCAAGTATTAACTACTACATCATCTGACCCGCTGCGCCATCTGTCCCTCACTTACCTGTATTAAGGTAAATGTCCCTTAAGTAAGCAAAAAAATATAAAACCCTATCCCCTCAGTATAAAGGCAAATGTTCATTGAGTACGCAAAACTTTTTGTATTACAAGAAAAGGTACATAAAAATTAGGTAAATGAAGACCGCGATATCGGACCGTCTACACCCCCACTGAAAATTCAGAGTTCCTCCCACTTGCGTTTTAATTCCACGCACTGTTAAACTGCTATCTTCAGTACATAGGTAAATGCCCACAAAAATGTAAAACTACTATATTCAGTATACAGGGCGAGTCTAAATTGTTTTTACAAAATAAGAGGGGTGATAGTACCCATCCAGACGAGCAATAATTACCATGGAACATAGGGTCGCATTCCACTCTGAGAGGCAGAAAAGAGTAAAGTCAAAACGCGTCGAGCATGAACAAGTCATCGTCTCTGACGTCGCACACTTTTCCAGCACGGTCCGGCACTTCTTGAATGCCACATATCCCGCACGATGGATCGGACGTGGCGGACCTGTGGCTTGGCCTCCTCGCTCACCGAACCTCAACCCACTGGACTTTTTCTTCTGGGGCACATGAAATCTTTAGTGTACCAGACGCCTGCGGACTCGGCTGAAGATCTCGTAGCGAGAATCGGTGTTGCCGCAGACAAAATTAACACAACACCAGGAATCTTCGAGAGGGTGTGCCAGTCATTCCTTCGCCGGTGTGAACTGTGCAACGACACGCGTGGCCGCCACTTTGAGCACTTGCTGAGTTTTTCTCTGATCAATAAATCAGATTGTGCAACTTTTTGTATCGTTCATTCGCTTTCCCAACACTGTTGTAAATTCATGTTAAAATTCTAATTTTACTCTTTTCTGCCTCTCAGAGTGGAATGCGACCCTATGTTCCATGGTAATTATTGCTCGTCTGGATGGGTACTATCACCCCTCTTATTTTGTAAAAACAATTTAGACTCACCCTGTATATAGATAAATGCCCATGGCGTATACAAAAAATTAAAATCCACATCTTCCTATACCTTTTCAAAAACTATTTAAAATCTCTAATTTTAATATATAGTCCATTTTGTGTCAGCAAAAAGTTTAAAACCGCCAACTTCAGTAAAGGTAAATATCCATTGAGTATAGAAAAAAATTAAACTGCTACCTTCAGTATATAGGTAAATGTTCTGAGAAAAGAAATTATGTAAATTTGTAATATTTTTAATATACAGTCCAATATATTTTTAATATATGGACCAATATATTTTTAATCTATAGTCTAATATATTTTTAATACATAGTCCAATATATTTTTATTATATAGTTCAATATATTTTTAATATATTGTCCATTTTGTGTTAACAAAAAGAAAACCGTTAACTTCAGCAAAAATTAAATGTTCATTGAGTATAGAAAAATATTAAACTGCTAACTTCAGTATGTAGGTAAATGTTCTGAGAAAAGAAATTATATAAATTTTGTTACGTCCAGGATATTCTATGAAAAGGTACATAGAAATTATATAAATTATGTTATATTCAATATATATTTTAAGAAGAGGCACAGATAAATTATGTAAATTAACACCATCAATATTACACCATCCACAACTCCCCTAAAAAACTATTGTTGTTCCTACTCACTGTTCACTGCTATGATGTTTGAAAAATCCAGGGAAGATAGGAAGTTAACGAGTAATATTTATTATTAACAACTCTTCCTTAACTCAAACACGTATAGCTTATACTTGGCATACTTAAGTTCAGAATTTTTCCGTAAAATTTTTAAGGCAAAACGTGGAGCACTCTACAATTGTTAACAGTGAAGTCTATCCAGCATGTCAGATTAAAGAACAGTTTCGCAAGGCGAAAGTATACCTTGAATATTTTTCATCCCATACATAATGGGTGCCATACTTAACTGCCTATGACAGAAAGGAATAAAAAAGTATAGAGCTCTTATCCAGACTGTAACTCCGCAGCGAAGCTTTAAATTAGTTTTCTCATAACGCTGAACGAAAAGGAAATCTGCGAAAGGTATCTGCACTTATATCGAAAGACGAGAATATTCGTTTAGAGTTGCAGTTTCTCTGAGGTATTTCACACAAAATTTGAAATCTCAAATGAGTTTAGTGTTTGTAAAGTATTAATCTTTAAAACATTGAAGTTTGTGTGAAGATATTTTTCATCCCATACATAGCGGGTGTAAGACGAGAATATTCGTTTTGACTTGCAGCTTCTCTCGCTGAGGTATTTCACACGAAATTTAAAATCTCAAATGAGTTTAGTGTTTGTAAGTATTAATCTTTAAAACATTGAAGTTTGTGTGAAGATGTTGTGTGATAAGATAGGGTAAGATTGAGTGATAAGGTTGTGAGAAGATATTTTTCATCCCATAACTAATGGGTGTAAGACGAGAATATTCGTTTTTTGACTTGCAGTTTCTCTCGCTGAGGTATTTCACACTAAATTAAAAATATTAAATGAGTTTAGTGTTTGTAGAGTATTAATCTATAAAACATTGAAGTTTCTGTAAAAACCAGCTGTATCAGGAACTTCCAAAAAAGTTTGAGTGAAATAATCAAATAACCCTCGCAACGTAAGTAAACATAGTAAGTAGTAGCAGTATGTAGGTATTTTAATTAACGTCGCACTGGAGCAACACAACGGGCTATTGGCGACGGTCCGGAATCAAACCCCAAGGAAAAGATCCGATGACAACACCACGTAATTTTGAACCACGGTCAGATGACAAGGTCACACCTGAGCTGGCACCTCACTTCCAAATTTCCACACCAACGTAGTAGTAGTAGTATGGAAATTGGCTGTATAAATAAAGCAACTTCCAAAAAAGGTTTCGGAACTGGTAGAGTAGGTTTGTGAGTTCGAAACTCGATCCAACCAAAGACCGTCATGTACATGGAGATTGGTGCACGTTAAATCTCTCGGGGCCTCAAATGACCTCACGTTGGCGTGGTGTGAAAGTTCGGAGAGTGGGGTGCCAGATCAGGTGTGACCTCGCCCTTGCTCACTTCCACCCGTTATAAGTAAGTTCCCGTCTACTTAGACCTTATCTAGCAAAACGTTATCATAATGAAGCAAGCCGAAGTATTACAATCTAAATATTAAATGTGCACGTAATCTGCATAGACCAGATGAACCTATGTAAATTGCTCCATTAACAAACTAGAAATGTTTCTAGTGCCAATTACCGAATTTTACCTCTTCCACGTTTACGCGTTACCAGTCCCACTCTAATTGGATCTAATATAGCAGGAAAGTGATTATGGTGAAATAAGTCAGTGTATTAGAATGTAGATATTGAACGTGCACATTATCTACATACACAGATGAACCTATGTAGATTGTTCTAGCCACAAACTAGAAATGTTTTTAGTGCCAAGTGCCAAATTTTATCACTTGCCCATTTTTACCAGTTATCAGTATCCGTCTAATATTATCTAATATAGCAGAAAGTGATTATGGTGTGTGATTTGGATATGCAAGTCCTAGCATTTTAATCTAAACTTTGAATTTGCATGTAATCTACATAGACCAGATAAAACTAAGTAGATATCTCTTCGGAAACAAGTTGGGACTTTTATCATGGCTAAGTGTCGCATTTCACCACTGGGCCGTTTCAAGTCATCCAAATCAGACAAAATGTCCTCTAGTCTTAAGAAACCTAATCGAAAAAGTGTGATTACAGTTTATTTCCCTCTGAGGATAAAAGTTATACAAATAAAAGCCCCCATCAAATAAATGATTGCGATTGATTTTTATGCCTCAAACTCGACCGTAAACTACAGCTGTATGAAATCGCTTATTGTTCCTATTTGACGATTACCACTCAGAAACTTGTTTTCTTCTCACACACTTCAATTTCACTTACTCCGGCAGTCATTTGGGAAAAGTTGGCTATTTGTTTGATAGATTCTGTCTTTTGAATCATTCAGATAGAGCTGGGTCTAAATAAATATTTCTGATTTAAAGAGAGATTTCTAAGAGGGTGATAAAATAGATTTATTATTCAGAATTTCTAATGTGTTTTCAAGGTTTCGTTTTTGAAACTCGGTCCAACCAAAGATCGTAGTGTACACGGGGACTGGTGCACGTTAAACCTCTCGTGGCCTCAAATGTCATCACGTTGGCGTGGTGTGGAAGTACGGAGATTGGGGCTCCAACTGAGGTGTGATTTCGCCCACTTCCAACCGTTATAAGTAGGTCCCGGCCTACTTAGACCTTATCTAGCAAAATTTGATCGTACTGCAAGCAGGAGTATTGCAATCTAGAAATTAAACGTGCACGTAATCTACATAGACCAGATGAACATAAGTAGATTGCTGCAGCAACAAATAAAAATATTTCTAGTGCCAAATGCCGAATTTTACAAGTTGCCAATGTTTACGCCTTATCAGTCCCCGTCTCATTGGATCTAATGTATCAGGAAAGTGATTATGGTGAAATAAGTCAGTGTATTATAATGTAGATATTGAAATGCACATTATCTACATAAACCAGATGAACCTAAGTAGATTGCTCCAGCAACAAACTAGAAATGTTTCTAGTGCCAAGTGCGAATTTTAACACTTGCCCAAGTGTACACTTTATCAGTCCCCTTCTAATTGGATATCCACAAAGGAATATATTAACTCCTTGTGGCAAGAGTCAGAATCTGCAAGTCTGCAATAAATTACGTTCCATCAAACCATTTATTCATTTGTGGCCATCTGCCTTAATGCTAGGAACTGATGACAAACTGACTCACCTTCACGTTGGGCACACATGATTCACTCATCGTCATTTTTGTTGGACGAGGGTCCACCTTTTTGTCATGCATGCTTATCAGATTTTTCTGTCAAACACATTTTAATTGACTCTCCTATTGGTAATCATCATCGTTTGAAATTTTTTAAAAGATCAATTTTAATTTGTAAGATCTTATTGGGGAAAACCCTTATCCAAATCTTTTCTTTTTTAAGTAGCACTAGATTTTTAAGTTTCATATAGTGCTTTTATCCATCACGATATTTATATAATCATTATTTCCATACTTTTTTATATTGTATGTCATGTTATTGATTAGCATGTTTTAATCATAGAATTCCATCATACTGTTTCAGTCAATAATTTCCACTTTATTTCTTTCTACGAAAACTTTATTTATTTATTCATTTTATTCTATCCATAATCTGATTTTTAAAAAATTATGAGATAAATTTTGTGTTACGTAAATTTCTTGCGCAAGCCTTACATCTACCTTTTACTACAATGCTTTTATATTTACATTGATTTTATTTCTTTTTACCTTGCGTTTGGCTCAGCTTGCCTGCTTTTGAACCTTGCGTCATAAAACTGATTATGGTGAAACAAGTCCGTGTATTAGAATGTAGATATTGACCGTTCACCTCATCTACATAGACCAGATGAACCTAAGTAGATATCGCTCCTGAAACTAGTTGGGACTTCTTTCAGTGCTAAGTGTCGCATTTAACCACTAGGCCTTTTCAAGTCATCCAAATCAGACAAAATGTCCTCTAATCTTAAGAAACCTAATTGAAAAGTGTGTGATTGCAGTTTATTTCCCTCTGAGGATAAAAGTTATACAAATAAAAGCCCCATCAAATAAATGATTGCGATTGATTTTTATGCCGTAAACTTGACCGTAAACTACAGCTGTATGAAATCGCTTATTGTTCCTATTTAACGACTAGCACTCAGAAACTTGTTTTCTTCTCACACACTTCAATTTCACTTACTCCGGCAGTCATTTGGGAAAAGTTGGCTATTTATTCTATAGATTCTGTCTTTTGAATCCTTCAGTTGGAGCTGGGTCTAAATAAGTTTTCGGTAGCCCATATTCCTATAATTTGGCTTTCTATGATTGATTTGTTGGCGTTTTATGGCGCAAGGGCCATATTTGGCCATGCTGTGCCAATTGACTTTCTATGGTCCCTTTTTATAATTACACCACGAGGTCTAGTTATGACAAGTAGAACCCAAGTAATAAAATGCTGCGCCCTTCGACCTTGAAATATTTCTAGTTGCTGTCAGGAGTGTTTGTATAGTATCATCTTCTCTATGTTGATTACGTGACTTTCAATTCAAATCAATTCAATTTCAATTCAATTCAAGACTATCTAGATTTTAATACACTGACTTCCTTCACCATAATTACTTTCTGCTAGATTAGATAAAATTAAAGGGGACTGATAACTGGTAAAAGTGGGCAAATGGTAAAATTTGGCACTTGGGCACTGGAAACATTTCTAGTTTGTTTCAGGAGCGATCTATTTGGTTCATCTGGTCTATGTAGATTACGTTTACATTCAATATCTAAATTTACACTGATTTACTTCACCATAATCACTTACTGCTACAAGAGCCCGTTGTGTTGCTCCAGTGGGACGTTAATTAAATACCTACCACTTACTGCTACATTAGATCTGATTAAACACAGACTGATAAGAGGTAAAAGTGGGCAAGTGGTATAATTTGGCACTTGGCACTAGAACCATTTTTAGTTTTGTTTCTGGATCAATCTTCTTTGGTTCATTTGGTCTATGTAGATTACGTGCAAGTTGAATGTTTCGATTTCAATAATTTGGCTTCTTAATTATGCTTCGGGCAGCGGTAGCCCATTTGGAAGAGCAACGATTTAGCAACCGGAGGGTTGCGAGTTCGTAACTCAGTTCAGTCAAAGACCGTCGTGTATATGGGGGCTGGTGAACGTTAAATCTCTTGTGACCTCAAATGTACTCACGTTGGCGTAGTTTGGAAATTTGAAGAGTGGGGTGCCAGCTCTGGTATTTCCTTACCGTGGTTCAAAATTACCAGGCGTCCTTGGATCTTTCCCTTATTGATTGATCCCGAGTCGTCGCCAATATCCCACTGTATTGTTCAAGTGCGACGTTAATTAACTATCTACCCGATTTAAAGAGTGGTATTCCTAAGGGTGATCAATAGGTTTGTTATTCAGAATTTTCAATACGTATTTCCGAGGTTTTGTATGCCATTTTGTACCTGAATGTACGGTACAATCTATAATCGTATAAGCATATTAATTGAAAACATCCCATGCATAACAGACGGGCTTTTGACTTTGTGTGTGTGTGTTTTCGTCTACCTCATTCTGAAGTAATTTTGAAAACATGTTTTGTAATTATTTAAGCATCTATTAATTGAAGCTAATTTCATAATTATGTAAACAAAATAAGAAACAGGGTAAACTTTGGAAGGAGTCTGCAAACGAGCTAAATTAATTAGTTAACATTTTGATAGTAAACACCAAATTGGCTTTAAAAGCGTGTAAACAAAAATGAATTAATGAAATTTTAGCGAACTCTAATTTTTGATGCTCTCCGTTGAAAGTTTTCGGAAATATAATTATAAATATTCTGAAAAAAATGGTCAAACTTGTGCAATGTAACGTGAAATACTTGAATAATCAATAATTCATGTCATAGAAAAACATTTGAAGGGAAACGTGTTTGTTTAATTTAAAAATTAATGATTCCTAGTATTTCTTTTTCAAATAAATGAAAAACGTTTCGTTAGATTTTTTAAACTCTTATCTTTGATCTGCATTCTACATTTCAGGCGCAACTTGTTTGCTACTGGACTTTGCGCCATTAAACCCAACCAACCATTTACATTTCATAATGTTACTTATTCGTTATATTTTATTACCATGAAAATGTTAAAATTGAGTCACTTTAGTTAAGAGACCCGTTAGTTCTTCATATTCCTGGCTCTGGACTACATTCTACATTTCGTAAATGATACTTATTCACTGTCTTATTTCCATAAAAATATTTGAAATGCGTCATTTTAGTAAAGAGACGTTAGCTCCATACTCTTCTCTTTACTACATTCTACATTTCGTAAACATTTCTTATTCGATATTTTTTCCATAAAACTGTTCAAAATGAGTCATTTCAATAGAGACCAGGGAGTACTTTATACTCTTATCTTTGAACTACATTCTGCATTTTATTAGTCGTAATTACTCACTGTTTTATTTCTATAAAAATGTTTGAAATGAGTCATTTTAGTAGAGACGTTAATTATTTAAAGTCTTATCTTTGTGTGTGTGTGTTGTGTGTGTGTGAACTACATTCTACCACTCACATTTCACTTAGTGACCATGGATACTATCTATAATGAGTTCATCCCACTTTATGCTAATTCTTGACATTCTAATTACCATCCTTTTCATTTTGAAACCTTTATTTAATTTCAAGTTGAAACTGCTCCGCTTTTTCGATTTCACACATTTATTATTCGCTATCATTTGTCAACTACATTCATTCATTAACATCAGATCAATTGCTAATTTATTGTTTGTAATTAAAGTGAAATCTAGAATTTTAATGAAATGGATGTTCATAAACTTTGCAATTTTACTAGGATTTAAATTGCTGTCAATGGGATTAAATTTTTTTAAATAAACAAGTAAGAGATCTTGTAGAAGTTTCGTAGTTTTAATCATCTTTCGAAATTAGAAATGCATCATCTCTTATGTAAGCACATTTTTTGAAGACGTGTATTTGCTATTCGAAGACAAATACACAATGTAATTTGTTCCTTTGCATTCATGCGTTAGCCTTTTACAACATTTTCCCAATAAGTTAGCAAAACGGGATGAAGGAAGGTTATTTAAACTTGAGAGTGTGTCAAACTCGTCTGTGTATTACTGATGACTATAGTTGGCATATAGTCCATCCAAAATAGTTATAGACAATTCTTGTATCATCTGATGTATTTAGCAAATCTTCATTAACCATTTCTAAACTACTATTTTCTTTAAATAATCATTTGTATAAAAGTTGCAAAAGAGGCCGTCTTTATATAAAATTGTGACGAAACGACACAATTTTAAGAAATGCTGACTTTCGACGCGTTTAAAATCCAGACTCCAGATCAGAAGGTTTATATCTCTTCGTCACGATACTAAGTATATTTGTTAAAATACATAAAGTAAGGGTTGGAAATAACTGAATACAAGTTTTACCCTCTGGGGATTTCCCACGTATGATTCCACCTTGAAACCTGGTCTTCCCTGCATGGCTTCTAGCCACTTTTAATCTTGACCAATCGAATCTTTCCAAAGGATTCTTTTTAATGGAAGGACCGATAGAATTTTTCCAACACTATTCTAAGAGAATGAGCAATAAAATATTTTTAAAGGATTATTTTCTAAAGAAAGGACTAATTTAATTCTTTCAATAGATTCTATTGTAATGAAAGGATTGATCCTTCTAATGGATTCTATTATAAGGAAATGGGTAATTGAATCTTTTCAAAGGATTCCATTCTAAGGAAAGGAGACTAATTGAATCTTTCTAATGGATTTTATTTTAAAGAAAGGAGCTATCTTTGTAATGGATTCTATTCTAAAGAAAGGAGCTATCTTTGTAATGGATTCTATTCTAAGGAAGAACTGATTTAATCCTTCCAGGAGAATCTATTATAAGGAAAGGATCAATAGCATCCTTACAAAGATTCCATTCTAAGGAAAAACCAATAGAATCCTTGGTATCTTTAAAAAGATGTGATTATTTAGTTATTAAGTGGGTTGTGCGGTAAAAACAACACTACACTACTCAGAAATCTCGCGACGTTCAGAGTCTGGAATTTTCGTTGTGCAACATATTTAACAGTGTAATTTGTTCTTTTGAATTCATGTGTTAGTCTTTTACAACCCTTTTCCAAGTAAAAAGTTAACAAAACTGAATGAAGAAAGATTATTTAAACTTGAGGGGGTGTCGCACTCGTCTGGGTATTGCTACTGACGATAGTGGGGGTATAGTCCACCCAAAATAGCTATAGACAATTTTTGCACTTTGAACAGCTTTTATTGACCATATTTGAAGTTTTACTGAGCAGTATAGAAAGATTATTTTACTGTTTTTCCTCCATTAAACCATCGGGTACAGTGCCCTCTATCGATGAAGCTGTTAACTATTTTTTCACAGCCAAACATTACGCCCTCTTTGATAATAATTTACGTACCAATGACACTTAAATGTACTCAATCTAAATAACTTTGGACAATAAATGCAAAATAACAAAAGACAATTTTTTATTTTAAACGTATTTTATTGGTCATATTTGAACCTTTACTGAGGAGTATAGAAAAATTATTTTACTGTGTTTCCACCTTTAAAACATCAGGTACAGTGCCCTCTATCAGTGAAGTTGTGAACTAATTTTTTATCACAACCAAAAATATCCTCTTCTCGGTAATCATCTACGTGCTAACAGTTCCTAAATGTACTCAATTTAAATAACTATAGACAATTAATTCAAAATAATTACAGATAATTTTTGCATTTCAAACATTGTTTATTTGTCATTTTTGAAGCTGTACTGAGCAGTTTAGAAAGATTATTTCCTCCTTTAAAACATCGGGTACAGTGCCCTCTATCTGTGAAGCTATGAACTAACTTTTTCCACCACGAAAAATTACCTCTCCTTTATAAGCATTTACGTGGCAACAGTACTCAAACGCATCAAAATTAAACTATGTACAATGAATACAAAATAACTAAAGACAATTTCTGCATTTTAAACATTTTATTGATGGTTTCTGAAGCTTTGCTGAATGGTTTACAAGATTATTTACTATTTCCTCCTTTAAAACATCTGGTGCAATGCCCTCTATCAGTGAAGCTGTAAACTAATTTCTTTCCTCCATCAAAAATACCTCTCCTTGATAAGCATTTACGTGCCCAGCTCTTAAATGCAACAGCATTCATTTAAACAGCACTTAAATGCACCGAATTTAAATAACTATATACAATTAATACGAAATTAGACAATTACTACAAAATAATAAAAGTCAATTTTTGCATTTTAAACTTCTTTTATTGGTCGCTTTTGAAGTTTTACTGATTCCACTAACAAAATAGCAAGACTGTTTGACTTTGACTTTGTTTCCTTCTTTAAAACATCGGATAAAGTGCCTTTATCGGTGACGCTGTAAACTATTTTGCCACCACCAAGAAATACCCCCTCGTTGATAAAGATTTACGTACCAACAGCACTTAAATGCACCCTCTTTTCAGGAATTTTTCAAAACCCCTCGTGATAGAACTGTTATGAAACCATAGAATCGTCGTCTTACAAGTGAAGCACACTAAGTCAAAAATTTTAAGTTGTATGTATGCACTAGATATCACGAAAATTGACCAGAATATCGATTTTGTTTTTCTTGCTTCAAAATATTTCCCAATTTCTGAGATTTTAAATGACACCAAGATATTGTAAATATTCCTAACATTTTTCTAGTTACAAGGGTTTTTCGTAAGATACTGTCATCAGTACAAACATGTTTCCAAAACTTTGAACTGAATTTCTCAAGAACTGTTTTGCAATACGATGCTTTTTCAAACCGTGATAACTCAACAATGAATTGATCTATTATAATTATTTTTGTGTCATTAAATCTATATAATACAGTAGATGTTCTGAACCTCAATCAGAGTTATTAATTAAGAAATTAATTTTTAATTGATTTTTAAATGTTACAATTCTTGATAAAATCCTGATTTTTATACTTCCTTGGTGAAAACAATTGTAAAAACCTATTCCCTCTAGAAAATTGATGGAAGGTCAAAACATGAAGAATAATGTTACGAATAATTTCCAACAGGAATTGTCTTTCTGGACACATTAGAATTTGATATATCGCTGTTCAAAAATCGTGCTAATTAGCTGATTATGTCTAAATTAGATCATTAATAATTAAATTAATCTGATTTTTTTTCACTGAAATGGTTTTAAGCAAAACCCAATGACTTGTAAAAAAGCTGGATTTTTAAAGTCAAAATTTTAAAAAATCTTCTAGTATATAAATACACCTTAAGAACGAGGGTTTTAGCTTTTCTAGACCAGAATGTGGTGATCTGAAGTGTGTGTGTGTCGAATAAGTTAATTTTACGTGAATTTGTCTTTAAATCGGAACAGTACTGTGGACGTGCATTAAAAGTCGGCGCTTACAAAACAGAGTAACAATTGTTTTGTCTTATGAATTCAGAAGTAGAAGAAAAATATAGCACCTGTGCAGACAAAGGATGTCCATACCTCATATAATCTTCGGAACGACTGCACAGATGTAGTGAGAGCGGGAAGGGGGTCCAGAATAAGTCGAAATTTTACGGTGCTGGGCTATCCTTGGGCCAGTGTAACTTAGGATTGCGTGGAGTGACGACTGCGTATGTGGTGCCATTCGAAAGCTACTAAACTACACTAAAATACTGGACAAAAACAACCTACCAACAACAATTAATATCAAACTGCACCTTAATCTCTCATAATGTAAATTAATTGTCGATTATTCATATTGAATATACAGGGTGCAACGCAAAGTCCGTACCCGGTCTTTATTTTCGGAACCGTTGGTCGTAGACATATACTTCCAATTACAGAAATGTTTCACATGAGGTAAACATTCATGTTATGACATTTTGAAATTTAAAAAAATCAATTTTGTAAAAATTACAAAATCTAACTTTTTATACAGTCCCCCGTTCCTTATAGTGATATTTAGTAAAAGTTTACACTCATCCTAACAAACGTGACACAAAAAGTTTCACTTCTGTGTGACAAAAATTGACCGAGATATTTAATTTCAAAGTTTGGGATTTATTCAGATTTATTTTGCCTTCATTGAGAGGTCGGTTAAAATATAACTTAGAATAATTCGAGATTGAAATCAGAGTGCAACGTCCATTTTACGGCGAAAGGGGGGGTTCCCCGACCATAAACGTTGGGTGCATGTATAGTAAAGTGGACATGCCCGATTCACTGAAAGCGGTCGCAGCGCCCCCAGTGGGGAAAGTTTTGAAATCTAACTCCGAAACTAAGCAAGATAGACAAAAGATGTTAATTCGAAAGTTGTAGACCATCGTCATGGCAGCGGAATGCAAACTACCAGAGGCGTTGCACTCTGATTTCAATCTCGAATTATTCTAAGTTATATTTTAACCGACCCCTCAATGAAGGCGAAACAAATCTGAAAAAATCCCAAACTTTGAAATTAAATATCTCGGTCAATTTTTGTCACACAGAAGTGAAACTTTTTGTGTTACGTTTGTTAAGATGAGTGTAAACTTTTACTAAATATCACTATAAGGAACGGGGACTGTATAAAAAGTTAGATTTTGTAATTTTTACAAAATTGATTTTTTAAATTTCAAAATGTCATAACATGAATGTTTACCTCATGTGAAACATTTTTGCAATTGGAAGTATATGTCTACTACCAACGGTTGCGAAAATAAAGATCGGGTACGGACTTAGCGTTGCACCCTGTATATAGTATGTTGTATAGTAAAAAACTAAACTCAAGAAAATTTCAAGAATTGTATTCTAAAAAAGAACCAATAGAATCGTTAGAAATTATTCTATTCTAAGGTAGGTAGGTATTTAATTAACGTCGCACTGGAGCAACACAGCGGGCTATTTCTATTCTAAGGAACGAACCAATATAATATGGTTCCAAACGATTCTATTAGAAGGAAAGAACCACTATAATGGTTCCAAAGGATTCTATTCGAAGGAAAGGACCAATAAAATCTATACTACACTTTACGAGAGTCTCACGACCCTCAGAGGGTTAAAAAAAAGTTAAAGGAGAGAATAAAATGTTCCAGGCTCCCTTACCGAATTCCGCCAGTGGTCAAAAGTACCAAGACCGAAGCGAACATCCAATTATTTCCGCTTAATGACTCAACAGATCCGATCCAGATGAAAGATCTAAAACCACACCTCGCCCATTAGTACGACTGCCCCGCTACGTGTCCAGCGTATGTATTCACTCATTTTACGAGCTTAAATTCTAATGACAGATTAATAATGAAACCACTCCGAGTCGAGAACTTCTAACTGACCAGAGCGCAGACTCAATCAACCACTCTTCTCTAGGAACAATCAGCATATTCCGCAGTCGCCTCAATTAAATATTAACTCAGTCAGCTCCTCCTATTGCGTGGTAAGTAGCAGGATTAATGTCGCGGGATTGGAACTGGTAAATTGGGAGGGTTCTCTAATAGATTGACTGTGGTCATTATCCGTCTAGACTTGTCGAAGGAGAAGCTTGGGTAACCTTTCATTTTGAACTTCGTCACGTAGGGGACATTCAAACACTTGTGGACATCGATTCTTGACTCTCCTGTTGGTTGTATCGACGAGGTATCTCGTCATTAGCAAAACTTATTAGCCTGAATGGACGAGATATCTCGTCATTCTCGTCTAGACTTGTAGAAGGATAAGTTTGTGTAACTTATCATTTTGAACTTTATCCCTGGATGGGGCATTCAAACTGAAATCGATTCTTCACCTTTCTGGTGGCTGTATCTACGAGGTATCTCGTCATTAGTAAAATTATCAGATCTTGATGGACGAGGAGATATCTCATTATTCTCTTCTAGATTTGTAGAAGGATAAGTTTGTATAACCTTTCATTTTGAACTTCGTCCCGAGATGGGGCATTCAAACGGAAATTTATTATTGATCATTTTGGTGGTTGTATTGACGGGGTAACTCGTCATTAACAAAAATTGTCAAACCTTGCCAGACGAGATATCTCGACATTCTCAATTAGACTTGTCGAAGAATAAGTTTGTGTAGCTTATCATTTTGAATTTGTCACGTAGTAGACATTCAAACACTTATGGAAATCGATTCTTGACTCTCCTGGTGGCTGAAACGGCGAGGTATCTCGTCATTAGCAAAACTTATTAGATCTTGATAGACGAGATATCTCGTCACTTTCGTATAAACTTGTAGAAGTGTAACCTTTCATTTTGAACTTCGTTCCGAGATGAGCATTCAAACGGAAATCGATTATTGATCATTTTGGTGGTTGCATCGACGAGGTAACTCGTCATTAACAAAAATTGTCAGACCTTTATGGACGAGATATCTCGTCATTATCCGTCTAGACTTGTTGAAGGAGAAGTTTGTGTAACCTATCATTTTGAACTTCATCTCGTAGGGCACATTCAAACATTTGAAGAAATCAACTCTAAGCCATCCTTGAGGTTGTATCGACGAGGTATCTCGACATCAGCAAAACTTATTAGATCTTGATGGACGATATATCTCGTCATTATCCGTCTAGACTTGTAGAAGTTTGTGTAACCTCTCAATTTGAACTTCGTCACGTGGAGGACATTCAAAAGGCTTGAGGAAATTGATTCTTGACCCTCCTGGTGGTTGTATTGACGAGGTATATCGTCATAAGCAAAAGTTGTTAGATCTTGATGGACGAGGTATCTCGTCACTGAAATTCTTTTCTACTTAACACTCCAAGTGTCTCAACGAGATATCTTGTCCGAGATCTGGTCAATTTTTCTAAGCACGAGATATCTCGTCGAGACAAAACAGCCCTATTTATTACTCCAAGAGGGAATTAACATCTAAGTCCGAAAAACAAATTGTCATTTGCCCAAAACTAGTGACAGTTTGAAACAGGTTTTTGGCACCAGAAACTGGCCACTACAGGTCAGTTTCCGACGCGAAGATAAACCACCAGGAGCGTTAAAGGGCCAATATAATATGTCCAAAGGTTGAAAGATCAATGATTTCTTTTAGCCAATAGGTGTGGTTCTTTTGCCATTAAAGTGTGTTGTGGGGTAAAGGCAACACTACACTACCCTCAAATATTCCAACTCTCCGAGGTTTAATTTAACCCTTCCGTTGGTTGACCCGACGAGGTATCTCGCCATTGGAAGAAAACTGACCACATCTTGATTTTGTCATCATCCAACAAATAGACAATGTTTTGATGACGATATATATGGTCAGAAGCAAAAATGGTCAGATCTTGATGGACGAGGTATCTCGTCCAAACCACTTGGAGCTTTGTAGCTCCAGGTGGATTGGACTCTGTAAGCTCTTTTTAAGCTTCTGTAAGCTCTGTTAGCTCTTTGTAAGCTTCTATAAGCTCCGGTACGAACTCTGACAGTTCTATCAAGCTTCTGGAAGCTGTCTTTTGAGGCATGAACAAAATATCGTTAGATGTCCGTAAATGGATCATTTCTACAGCTTAAATCACTGAGGGGTTCACACGGATATTTCCAAAGAATGTTAATCTATGGAAATGAACACTAGAATATGTCCAAAGGATACTAATCTGCGGAAAGGACCAAAAGAATCTTTCCAAAGGATACTAATCTAAGGAGAGAAAAACTACAATATTTCCAAAGGATACTAATCTAAGCTAGTGGACAATAGAATGTTTTTCAAATGATAGCAATCTAAGGAAAGGACCAAAATAATCTTTATAGAGGATACATATCTAAGGTAAGGGACAATTGAATGTTCCCAAAGAAAACTAATATAAAGAAAGAACCAATAAAATCTTTCCAAATTATAATAATCTAAGAAAATTAAACCAATAGAATCTTTACAAGGGATTCTATTATAAGGAAAAACCAAAACAATTTTTCCAAAGCATGCTAATGTAAATAAAGGAGCAAGAGATACTGGCTTTCCGTGCTAAATCAACTGCAAATTACAGACCCTGATGGCAAAAATATCGCCCCCAGTTATTCAGATATTCAAACCACTTTTAACAAAATAACAATACTTATAAAACTTCCCTATTGGCCATTCATAATGTTTTAGTACTGCACCCTATCTTCAGCTTCATTCTAATAAAAGTAGAATGTCTCTCCATATTCATTGTATAAGTAACGTGTACTACACATACCCAAGAGAGCCCTAAACAACAATGATGATTTCCTAAGTGATGGATTAGTGATAAACATCGCGACGAATTAACATAAGTGGACTCCATCGGAAAATATTAGTCCCGAACTGTTTTTTCGCGCTAAATCAATTGCAAATTATAGGCTTTCACGGCAAAAATATCTCTCCCAAGGCTTTTACCCTATTGATTAGCTAGAATATGGTGTTTGTTCCCTGCTTATGTCCTTTACATTTTATTGAGTTTTACTTAGGAAGTGTTTGGGTCTTTTTTGGGACGCGCAACGTGAAAGACTGAATCGATCTTTATAGAACGTTGCACCTTCGAGAAAACTGCAAGTGGGTGAAATTGAAGACATGTACGCTAAAATCAATGTAAAGCCAAGCGTACCTAATTAAAGACATCCTTGATTGCAATATAAAATATAGTGTAGTACTTTGATTAATTCTGCGATTTTTTACTTTTTTGTTGTATGTTTGATTCATGCATTCATGCATCTTTTATTGGTCTTTTTGGGACGCGCAACCGGAAAGACTGGATCGATCTTTATAAAATGTTGCATCTTCGAGAAAACTGGAGATAGGTGAAATCAATGCAAAACGGAGCTTATCTAAAAATAGACATTCTTGATTGCAATATAAAGCATAGTTTAGTACTTTGATTAATTCTGAGATTTTTTACTGTCATGTTGTATGTTTGATTCTTATACGTCTCATTAAAGGATCTTTGTTTCGGTCTTTTTTGGGACGTGCAAAGTGAAAGACTGGATCCATCATTATAAAACGTTACACTTTCGAGAAAACTGTAAGTCGGTGAAATTGAAGACAGCATGTACGCTAGAATCAATGCAAAACCGAGCGTACTGAATTAGACATTCTTGATTGCAATATAAAACTTAGTACATTGATTAATTCCGAGATTTTTGCTTTCCTGTTGTATGTTTGATTAATATACAAGTCTCATTAAAGGATCTTTATTTTGGTCATTTTTGGGACGGACAACTTGATAGACTGGATCGATCTTTATAAAACGTTACACCTTCAAGAAATCTGCAAAAGTTTGAAATTGAAGACAACACGTAACACTGAAATCAATGCAAAACCGAACGTACTGAATTAAAGACGTCCTTGATTGCAATATAAAATATAGTGTAGTCTTGGATTAAATTAATTTTTTTACTTTTCTGTTGTATGTTTGATTCGTGTATAAGTCTCAATAAAGGATCTTTTTTGGTCTTTTTGGGGACGGGCAACGTGAAAAACTGCATCGATCTTTATAAAACATTGTACCTTCGAGAAAACTGCAAGTCAAAATTGAAAACAACACGTATGCTGAAATCAATGCAAAACAGAGCTTAGCTGAAAATAAAGACGTCTTTGATTACAATATGAATTACATTTTAGTAAGAGGTTAATTCTGGTACATTTGCCTTTCTGTTGCATTTTACAAGTCGTTGAAATTGAAGACAACACGAAAGTTAATAACAATACTGAACTCAGCGTACCTGAAAATCAAGACGTTGATTGCAATATAAAAACAATTTAGTTCTGAGATTACTTCTGTTTTGACTTTTCTATCGTATATTTGATTTATATATAAGTCTCAATGCAGAATTTCAATAAATCAGCTGCGTAAATTTTTGAAAGGAATGTAACAGATCTTAAATTTTCATAATGAATGAAAGGAGCTGATGTGTGTGTGTGAATTAATGGTATTAACAGTCCAAGTGGTTTCAGCTAGATATTTCGTCCATCAATATCTGACCAATTTTGATAATGACGAGATACCCTGTCAAGACAACCACCAGGAGGGTTTGAATTTTCACTCAAAATTATTTTTAACCCTCCTGGTGGTTGTTTCGACGAGATATCTCGTCATTAGCTGAACTGGCCATATCTCAATGGACAAGGTGCCTCGTCCTCAAGAAAAAACTGGCCAGATCTTGATCGCGTCATCCTAGAAATAACGGCAATATCCTGACTACGAGATATCTCGTCCTTAAAAAAATCTGAAAGATCTTTATTGATGGAATATTTCGTCAAAACCACTTGGAGGGTTAAGTTTGTATCGCTTTTCCTCAATTGACTTTATGTCTGTTTAAAACATTTATAAAATTAATTTAGTATTATATATTCATCTTCATACATCCCTATGTCCGACATATATACGCATGAAATGCACCTGTCTTTACTATGACGGGTCATTTGAGCGGTTTAATATTTTATGTTTTTACAACATTGTTAACTCCTAAGGCCACTCTCCTAAGTCCTTCATTGTCCTATTCTCAACTAAGACTATTTCATATACAATGATATGCAAAATAAAAAGCACACACCACACTGTAAAGAGTTTCATGCTTCTTTGCATCCTAATGATAACAGAGCATCTCAACATCGATTTTTTTTCTTTTGAACTGACGTAAAGTTAAAAATTCAAGATAACAACCACGAAAATAATGACGTCCAATTCCATGCATTTTTCATGCATACACCTCTGCCTATTATTTTGCACAGCAGTGTATAGATGTCAACATCACAAGACTTCGACAATATTCTAAAAATAATTCGTCTATTCCTTGAATCATTTTTATTCGGGTATTTGGTTGAACATCATACTGCGATTGAAGCAGTTTGCTGTAGGTCATAGGAGTGATTACTTCGTTGTGAATTCAGTTACAGCTTTATTGTTTATTGTGAAAATTTGAATGCTTTAAATGCCATGAGTAAGGTAGGTATTTTAATTAATAAGCATTGGTTTTGTTAACGGCGATTTTACAATGATATCGCATTGATTTGAGTCTCTCACAGAAATATGATTCCATTAACTGTGGACATCGTACATAAGAAAACTTAGTTCACTTTCGGATTTTTGAGTTTCGCTTCTCTAACCCAGCTGTTTTAATGACAAATTGAGGTAGATAGGTGTCTCAATTAACATCGCACTGGAGTAACACAACAGGCTATTGGTGACAGTCTGAGATCAATCCCAAGAGAAAGATTCGAGGATAACACCACGTAATTTGAACCACAGTCAGTTGACAAGGTCACACCTGAGCTGGCGACCCACTCTCCAAACTTCCACTCCGTGCCAACCATTTTAGAGTAAAAGACAGTTAAATACTTTTAACATTAGTAGTTTGTTAGGATCGGTCTCAACCTTTGGCAGAAAACTTGATTTTTGAAGAGTTGTATGGTACATGTGAAGCATGTGAACGTGTAAAACATAATTATGTAAATCTATGCGCACTTATTTTCAGGTAAGCTCTGTTTTGCATTGATTTTAGCGCACGTGTAGTCTTCAATTTCAACGACTTATAAAATGCAACAGAAAAGGAGAAAAAATCAGAACTGATTTCAGTACTAAACTGTTTTAAATTGCAATCTAGGCTGTCTTTATTTTCAGGTAGATAGGTAGGTATTTAATTAACGTGGTCGTATTTAATTAATATATAATATTAATTAAATTAATTATTAATTGATATTAATTAGTAATTAGTATTACGTATTTAATTAGCTGGCGACGGTCCGGGGTCAGTCCCGAAGGCAAAGATACTAGGACAACAATACATAATTTTAACCATGGTCAGATGACGAGGCAACACCTGAGCTAGCACCCCAATCTCCGAACTTTTACTGTACGCCAACGTGAGGACATCTCAGGCCACGACAGATTTAACGTGCACCAGTTATTGTGTATGCGACGGTCTTTCGTTGGGCCGAATTTTGAACTTGTAACCCTCTGCTTGCTAATCAGTTGCTCTTCCAACTGGGCTACCGCGGCCTTGTGAAATACAAAAGAAAGGGCAAAAATGTATCTAATTACTAAATTTGTTTTATATTGCAATTAAAGTTGTCTTTATTTTCAGGTAAGCTCTGTTTTGCATTGATTTAGCGTATGTGCTGTCCTCAATTTCAACGACTTGTTAAATACAACAGAAAAGGCTAAAAGAATCAGAATTAATCTCAGTACTAAATTGTTTTATATTGCCATCAAGGAACCAATCGAAACCACTTGGATGGTTTACCCGTTGCGGTAAAAATAGGTACTTACAAAAGGTAGGTATATTTAGTTTTGTATTTCTTAAAGTTCAAATCATTAGGTAGGTTTGTTGAGATTACAAATAATTCCGAGGAGAATCACAAGTTCAAAACGAAGATGTTCCCACAAGAGCTAGTCGAAAGACATTTCCCTCAAAAGAGCCTTTGGGACACTGTTTAGAACAGTCTAATAAAACTTCCAAAGATTTACAATCATTTGTGCCAAGCAATATTTCTGTTTTAAATACATAAATATTGTTCTATTTTAAATACATACTGCAAATCACATTTTTGTTAATAAAGACTTAATTAATCTAGACAGAACTAATGAGTCGATATTATTTTGTTAAATATGTCATTTTGGAATATTAGTACAAGTCCCTGGAGTCAGTGCGCAGTACATAACAGTAATCAATTTCAAAGGTATAGCTAAAGACCTAAGGGATGTGTTGAATTGTTTATCTGAGAGAAAATACGTGTAACTGAAAAGGAATTTCTGAAACAGATGCTCTCATTAACAAGATTGGAATTGCATTCTCAATATCGCTTTGTTACCTTTCATTATTTTGCTTCTAAATGTTATGTGACAACTTTCCTCAGCTTTATTGTGTAATTTTTTCCAAAACTTTAGTCCACGATTTCTCTTACGTGAACATAAATATAGCACAAGTGGACACTTACTAACACTTACTAGATGAATTTGCCAACTCAGTCTCTCCTTTTGTAAGAGGTTATTCAGCGTCTCCTTTTAATAAGTTTTCCAACTTCTCCCTTTTATAAGAAGTTATTCAGCGTCTCCCTTTTGTAAGAAGTTATTGAGCATCTCCTTTTTGCAAGAAGTTATTTAGCGACTCCTTTTAGTAAGAAGTTATTCATCGTCTCCTTTTTGTGAAAAGTTATGCAACGCCTTCTTTTGTAAGAAGTTATTCATCGTTTTTTTTGTAAGAGGTTATTAATCGTCTCCCTTTGGGAAGAAGTTATTCAGTCTACTTTTTGAAAGAACGAAAAAGGCAGTAGCGAAGGATAGCGTTGATAACTGGTGATGCCAAAATTGGATCGATGATCCTATTGTCAACTAAAGTCCTCTAATTTTTCAAAACTGGTATCTCAGCAATCTTTCGCCCTCCTTAAAACAGTGATCTTAACCAACAACATAAATTTCATAACTAAATGCAAAATTTTGAAAATTATATTACCCCTCGATAGATTACACATCCAGGGGGACACGGAAAGAGCGCGATATATCTAAGGGCGATGTAGTGACGATCGATACAAACTTATTGTAAATTTCAGTACCCCTCGATAGATCGCACATCTCACGGTACAAGAAAAAGGCTCTATATATTGAGGGGCGATATAGTGATGGTATGAACAAACTTATTGTAAGTTACAGCACCCCCCTGATGTATCGCACATTTCGGGGACAAGAAAAGGCGCGATATATCAAGGGACGATATAGTGAGCGCATTGGATATTTCAGTACCCCTCGATATATCCCACATCTCGGGGGAAAGATAAAAGCGTGATGTGTTGTTGGTTGATATATCGCGCCTTTATCTATACGCAATGAGGGTCGATGCAATTTTATCATCATGCTTTTCTCTACAAACTTATCACCGAGGTGGTCCGTAGAAACTTATTTTAAATTACCATAACCTTATTTCGAAATAATGGCAAAAATTATACACTATATCGCGTGTCCTTTTATTTAAAATTCCTTAAAACTAAAAGTTAAACACAAAATCGTGCAAAGGCTAGACGGGGTTCTGACTTAGAGGTGTTCAGCAGTCATAATAGTAGCTTCATACCCCTGGTCGCTCGACCAAGCACGTGTACTAAGTGCCTGAACCTGCGGTCAAGGCTGAGCAGGATTACTATCGCAACGCCGAATCATTAGGGGGATAAAACTAACCTATCTCCGACGGTCTAACCCAGCTCACATTCCCTATTAGTAGGTGAACAATCCAACGCTTGGCGAATTCTGCTTCGAAATAATAGGAATAATTAGCATTACAACATTAACAACATTAAAATGAAATACTAAATGCGGTGAGATGTTTTGAAAACCGAAAATTCTTCACATTCACACTTTGGACATACCCAAATCGCTTTTACTTGATTCAGTTTAAGCAAACTGCTTGAAACAACCGATTTGAATTCCCAAATCGAAAATTCTTTGGGAGACAGGTAAAATAGAGGGATACATCCGATTATCGCTATATATCGATATACGAGTTATCAGAACATCTGAATTATCAGTCGAACATCCGAGACTCACCTGGCTCCTTGAGCCGCGTGACTCAGTGGGTTTTCCCCTGCGAGTTGTAGGCTCTGCTGGTTTGATTCGTATAACTTACTGTGTCATTAACTCCTCCGATGGTTTATCTTCGCGTCGAAAACTTCCCTGTAGTGCCAGCCTCTGATGCGAAAACCTGTTCACAAACTGTCACCAGTTCTGGGCAAGGAAATTTGTTGTAACTACTTGAATCTTCATTCCCATTGGATTAATAGGGCAATTTTGTCTCGACGAGATAGCTCGTCCATAGCAAAATTGACCATATCTTGGACGAGATATTTCATCGAAACACTTGGAGGACTAAAACTTTTCTTGTGGGTTAAGTCCATTACTGGAAAATGTGTGTCTTGTGTTTGTCGTACCTTGGCCTAATACGACCCTCGCTCTATAAAATCCAACCAGCCAAACCATACAACCAAACGCCGAGAGCCGCAGTTTGAAAACGTCTGTGTGGGCCAAACAATCTGTAAAAGAAACCTGTTCCATACTGTCACCAGTTCTGGGCAGAGCATAATTTATTTTCCCTAATCGAATCTTCATTTCCCTTGGTGTAATATGGCAAATTTGTCTCGACGAAAAATATCTCGTCCAAGATCTGGTCAATTTTGCTAAGGGGAGATAAACTCCCCTTAGCAAAATTGACCAGATCTTGGACGAGATATTTTACCGAAATGCTTGGAGGACTAAAACCTTCCTTGTGGTTGTAAGTACATTACTTTGACAATGTCTTGTGTTTGGCGCAGCTTTTCCTAGTATGACCCTCGCTCCATAAGATCCAACCAGCCAAACCGTATAACCAAACGTGCCTTCAGAGCCGCAGTTCGAAAACGTCTGGGCCAAACAATCCATAAAAGAAACCTGTTTCAACCTGTCACCAGTTCTTGGCAAGGCGCAAATTGTTTTTCCTACTTGAGTCCTCATTCTCTACTAGTAATATTACAGTTTTGTCTTGACGAGATATCTCGTCCTTAGCAAAATTGACCAGAACTTGGACAAGATATCCTCGTCGAAAGGCTTAAAGGGTTAAAACTTTCCCTGAGGGTGAAGCTTTATTACTAGACCACGTCTGTCTTGTGTTTGACGCAGTTTGGCCACCTTTCCATAAAAACCAACCAGCCAAACCATCTACCAAACGTTGAGAACCGCAGTTCGAAAATCTCTGGGCCAAACAATCTGTAAAAGATATGTTAAATAAATAAAAGTCTCACGTTTGAATCCCAAATCAGAAGTACAACAAATTTCACCAAAGGTTTTCAGAAATACAAGTCATTTTTTCAAACTCGCTTGTTAAAACTTTCTATCAATTAAATTCGAAATACAAAGTGTTGAAAGTGGTCTGGAGAGTTGGGAGTTGAGACACACGATACTTCAGCACCACCTCGTGTTAATTTGAGGTAATTAGAGAATAATTAATGTCACTATGTTCGCTGCGTTTGATTAATTCCGGTCATTTTGTTGCCTCCCAAACCAACTTCCCATACACAAATCATGCTTTTTGACATTAATTGTTGCGAAATTGTTTCTACAACCCTTCGGTAATTAGAAGAGATTCATTTTAGAACGTAAATATTTGTTTTAGTTTGAATTATTTTCCCTGTTTTAGTTGTGTTATTGAAAGTAAACTGGAGTCTCGATGCTAAGTATATTTATTAAAATATGTAAAGTTAGTGTTGAAAATAACAGAGTACAAGTTTACCCCTCTGGTGGGGTCTAACGTATAATTTTAGTACCTTGTAACCTGCAGTCTTCTTTGCATGACAAACGAATTTTGATCTTGGACAATAGAATACACTGCTGGCCACCGTAAATGCAACACCCTGAAGGAAGCATGCAAATAATATGAAATTTACAACATGCATTAGCGGAGGTGAGATATGCAAATGATTAGAATTTCAGCGCAGACGCACATCACGCGCGCCTGTGGCGCCACTTCAAAGCGCTATTTAAGGCTTGGAGATTTCGACGATTTCAAGTACGGCAATTGTGTTTTTCTTGTGGTTTTTTCAAAAAAACGATCAATTATGCCTCGTAGAAAACAGCGATCATCTTTTGATCAAGTATCCGAGTTCGACAGAGGAAGGATAGTGGCCTACCGAGATTGTGGATTATCTTTCAGGGAAATCGGTAGTCGTGTTGGACGAAACCAAACAACTGTAATGCGGATATGTGATCGTTGGATGCAGGAGGGTACGACGGACCGACGTGTTCGATCGCATCCACCTCAGTGCACCACTTCACGTGATGACAGGCATATTGTGCGTATGGCAGTGACGGATCGCTCAGCCACATCACGAACCATAGCACAGCACATTCAGTCTGTACCGCATCATCCAGTGTCTGCGCGTACCATTCGACGCCGTTTACAGCAGAGTGGTCTGTCCGCAAGACGTCCATTGCTTCGTCTACCCTTGACGCAGAACCACAGACGTTTCCGCCGCCAATGGTGCGATGAAAGAAGGATGTGGACGGCAGAATGGAATGAAATTGTCTTTACTGACGAGTCACGCTTCTGTCTGCAACACCACGATGGTCGGATTCGAGTCTGGAGACACCGTGGAGAGAAGATGCTGAACAGCTGCGTTATGCACCGCCACACTGGTCCTGCACCGGGTATTATGGTATGGGGCGGTATTGGATATCACTCTCGCACTCCTCTAGTACGCATTGCCGGTACTTTAAACAGCCAGCGCTACATCTCCGAGGTGTTGGAGCCAGTTGTCCTTCCTTACCTTCAGGGCTTGCCCACAGCCATATTTCAACAGGATAATGCGCGACCACACCTGGCACGTATTGTCCAAGGGTTCTTCGTCAATCGCCAGATTGAATTGCTTCCCTGGCCAGCTCGCTCTCCGGATCTTCCGCCGATAGAAAACATGTGGTCCATGGTTGCTCAACGATTGACCCAGAATACATCCCCAGCTGCCACACCAGATCAACTTTGGCAACGTGTGGAAGCTGCTTGGTCTGCTGTACCCCAAGAACACATCCAAAGTCTCTTTGAATCAATGCCGAGGCGTGTGGCAGCGGTGATCTCCAACAATGGCGGCTACTCTGGCTACTGATTTTGGCAGGAACCACACTTCACAGAAGTCTATAAATTTAATCATTTGATACTTGGTCAACATGTTATCTACAAAATAAATTTTGTTGTGATATCTCTTGTCTTTCTTGGTGTTGCAATTTGGGTGGCCAGCAGTGTATTATCCAAAGGATTTATTCTAAATTGAGGAACTATAGAATTTTTATAACAAATTCTATTCGAAAGAAAGGAGCTATAAAATCTTTTTAATGGATTTTTTTCTAAGGAAAAAGGACTAACTTAATTAATCCTTCCAAGGGATTCTATTCTAAGGAAAGTTTTAATTTAACCCTGCCAAGGGGATTCTATTGTAAGGAAAGGACTATATTAATCCTTCCAAGAGATTCTTTTCAAAGGAAATGAGCAATCGAATCTTTCCAAGGTATTTTATATAACTTTTTCAGGGGGTTCTGTTCTAAGAAAAAGGAGTAATAAAATATTTCCAAAATATTGTAATCTAAGAATAAGCCGATAGAATCGTTCCAAAGGATTTTATTCCAAGGAAAGGATCAATATCATTGTTTCAAAGAATGATTATATTCCAAGGAAAAACCAATAGAATCTTCCTAATTGTTGAAATCGAGTAAACCATTCTTAAATTTTAACCTCATTACGGAAGATAAACAACTTCAAGCCATTTCGATCTGATTTATTTCTTTAATCCTATCCAATACTTTCATTTCTATAGTTATTCTGGATTATACCCAGTCTTCAAACTTTGACTATCTATGTAACGTGCCTATACATTATAGGATATTTATACTAAACATGAAGCAAATCATTTTGAAATGGATTCATAGACACTCAAAGGGGGAAACTAAAGAGGAATACAGCAAATATTATTGAGTACAATTCTTAATTTTAACTTCATTGCAGAAGATAAGCTACTGCAAGCCATTTCGATCTGATCTATTTCCACAACCCGATCCAATACTTTCATTTCTATAGTTATTCTGGATTATATCCAGTCTTCAAACTTTGAATATCTAACTTGTAGCTATGTAACGCACCTATACATTAAAGGATATTTATACTAAACATGAAGCAAATCATTTTGAAATGGATTCATAGACACTCAAAGAGGGAAACTAAAGAGGAATACAACACATATTATTGAGTACAATTCTTAATTTTAACTTCATTACAAAAGATAAGCTACTGCAAGCCATTTCGATCTGATCTATTTCCACAACCCGATCCAATGCTTTCATTTATAGTCATTCTGAATTTTACCCTGTCTTCAAGCTTTGACTAACTTGTACCTTGCCTATACATTACAATGGATATTTATGAATGAAGCAAATCATTTTGAATGGACCCCAAAGAAAAACTAGAGTAATACGACACACATTATCCAATAAACCAAATGATGATCCAATCTCCCTAATTTTTAACTTCATTATACAAGATAAGCTATCGACGGCCATTTCGATCTGATTTATTTCCATAACCCGATCGAATACCCAGAGCTCGACCGTATCACCTGCACGAATTTGCAATAATCAGTTGAATATCCCCAGCAACTTACGCACAGGAGTATTTTCCCCCATCCAATTTTCCCCAGCCCTAACTCGATTGAACAAGCTGGGGGCACATTAGGAGATCTTGTTCGCTCCTTTATCTCTCCCAGGAGCTTAGGCAGTTAGATAAGGAATGGACCGGAATTTATTGTCAGCCTCCCCTTCACTTCCCAAATCACTGTATCAAATAGTCTTCGGGGTTCATAAAAGCTGTTTTCTATGAGTTCTCCGCTGTTTTACAGACTTGCTGGCGAGAGTTGAAACTGCGGATGGCGTGCTCGCATTTGTCAGGAAAGAAGAGCTCACCTCGGGCGTGAATGTGCTTTTAAACGTGCATTAATTTATTATGTCAGTTTAAAGATAAGAGTAATGTGCGTCGATTGCATGGTGAGTAAGTGTTAATGTATAGACAAGCGATCGCTTCACCTATAGTTGTTACTCATTCTTGCATTTGGGGTTTTACCATGATAAGTTTTCAATCTCTATCTAGGTAGTAAGTAAGTGGATCTCATCTTTAATTAATTATGTTCATTAATACTATGCTCATAAATATCGTTTACATATTTTTAGTAAAGGTAATACATCCATTAAATTTGTGTATAGACTTCTTTCCAATTTCTGTGACTTAAACCCTTTATGAAGACTCACTGGTGAGATTTGAAACATTGTAGATGTCGTGCTCGCATTTGTCATGAAGAATTGTTGACCTCAGGCGTGAATGGGCCTTTAAACGTGCATTAATTTATTATGTCAGTTTAAAGATAAGAGTAATATCCATCGATTGCACGGCGGTAAGTGTTAATGTATGGACAAGCGATCGCTTCACCTGTATTTGTTACTTATTGCATTTGGGTTTCATGATGTATTTTCTATATTATTTTATAGATATTAAGGATGTGGAACACATATTTAATCGATTACATTCGTTAATTTCTATGTTCATAAGCATTGGTAACATATTTTAATGGAAAGTTAATACATTCAATAATGTTGCGTCTATGACTTCTTCCCCATTTCTATAACTTAAACCCATTTTGAAGACTCAATGGTGAGAAATGAAATGGCGGATGGTGTGCTCGCATTTGTCAGGAAAGAAGAGCTCACTTCGGACCTGAATGTGCCTTTAAACGTGCATTATTTTATTATGTCAGTTTAAAGATAAGAATAATATCCGTCAATTTCACTGTGATATGTTTCAACTGTCATCAGGAAATCTTCAAAAAGGGTTTAAGTCATAGAAATGATGATAAAGAAATGCACACAACATTATAGCATGTATCACCTTTTGCTGGAAATTATGTTAGCAATACTTATGAACACAGTACTAATGAATATAATCGATTAAATATGAGTTCCACATCTCTTATCATGAAACCCCAAAGAGTAACAACTGCAGGTGAAGAGATCGCTCGTCTACACATTAACACTTATAAACCGTACCACCATGCAATCGACGGACGTTACTGTTATCTTTCAATTGACATAATAAATTAATGCATGTTTAAAGGCTCATTCATGCCTGAGGTGAGAGCTCTTCTTTCCGAACAAATGCGAGCACGATATCCACAGTTTCAACTCTCGCTAGCGAGTCAGTAAAATGGAGAACTCATTGAAAACAGCTTTTATGAACCCCAAAGACATGCATTAATTTATTATGTCAGTACTTGTATGCGTGTTATAAAGTCAAGCTGAAGTCCATTGAATGCGCCGTCTACGCGGAAGAGGAATTCGTCAGCTTTCGATAACACTGAATTTGTCTTTCTTTCATTTGCTACACCCTAAAAAATTACTATGCGCTAACGAGACATATTAACGTAACAGATCAGTCACGTGACTACTAGTCGAACTATTGGCCACACCTTTTGAAGCTCCTCTCAAAAGCAGTGCTCAGATACTTATATTTCACGTCTATGATTTAACCCTCTGAGGGGTTCCCACGCATAAATCCATCTTGCAACCTGCAGTCTTCCCTGAATGATTTCTAAACAATTTTAACCTTCCTGACCAATAGAATCTTTTCAAAGGATTATTTCCTAAGACTTTTGGGGTTTTATTGCGCAAATGCCATATTTGGCCATGCTGCGCCAGACACATTATAATATCAAGTAATTGACACGCACAGTGAAAGCTTTACTGACAGAAGATAGAAATACACCCAGGAAGGAATGCACCTGGCAGGAATCGAACCTACACCGTCTACAACTCTAAGGTTGGCACAGTGGGCATACGACACGATACAGCCACGACGGTCCCTATTTACTAAGGAAAGAAACAATAGAATATTACTAAATAATTCTTTTCTTAAGAAAGTACTAACGGAAACCTTGCAGCCGTGACCCGCTTACCCGAATTTGAAACTGTTACTGTTCTTCCATAAGAACGACATACGAAAACAAAATCCATGAAGACATTGTGCTAAATTCACTCAGAGTACAAAATCTTTCTCTCCCCAAAATTACCCAAGATTTCGCCTCGAAAATATCATTTGAAGCAGAACTGGAGGCACACAGAAAAATCGTTCCAGCAACTGCTGCGACCTTTTATTGCCTCAGAAATAGCCCTACCAAAAACACAAACCGAAAATCGATTTCTTGCATTCAACACCCTCTCAAAAAGGAGAAAAATCTGCATTTTCTTAATCTTTGTCTCAAAGCTGTAACCTTATTCCCAAACCTCTCATATGCATAAAGGACAATCGTGAATCATCTTGGGAGACTTTCGATAAGAAAACGGGTGGGGCGAGGACCACAGTGTGGAAACCATTCACCGAAATGACTTTCGAATTCGGAATGCAGAAGCGGTGATACCGAATACAGGGTGTGAACGGAAATAAGGAGTGTGGAAAGATTAATATGAGATGCGACGGGATTTTTTGTTCTGTTGTTGAATTTATATAACGCTAAAATCAATATTCCTAGTGCCTCATTTCGCAGTTGCATGTATATCAAATTTATTGTTTACTAGCAAAATTGCCCGACCTCACTCGGGTTGAATTGGTTAACTATATATTGAAAGAGACCAGAAATAACCACTTTCCTCTTTCGTAGAAAAATTTCAAATCATATAAGTGTGAGTAAAATAATTTTTAACACCTTTTTGACATTTTTATAATTTCTACAATCTACTTTAGACACAAATTCTATACATGCAAATCCATCCATGTGATACATTTCATATATATCTCACTCCTGCTAAAGGTGCAAATTGGCGAAAGGTGAGACACTAAGGTAACTGCCACAAAAGACGATTTTGAGGGAGGATAAGGAACACCTTTTCTTAAGTTCTATTCCTGTAAAATTTCTCACTCAATTCGTAAAATTCACGAATCTACTGCTGATACTCTTCCACATAATTTACCTACCAATATTTTTTATTTGTGGCATTCTTTTCGAATTTCGCTACCATTAAGAGAAAGATGACAAATTAATTTGATAAGACATTTATCACTGTTTGTTTTAAAAGCTAATATCGTTTTGTCTTGAAAATTCTGTTTTGTGACACGCGCAATAAAACAACTTGTTTCAAAATTTAATGTCTTCAGTAGTCATAAAGCAAAGGTAGCTTATTACCATTTTTTATATGGTAAATCAATTTGACAGCGTTTCTTCTAAGAAAATCATTTTTTTAAACAAACTTTCCCTATATAAGTTGTTTAAATATAGCTTCAATTCGTAAAATAAGCCACCTTGGCCATCTGTCGGTATGACAAAGAATTTGCAATATTTCAAAAGTCCTAGTTCTAATATTTTTAACATTAACGTTCTTTCAATAATGGCAAAATTCCACTTAAAATTCGCTTTATTCTAATTTACATGCCACTTAAACAGAATGCTTGTTGCGTGTGATCAAAAGGAATTACAATTTATTAAAATAATAAGTATCTAAAACAGAAACTAAAGAAAACAGAATTAAGCCCCGATGCACACAACAAGAGTGAAATGGCGCCAATACTCATTTGGCCGCCATTTGCGATAGATGTCTATCGAAGGAAACATGTTTGTTTCGCTTACTTGGTGCACAAAAATACATTTTAAATTAAAATAAATCAATAAATGGATGTATCCAGTAACGTCTAAGACTTACAAGAGTTAGATTTTATACATCTACGATTTTACGAGGAAACACAGATATGTTTTTTAATTACTTCCGAATGAGTATTTGATTAATCGACGAGCTTGCGGGAAAAATTACTGTCAAGATTATGTCTCAAAGTACCTGGATGAGACTCCATACCTATATTGGAAATAAAACACCCGACAAACACTAACAAACGCTCCTCTTCTCTTTGTTCGGTCATGATAGTTTTCTGCAGCAATATTCCATATTTCACACCGGATACCTTTTTACTTCGCCAATAAACAATTCTATATCCAAATCATCAAAATTAACCGCCACATTACAATAAAAATATAAAATTTATATAAAATAATACGCCGCATTTGCTTTAAAAGTAATGGATGTGTGCACCGCTCAATAATGAACATGGTACTTGTTGGGTTTCATCGATTGAAGATAAAATTTATTTTTAATATATAAAACTCTATTACGTAGCCAAGTCTTATGGTTTAAAACATATATTCTAAAAACAACAAGAAGTCTGATCAGATCATGATCCCCAATACTCTTCACATTATCTCCTCTCTTTTATACATTCAAAGATTTACACAATTTTCCATATTGATGTGCCCCACACGGCACTATAATTGGAGGTTTGAGACCGATTCCAACATGCGGCCCCATCGGTTGTAAAACCTTAGCAGATGTATTACAATTAAACACACATATATATATATATATACATAAATCTAACAAAATATTTTTCTAATAATATTTTTAAATTTATTTAACAATAAAGGCTTTGTTAAAAAGTCAGCCAAATTATTTTCCGATGAAATATAATTTACGTTAAATAGTTCATCTTTTATTAATTTACGAATAAATTTGTACTTGATATCAATATGTTTAGTTTTCTGATTTTCCTGACTATTTTTTGAAAAATAGATAGCAGATTGATTATCACAATATACTTGGGGTCTTATGTAATCACACAAACTTAATTCATTTATAATTCTACTAAACCATATAACTTCTTTAGTGCAATCGGTTAGTGCAATAAATTCAGATTCCATTGAGCTAAGAGCTATGCACTTTTGTTTAGAAGATTTCCATGATATTGGGATGTTACCAAAATAAATTAAATAGCCACTGCTTGAATGTCTGTTTGTGAGACCACATCCCCAATTTGCATCAGAAAAAGCAATCAAATTTGAACTTTTTACATTGGAAAGATTAATTTTAAAATCCTTTGTAAGAAAAACATAGTTCATAATATCAACAACGTAAGACCAGTGTTTGTAAGTATAACCATTACAAAACTGAGACATTATATTAACGGCAAATGCAATATCTGGTCTGGATCTATCTGACAAAAACGATAAACATCCTATTAAGGAACGATAGGGAAATTTCCTCATTAAATCATTTTCAATTATTTCTTCCTCTTTAACCTTATCAGGTAAGTTACAACCAATTTTAAAAGGTAAATTCACAAAACTTTTAGGAAGATCTTTGAATTTTGACATTAATTTTTCAATGTAGGTAATTTGATGTAAATAAATCGAATTTTCAATCTCTTGAAAGTTTACGCCTAACAAATATTTAGTTTTACCTAGGACTGTAAGATCCAATTTTTTGTCCAATAATTCGATTACTTCATTTATCAAATGTTCTCTTTTTGAAAACAAAACCATATCATCTACATAAACAATTAAAATTACATCTTTAAATTTGTAGACACAATTACACCAATTTAACTGAGAAAATCCTAATTTAGTTAAAATACCGTCTAATTCCAAATTCCATTCTCTGCCACTTTGATGCAGACCATATATAGCCTTTTCCAATAGACATACTTTGTTTTCGGATCCTTTCAGCACAAATCCTTTTGGCTGTTTCATGTATATAGTATCCTTAAGGTGTCCATATAAATATGCACTTTTCACGTCAACTTGACAGTGATACCAACCCAACATAGAAATCAATAGTACAAACAATAATTTAACAATAGAAACATTCACAACTGGTGAAAAAATATCTTTAAAATCAATGCCGGGTTTTTGCTTAAAACCTTGAGCAACAAGACGAGCTTTATACCTTTTAGGTATATTGTTTTATAGAATATTTATCCCAAACGAGAAGAGAATAGTTGAAACAGTCCATGTTCATATCGACGAAAGTAAGAAAGCTGTTGATGTACTATTTGGTAAAAACTTTGGGTACGTTTCTTTTGATCTTAATTCTGATATTCCTATTTATCAATCAAATGAAAATATAAAAGTAAAATCGGAAAGTGAAACTCTAGGTTTTTCGATTCTACGCCAATTTGAAATGTTAAGACATTTTAAGTTCTCAGTTTTATCTAAATCTTTAGAATCTAAAACTTGAGTTTCACTTTCCGATTTTACTTTTATATTTTCATTTGATTGATAAATAGGAATATCAGAATTAAGATCAAAAGAAACGTACTCAAAGTTTTTACCAAATAGTACATCAACAGCTTTCTTACTTTCGTCGATATGAACATGGACTGTTTCAACTATTCTCTTCTCGTTTGGTACAAAGTACTGAAAGACGGAACGAGCGTGCGCGGCTACCTTGCAGTGACTTGGGGAACTACGGCACAAATTGCACGCAAGGTGGACGTACGTCGCCGCAACTCACCGGAGGTATGTGTGCACTACACTATCTGATCTCCTACATCTCAGACCGCACTTACGGTGCCGCAGCGGCACCGTAAGTTTAAAAATCGGATGTGGGTACCGGGCGTAAAACAAAATAAAATTTGGCGGGAAAAAGTACGAAAGATATAAATTCTTTTTATCTCTTGATCTCGCACAGTTGCCACAACTTACAACTAAAAATTAGATAGAATTTTAAAATACGAAATTAATTCGGAGCGAAAAAATATCACTGCGCGTGACTAACGAACAGGAGTTTCCGTTTCGTTGCAAAACATCGTCTCTCCCAAATGTTCGGAAATATTTCTGCGAAAATGTTTTATAAAAAGTAATTGATTTTTTAGCAGTACTGGTAAAACAATTTAAGTAATTGTAATGCTCAGTATGCATTCCAGCTTCTCCAAAACTACCAAATTATGGTCGATTTAAGTAGAGTTACTCAGATGTTTTAACATGAAACTTGCTTAAATACATAAGCAAGGAAAGTTTAAGTAATGCATTCACTACACTAAAATATACTTTATCAAATGTAAGACATTGCATTAAAATGCTTTGAACAAATTATATGTGATGCTTGTACAAACACACAGACACAAACTCAAGCAAAGAATGGGAAAACGGACAGACATTCCGCCAGGGGAGATCCTGTGCCTATCCTTGTGAGGATTTACCGGTTTAGTAGTCTCCCTTGGGAGTTTATTAGTTTTTTATTCGTAGCATGGGCACACACATACATACAGACAGATGGACAGACAGACAGATAGACAGAAACCAAACGCTCAAGAGACGGATTTTGCATCCGAAGGATCCAAAACGGATAGAAAACTTGAAATGGGTCGAAAATATTCAATGTACAAACAAACATTCCCATTCTTATTTATATAGATTTAAAAATTATTCCAGTCCACACTTTGGGACAGACTTTGGAAGAATTGAAAGTAATCAGGGATATTTATATGTACAGAGTTCGCGTCTGTCTATCTACTATTTGCAGATTTACGCTGCTTGATCAATCAACACGAAATTTGGTACACTAATTCTGTAGAATCTTGCTGGAACGATAGTCTATATGTTACCGGCAAAGTATGCAAAGCAGGCATTGTATAGAAGGCCTAGGCAATATATAGAATGTCTGGCGTTTTGGGGTAAAGTATGAAATATACGAATTATTTTAATATTATATATACATTCCTTAGGCATTGTATGCAATATCTTGGTATTTTATAGAATGACAAAAAGGCAAAGTATTAAAAGACAGTCATGAAAAGGCTTTTATTGAAAAGACGTATATGAAAAAGAAAGTATAGTACTTTCTTATTAAGGAAAACAAGATAAAATAAAGTATAGGTATGGGCTAGAGTCTTTGCTGAACAAAAGTAGCTTATTTCGTCACTTCCGAACAAAGACTGAAATGCAAATGGGAAATTCTCAACCTGAGGTGAGCGTCGAAAGTCACGTGCCTTGCCTCCTGACATTAGAAACGTTATTAGCGGGAGTATTTTACACTTCTCCGGATTGTATTTTGGCATTCCATAGAATGCTTTGGAAATGTGTGAAACATTAATCGTTTCATACTTTGCTCCAAAACGCCAGGCATTCTATATATTGTCTAGACATTCTATACAATGCCTGCTTTGCATACTTTGCCGGCAACATCTATATTAATTCCCGTTCAATTTGTACTGAGTCTGCAGAGAGAGCTAAAAACAGTCAAGCAATCATATCCTTACTACCTAGAAAATAAATTTTTAAATTTATCATGAAAATCCAAATGCAAGAATGAATAACAACTACAAGTGAAGCTATTGCTTATTTACACACATCAACGATTACCAAACAGAACCACCTACCAGATTTAATTGCAATCGACGGATAACACTCCTTATCTTTAAACTAAGTGGCATAATTCTTTAATGCATGTTTGAAGGCATATCAATGGGGCCAGAAGTGAACTCTTACTCTTTCTTGACAAATACGAGCACATCCACCTGTGGTGAATTCACAGAAATGGTTAATACTTATGAACACGGTATTAATGAACAATAATTGATTAAATGTGAGTTTCATAGCCTTGCGTTATAGAAAATAAAATAGAAAACCTATCATGAAATCCCAAATGAAAGAACGAGTAACAACTACAGTGGAAGCGATCGCTTGTGTCTACACATTAACACTTACCAACCCACACCACCGTGCAATCGACTGATATTACTCTTATCTTTAAACTGACATAATAAATAAATGCACGTTTAAAGGCATATTCACGCCTGAGGTGAACTTTTCTTCTTTCCTGAAAAATGCAAGTACGATATCCACCGTTTTAACTCGTACCAGTGAGTCTAGAAAAAGGGTTTAAGTCATAGAAACGGTGTAGAAGTAATATACACAACATTATTGGATGTATTAAGCTCCTAGAATAATAGTGTCAATACACTGCTGGCCACCCAAATTGCAACACCAAGAAAGACAAGAGATATCACAACAAAATTTATTTTGTAGATAACATGTTGACCAAGTATCAAATGATTAAATTTATAGACTTCTGTGAAGTGCGGTTCCTGCCAAAATCAGTAGCCAGAGTAGCCGCCATTGTTGGAGATCACCGCTGCCACACGCCTCGGCATTGATTCAAAGAGACTTTGGATGTGTTCTTGGGGTACAGCAGACCAAGCAGCTTCCACACGTTGCCAAAGTTGATCTGGTGTGGCAGCTGGGGATGTATTCTGGGTCAATCGTTGAGCAACCATGGACCACATGTTTTCTATCGGCGAAAGATCCGGAGAGCGAGCTGGCCAGGGAAGCAATTCAATCTGGCGATTGACGAAGAACCCTTGGACAATGCGTGCCACGTGTGGTCGCGCATTATCCTGTTGAAATATGGCTGTGGGCAAGCCCTGAAGGTAAGGAAGGACAACTGGCTCCAACACCTCGGAGATGTAGCGCTGGCTGTTTAAAGGACCGGCAATGCGTACTAGAGGAGTGCGAGAGTGATATCCAATACCGCCCCATACCATAATACCCGGTGCAGGACCAGTGTGGCGGTGCATAACGCAGCTGTTCAGCATCCTCTCTCCACGGTGTCTCCAGACTCGAATCCGACCATCGTGGTGTTGCAGACAGAAGCGTGACTCGTCAGTAAAGACAATTTCATTCCATTCTGCCGTCCACATCCTTCTTTCATCGCACCATTGGCGGCGGAAACGTCTGTGGTTCTGCGTCAAGGGTAGACGAAGCAATGGACGTCTTGCGGACAGACCACTCTGCTGTAAACGGCGTCGAATGGTACGCGCAGACACTGGATGATGCGGTACAGACTGAATGTGCTGTGCTATGGTTCGTGATGTGGCTGAGCGATCCGTCACTGCCATACGCACAATATGCCTGTCATCACGTGAAGTGGTGCACTGAGGTGGATGCGATCGAACACGTCGGTCCGTCGTACCCTCCTGCATCCAACGATCACATATCCGCATTACAGTTGTTTGGTTTCGTCCAACACGACTACCGATTTCCCTGAAAGATAATCCACAATCTCGGTAGGCCACTATCCTTCCTCTGTCGAACTCGGATACTTGATCAAAAGATGATCGCTGTTTTCTACGAGGCATAATTGACCGTTTTTTTTGAAAAAACCACAAGAAAAACACAATTGCCGTACTTGAAATCGTCGAAATCTCCAAGCCTTAAATAGCGCTTTGAAGTGGCGCCACAGGCGCGCGTGATGTGCGTCTGCGCTGAAACTCTAATCATTTGCATATCTCACCTCCGCTAATGCATGTTGTAAATTTCATATTATTTGCATGCTTCCTTCAGGGTGTTGCATTTACGGTGGCCAGCAGTGTATTTAAAAAAGTATATTTAAAGATAAGCCCATCAACTCATGTCTCGCAATATCTTATATTTTGTACAATGTCTTGATGAACTTCGATTATTGTATATTGTGCACCTAGAATAGTGTGTCGCATTTAAAAAAAAAACTTGTGTAAAGATAAGGGCTCCCAAGTCATGTCTCAACGTATGTAATATTTTATAAATTAAGGGAGTTTAAGAGAATGTCTCCATGGATTTTTGTTCTTGTATATTGTGCTCCTAGGGGAACATTGTCACAATAAAATAAACCCCACATATTTAAAGATAGGTACACCAAAGTTATTTCTCAAGATATCTCTTATTTCAAGAAATCTTTTATTTATTAGTCGTGAATAGAGTGGTATTCTAGTAAACTAAAAGCATACCATTCAATTCATGACTAAAACAGTATTTTTAACAATTAGTTTTGTAATTAAAATTATTTATTTTAAAACAGACACTCTATGCTTGAAAAATGTGTTCTTGTAATAACAAATGCTATCTTTAGATACATTTATTGCACTAATAAACTTAAAATATTCCACTCGATTCAGGACTGAAAAACAGAAGGTTAATAAAAATAAGTTTTGGAATTAAATAATTTTAACCCTCTGAGGAGTTCACACTACATTATTCCACCTTTCAACCTGTAGATTTCTTTGGATGACTTCGAAACAATTTTGAGCTTCTTGGCCAGTAAAATATTTCCAAAAGATTTTATTCTAAGGAAAGGAAAACGATAGAATCTTTCCAAAATATCCTTTTCTAAGGAAAGAAACGATCGAATTTTGGAAGGGAATGTATACTAAGGAAAGGAGGGTGGGGGCAATAAAATCTCTCCAAAGGATTCTATTCTAAGGAAAGGAGTAATAAAATATTTCCAAAGGATTCTATTCTAAGGAAAGAAATAATGAATCTTTCCAAATGATTCTATTCCAATGAAAGGAGTAATAAAAAAAAATATTTCCAAAGGATTCTATTCTAAGGAAAGAAATAATAAAATCTTTCCAAATGATTCTATTCCAATGAAAGGAGTAATAAAAAAAATATTTCCAAATGATTCTATTCCAAGGAAAGGAGCAATATAAAAAATATTTCCAAGAGATTCTATTATAAGGAAAGGAGATAAGCAATAGAAGTTTTCTAAAGGCTTATATTCTATAGAATGGGTGAATAGAATCTTTCCAAAGGATTCTATTTCAGGGAAAGGACCAATCGAATCGTTTCAAATAAAGATTCTATTCTACATAAAAACCAATGCATTGTTTCTAAAGGTTGAAAGGATCCATGGATTCCTTATAAAGACATGGTTGTTTAGTCATTAAGGTGTGTTAACTACTCAGAAATCTAGCGAAGCTTAGAGGGCAAAAACAAAAACGTGTTGTGTTGAAAAATGCGTTCTCCAGATTCGAAATAACGTTTTCTTTTGATACATTTTATTATTTTTACACTATTATCATGACTAAAAATAATTTAAAATAATAATGAGTTTTATAATTAATGAATTATTTTAAAACGGAGACATTGCCGGAAAATGTTTACTTTAGATAACATTTTTTCTACAACTAAATTAGAAGTATATGATTCTATTCACCTTTAAAAATAATTTGTAATAATAATGAGTTTTAAAATTAAGTAATTCTTTTATAAAACGGATATGTATGGCCAAAAAATGTGTTCTTTAGATGAGAAATGTTTCCTTTAGATAACATTTTACTCCACTACTAAATTAGAAGAATACCACTCTACCCACGACCAAAAATACAATTCAACAGAATTATATCACTTAAAGTAAAAACTCGCATTTTGGTTTTTTAGATGTTCTCTGTAGAAATAGCACTAAACTACATTTCGTGTTTGATATAATTATTTAAAAATTGATAAAATCTTCCTTATACGGCTTATTCCTTAGTTTTTTCTTCGTTTTGTTAATTTTAAATAGTGATTACAGAATCAGATCCAATTATCAAAAAATTTACTTCAGAAATCTCTTCTCCCACGACAATCGTGAACTTAAAACACAGCTTAACTATTCTTATAATCATTTTGTTAACGTCGATCCTGCTGGGAAAAAGTATTTTAAAAAGCTTGTATTTCAATATCTATATAATACGATATAACTATGTGTGTTTCTTCCTTTTAATGAAATATTTCACTTTAAGCTCACGTAATCATTTTTATCTTCAATATAATATATATATAACTAAAAATTTATGTTTAAATATTTACTTCAGCTTAATTTTGAATTATTTTATCAAGGATGTGTTTAAATTTATTCATATAACAGTTTTTTAAATCTTGTAAGCTTTAATTTTTGCATTAAAACTGTTTATATTTTAAGGAAGGGAACATTGATATTATTTTCGTAGCTGCAATTTAGAATTATGTATTGCTAGACATGTCATAGGGGAAAATCCAAGAATAGAATACTGCTTTTAAAAAGGAATGGTTACATCATTTGTGCAGATGAAACAGGGAGTATTTCGCGTTTTCAAATAATTATAAATGGTGATTAAATGTATTTTTCTAGCACCAAAAAGATTAATGCTAACAAACTGCTGTAACTCTTATAATCTTGGGAAATAAATTATGAAAAGAATCATCATAATGAATCATATAAGTCTAACAGTCTGAGCGTCACAAAATTCCATATTACTGTAGTATTGTTCGCCACAGTAGTCCAGTTGGAAGAGTCACGGATTAGCAACCGGATTAATGGGAGTTTGAAACTCGATCCAATCAGAGACCGTCGTGTATGCGGAGACTGGTGCACGTTATATCTATCGTGGCCACAAATATCCTCACGTTCGTTTGGAAGTTTGGAGAGTGGGGTGACAGCTCAGGTGTTGATCTCGTCACCTGACCGAGGTTCAAAATTGCGAGGAGTTGTCCTCGGATCTTCCACTTTGGGATGGATCCTGGACCGTCACCAATAGTCCGCTGTGTCGCTCCAGTGCGACTTTAATGAACTGCCTACCTGCAGTATTGCTTTGGACCCACTACTACGCACATAATGACTAAATAACCATATCTGTTAGTTAAAAGAAGCCATGGATTCTTTCGAGATTTGGAAAGATTCTATTGCGCCTTTTCTTAAAATAGAATCTGGAAATATTCTATTTGTTCTTTCCTTAGGATATAATTCTTTAGAAATATTCTGTTTGTCATTTCATCAGAATAGAATCCTTTGGAAAGGTTTCATTCTTCCTCTCCTGAAAATAGAATCCTTTTAGTAAGATTTTGTTGTTCCTTTCGTTACAATATAATCCTTTTGTTTTGATTCTATTCCTTCTTTCCTTAAAATGGAATCATTTGGAAAGATTCTGCTGGTTTTTCCTTTAGGATAGAATACTTTAGTAATATTCTCTTGGTCATTTCCTCAGAGAATAGTATCCTTTTGAAATATATATATATATATATATATATATATATATATATATATATATATATATATATATATATATATATATATATATATATATATATATATATATATATATATATATATATATATATATATATACTATTGGTCATTTCATAAGAATATAATCCTTTTGAAATATTCTATTGCTCCGTTCTTTGTAATAGAATTCTATTCTTCTGTTCCTTAGAATATAATCCTTTGGAACCATCCTGTCCCTCCTTTCCTTACAATATAATCCTTTGGAATATTCTATTGTTCTTTTCGTTAGAACAGAATCCCTTTCAACGATTCTATCGGCCAATATTCTGTAGAAGTTTTGAAATGAATTTTTTCTCTTCTCCTTAGAATAGAATCCTTTCTAAAGATACTATTGTGCTTTTCCTTAGAATATAATCGCTTGCAAAGATTCCATTGTTCCTTTCCTTATATTGGAATTAATTGGTAAGATTCTTTTGCTCATCTCCTTAGAATAGAATTATTTGGAAATATAGTATTTCCCCTCTCCTTAGAATAGAATCCTGTGAAAAGATACTATCGGTCCTTTCCTTAGAATAGAATTCTTTGGAAAAATACTATAGCTCCTCTCCTTAGAATAGAATCCTTTGTAAAAATACTATTGTGCTTTTCCTTAGAATATAATCGTTTGCAAAGATTCCATTGTTCCTTTCCTTATATTGGAATTAATTGGTAAGATTCTTTTGCTCATCTCCTTAGAATAGAATTCTTTGGAAAGATAGTATTACCCCTCTCCTTAGAATGGAATCCTGTGAAAAGATACTATCGGTCCTTTCCTTAGAATAGAATTTTTTGGAAAAATACTATTGCTCCTCTCTTTAGAATTGAATTCTTTGAAAAGGTACCGATTGCTCCTCTACTTTGAATAGAATCATTTGGAAAGATATTATTAATCCTTTCTTTATAACAGAATAATTTGGAAGGATTCTATTTTTCCTTTTCTACGATTAGAATTATTTGGAAATATTGTTTTGATTCTTTCCTTAGAATATAATCTTTTGCAAATATTATATTGGTCAAGAAGGTCAAAACTGGTTAGAAGTCATGAAAGAAAACAACTGGTTGTGAAAGGTGGAATAATGCGTGTGAATACCCGAGGGTTATTAAACGCCGAAAGATTGCTATCTTAAGCGATTCTATTAGTCTATAGAATCTGAAAAATTTTTCTTTCCTTTCTCTCTCTCTCTCTCTCATCACATCACCCCCCAACTGAGGTGGAAAAAAATCAATTACCTGTTTGAGAATTAAAACCTTGGATCCAGTCTCTTCAACTATAAATGAAACTTTACTTAGCCTAAGATAAGTAATAATGAGTTTTCTGTGTGTAAATCTGTTGTTTACAGCTGACAAGAGCACGACGAGTAATTAATGATCCCTATTAGACAAATGTTTAATCGATTCTTAGAGCTGCATTTCATTAAGAAAGTCGCAGCGTGAATCAGGGAAGAGTGTTATTAAGCTCGTTTAATGTAAAAAGTAATAGGTTGACTTAGTATCTTTCATTTCATGAAGTAATATATTTTCTGCTTTTAAGGGGACAGTAGACTTTCAAAATCACCAAAATTGATCGAAAAATAAATTTTTTAAACTTTAAGTCAAAAATTAATTAATATCCAACTCAAGACGGCAAAATGAATTTCTTAATTACAATCGCTTTTGACGAAGTTACATATAAAACATGAAACATATAATAGATAAATATAAGTATTACATGAAACATGCAATAAATAAGTATAAGTATAGAGTGTTATTAAGCTAGTTTAATGCAAAAAGTAATAGATTGACTTATCTTCCATTTCATGAAGCTATATATTTTCTGCTTTTAAGGGGACACACTTTCAAAATCACCAAAGTTGATCGAAAAATCATTTTTTTAAATTTTAGGTGAAAAATTAATTGATATCAAACTCTGTAGATTGTCAAAGTGAATTTCTTAATTACATTCGCTTTTGACGGAGTTATATACACTACTGTTTATGAAAATTGCAGCACCATGAAGGAATCATGCAAATTAAACGAAACTTGCAGGAAATGCAAAACAGGTAAGGATATGCAAATGATTAGAAGTATAAAGCGATCACGCATGTGTGGGCCGAGAAACACCCTCTAAACTTCCAAGTGAGCCGTGTATAAAAAACACTGCAAAGGCGTTAAAATGTGTGTATCGTCGTTTGACTGCTGTAAATGATTGATTAGAATTCAATATGCCTCGCCAGAAACGCAGAGTGCCATACAAGCAACTGACGGATTGTCCTTGGTGTTTGGGTCCGCACGTGGGGGTCGGCGGTGCTTCCCGCCGTTTGGGTTGGGTGGCCTGTTGGCCTTTTCGTGTCTGGTGGCGGAGGTCTCCCCCGCTTCCCGGTACAAGCTCTAAGCCCTATAGGCGAGCTGGGAAGCGGAGGGTCTGGAAGCAACTGACGGAGTTCGAACGGGGCCGCATAATCGGCCTCCATGAGGGTGAACTTTCGTATCGTGAAATCGCCACTCGCACGGGGCATGATGCCCCAACAGTGATGCGTGTGTGTAAGAGATCGACCATGGAGAACCGGACAAGTCGAAACCCCGGCAGTGGGCCACGCAATATGACGTCACCACGGGACGACAGACACCTCATCCACATGGCGGTGACGGACCGTACAGCGTCCTCTCGTGCGTTGGCACAACATTGGAGCACGTCAACAGGTGTGTCATTGTCTGCCCCCACGGTTCGTTGATGACGGTTCACGGTTGACGTCTGCTGCGCCATGGGCTACGTGCAAGGATTCCCTTGACGCTGAACCACCGACTCCTCCGGTTACAATGGGCTCACCAACACAGCCAATGGCGTGCCGATTGGCAACAAGTCGTCTTCTCAGATGAGTCCCGCTACAATCTGGACTATAACGATGGACGCGTACTCATCAGACGCTACAGAGGTGAACGCCTTCTCTCTAAGTCTTATTCAACGTCATACTGGACGAACGCCTGGTGGTCTGGAGCGCTATTGGATATCATGGGCGATCTCGCCTACTCCAAATTGTGGGGACCCTGAACAGCGGGCGCTACATCAGGGAAGTTGTGGAGCCTGAGGTCCTACCCCTCCTGCAACGCATTCCCGGAGCTGTATGTCAGCAAGACAATACCCGTCCACATGTTGCTCGGAATGTACAAGCCTTCAGTGCACGACAGGTTCCGCTTCTTCCATGGCCTGCACGTTCCCCGGATATGTCGCCCATTGAGCATGTCTGGGATTACATCGGAAGGCGACTCGCTCGTCGGGCAGAGAGTACGGCTGAACTTTGGCATCAGATAGAGGCCATCTGGAATGCCATTCCTCAGCATGACATTCAGAATCTGCATGATTCGATGCCACGACGTGTACAGGCTCTCGTCGCTGCGCGTGGCGGCTGCACAAGATATTGATTTTCGGCATTATTTTTGTTTTATTGCTCTGTAAATTTGATCGTTTATTTGAACCACTATAAGTTATACGTGGAATAAATTTAATTTATGTCTGATGATTCTTTCATAGGTGTTACAACTTTCACAAACAGTAGCGCATATAACATGAAACATGTAATAAATAGGTATAAGAATAAAGTGTTATTAAGCTCGCTTAATGCAAAAGTAATAGATTGACTTAACTTCCATTTCATGAAGGTATATATTTTCTGCTTTTATAGGGACAGTAAAATTTCGAAATCACCAAAATTGATCGAAAAATCGATTTTTTAATTTTAGGTAAAAAATTAATTGATATCAAACTGTAGATTATCAATTCCAATTTCTTAATTACAGTCGTTTTTGACGGAGTCACATATATAACAACATATAATAGATAAGTATAGTAAGTCTACTCCCCCCCAAAAAACGCGTTTTTCTCCGATTTCTCAGTTATTTTTTACATTCTTCTGATTTGGAAATTTTCCCTGCGCATCTGGTTTGAATTGATTTCGATTAAAAGAATTACAGATAATCCGTGCAATCTTGTATACATCTAAGTGCAACTGAGTAAATTATAATGCTTCCAAATATTGAAATATTTTTTAAATGTGCTAGGTAGGTAATTTAATTAACGTCGCACTGGAGCAACACAACGGACTATTGGCGACAGTCCGGGATCAAACCCGAAAGGAAAGATTCTAGGACAATACCACGTAATTTTGAACCACGGTCAGATGACGAGGTCACACCTGAGCTGACACCCCACTCTCCAAACTTCCACACCACGCCAACGGGAGGATATTTAAGGCCACGACAGATTTAACGTGCAACCCCTTGTATACAACGGTCTTTGGTTGGATTCGAATTCGCAACCCTCAGGTTGCTAATCCGTTCTACGGCCCTTTTTAAATGTGGATTAACTATGCTTTTTTTGCAAATTTTTATGTGTTTCAGTATAAATTTATTTTTTGATTTACAATTGAGTGATACACTTACCAAGGGAGTTAATTTGATGTATATGTAAGCCAACTATAATGTGAATTAATAATTTGACGATACGTTGAAAATTAATGCGCATGGGACCAATCAATTTTTACTAATTAATCACACATTTTTGGTTACATTTTATACAACCTCCACAGAACTTAATATTTTTAAACATAAATATAGTACCAACTTAGCAGGGTACTCTGTATCCTATTCCGTAGGTATATATATATTTAATCTATGTAAAATGGGAAAGGCTAAATGTAAACTGCATTAATCCAAGCAGTATTGTACCAACGATGCATATAGTACGAGTATAGTTCCAACGGAGTTGGTGTACAATTTAATTAAATAGCTTTGAGAAAACAGTGTAAAATGCTAAAGAAAAGTGTAAACTGCCAAAATACAATCAACCATTGCCTCAAATTTGCAGACTGAATATCGATGTCTATTTGCAATGAATATAGTACGAATGGAGCAGGTGTATAGTATAATCAGATAGCTTTGTTTAATCGATACAAAATGTTAAAGCTAAATGTAAACTGCCGAAATCCAAGCAGTATTGTACCAACAATGCGTATAGTATTAGTATAGAACCAATGAAGTTTGTATGGTTTAATTGAATAGCTTCGTGTAAAGAGTGTAAAATGTAAAAGTTAAATGTGAACTGCCACGAAATCCAAGCAAACAATTCCTCTCTTTAGCAAGCAATGACTATCGATGCCTGTCTACAATGATTTAATACAAACTAAGCAGGTGTACCAGTTTAATAAAATAGCTCTATTTAATCTACGCGAAACATAAAAGCAAAATATAAACTGCCGAAATCCAAGCAGTACTGTGCCAACAATGCATATAGTATAAGTATAGAACCAACAGCTGGTTTACATTTTAATTAAATAGCTTTGTGTAAACAGTGTAAAATGTAAATTGCCGAAATCCAAGCGATTAACGCTTTCACTTTACAGACGGCGTATATCGATGTATGTCTACAATGAATATGTTATCAAAGAATCATATGTACAGCTTGAGTAAATAGCTTTGAATAAAATGTAAACTGTTCATGTCACTCGAATGAAAATCAACAAATGGGTATCATCTAACACAAATCCCCTTACAGAAAAAACTTTGTACAAAATCCCCGCATGATTACAGATTAATTTTCATTCATCCTCCAAAATCCAAGCAATCAATGCCTCCCATTTGCAGACAGCTAATATCGATGTCTGTCTACAATGAATATAGTACCAGCGAAGCAGGTGTACAGTTTAATTAAATAGCTTTACTTGAAAACCGACCAATGCAGCAAGCGACTAGGAGTTTAATTACGAGAAAAGAAAGGCCTGGCGCTTTTAATGGAATTACTGCAGTTCGATAGGATTTCAGGGTGGAATACGACTGATTAGTTCCTGCTCCCTCAAGGCGAATGTGAAGGCAGGAAAAAGTCTTCTGCCATGGCCTCAAACGGCGTCGTAGTTCAAGACTAATAACTCTGCTTATTTTCATAATGAAATCCAATAATATGGCGGAACAAAAATACCACCATTCCTTCTTTTACTTACTTCCTGCTCTGTTCATTTATGAATAACAAAGTGGGTTCATTGATTGGAAGTTCGGGTAATGTAAAATACCCTCCGCAGAAATGCCACTGCAAATTCATTTGATGTAATCACGTTACCCTTTTGTCCGAGACAGACTCTAAAATACATACTTTGTTTACTCCGGAGTGTGTTGTTTTGTTTTCTTAGTAAACCACATTTTCCTTCTTTCGCATTGATCGTTTTGCTCATAGGGAATCGGATTACTTGAGAGATTTTCTTTCGCTTCCGCTTCACTTACAGGAAAGGTCGGAGATTGTTTTCGTACTTATTTGCTATTCGGACTGCCTAAGAAATAGGATTCCATTTCCAATGATTATGATCGTAGATATCAACTCATTTCTGCATTGGAAATTTGTTGATTTGGTATTTAAATTGATATTTGATAATATCTCAAGCATACAATAATGTGGCTGAACTAAAATACCACCGATGCCTCATACTTATATCTTGCTCTGTTCATTTATGAAAGTGGGTTCATTGGTTGGAACATAGGTTAATGTAAAATGTCCTTCACAGAAATACCACTGCAAATTCATTTGGTGTATTCACGTTACCCTTTTGTCCGAAGAAGACTCTAAAATACATACTTTGTTTACTCGGGAGTTTGTTGTTTTGTTTTCGTAGTAAAACACATTTCCTTCTTTCCCATAGATCGTTTTGCTCACAGGGAGTCGGATTACTTGAGAGATTTTCTTTCGTTTCAGCTTCATTTCCAGGGAAGGTCGGAGATAGTTTTCGTACTTACTTGCTATTGGGTCTGCCCAAGAAATAGGATTCCATTTCCAATGATTATGGTCGTAGATATCAATTCATTACTGCATTAAAAGTTTGTTCATTTGGTATTTGATAATATATCAAGCATACAATAATGTGGGTGAACTAAAATATCACCGATGATTCTTCATGCTCACATTTTGCTCTGTTCATTTATGAAAGTGGGTTCATTGGTTGGAACATCGGTTAATGTAAAATGTCCTTCACAGAAATACCACTGCAAATTCATTTGATGTATTCACGTTACCCTTTTGTCCGAAGAAGACTCTAAATTACATACTTTGTTTACTTGGGAGTCTGTTTTGTTTTCTTAGTAAAACACATTTTCCTTCTTTCCCAAAGATCGTTTTGCTCTCAGGGAATTGGATTACTTGAGAGATTTTCTTTCGTTTCAGCTTCATTTCCAGGAAAGGTCGGAGATAGTTTTCGTACTTATTTGCTATTCGGACTGCCCAAGAAATAGGATTCCATTTCCAATGATTATGGTCGTAGATATCAACTCATTACTGCATTGAAAGTTTGTTCATTTGGTATTTGATAATAATATCAAGCATACAATAATGTGGCTGAACTAAAATATCACCGATGATTCTTCATGCTCACATTTTGCTCTGTTCATTTATGAAAGTGTGTTCATTGGTTGGAACATCGGTTAATGTAAAATGTCCTTCACAGAAATACCACTGCAAATTCATTTGATGTATTCACGCTACCCTTTTGTCCGAAGAAGACTCTAAATTACATACTTTGTTTACTTGGGAGTCTGTTTTGTTTTCTTAGTAAAACACATTTTCCTTCTTTCCCAAAGATCGTTTTGCTCTCAGGGAATTGGATTACTTGAGAGATTTTCTTTCGTTTCAGCTTCATTTCCAGGAAAGGTCGGCGATTGTTTTCGTACTTATTTGCTATTGGGACTGCTCAAGAAATAGGATTCCATTTCCAATGATTATGGTCGTAGATATCAACTCGTTACTGCATTGAAAATTTGTTGATTTGGTATTTAATTTGATATTTGATAATATCTCAAGCATATAATAATATGGCTGAACTAAAATACCACCGATTCCTCATGCTTACATCTTGCTCTGTTCATTTATGAAAGTGGGTTCATTGGTTGGAAGTTCGGGTAATGTAAAATACCCTTCGCAGAAATGCCACTGCAAATTCATTTGATGTAATCACGTTACCCTTTTGACAGAGGAAGATTACAATATTGGGTTGATGAAAAAGGTCGTCCCGTTTTTGGTGCTAGATAGAATTGCATCGCCAAACCGTAGTGTTACCTACGTCATACGTGTAAACTTTTGATGTTGTTTGAAAGAAGGAATTTCAGCGAGTAATTGGGAAATAATTGTGTATTTGGTTGAGTTTTTTAAATTTTGTTAAGCATTAAAATTGGCGGCAAATAAGGATAATCTTCGTCATATTACGCTTTTTTATTTCCGAAAAGGAAGAATGCTTCGCAGACGCAAAAAAGATATGTGTTGTCATGGTGAGGGTGCCGTTGACGATTCCACGTGCCATAAGTGAGCGCAGGATTATACAGCTAACGGAGAGATGGAGAACTGTGATCGAATAGAACCGCACATACTATATAGATTAAATGTAATTTTTAGTAAATAAATTTTTGTCAAAAAACGGAACGAACTTTTGCACCACCCTAATGCATACCTTTTACTCGGGAATGTGTTTTTTGTTTCCTCAATAAAACACATTCTCGTTCTTTCCGTGGGTTTACCATTGATTGTTTTGCTCACAGGGAATACTTGGGAGATTTTCTTTCGTTTCGGATCTATTTCCAGGAAATGTCGGAGTTTCCTTTCGTCCTTACTTGCGATCGGGTAGGTAGGTAGGTATTTAATTTACGTTACACTGGAGCAAAACAACGGGCTATTGGCGACGGTCCGATATGAATCTCGAGGGGAAAGATCGAGGACAACGCCACGTCGTTTTGAACCACGGTCAGATGACGAGGTCACACCTGAGCTGGAACCCAACAATCCAAACTTACACACCACGCCAACGTGAGGACATTTGTGGCCAAGACAGATTTAAAGTGCACCAGCCTATTGTACACGACGGTCTTTGGTTGGATTCGAACTTGCAACCCTGCGGTTGCTAATCCGCTGCTCTTCCAACCAGACTACCGCGGCCCTTTTTGGGGAATTGGGACTACCCAAGAAATGGGATTCCATTTTCAAGGATGAAGGTAGGAAAAACTAATGCAAAAGGGTAAACACTAAGCCTAAGCTCTGGGCAAGTAATCGGCGTTTATATAAAAATAATTCCCAAATTTCAATATGTCATTAACGTCATTTGACCGTGGATCTCTCCCTTCGGGTTTGAGCCCATTGCGTCCGTAATAGCCCATTGTGTTGCTCCAGTGCGACGTTAATTGAGATACCTACCTACCTCAATTTGTCATTAAAATTAGGCTTAGAGAAGCATAACTCAAAAATCAGATAGTGAACTAAACATTGAAAACGACCATAGAAAATGTAATACTGCAACTGAGCAAAAAGGACCAAGGTCAAAAATGTCTCTTGAATTTCTCTGAAAATTAGGGTTTTTAGAATAAGGAATATCTTGCATATAGTCAGAATAATGGAACAGAGAAATGACACACACTCAGAAGCTCCTTGTGACGGATGGTGCAGCCTATATGCTAAAAGCTGGAGAATATCTGAAGGCATTTTGTCAGAATATGATGCACTTCATTTGCATAGCTCATGGTCTCCTCTGTTGAACTGATCGAATTCTATCTGAAGATCGCAGGAGCTTTACCGATGTGTGGGCCGATGTAGCCGGGTCGGAAGAGTAGCGGATTGTGTGTTCGAATCCAACCAAAGACCGTCGTGTACACAGGGGACTGTTGTACGTTAAATCTGTCGCGGCCTCAAATGTCCTCACGTTGGAGTGGTGTGGAATTTTGGAGAGTGGGGTTCCAGCTCAGGTGTGACCTCGTAATCTGACCATGATTCAAAATTACGTGGTGTTGTCCTTGGTCTTTCCCTTCGGGATTCTCACGTTGGCGTGGTGTGGAAGTTTGGAGAGTGGGGTGCCAGCTCAGGTGTTGCCTCGTCATCTGACCGTGGTTCAAAATTACGTGGTGTTGTCCTCGGATCTTTCCCTTTGGGATTGATCTCGGACCGTCACCAATAGCCCGTTGTGTTGCTCCAGTGTGACGTTAATTGAACTAACTACCCTTCGGGATTGATCTCGGACTGTCGCCTATAGCCCGGTGAAGAGCTCCAGTGTGACGTTAATTTAAAAAAATACCTTACTATACCAGGTGGGGGGGGGTATTTCAATTAACGTCACACTGGAGCAACACAACGGGCTATTGGTGACGGTCCGGGATCAATCCCAAAGGGAAAGATCCGAGGACAGCACCACGTAATTTTGAACCACGGTCAGATGACGAGGCAACACCTGAGCTGGCACCCCACTCTCCAAACTTCCACACCACGCCAACGTGAGGACATTTGAGGCCACGACAGATTTAACGTGCACCAGCCCCCTTTGTACACGACGGTGTTTGGCTGGATTCGAACTCGCAACCCTTCGGTTGCTAGTCCGTTACTCTTCCAACCGGGCCACCGCGGCCCTACTATACCAGGATGGTGAGGTGAACTTACCTGGATTTGAATGGATTCACCCATATCCTAAAAGCTGTTCAATAGCCCGTTCTGTTGCTCCAGTGTGACGTTAATTAAAAATACCTACCTACCTACCTACCTGAAAGCTGTTTTCCTCCTGATTTGAAAAATAGCCCGTTGTGTTGCTCCAGTGCGACGTTAGTTAAATACCTATCCACTAGACCTCTGTGAGAAACTGCATATTTTACCTATTTAGAAAAACCGAGTACGTAGTTTAAAAATGGCCATTATAACAATAAAAAAAGTAAGTTAATCTTACGATATTACGATCTAAAATGATATTTTTGTTAGAACCTGTAATATCTAAAATAGCCATTTAAAAATCCAGAAAACCTAAGACATAAGTTGAAAAACCTGACAAGTTGAAAAACTTAAAACATAAGTTGAAAAGCTTAAAGCATAAGTTGAAAAACCTAAGACATAAGTTGGTCGCCTATAGCCCGTTGTATTACTCCAGTGTGACCTTAATTAAAAAAATACAATACTATACCAAGATGGTGAGGTGAATAGCCTTACCTGGATTTGAATGGATTCACCTATATCCTAAAAGCTGTTTTCCTCCTGATTTGAAAGGGCCGCGGTGGCCCGGTTGGAAGAGTAACGAACTAGCAACCGAAGGGTTGCGAGTTCGAATCCAGCCAAACACCGTCGTGTACAAAGGGGGCTGGTGCACGTTAAATCTGTCGTGGCCTCAAATGTCCTCACGTTGGCGTGGTGTGGAAGTTTGGAGAGTGGGGTGCCAGCTCAGGTGTTGCCTCGTCATCTGACCGTGGTTCAAAATTACGTGGTGTTGTCCTCGGATCTTTCCCTTTGGGATTGATCCCGGACCGTCACCAATAGCCCATTGTGTTGCTCCAGTGTGACGTTAATTGAAATACTCCTACTCCTCCTGATTTGAAGGGGCCGCGGTGGCCCGGTTGGAAGAGTAACGGACTAGCAACCGAAGGGTTGCGAGTTCGAATCCAGCCAAACACCGTCGTGTACAAAGGGGGCTGGTGCACGTTAAATCTGTCGTGGCCTCAAATGTCCTCACGTTGGTGTGGTGTGGAAGTTTGGAGAGTGGGGTGCCAGCTCACAGGTGTTGCCTCGTCATCTGACCGTGGTTCAAAATTACGTGGTGTTGTCCTCGGATCTTTCCCTTTGGGATTGATCCCGGACCGTCACCAATAGCCCGTTGTGTTGCTCCAGTGTGACGTTAATTGAAAATACCAATACCAATACCTAATTTGAATTGGCGTGGTGTGGAAGTTTGGAGAGTGGGGTGCCAGCTCCGGTGTTGCCTCGTCATCTGACCGTGGTTCAAAATTACGTGGTGTTGTCCTCGGATCTTTCCCTTTAGGATTGATCCCGGACCGTCACCAATAGCCTGTTGTGTTGCTCCGGTGTGACGTTAGCTATATACCTACCCACTAGACCTCTGTGAGAAACTGCGTATTTTACCTATTAAGATAAGCCGAGTACGTAGTTTAAAAATTGTCATTATAACAATGAAAAAAGTACGTTAATCTTACGATATTACGATATAAAGTGATATTTTTGTTAGAACCTGTAAAATCTAAAATAGCCGTTTAAAAATCTAGAAAACTTAAGACAATTGTTGAAAAACCTAAGACAAGTTGAAAAACCTAAGACAAGTTGAAAAACTTAACACATTAGTTGGGGGGTGGGGGGTGTTTCAATTACCGTCACACTGGAGCTACACAATGGGCTATTGGTGACGGTCCGGGATCAATCCCAAGGGGAAAGATCCGAGGACAACACCACGTAATTTTGAACCACGGTCAGATGACGAGGCAACACCTGAGCTGGCACCCCACTCTCCAAACTTCCACACCACGCCAACGTGAAGACATTTGAGGCCACGACAGATTTAACGTGCACCAGCCCCCTTTGTACACGACGGTGTTTGGTCGGATTCGAACTCGCAACCCTTCGGTTGCTAGTCCGTTACTCTTCCAACCGGGCCACCGCGGCCCACACATTAGTTGAAAAGCCTAAAACATAAGTTGGAAACACTAAGACATAAGTCGAAAAACCTAATCTGATTTTAAAAACCTAAAAATCGTTGGTTATTACACTCTTTAAATGCTCCAAGGTACTTTAATCGATATGTTCTGTAAAGAAACATAATTTTCTCAGATAAACAGTTCACTAATTACTCTTTAGAGTACAGATTTTTCCGTCTCAGTGTCACTAATTACACTTCAAATATCCCGCTTTGAAAATCGCGTTCTTCGCTATTTTGATCTGAGTAAATAAATTCCCCAAATTTTTATATTAGATGAAAGACAATATCTGCTTCACGTTCACTGAACACAGTTGACCATAAAGCGTCGAGATTATTTCAATAAAACTTAATTATCCAAACGCACGCGTAAAGCTTATTTGTTTTCGCACTGTCTTCAAACAATACAACGAGAAATATAGTTTATTTCTGGGTAGTTCCCAGTTCGCTTTAATTGATATATTCCATTGTTTTATAACCGCTCGTAAGTGTTAATTTTTAAAAGTTTTACTAACATTTAATCTTCAGTTTAAAAAAATGCGACAGACAATACACAAACTCGGCAATTTCGGAATTGTTTATCAAAGATTTCTGCTTTCCATATTAAGAAATACACAAACTGAATGTATAATGGGAATTTAATGAGATTTCCAGATTTTTAAGATTTCCCCAAGTTCATTATGCAAGCAATTTATTTCAGTTAAAAATGCATGTGTATGCTAATGTGTAAACAACTATATAGAATACCTTTCAGAAGGTAAAAATGATTATTTAACTAAACTGAAAACAATAATTCAATTCATTGACTATTTCAATTAAGAAAATAGTACATTGGATAAATAAGAAACGTAAGAGCCTTATTAGAGTGTATGATAATCATTCCATTTTAAAATACAAGAGGGAAGAAAATTAGAATTTATCGTAGTTAATATTTAATTAAACTATTTTTTAAGATTTCGTAATTTAACCATGGTGAGACCTATTTCGGTAGGTATGTAGGTATTTTAATTAACGTTGCACTGGAGCAACACAACGGGATATTGGCGACGGTGTGAGATCAAACCCGAAGATCCAAGACAAGATCTTAGGACTTAGAATCTTATCAGACAGAAGATCCAAGGACACCACCAATAATTATAATTAACGTCGTACTGGAGCAACACAATGGGTTATTGGTTCTGGTCCAGATCCAATAACCCATCTTTCCCTGGTAATCCCGAAGGGAAAGATACAAGGACAACGCCTAGTAATTTCGAACCACTGTCAGATGACGAGGTCACACCTGAGCTGGCACCCCACTCTCCAAAATTCCACACCACTCCAACGTGAGGACATTTGGGGCCACGACATATTTAACGTGCACCAGCCCCTTTGTACACGACGGTCTTTGGTTGGAATCCTCGCAAACCTCCGGTTGTTAATCCATTACCGGGCTACAGCGGCCGGAGACAAATTTCGGTATCGTGTTATTGTAAAGAACATGATTTATTAACCCTTTTGGTGGTTGCCTTGTGATTGGCAAAACTGACCAGATCTCGATAGATGGACGATATATCTCGTCATTAGAAAAAAACTGACCAGATCTTGATAGATGGGCGATATATCTCATCATTAGAAAAAAACTAAGCAGATCTTGATCTCGTCATCATTAAAAGATTGACAATACCTTGATGACGTGATATTTCTAAACAGGCACGTTTTCAATGCGTTTAAATAACGCTAGTTGCACAGACATCGATATTCGATCGTACGGAAAAATATCGTAAATATCGTACGATATTTTATCATGTGCGTTGCTTGCACATACCACGGTATTTTCTGTGTAGTAAGTGCAGTCGTTTGTTGAAAGCTCGTGACTACTCATCTCAAGTTGTATGGAAAATGAATCCAAACGTGTTATTGCTATGTTGTTGGTGTACCGTCGTCTCATGCGTCTATCTTTGTACGATTCTAATGCTTTGTCCCCAGCACTGGTCTTATTTGTACCAATGAAATAAGGATTTCATTATCAATATTTTCTGCCCATAAATACAACAAAAATAACACCAACGGTATAACAAACTAAACTACCCTAACTATGTATAACAAACTGAAAATACTATTTGAATACACAAGTAATTGTTGACAAATAAAATGAACACACAGGAAGTCAACAGAAGACAGGTTGTTGTAAAAATATAATCGTGGAGTGTTCAAGCGTGCATTGGGTCACGTACGCCACTGAATTCACGGAAACGGCACGGTGACCGTTTGTTGTAGTGGCAGTGGACTATAGCAAAACGGCGATCGTTCCATGCCGTGTGTACATCGAACCTTGTGCAAGCTCCCATGCTCTTCGTTCCACTAAAAGAATTTGAACGTACAATATTTTTCCGTACGATCGAAATCGATGTGTGTACAACTAGCCTAACAAAACGAACTTTTGGGCTAACCCAATACATACTTGAGATCCGTTGTCCTACAATTCGGCATGTTAACTTCCATAGAGGTAGCTGTGTGGCTAAGTACTTCCTGTCTAGAATTGAGCATTGACTGAATTCAATAGATGTTACCTCTATTCGACAAATTATCAGAAACCGTGATAGTAGTATTAATATCGCAAGTCTGCTTCCTTATGCGTGTCATGCAATGGATGGTTGTAACAATTTGATTGACTAGTCAAGTGATTGCAATTTTTGAATTGAGGCTTAGTAGCAACGAAGAGTGTAGTCATCGTACTAGTAGTAAAAGTGTGCTATCACAGTGATTCAGACAGTTGTTGGGAAGTGGTTTATCTAGCACAGACCAGTCAACTGTACATCGTGAGTCACCCATCCGAATGCGTACCGATTATAAACACCGTTATCTGGTGTAACCCAGAAAGAATTTCCCTCAATTGGGTTCTCATCATCTGACCCTGGTTCAAAATTACGAGGTGTCCTCGGATCTTTTCCAGTGGAAATGATCCTGGACCGTCGCCAATATCTCATAGTGTTGCTACAGTTCCGACATTAATTCAAGAACTCAACTACTCAACTTAACCCTCAACATAAGTAAAAAATGGGGTCTAAAAAAAATCCAAAATACCCTATAACCCTGTGAGGGGTTTCCACGTATAACTTCACCTTCCAACCTGCAGTCTGCATGATTTCTAACCAGTTTTAACTTTTAAGGATGGTATTATACCATCAATATTGATGCATCCAATGGAGGTTTTGTGGAAAATTAAATTCATAGCAAATCCCCTTTATACAGGGGGATTCAGCTAAGCGTGTACAGACTTCTGGGAAGAGTAAGGTTGCACAAAGCGAATCAGAATCATGCAGCAATGTGGGGTCGGAAACGCCATATTCATGTGGCAGATGGGCGTCATTTGTAAACCGCCCCCAGAGGTAGTAGGACATTTTGCTGTTAATGTTTGGTCCGGCATTGTCGGGGACCACTTAATTAGCCATACCTCCTCGTCTGGATGGAAGGAGTTACAGGATATTTCTGGAGGAAGTCGTGCTAGAGCTATTGAACGAAGAATGGGTCCCTCGGTCGTTGCGCCTTCCATCACGATGGGACCCCCTGCAACGCAGTGAGCCGAGATGCGTGCCGATGAACACGACACAGCCAAAATTACAATTAACTAACGTTTATTTCACAATATGGTATGTTACAGTATGTACAGTCGCGGAAAAGAAACGAACCACCTCTCCTCGTTCGAATAATTTTATCAGTAAAGAAAATCCAAACATGGCGTTTGACAGGAACTAACGCCTTCTATAAATTCAAATGCGTCAAATTTGCATAAGGGGCCGTCTTCATATTGAAATGAGCACCAACTTCATAATTTCCAATGGATACCCCCTGTTCCGACAAACAATTTCGAATCTATATCCAAATTTAACTTCAGATACCAAATTTCCATGTCATTAGGTCTTACCGTTTCGAAGTTATAAGTACAGAAAGATTGGAGCTCCTAATGTCAAATCAATTTCTTAGACTTTTATGGATATCTCCCTAAATAACATTTCTATATCGCTGATATTTTGTACCATGATACTGTTAAACAACCCCAACAAAATCCACCTAATATTTTATTTTATAAATAGTTTTTAGTATGTAATATTAATTATTAAATTAATGTTTGAAAAAATTATGAATTGGAACCTTACTATAATTTGATGGGAATCGATTCAGAAGGACTTCTAATATGACCATGCAAAATTTCAGCTCATTCCAGTCATTAGTTTTTGAGTTACATTAAATTTTCTTCATTATTGTGATTCTAGGGGGCAAGCAAAAGTTTAAAACACGTCTGACAAACCTCGGATAATAATTCTCGGAACGTTTGCACTTGTATAAGAAATATAATAACATAATCGTTTTCACTTGCCTAATAAATATAATATTTTTCTGTTCGTTTCACGCGCTGACATATACGTTTGAAATAGTGTTCAAATTTGAAATACGGGTAACTATAACTATAATTAATCTCGATCTCCGAATAGCGATTTTCAATGTGGAGTTGATCCCTGAAATTGACAGCAACTTTAACATTGTATACCTCCGGATATAAAGATAGTAGAGTGATGAAATTGCATATTTAGACTAATTTTACGATGCCAAATCTGATTAAGTCATCAAAACGTGGTGTTTTCATTGAAAATTTTGTTTGTGCAAAATTTGATATGAAGACATCCTCTTATGCAACGTCTTTGCATTTGAATTTGTAGAGGACGTTATTCCCTATTGAAGGATATCTTTGAAATGGATTGGATTGGATTTTGGGGTTTTATGGCACAAGGTCCAATATCGGACAAGCTGCGCCAAACACAAGACAGAATGTGACCCAATAAAAGTACAAAATATTAAAAATTAATGGTCTAAGACAAAGATAAACGCGCAAAATGTGGAAGAAAATATTTATGTTTGATAAAAAATAGGATAAAGCACAAGATTAAAATTTGCCATCAATATAATAAAACCATGGTTGACATGAATATCTCGTCCTCTCTGTACACTAGCACGCGTTTCCGAAACTGCATTGCTATATACACTGCTGGCCACCCAAATTGCAACACCAAGAAAGACAAGAGATATCACAACAAAATTTATTTTGTAGATAACATGTTGACCAAGTATCAAATGATTAAATTTATAGACTTCTGTGAAGTGTGGTTCCTGCTAAAATCAGTTAATCAGCCGCCATTGTTGGAGATCACCGCTGCCACACGCCTCGGCATTGATTCAAAGAGACTTTGGATGTGTTCTTGGGGTACAGCAGACCAAGCAGCTTCCACACGTTGCCAAAGTTGATCTGGTGTGGCAGCTGGGGATGTATTCTGGGTCAATCGTTGAGCAACCATGGACCACATGTTTTCTATCGGCGAAAGATCCGGAGAGCGAGCTGGCCAGGGAAGCAATTCAATCTGGCGATTGACGAAGAACCCTTGGACAATGCGTGCCACGTGTGGTCGCGCATTATCCTGTTGAAATATGGCTGTGGGCAAGCCCTGAAGGTAAGGAAGGACAACTGGCTCCAACACCTCGGAGATGTAGCGCTGGCTGTTTAAAGTACCTACAATGCGTACTAGAGGAGTGCGAGAGTGATATCCAATACCGCCCCATACCATAATACCCGGTGCAGGACCAGTGTGGCGGTGCATAACGCAGCTGTTCAGCATCCTCTCTCCACGGTGTCTCCAGACTAGAATCCGACCATCGTGGTGTTGCAGACAGAAGCGTGACTCGTCAGTAAAGACAATTTCATTCCATTCTGCCGTCCACATCCTTCTTTCATCGCACCATTGCCGGCGGAAACGTCTGTGGTTCTGCGTCAAGGGTAGACGAAGCAATGGACGTCTTGCGGACAGACCACTCTGCTGTAAACGGCGTCGAATGGTACGAGCAGACACTGGATGATGCGGTATAGACTGAATGTGCTGTGCTATGGTTCGTGATGTGGCTGAGCGATCCGTCACTGCCATACGCACAATATGCCTGTCATCACGTGAAGTGGTGCACTGAGGTGGATGCGATCGAACACGTCGGTCCGTCGTACCCTCCTGCATCCAACGATCACATATCCGCATTACAGTTGCTTGGTTTCGTCCGACACGACTACCGATTTCCCTGAAAGATAATCCACAATCTCGGTAGGCCACTATCCTTCCTCTGTCGAACTCGGATACTTGATCAAAAGATGATCGCTGTTTTCTACGAGGCATAATTGATCGTTTTTTTGAAAAAAACCACAAGAAAAACACAATTGCCGTACTTGAAATCGTCGAAATCTCCAAGCCTTAAATAGCGCTTTGAAGTGGCGCCACAGGCGCGCGTGATGTGCGTCTGCGCTGAAATTCTAATCATTTGCATATCTCACCTCCGCTAATGCATGTTGTAAATTTCATATTATTTGCATGCTTCCTTCAGGGTGTTGCATTTACGGTGGCCAGCAGTGTAATTTCGATTTGTCTTTCTGCAACCTTCGAGTTGTAGGCAACGGAGGTTCGATTCCTGACAGGTGCATTCCTCCCTGGGTGTATTTCTCTCTTCTGTGTCAGAAAACCTCTCATTGTGTGTGTCTATTACTTGATGTATGTCTTGTGTCTGGCGCAGCATGGCCAAATATGGCCCCTGCGCCATAAAACCCCCAAACCCAACCAATCCTCCCAGACTTTAGTACACGCATAGCTGATACCCTGTATAATTTACGTAAGCGAAAGCATTGAAATTTCGCTTCCATTGTCTTGATCATTAAAGAGGAGATTTATATAGAAGTACGCAGCTAGCATTAAAAATACCACTAATGCGTTTTTCCTGCATACGAAACAATACAATCTGTTGGTCTAAAATGGTAGTGAAACCAAATGCCTCCTTAATTTTAAGCCCGGTTGGGGGGGGTATTTCCATTAACGTCACACTAGAGCTACACAATGGGCTATTGGTGACGGTCCGGGATCAATCCCAAAGGGAAAGATCCGAGGACAACACCACGTAATTTTGAACCACGGTCAGATGACGAGGCAACACCTGAGCTGGCACCCCACTCTCCAAACTTCCACACCACGCCAACGTGAGGACATTTGAGGCCACGACAGATTTAACGTGCACCAGCCCCCTTTGTACACGACGGTGTTTGGCTGGATTTGAACTCGCAACCCTTCGGTTGCTAGTCCGTTACTCTTCCAACCGGGCCACCGCGGCCCAAGCCCGGTTGGGAGAGTAACGGATTAGCAACTGGAGGGTTTTGAGTTCGGATCCAACCAAAGACCGCAGTGTACAAGGGGGCTTCTGCTCGTTAAATCTGTCGTGGCCTCAAATGTCCTCACGTTGGCGTGGTTGGAAGTTTGGAGAGTGGGGTGCCAGCTCAGGTGTGACCTCGTCATCTGACCGTGATTCTAAAGTACGTGGTGCTATCCTAGGATCTTTCCTTTCGGGATTGATCCCGGACCTTCGGCAATAGCCCGTTGCGACGTTAATTAAATACGTACCTACTTACCTTAATTTTAAACTAGTTATTTTATCTAGAGTATCATTGACTTAAGCGTTATCTCAACATAAAGGTTTTCGCATAAAATAGAAAATAATTTAACCCTCTGTGAGGTTCACTCGCATAATTCAACCTCGCAACCTGTTGTTTTCCCTGCATCACTTCTAACCAATTTTGACCTTCTTGACCAGTGGAATCTTATCAAGGGATTCTATTCTGAGGAAAGAATCTCGAAGTCATCTGGTTTCGTGGTGAAAGCTCAGATGTTAACCTCGTCATCTGATAGTGGTTGAAAATTATGAAGTGTTGATTGTCCTCGGATTCAGGATTAATCTCGGATCGTCACCAATGCAGATTGTGTTGCTCCCAGTGCGACGTTAATTCAAATAACCCCCTCCAAGAAAAGGACCAATAGAATCTTTAAAAAGGATTCTAGTCCAAGGAAAGCGCAATAGTTACTTCCAAAACATTCTATTCTACAGAGAGCATTCAATGGAATCTTTACAATCGATTACATTCTAAGGAAAAAGACCAGTAGTCTTTCTAAAGCTTGGAAAAATCTATGGGCAAATGTTATGGGGGAAAAGTAATACTATAGATAGGTAGGTATAATTAACGTCGCACTGGAGCGACACAACGGATTATTGGCGATGATCTGGGAGAGGAAAGGACGATTATAATTTTCCCAAAGGATCCTATTCTTAAAAAAGGACACATAGAACCTTACCAAATGATTTTACTCTAAGGAAAAGACAAAATCTTTCTAAAGGATCCCATTCTTAAAAATGTAGATACAAAATCTTTCCAAATGATTCTATTCTAAGGAAAGGAGAAATATATTGTTTCCAAAAGATATTATTTTTAAAAAAGGACAAATAGATAATCTTTCCAAATGATTTTATTCTAAGGAAGTGACGAATATAATCTTTCCAAAGTATCCTATTCTTGAAAAAGGACAAACAGAATTTTTCCAAATGATTCTATTCTAAGGAAAGGAAAAATATAATCTTTCCAAAGGATCTTATTCTTAAAAAAGGACAAACAGAATCTTTAGAAATGATTCTGTTCCAATGAAAGGACAAATATAATCTTTTCAAGGGACTCTATTCTTAAAAGGGACAAACATAATTTTTCCAAATGATTCTATTCTTAGGAAAGTACAAATATAATCTTTCCAAAGGATTTTTTTCTTAAGAAAGGACAAACAGAATCTTTCCAAATGATTCTATTATAAGGAAAGGACAAATATAATCTTTTCAATGGATTCTATTCCAGAAAAGTATCAATAGATTCTTTCTAATCTATTTTATTCCAAGGAAAGTATAAATAGATTCTTTCTAAACAATTCTATTCTAAGGAAAGGGCGTTAGAATATATCAAAATGATTTTATTCCAAGAAAAGGACACAGGATCTTTTCAAGGGATTTTATCCTAAGGCAATATCTATTTAATGCGAGATGTCATCTAAGCACTAGCACTATTTTACAGTCTGGAGAGTAATTGTGGAGACATTACAATCCGATCATACGTTCAACATCTTGACTAAACGTGATATCAAAACAATATCCAGTTCATAATGCAAATCCAAATCAACTATTCAACACACCCTTCAACAAGAACAGAATAAATCATTTAATTTTAATGGCACTAAATGCTACATTAGATTTCATAGAATTTGAGCACTGAAATAACGTAGCAGTTTCCGTAGAACTAACTCTAACAGACTTTGTTAATGACCTCTCCGATTACAAGACTGTCCAACTATTTTAAATTCCAGCTCAAGAGTAATTCCTTGCTCTTAGAGTAACGCATTTAGTCAAGACGTTGAACCCGCGACCTTATTGTAATGTCTCCGCAATTAGAGTCTCCGGACCGTGAAATAGTGATCTAATAAATTTATTTTAAGACCAAATGGATTCAGAATAAGGTATTAACAGCCTCAGAATATAGCGTTGAGACTAATGTGAACTTATGTATAACTATTACACTATTCAAACTAAGATGTATTAAAATGTGTGATAGTTTACGAGTCCGGAAGTGTCCATAGATTTAGATTGCATGAAGTTATTCAAGTGAAATCTCCGTGTGAGTATACTCTTCAGTACGTGTATTAATGTTATTTTCCAGAATTTACGATGCGTTTTGAACCTTTACCCTTTGAGCGTAGCGAGATTTGGAGCAGCGTAGTATCGTTTTTACCACACAATCTCCACTTAATGACTAAATAACCACATCTTTGGGTGAGAGAAACTGTGGAGACTATCAACCTTTAGAAAAGTTATATATTGATCCTTTCTTTCAAATAGAATCCCTTGGAAAGATTCTATTGCTCTATTTCCTTGAAATGAAATCCTTTGGGAAAATAATAATGATATTTCCTTAGAATAGAATCCTTTGAAAAATTATATTATTCCTTTCCTTTCTTCATTTTGGCATTATTTTAAATCTTTTGGAATTATTATACTGCTTTTTTCCATGTAAGTCAATCGTATGGAAACATTCCGTTGATCCTTTCCATAGAATAGAATCCTTTGAAATAATTTCGTTGGTCCTTTTCTTGGAATAATTCCGTTGGTGCTTTGCTTAGAATAGAATCCTTTGGAATAATTCCGTTGGTCCTTTGCTTAGAATAGAATCCTTTCGAAAGATTGCATTTCCACTTTCTTGAGAATTGAATCCTTTTGCAATATTCTACTGCTCTTTTCCTTGAAAGTCAATCCCTAGGAAGGATTCCGTTGGTCCTTTCCTTGCAAACGACTCCTTTGGAAAGATTGTATTTGGCATTCCCCTTAGAATATGATTCTTTTAAAGATTCTATTTGTCACAAAAGTCAAAACTGGTTAGTCATGTAGGAAAAACTACAAGTTGCAAGTGGAATTATACGTGAATAGCCCTCACAATGTTGATAACTAGAAAATCTTTCTAATTTGATGAGTATTTTTAAGATGCGAGGGTCATAGTTGGCCTTGCTTCACCAAACACAAGACCGACAACATCATGTAATGGGTTGACACAATGAAAGTTTTCTGGTACAGAAAGGAGATATACACACAGGAGTGCACGTTAAATCTATCGTAGCCTCCAATCTCTTTACGTTGGTGTGGAAGTTTGGAGAGTAGGGTGCTAGCTCAGGTGTTGACCTCGCCATCTGACCATGGTTCAAATTTACGAGGTGTTGTCCTCGGATCTTTCAATTCGAGATTGATCCCGGATTGTCAGTAATAGCCCGTTGTGTTGCTCCAGTATGACTTTAATTCAACAATCTACCTATACCAAAACACCATTAAAAATTTTCAGTTTCTGGACTCTTGTAAACTACTGAATTTTACCGTTGCGAATAGTCCTCTGTGTTATTCCAGTGCGACGTAAATTCAACTACCTACCTCAGTTGTCCAATTGTTCAATTGCACCCCAATTCTTCAAATTTTCATTCCCAAATTCTTCAAAAGATTTCAATCCCAAAATGACAAGAAAAGGAGAAACTTCATCAATTTATTCATTAATCAACCTGAAGGAGGTGAAGGTTTGAAATGATTGCGCTATTATACCCCAAATATCCAGTTTCTTTAGCCACCTGCAGTCTATTTCACTCCCTTCGGGACATGCTTTAAAAGACCCCAATGCTTTTTCATGCTGAGCTTACTGTCAAAAATCCATATTGATCATTCGGTCGTATTTGGAAATTTCACAGAAGAATGCTTTCGAATTCAGTCGAAGAGCCAGATTTTTACGACGGGCCATTTTGGCAAAAGTCTCACCAAACGGCTCCAAACATATTCTTAAAACGTGTAAAACTTAAAAGCACCGAAGAGACTAGAAATGATCTTTTCATTTTTCGTGTGATGGATGATTTTGCAGGATATGTCAGAAACGGATGTATACCCATGTGGTTGGTATACAGGCGCCTGTTTCTGCTTGCCGGGTGGGCTCTAAAACCTTTGTTGTAACGACTGAAGATGAATGTTCTTGACATGGAATATATGGTACTACAGTTTACTGAACAAACATTTAGTTGTAGATGTTTCTGTAAATTAAATAATAAGAATTATATTTTACATTTAATATTGTTTATGTACTAAGAAAATCAATAACCTGCTTAAATAATTAGAACATTTCATTCTCCATGTTTTTACTCGTTAATGAATGATTTTGGTAGGATGTGTCAAAAATGGATGTATACCCATTATTTCTATGCCTATTTCTGCTTCCGGGTGTGCCCTCAGACGTTTGTTGTAAAGACTGAAGACAAATGTTCTTCACATGGAATATATGGTTCTATTGTCTACTGAACAATTAGTCGTAGATGTTTCCGTAAACTAAATAATAATTTTACTTGAATTGTTTTCATTTAGCATTGCTTGTGAATTACCAAAATAAAACATGTTTAAATAATTAGTAGGATGTGTCAAAAATGGATGTATACCCATGTGGCTGCTATATAAACGTCTGTTTTAGTTTCCCGGGTGTGCTCTCAGACCTTTAATGTAACGACAGAAGACAAATGTTCTTCACATGGTACTACAGTTTACTGAACAGACTGAATTAGTCCCAGGTATTTCTGTAAACTAAATAATAAGAATTATACTTGAATTGTTTACATTAAGCATTGCTTATGTATTACCAAAATTAATTGCACGTTGAAATAATTAGAATTAACTCAGTGATGTATGATTTTGTAGGATGTGTCAAGAATTGATGTATACCAATGTGGTTGATATACAGGCGCCTGTTTCAGCTTCCCGTGTGTGCTTTCCGATCTTTCTGCTAACGACTGAAGACAAATGTTTTTCTACATGGAATACCTGGTGAAATAGTTTACTTAACAAACAGAATTAGTCGCAGGTGTTTCTGCTAAGTAATAAGAATTATACTTTGATTAAATTTAGCATTACTTATGTATCACTGCATCCTTCTGAAGTCAGTCGCTGTTTAAATAATTAGAGTTAGATTTCTTTCGATGTGTTACTCTGTGATGTATTTTGTAGGATGTATCAAAAATGGATGTATACCAATGTGGCTGGTATACAGACGCCTGTTTTAGCTTCCCGGATGTGCTCCAGATCTTTCTTATAACGACTGAATCTTTCTTGTAACAACTGAAGAAAAAATGTTCTTCATGTGGAATAAGGGATAAGTAAATACTCAAATGTTCCAGTTTATTGAATAGACTGGGATTAGTCTTGATGTTTCCGTAAAGCAATTAATACGAATTACATTTTGAATTTTTAAAATTTAGCATTCCTTATCTAGCATTGCATCCTTCCATAATCAATAACGTGTTGAAATAATTAGAACTATATTTCTTTCGATGCCTGCTTCGTGTGATGGATGATGTTGAAGGATATATCGAAAACGGATGTACACTCATGTGGCTGGTATATATGTGCCTGTTCCTGCTTCCTGGGTGTGCTCTAAGACCTTTTTTGTTACAACTGAAGAAAGATCCTCTTCACATGGAATAAATTGTAGGCCAAGACTCAAATACTATAGTGAACAGACTGAATTAGTCGCAATTGTTTCTGTAGACTAAGTGATAAGAATTAACACACTTTTGAATGTTTGAGTTTTGTACTGTTATGCATTATTGCATAAACTACTGTATTTGTTTTGCTGTGTATTTTTGCACATAAACTATTCTATTTGTATTGTTATGTATTATTACATAAACTATTGTGTTTGTAGTGTTATGTATTATTGCATAAACTATTGCATTTGTATTGTTATGTATTATTGCATAAACTATTGCACTTGTATTGTTATGTATTATTGCACAAACTATTGTATTTGTATGGCTACGTATTATTGCGGAAAACTAATAAACGTGCTGAAGAATTTCCCATTAATTTACGTTTATTCTAACTTACACAATCAAAACCTAAGCATCATCTACTGCTGTATTCTTCATTTATCTTTACATTACTTCACTCCGGCCGTGGTAGCCCAGTTGGTTGAGAAGAGGATAAGCAACCAGAGGGTTGCGGGTTCGAAACTCGGTTCAACTAAGGACTACCATGTACGTAGGGGATTTTACACGTTAAATCAAATGGCCTCACTTTGGCGTGGTGTGGAAGTTTGGAGAGTGGGGTGGCATCTCACCTTCGCCATCTGACCGTGGCTCAAAATTACGAGGTGTCCTCGATCTTTCCTTTCGGGATTGATCCTATAACGTCGCCAATAGCCCGTTGAGTTGCTCCATTGCAACTCTAATTCAACTACCAACTACCAAACAACCATTAATTCGATCCAATTCTTTGCAATTTTCTGTCCATACCAATGCAATATCTATATACTTAGCGATACCGATAGAAAGAACGCTGTATTCTTACCAATAGGGAATCAATAACCAAGTGCATATTTATTAACTCAGAAATCTAAACTCGAAATAGAAATATCCATTCAATGGTAATAACTCGTAGTGTTTTCCCTTAAAATTATATTTTACATTAAAAAGTTCCAGCACGTCTGAATATACTAATGATCTTATATGGCTCAGTGTAATCGTATTCTGCGTTGAAAGTGAATACATTTCTACTTAATGATATATTTTCAATTCGCCGGTTAAAACTTTCTCAAAGATCAAGCTTATATTTCTGAAATATATAGAATGTGCTCAATATTTCATAGAAACGAATTGATTAAATTCCACATTTACTATTCCGTTTCGAAGAAGTCATTGCTGAGCACTTTGTAGGAGAGTATTAAGCTATTTAAAGTTTGAGGGATTTCGAAGAAATCATTTGAGTACCTTGCAGGAAAATATTAGAGCGTACTTCCAAATAAACCTCCACTTAAAGGTTCATGACAGTGGAAGCGAAATTGCAATGCTGCTGTTTACGAAAATTATATAGTCTGGAATCAATCACGAAGGGAAATGTCCTATGAATTTTGAAAAACGATCAAATTTAACTTTAACACAAAACAAACCTCAAGTGAAGAAATTTAGTTTTGCCAAAATCTATTTGTCTAGTATCCCATCTGCATGTTTCTTGCATGATGACTAATAATGGCATCAATGCACGTGAATCCATATCTTGACAGTCCCCTACACGCAATTCATCACCAGCAAATATTACCTTCTAGAGTTTCCTAAAAGTTCCCGTACTCCAACTTTAAAAAAATAATTTGCCCTTGTTTTTTTTAATTTTTGAATTTTATCGTCTGCTTATAATTTTATGGATTCTTTAATTTTTATCGTTTGGTTTTGTTCTCGCTCAAGCTGTGCGATAATAAAGTTCCATGTCGTTTTGTTCTTCATTGCAAAATGAGTTTATCACGCATTCAGAGAATTGCGATGCTTGAGGCTTACTTTGAATATAAATCATATGAAAGATGTAAAGAATTTTGCCGGCATAAATGGCGACATGGTTTCATTTAAGCGGTTATGTGAACGCGCAAAACTCCCGCCTTTTAGCGACGACAAATCCCCATTCATTAATGCAAAAAACTTTACATTCTCAAAAAATTGACGTTTGGTGTGCCGTATCACGCAAAAGGATTGTTGGACTTCTGTTTTTCCAGTCAACTGTTGATGGCACTGTATACAGAGAACTCATCCAACAATTTGTTGCATTATTAGAAGTGAATGAACGAGATTCCTGGTTCCAACAAGACGGTACAACCTGCCATACAAGTTTATGAAACCATGGGCATGCTTCAAGATTTTTTTTGTCGATCGACTCATCTCCAGAAATCTTTGACCACCTCGTTCCCCTGATCTAAGCATCCCTGACTATTTTCTGTGGGGATATTTAAAGAACAAAGTTTATGAAGATAATCCCCAAACAATAGATGATCTGAAAATTGCCATTACTCAAAGGATACAAGAAGTCATTCACAGGATCTTGAAACGCGTTTCTAAAAATATGCTCAAACGACTTCAGCTTTGCCTCCAAGAAAGGGGCGGAAATTTTGAACATTTATTATAAATGTGAGTTCAAATTTTTTTCCTACGTTATGTTAAAAGTGCTTTTCACTATTAGCATAAAAATAATTGTTTTAAAGTTTGTTTTTGGATAATAAATTCACGAATCGTCAGTACGGGAACTTTTAGGACACTGTAGCAAAACAACATATTCCTTGAGAATTGAATTGACGTCAAATTTGAATATGCGTCACACTGGAACAACCAAACGGGCTATTGCGACGGTCTGGGATCAATCACAAAGGGAGGAATTTTGAAAAATGCGATCGGATTTAACTTTAACCCAAAATAAACCTCAAGTGAAGAAAGTCTTGCCAAAATCTATTTGTCTCTAGTTTCCATCTGCATATTTCTCACATGACGACTAATAGCGGCTTCAATGCACGCGAACCCATATCTTGACAGACCCACACAATCCATCACACCAGCAAAGATTACCTTCTGGCAAAACAACGTATTCCTTGAGAAAATCTAAATGGGCTGTGGCCACAATCGCAACACCTAGTCACTGAAGTGCACAGACAAGTAACTAAGTAGCCCCATTAGTCTTATGAATCTTCCCGTATCTTCTTTCAGGTCGCTGCAGCAACACGATATTTCCGAAAAGGCCCTTTCTAAGGAAACAACACTTCAAATAAGACCGTGTAAGGAAAGAACTCCGTATGTTGGGGAATTCGGCAAATATTTACTCGTGGTGGAATTGGAGAGGGAGCTTCAATTTATTATATTAAGAGTTGTGTTGACTGAATATTGGGGTGTACACTCAATCCTGGAAATTGGGAGAAAAGTTCTCTCGTTTTCTGGCATCGGGGATAATTTCTGGAACTTTCGTCTGAGAGATATTTCGGTCGGTTCAAAGAAAATGGCGATCTATTGATTCCTGGTTTATTTGCAGGAAGTTCGTGCTTTGAAAAGGCGACAAAATCAGTGTAACCTTATGAAAAGATCGAAATTGAGAACTTTTAAATGGACGAATTTTATTCATTTTATGCTACGAATGCTACGCATGGGTGAAATTTCATCTCTGTTTTAGTTGGCGTTAAACATGATCATCTATGATGATAGTTTTTAATGGTTAGTTTATCGTATACTATTACGCGATCATCTATGATGAAGGTTTTTAAGGGTTAGTTTATCATATTCCATCAATTTTAATTGATACGGCAATAAACACAGACACACATTCTACTGAAAACCCCATTTTAATTTCTTAAAAAATGTCGCTTTGGGATTTTCCAAAATTATTTTAAACCAGATATGAAACCAAGACATTTAGACTATAAAGTCCTTTCACAACTTTCTATTTTTCATAACTAGGCCTCTCTGAAGGCTAAGGCCATTTCGTAACTAACCTTCCAAGTTGTTTCGACGAGATATCTCGTCATCAAGATTTTGTCGATTATCTTATGACTACGGGTTCAACAACTTTTCAGTTTTCTTCTAATAACGGGATATCTAGTCCACGAAGATCTGGTCAGTCTTGCTAATAACGAGATATCTAGTTCATGAAGATCTGGTCAGTTTTACTAATAACGAGGTATCTCGTCATCACGATTTTGTCGATGTTTTTATGATTACGGGATCAACACCTTTTCAGTTTTCCTTTAATAACGAGACATCTAGTCCATGAAGATCTGGTAAGTTTTGCTAATAACGAGGTATCTCGTCATCACGATTTCGTTGATGTTTTTATGATTACGGGATCAAGAACTGTTCGGCTTTTTTCTAATGACCAGATATCACGTCCATCTAGATCTGACCAGTTTTGCTAAATGACCACATACCTCGTCGAGACAACAAAGAGGGTTAACATAAAATGTGAAACTTTTTGCGTACTTGTTAACTTTGTGCATGGAATAAAGGATTTGAAAGAGTAGTTGGAGTCTTAAAAAAATTATTTGGAATTTCGACACTTTTTACGGTTTTTCAGTGTCTGTTATAAAAAAATTTGTAAAAAAGTAACTGGAGTATATCTATAAACTCACGAATAAAATTGTGGTTTCATAGAAAATAAAGAAACAAAAGGTATACGAAAAAAAAACATCTGCAGAAGTTTGCCGTTTTAAAATATTGAATATCCCCTTAAATGTTTAAATATCCGGTTGTTAGGGGCCACAGTGGCCCGGTTGGAAGAGTAACGGACAAGGTTTGCGAGTCCGTTAATCAGGTGCCAGCTCAAGTGTTGCCTCGTCATCTGACCGTTCAAAATTACGCGGTGTAGTCCTAAGACCTTTCCCTTCGGGATTGATCCCGCACCGTCGTCAATAGCCCGGTGTGTTGCTCTAGTACGACGTTAATTAATTACCAATACCAGTGGTTGTCAATGTAATGGTGATTTTTTTCGCAATATAAAATTCGTAACGTAAATGTAAATAATGCGTATTGGAATAAGATATTTGTATTTTTAATTAACGTCGCACTGTACCAACACATCGGGCTATCGGCGACGGCAAGATGAACCCCCGAAGAGATCCGAGGACAACACGTAATTTTGAACCACGGTCAGATGACGAGGTCACACCTGTGCTGGTACCCCACTCCAAACTTCCACACCACGCCAACTTGAGGACATTTGAGGCCACGGCAGATTTGTGCCTCAGGAGGGTCACGAGGTATTTCTCGTTTCGACGAGGTCTCGACAAGGTATTTCGTCATATTCAAAACTGAAAGATCTTGCTGTACGAGATATCTCGTCATTAGAACAAAACTCACCAGATCTTGATTCTGTTATAAAAAGTCAGCAATATCTTGACGAGATAACTCGTCATTAGCGAAATTCGTCCGATCTGGATGGACGAGATATCTCGTCAAAGTCACTTTGAGGGTTGGATGAAATTTTAAACAGTGTGTATGTACACTATGCTATATAATACAAAAATATTAATATTTTAAATGCGATATTTCATTCGAATTTACATAAACTGAATCTACACAAATACTTACAAAGACAACTTGCGTGTAGTTTACTGAGTTAATCGGGTCATTTTCTAGCAACATGACTGGTATGTGTTAGGTAGTTAATTCAAGTCGCACAGGTGCAACACAACGGGCTATTGGTGATGGTCCGGGATCCATCCCGAAGGGAAAGATCCAAAGACAACGCCTCGTAAATTAGAACCACGGTCAGATGACGAGATCAACACAGAGCTGATACCCCACTCTCAAAACTTCCTCACCACGCCAACGTGAGGACATGCGACGACAGATTTAACGTGCACCACCATCCCTTGTACACGACGATCTTTGGCTGGATCGAGTTTCGAATCCGCAACCCTCCAGTTGCTAATCCGTTGCTCTTCCACCTGGGTTACCATGGCCCAAATAATGACTGGAATGACTAACAGAGCACTTATATTTCAAATCATGGCCAAAAAGTATAGCTCATGTAATACACAAATATTAAGTAGGCAATAATATTTCACTTAATTGATTTTTGGCAAAATTTCTCTCATTATATTCTAATTTTTAAATTAAGCTCTTACATTTGTGTGAAATGTTGGTTTATTTTGAAACTCTAATGATAATTCAATTTCATTCTAGATTTAATGTGTCTAAGTTTAATCGTTTAAGAGTTATAGCGATTCTCATTCTGAAAAAGAAATCGTTAAGTTCAGCTGAAAGGGTTAAAACTGAATTAGAGGTGTCAGAAAAATCTTAATTGTGAACGAATTAATGTTATTTTTTATGCGTTTTTTACCGGAATCAGAACATTTCATACTTTCTAAATCGATCAAAATTGGAAAATGTTCTTATTTAAGGTTCTGTACCCTCCACGTTTAGGGGAAAGTAAACTCAAAATCTCCAAAATGGATCGAAAAATTGACTTTTACTTTTAGCGTTAAAATGAACTGATACCAAATTCTGTAGATAGCAAACAATTTTCAATTACGATAACTTTTGACGGAGTTAGACAGAACAACATCAAAGATATAGTAGGTAAGTATAAGTTTACTACAAAAAGCTTTTTTCTCCGATTGAGATTATTTGACATTCTTCGGATTTTAACATTTTTATTTGAATTTCTTTTTAAATATTTCTTGTAATCCAAGTGCATATTAGAAATTCATCATGCCTCCAAAATTTGAAATTTTGGTTTAAATGTTGTTTAACACGTTTCGTTTGCAAAATTTTAGCTGTTTTAGAGAGTACAAAAAAATGTGCATTGCTTTACAATTGAGCGATACACTTATCAAATTTAGTTAATTTGGTGTACATGCATGCAAAAAATTATTATGAATTAAGATTTTGACAATACATGAGAAATTAATGCGCATGGGACCAATCAAGTTTAGCTAAATTATCAAAATTTTTGGCGACCTTTAGACAATAACATCCGAATGATTTGACCCTACTGGTGGTTGTCTCGACCAGGAGTTTGGTTTGTCATTAGCAAAACTGACCAGATCTTGGTGAACGAGATATCTCGTCGTTAGAAAACTGACCAGATATTGATACTGCAATATTTTGACAAGATATCTCGTCATTAGGAAAATTGGTCAGATCTTGATGGACGTTATATCTCGTCGAAACCACCTGGAGTGTTAATATTTCTGGTCCAAACCTTGCATACAGGCTTTTTAGTAGAAAAAAGTCTGCAAAATTCATAACAATAACTGTAAAAAAGCCTGTTTTGAAAATCCACTGTCCCATTAACTTGAATAAATAGCCGAAAGTATATGTCTAGTAGTTGCTCAAAAACTAAAGTGCAATCCCTCTGTCTCTCAAAACAAATGTTACGAAACGTTGGAGAACACCTTTTCGACTCCAACAGTTCTTTTGAGAGATTCAAATAAAATAGGCTTCTTCCAGCGCTTGAAAATGTGATAAGAATTAATCATCGAGGAAGGAAAAGCAGCTTACTCTGCCGCAAATGTCTTTTCAGATGGAGATTATGTCTGACTCTTTGTGCTAAGAAGATCGTAACAAGTAGTCTCCCCAATCCTATTCAGAGGCTCTTTTTCACCTTTCTTGGATTCTTTTCTCACACTAGCTTTCTAACCCCGATGTTTTTAAATCTGCTAAGCCTAAGTCCAATGTCCAGAAGGGGGTCCACATAGAGCAGTGGTTCTTAACCTGGGGTGTGTGCACCCCTGGGGGTGCGAGAAAGCATTTCCGGGGTGCAAGAGAAGTTTCGATGGACGACAGCGATTTAATAAAAGACGATCTTATTGAAATACGAGCCAATGCAAGTATTCAATGGAATTTGAAAAACTGGACTTTGAACGATTCTAGTGTACATAAAACCTTACACACAGCTGGCAAAAGCAGCATTGCAGACACTTTTACCATTTGCCACCATCTACGTGTGTGAAATGGGATTTTCATCACTTTTGCACATAAAAACAAAAGCCAGAAATCGCTTTCATGCAAGTGATGACTCACGCGAGGCTTTTTCAAAAAAAAGCCTCGCTTCAAAGTATTATTATGAATAAACAACAACGTAGCCGTTAAAAATTGAGATATTGTTTTGTAAGTATATGTAAATATATGTGTTTATTTTTCAATAAATAAATTATCTTGCCATAGAAGTAATTTATTAAATAAAGAAATAGAAACGCAGTTTTCAAGGGGGTGCGGGAACTTATTTTTCGATTCAAGAGGGTACCGATCACTAAAAAGGTTAAGAACCATTGGCATAGAGCATGATCGTAGCGTAATTTGTGTTCAGCAAGGAATGAGTCCGACCAAATGTAATTTTGAGCTATGTGCAAAAATTCTAATCTGAAAGGTATCTGGAAAATTTCGTTGGATAGTTTACGAAAAATAAGTTAATGTGCATGTGACTTAACTGTACTTATCTACTGCATGTGTTATGTTGTTCGATATGTAACTCCGTCAAAAATGATAGTAATTAAAAAAATATTTTTTACCGTCTAGAGTTTGATATCAATTAACTTTTAAAGCTAAAATTAAAATATCGATTTTGGTGATTTTGAAAATCCACTCCCCCTTAACTCTTTTGGGTTAGGTGGATTAAAATTGTCCCATCTTTTGCTTAGCTTTTTATGCATGGTGGGATATTTTTAATTACTAAGATATTTTAATTTTTATTACTAAATTACTCAGTCATACAGTTTTTTATTTTATTTATAGTTTTTCATTGAATTAACAATACTATGAACTAACGCTAAATGTGTAAATAACTGAAAACAAAAATTTACACATGTCAAAACTCATTAGTAATTTGTTGACACTGTTGTTATTAAGGTTAGAGAATTGTATGGCGTAGTGAATTTTTGTCTTTCATAACGTTAAATGGTTGTTTTTTCGTAAAAATTTATTATGAGTGAATAAATCGTTTTATAATTAATAAAACATGTTATTTGATGCTTTATACTACAATAATTTTGAAGCTGAATAAGTGAATAAACAATTCTGTGCAATTTTTTTCTTTAAAATCGTGTGCCTCAAAGAGTTAACAAATATATTTACTTAGAACAAAGAAGTAATAACAGAGGAAAATGAACATTCGCTCCGATACACTGAGTGTGGATAAAGATGCGATGGAATGTGTACAGGGTAGGTAGCCATTTAATGTGTACGTATACACTAGAAGATTTTTTAATTTTGACTAAGAATCCAATTTTTTGCAATAGGTCATTGATTTGTGCTTAAACTCATTTCAGCGTGAAAATTCAAATCAATCTAATCTTTAATGATCTAATTTAGATATAATTAGTTAATTAGCATGCTTTATGAACAATAGTATCTCAAATTCTAATTTGCTTAGAAAAACAATTCCTGTTGGAAATTATTCCTAATATTATTCTTCATGTAACTGCTGACCCTCCATCAAGTTGCTAGAGGGAATAGTTTGTTGACAATTTTTTCACCAAGGCAGTCTAAAAAATCAAGATTTTTTCAGGAATTTCAACATTTAAAAGCCAACTAAAAATTAATTTCGTAACTAAAAACTATGACTGAGGATCAAAACATCCCAATGGAAACTAGTATACAGATTATAATGACACAAAATTACTTATAAAGATCAATTCAGTATTGCGTTATCACTGTTTGAATACAGCATCATATTGCAAAAACATAGTTCCTCAGAAATTGAGTTGAAAGTTTTGAAAGCATGTTTGTCTATGGTGATAGTACCTAAAGAAAACCCTTGTAACTAGAAAACTATTCCGAATATTTACAAGATCTTTGTATTGTTTGAAAGCTAAGGAGTTGGACAATATGTTGAACTAATAAAAAGTATCGATATTATGGTTGATTTTCGTGAGTTCTAGTGTATGCATACACCTTAAATAACTTACAGGCTAGAAATATTTAGAACTTAGTTATCAAGGTATCAGCTATAAATGGCCCGTCAGTCCTGTGATACAGATCAAACCTGATCAAATGGCATCACAGCCGAACCTTGTTACATGCCAACAACTTATTTTCTTATCACAATAACTATATCTATATCTAACTAAAGTTATAACCCTCATATTTTGTATTCACCATAGATAACTTCCTATGCGTTCTCAGAACTCTCGGTATTTACTATTTTCACCCATAAGTCTTATTCCTGAATCCCAATCACTATAATTTTCTTTTCTCTCACTGCTTCAGCCATCTGGTCCCATCCTCAAGGCATGTTTGTGTACCACATCAAGCTAACCTTTCTCACCCAGCTAACACTCGCTAACTAGGGCAACAAACAGACTATCTCACACTCGTGGTGTTTATTTCTCATTCCCTACGCAATCGTCCTGTGCATTCAACAGCGATTGAGATTCATGAGGGACACGTCATCTAAACTGGTATAGGAACTAAGTGTGGAATTGCAAGAGGTCATGGATTTACTGAAAGAGCTGCTTTCTTAAACGTGTGTTGGATTACATTCACACATAGGTCATTTGTACATGTTATACAATGGATACTTGGTTAGATATTTTTATTTTATAAGATACAGGTCACCAGAACTGGTATAAGGACTAGGAGTGCAAATTTCGAGGTCATGGATTTACTGAAAGAGGTGCTTTCCATCTTTAACTTGTATTGGATTAAATTCGTATGCCATGTGCACAAGTTTATACAATGATTACTTGGGATATATATTTTTATTTCATGATGTACCCTTCAACTAAACTCGTATAAGGACTAGGAGTGCAGATTTCGGGGCATGGATTTACTGAAAGTGATAAAAATAATAATTTCTTTCTTTAAAGTTAGTTTTTATTCAAAGATGATTTGCTTAAATGTTTCAATAATGAGTACTATGGAAAGATATTTTGATTTCATGAGGGACCCGTCTCCTAAACTGTTATAGGGACTCGGCGTGTAGGTGTTGGAGGTTGAATTTACTGAAAGTGATCAAAGTAATTATTTCTTTAAAGTCCGTTATTTTTATTCAAATATGATTTGTGTATATGTTTTAATATTGAGTAATTTGGGAAGAGATATTTTTATTTCATGATTGATCCGTCGCCTAAACTCATATAGGAACTCGGGTTACAGATGTGAGGGGTGGATATACTAAAAGTGATCAAAATAATTACTTCTTTCTATTTAAAGTGAGTTAGTTTTTATTCATAGATGATTTCTGTGTAAATGATTTAATAATGAGTACTTTAGAAAGAGATATTTTTATTTTATGAAAGACCCGTCTCTAAACTGTATGTGCACTCGGAGTACAGATGTGGGGGCAGGGATTTACTGAAAGTCCTAAAAACAATTCTTTCTTTAAAGTGAGTTAGTTTTTGTTCAAAGCTGATTTGCGTAAATGTTTCAGTAATGAGTACCATAGAAAGATACTTTTACTTCATGAGGGACCCGTCGCCTAAAGAGAAAAGTGCACACGAAATACAGATGTAGATGTAAAATAATTACTTCTATCCTTAAAGTGATTTAGTTTATGTTCAAAGCTGTTTGTGATTCAATAATGAGAGAGTATACTTTGGAATGATATTTTTACATCATGAGGGACTCGTCGCCTAAAGAGGTAAGTGCACTCGAGTACAGATGTGTGTGTGAGGGTGGATTGACTAAAAGTGATCAAAATAATTACTTCTTTCCTTAAAGTGATTTAGTTTATATTCAAATTTATTTGTGTGATTCAGTAATGAGTATACTTGGAATGATATTTTTACTTCATGAGGGACTCGTCACCTAAAGAGGTAAGTGCACTCGAGTACAGATGTGTGTGAGGGTGGATTGACTAAAATTGATCAAAATAATTACTTTTTCTTTAAAGTGAGTTAGTATTTATTCAAAGCTGATTTATCTAAGTGTTTCAATAAGTGATCTGGAAAGATATTTTTATGTCATGAGGGACCTGGTATGTACACTCAGGATACAGATGCAAGGCGTGGATTGACTGAAAGTGATCAAAATAATTACTCCTTTCTTTAAAGGGATTTAGTTTATATTCACAACTAATTTTACTGCAAAATCTCACCACAAACTTCCCACAACACAAATCACCGAAATCCGGAGAATACCTGCACCTAATTAATACAGCGGTCTGACAGTAATTAAAAACCCCGCAGCAATCGATGCCTGTGGGAAAATTTAAAGAATATGTGTTCATAACGGAAGAGATCAAACCCAGCTCTTAACCCAGGAAATCCTGTCAGCAGAATATTGGTTTTCCCGGCAAAGAATGATAAACCGATGAACTGATGCAGCAATCAGGGCTTGTCATTTAAGGATAACCGTCCCATTTCACTCTAATGCCGAGGAAATAACCCACGGACTCCGATCAATCAGTCACTCATCGCTCCAGTAATTGTTTTCTGACGTTTGCTTTTACGTGGAGTTACCAATTGCCGGAAAGTACTCGCTGGAGTCTGGAGGGAGGTTGCTTTTGTTTGGCTTCGTCGCGTGTTCGTGAGGCAGTCACCAGAGTGGGGGTTGCTTTGTGCGTAGGTGGGATAGTGTGGAAGTGTCGATTGTCATTATGCTATCGGGTCGCATTTAGATAGGAACTTACTGACTCATCGTGGATTCTTGATGCTATTAGAATGTTGATTTTGCAGAGAATAGTGTTTAGTATGTCTTCTTGCTTATCCCATTTTTAGATGGGTAGAACGCGTCTGATATTGATCCTAAGAGCTGGGAGTCATCTCTGTACAGTCCGACTTAGCCACCCGTTCAAGACATACAATATCACGTAATAAACACATACAAAGAAAGATTTACTGACACAGAAAAGAGAGAAATATAACCAGGGAGGAATACACTTGACAGGAATCGAAACTGCGTAGCCTACAACTCGAAGGTTGCTAGCCCAGTGGACATACCCACTGAGCCAGGACGGCCCCTTTAGTATATGTAAGATCAGGGCTTAATATCTTATTGAGGAAATAACACAGAACCAAATTGATACTTATTCAACCCTCTGACGGGTTCAAACACATAATTTTATTTATCAATCAACAGTCTTCTTTCTTAACTTCCAAATACTTTCGACTTTCTTGACCAATGGACCCTTTAAAAAGGATTATTTTCCAAGGAAGGTACCAACATAATCATTCCAAAGGATTCTATTCTAAGGAAAAATGCAGTAAATATTTCCAATTATTTCATTCTAAGGAAAGGAGCAATAAATATTTCCAAAGGATTCTATTCTAAGGAAAAATGCAATAAATATTTCCAAAGGATTCTATTCTAAGGAAAAATGCAATAAATATTTCCAAAGGATTCTATTCTAAGGAAAAATGCAATAAATATTTCCAATTATTTCATTCTAAGGAATAGACAAATAGTAATGTTGAAAAAGGATTCTATTTTACAAAATGGGCTAATAGAAACGTCCAAAGGATTCTATTTTACAAAATGGGCTAATAGAAACGTCCAAAGGATTCTTTTATATTTAAATGACTAACAGAATGCATCCAAAGAATTATATTATATGGAAATGACCAATATGATATTTATAACGTTGAAAGAATCCTTAAATTCTTTCAAACAATAGGTGTGATTATTTAGACATTAAGTGTGTGTGTTATGAAATAAAAGCTACACTTACCGGAAATCTCAGGAGGCTCATAGGTTTAAAATTGACTCTTAAGGTTGTGGGCAAAGCTTGAGAGGTGTGCTGGTAGTCCACTTTCACATAATCAAAAAACTAGAGTCGTCCGAAAACCAGGAACAGTATGCCTCCATCTTTAAATAAATATGTGCAGTAACAAATTTTCCACTATTACTAATTTTATATTTATTCAGATTTTGTAGTTTTTTTGCGATTATAATTAACGATACTTTTAATCCGCATAACTTCCTTCTTAATTTACATTACTACGTCAACCCTCTGAGGGGTTCACATGCATAATTCCACCTCGCAACCTGCAGTTTTTCCTGCATGGCTTCTAAACAATTTTGACCTTCTTGATCAATTGAATCTTTCAAAAGGATTCTAATCTTAGGAAAAGAACTATAGACTCTTTCAGAAGTATTCTAATCTAAGAACAATAGAATATTTCTCAGGGATTCACTTCCAAGAAAAAGAGCTTTAGAATCTTTCCAAAGGATTGTTTGTTGATCATTTCTTTAGAATAGAATCTTTCCAAAGGATTCTATTCTAAAGAAATGATCAACAAAATCTTAATAAAATATTCACTTCCATGGAAAAGAACAACATAATCTTTCCAGGGATTCTATTCAAAGGAAATAATATTAGAGAATATAGAATCTTTCTGTGGGTTGAAAGTGAATCCACGGATTCTTTCATTTAACATATCTGACTATATAGTCATTAAGTATGTTGTGGCGTAAAAGTAATACTAAACTATTCAAAAACTTCGTGGATTAATTTACATTAGTATAGTAAAAAAGCACTCATCAAAGGCAGGGTTATTTGGTAAGGGAGAACACACGGGGATCGAATCCTTTTCAAAGTGCCTTTGGAATTAAAAAGCTATCAAAACATATGCGGAAGTGGGGCATATCAGAGCAAATAGAAGTTTCGTCATTACATTTGAACTAAACGTCTGAATTCATCAATAGTTTGAAATCAGTCGAAAGAATCATTAAAACGCAATGTTTATTTCACAGGACTGCATTTAGAGAACCAGGAGAAAAATACCACCATTTTCGGAATTTGATGTTGATGAAGTCATGGAGAACCTGGGCCCGAAGGGGCCTCAATCTCCAGTATTGACAGTATAGCACTTGATAAATGGGCCTGCTTTAGTATTTGGGAATCTTAATAAATTGGTAGATTAAGAAAAGAACTGAATAAATACAAATGTATGTATTGACTGATATTTTTAGTATTGAGTTTTTATTTTTTCTGCCTCTAGGTTAATTTCACCCCAAAGTAAATTTGTGTTATTGAAATCTTGAAAACGCGTTGAGCTTCGATCTGGATGAGCCCTTGCGAGAGCTCCGAAGTGCTGATCAAGAGAGTTGAAATGGGTAAGAGCTTCTCAATGTCAGTACGAAATGAAATGTAGAGTTATATCATTGACGGTACGACAGATGGTAGCAGTTTGAATTGGTTGAGTTGCAGGATTTCAGCCTCCAAGAAGAGTTTTGTGAGGTCTTGTTTCCTTTTGGGGCATTTTTGTAATACACGTTTCATATAGGGCGTTCTTTAGAAGGAGCGGCTTGATGAGGGGGAAATTTACATTGGTGGAAGCTCATACTTCAGGAACTGTCCTCGCCTCAGGTTCCGGGATACGTGACATTCAAATTCTTTGAATTGATTAAGGCTGGGTACACAAATATTCAAGATATATATATTAAGACTGCTAAGGTATATAAATATTCAAGATATATTAAGACTGCTGAGGTATATAAATATTCAAGATACATTAAGACTGCTGAGGTACATAAATATTTTTTCATTTAAATTCTTTGAAGTGATTAAGGCTAGGTATCTAAATATTCAAGGTATATTAGGTAGGTATTTTAATTAACATCGCACTGGAGCAACACAACGGGCTATTGGCGACGATCTAGGATCAATCCCAATGGAAAGATCCGAGGACAACACTACATAATTTTGAACCACTGTCAGATGACGAGGCAACACCTGAACTGGCTCCCCACTCTCCAAACTTTCAATATATATTAAGGCTGCTAAGGTATATAAATATTCTCTCATTTAACTTCTTTGAAGTGATTAAGGTTAGAGGTACATATATATTTAAGGTATATTAAGGCCTGATCTGGTAGCTAAATAATTTCTCATTTGGTATTGAATATTAGCCACCCGGGTGGCAGTCTCGACGAGGTATCTCGTCATTAGCAAAACTGACCAGATCTTGATGGACGAGATATCTCGTCATTAGAAGAAAACTGACCAGATCTTGATCTCGTCATCATAAAAAATCCGCAATATCTTGATGATGAGATATCTCGTAATTAGTAAAATTGGTCAGATCTTGATGGATGAGATACCTCGTCAAAACCACTTTAAGGGTAAAATTAAATGGTGCAAATCGAATTGAAGCATATGAGTATAAGATGGAGACCCTTTATATTATTCCTTAACATATATATCGTTTCAGGTATGATTTCTATGTTAAATTGTACTTTGTTGTGAAACTCGTGGCATCCGACTTTGATTTTTAATTTCCCATTTTCACTATGCACTACTCATAGTGGATCATCCATCGAAGTTCATAAAGTTAGCGTGTTCAAATCACGTCCGAGTCACCAATTTAGCAAGCTTGTGTGAAACAGTGCCACTTTGTCTATCAAAAAGTACTCCATGGTAGAGTTGGGTTACACTGCTATATATACTATTGTATCGTAAGTTAATTTTTCTAGTGGTAGCTAAGTTCGCCACATGGTTAAATTGGCAAGGTCTTGATGGACGAGATATCTCGTCGAAACCACTTGGAAGGTTGAATTGGAATGGTTGATACAAATAGAATTACAGCGTATTAGTATGATAATGGACTCTTGACACTATTATTACACATGATATCATTTCAGATAGGATTTTTGTTCACTAGTTTTAAATGTGGGTTTATTATGATCTAAACTCTTCTTATAGGAAGGGTTAACCTCACTTGGTTTACCTCACTTAATGACTATTTGATCAGAGTGTTTATCAATATAAAAGCCGTTAAACTCCTCTCCCACTTCAAAACTTTGGATAGAAGAGTTGTTCAAACATAGCCTAAAAGAAAAACTTATCAATGCTGCTAAGGACATATCTTGGGAATGATTTCTTTCCTCTACTGACGTCGTCACAGACACTCCAAAGAAGGCTTCAGTTTCTGAATTTCGTTTCCTGTCTGGGCACAACTGTCTGCGTGTACACTTATTTATTGTAATATTGTTGACTCTCCTGACTGTATTTTATGTAATAGTAGACAACCTATGACGGCTCAACACTTAGACACGTGCACTGCAATTAGGAATTTTATTAACAGAATACAAAAGTACTGGAGGCCAATTGGTGAATGATGTATTGTCAACTGCCTGGCACTTGTTTCATTCATTCATATTCGGTAAGTGAAAAGGCTATTAATTTTAGGAAGAAATTGGGAAAATTAACATTTATCTTAACGATAGCCAACAATAGCTGATAAAAGTGTTTATCAAAGTGTTATTCGATAAGTGAAAACAACGGTAATTTTGGGAAAGAATCGGTAGGTGGGTATTTAATTAACGTCGCACTGGAGCAATACATCGGGCTATTGGCGACAGTCCGGGATCAATCCCGAAGGGAAGATCAAGGACAACGCCTCGTAATTTCGAACCACAGTCAGATGAAGAGAAGAACACCTGAGCAGGCACCCCACTCTCCAAACTTCCACACCATGCCAGTGTGAAGACATTTAAAGCCACGACAAATTTAACGTGCATCAGCCCCAGTGAGGAAAAAAATGGATGAAACTGTTTCCCTAATGGTATCAGTTAATCAAATAGTATCAATAGCCAACAATAGCTGATCAAAGTGTTTTCCAAACTATTATTCGGTATGTGAAAACAATAAGAATTTTTGGAAGAAATCGGGTGATATTATCATTTCTGTCAACAATAGTATACGTATAAGTAAATCACATAAATGCTAGCAGCATTTGCAAAAATCAAGGAACTATAACAGGTAGTTAAACATTTGTAAAGAGAACAAAATAGTGAACTCTTATAATGCAATATTTTTGTAGAACAGATTTAAAATAAAAAAAGTGTTAAAATATTTAAAGTAAATTTTAAATTAACTGTACAGTTTGAAAGGAAATGTTTAATTTAACTGCAGTTTAAAAGTAAATGTTTAATTTAACCCTCCTGGTGGTTATCTCAATGAGGTGCAAAACTGACCCAATCGTGATGGACGATATATCTCGTCATTAGAAGAAAAATGACCAGATCTTGATCTCGTCATCACAAACAAATCGGCAATATCTTGATGACGAGATATCTCATCATTAAAATAATTGGTCAGATCTTCATGGACGAGATATCTCGTCGAAACCAGTTGAAGGATTAAGTTACCTTTTGCGATAATGAATAAAATTCTACAACTGTGAATAATTATTAGACGATTGCAAGCCTAAACTGCACAATAAATTCACGTGAATATGAAGGACATATTGGGTATCAAAGTATATAATTAATTGTTTAATGCACCACACATGTATAACAATCATTCTCTTTAACTGTATGAATATAATTATATATAAATATTAGGTTCTATTAGAAAATTTTAAGCTTATTATTTACTATGAGATATTTTAAGATCTTCTAATACAGTGTAATGCACGACATTAATTACATTCATTATTACTAGAAAGGTCTATGCGTCATTTGAAAGCTTTTTCGTGTTTCTTAGGCAATTTCACCACAAAAGGTATTTTATGAACAACTGTTTTTACCTGCGAGTATACTCGTTAATAATTAAGCATTAATTGATTGATTGATTTCTAAAAGTCAGAGGTTCAGTAGACTTTTTTTGGTGATTAAAAATACTGTTCTAGAATTTGATGTATTTCCACTCTTCCGTGCTGCATTTTAAAACTTATCTATATAAATAAGAATGGAGTGTTTGTTTATACATTGAATATTTTCAACGTTTTCTATACGTTTGGGGCCCTTCTGATGCAAAATACGTGTCTAGTGTGTTTGGTGTCTGTCTGTGTGTCCATCTATCTGTCTGTTTTGTCTGTCTGTATGTGTGTGCACATGCTACTTCCAAACGTTTGAATATATTTTCATGAAACTGCATACTGTGAGTACTTACATTCATTTAGTGACTGAACTTAGTTGCGTTAGTCTGTCTGTCCGTCTTCCCGTTCTATGTCTAATTTCTTGTATGTGTGTTTACACAGGTATCACATAAAAGTTATCCAACATATTTTAATGCAATGTTTTATATTTAATACACAATATTTTAGTTTAGTCAATATATTATTTAAAATTTCTTTGCTTAACAATTTAGGGAAGTTTTACGTTAAAACATCTGAGTAACTATACTTAAATCAACCATAATTTGGTAGTTTGGGAGTAGCTGGAAGGTATATTGAGCATGCAATTATACTTGAACTGTTTTACCAGTACTGCTGAAAAATCAATTATTTTTCCAAAAAGTATTTTTACGGAATTTAAATTCTAATACATTATTTATTTTGAACCTTACTTTTTCTTTACGAAATAAAAAAAATTCTGAATATTTAGGACAGACGATAAAGAGAATAAAACATTATAATAAATATATCGAACAAAACTTTTTAAAATAAGGCTGGTAGCTAATATGGCAACCTTGGTATTTTTATTAATCGTTTGCTTTTTCAATTTGTGTCCGTTATGTTCCAAGAATCCATTTTGTAGTGAAAAAGCAGTACGTGTATTACTTTTTGTTCGAAGCTTTTTTTAATCTGTTTAAAATGTATTTCTGTATTTTTAATTTTATGTTTTTCGTTCAATAACTGTAATCCAGGTAAATAATGTTTTAATTCGTTTCAAATACATTTTTAATCATTGTATGATAATTTTGGGAAACGCTTTTGCTTTTAAATGACATACAAGGTATTTATATACATACTCGAAACTATTCTATACATTCTGGGTAATATTGGCATACTCTAGAGACTTCTTTCTTACCAAAAATTTAAATTCTACAAAAGTATAAAATGTTAAATGACATTTATTTACATTTGTGAAATTATGTATTTAACAATTTTGTATCTTTATTAGGCTGGAAGTTGTTACATGTAATGAATAGGGATTACAATTTATATATACTATATATATATATTAACGAAAACGGAAATTAGTTAACCAATTCAACCCGAGTAAAGCCGGGTTATTCTACCAGTGTATAATAAAAGCGTTAATGTTTTAACAATTATAGATTTTAGAAGGTCCAGCAAAACGAATCCAGTAGAAACTTTTGAAACATTTCTCTTACATGGTGTTTCAAAACTTCCTGTACAAATGGGACCACCGTGGATCAGTGGGTTTACCCGCTACTCTAACACCCTGCGAGTTGTAGGCTGCGCAGGTTCGATTCCTCCCTGAGTGTATTTATCTCTTGTTCCAGGTGGTAGGTATTTGAATTTGCGTCGCACTGGGGAGCAACACAACGGGCTATTAGCGACGGTCCGCAAAATTTTTGCACGAGAAACACGATAGCTAAAAATGCATTTTTGAATGAAATTTGGTGTACTGATTTCTATATTTGTTTTGGAGAGCCTGAACTAGGATATAAGAATTATCTTGAAAGGATAACATTTTAGAGATTTCAGTGTTGTGGCGTAAGGAAAAAATTTCACAAATTCATGTTTTCTTCTACATTATACCCAGTATCTTATGAATGGAAAGGAATTTTGTAAATAATTTGCATCGGACACTAGCTTATATATTTAGGAGACCATGCAAAATTTTAGTTAAGCTGCTCATAAGTTTTCAGTTGTAATGCTTTTCGTTAACGCATTTTTTACCTAAATTGTTCAATTTTGCCCATTTTTAAATAAATTATAATAATATTTTTGTTTTATAATTTGTTTTATGAGTTGTTTTACCGTAAATCTACTGGTGGTTGTCTCGTTATAAGCAAACCAAACCGGGTCTTGTTCGACGAGATATCTCGTCATTAGAAAAAAACACGTTCACTACCATTAGAAGAAAATTGACCTGACCTTGATCTCGCCATCATCAAATGTCGTCAATATCTTGATGACGAGATACTTTGACTTTTTCAAAGTTGGTCAGATTGTGATGACGAGATACTTTGTCTTTTTCAAAGTTGGTCAGATCGTGATGACGAGATACTTTGTCTTTTTCAAAGTTGGTCAGATTGTGATGACGAGATACTTTGTCTTTTTCAAAGTTGGCCAAATCGTGATGACGAGATGCTTTGTCTTTTCAAAGTTGGTCAGTTCTTGATGACGAGATACTTTGTCTTTTTCAAAGTTGGTCAGATCTAGATGACGAGATACTTTGTCTTTTTCAAAGTTGGTCAGATCTTGAGGACGAGATACTTTGTCTTTTTCAAAGTTGATCAGATCTTGAGGACGAGATACTTTGTCTTTTTCAAAGTTGGTCAGATCGTGATGACGAGATACTTTGTCTTTTTCAAAGTTGGTCAAATTTTGATGACGAGATACCTCGTCGAAACCATTAGAAGGGTTAGAAAGAAAAAGTAGTATAATTTGAACTTTTAAAAAGGAACTCCGAACGTAGTCAGATATCTTAAGACAATCCCGATATGTATCATACAAGAGAATTCGGACATCGGCAGTAAAATCTTCGCAGATCTTTGGGCTTATTTTATTACACTGAAAATACCAATCACAGGGTTAAAAATATGTGAATACACGTTACCACTGACGTGTTTGAAATTATTGAAGCCAACGACGGTTGGTTTAATCTAAATTTAAGCAATGTAACAACTTGTATCCCATAAAAAATCGGGGCCGCGTGTTTTTCTCGCCATCTGACCGTGGTTCAAAATTAAAAGTCATTGTCCTCGGATCTTTCCCTTCGGAATTGGTCCCGGACCGTCACCAATGGCCCGTTGTGTTGCTCCAGTGCGACGTTTATTAAAATACTTACCTATGTGCGAAAAAATCGAAATGGAATTCACATGTAATTGAAATTACGCCAGATATTACATATTTCAAATTTCTAGGAAAATTAGGATGACTGAAAGTCGCTTCCTTCCAGTCGATAATCCTATAAAACTTCCAGAGATATCTAATTGAATTAGAGAAATTTCCTCACGTACGAATTGAGTTATATTGAAATACAATATGCATGCTTGATACGATAATGACTTTTGACAGAAATCTATTGTTTCAGTTAATACATTAATTTGTTATTTCAATATATATTATTGTTTTCGATCTGTTCTGTCATCTTGTGTTCCTTAAGTCATTTGTTTCATGACAGTGTTATTAGTATATAATTCGGGGTTCCTTTTTCTTGGAATTCCTTCATGGGAGATTGTCATTTATCACGGTGATTCGATCCCTATTTCCGATTATATTGTGCGGAGTAAAATGATACTTCTAATAATGCAATATATTCGTATCTCGTTTCCGTTATAGCTTATACGGAGTTATGGGCAGTGTTAGCCAAGTTGGTAGGTAGGTATTTTAATTAACGTCTCACTGGAGCAAAACAGCGGGCTATTGGGACGGCGCGGGATCAACCCCCAAGGGTGAGATCAAGGATAACACCACGTGATTTTGAACCACGGACAGATGACGAGGTCACACCTTAGCTGGCACCCCACTCTCCGAACTTCCACACCACGCGACCAACCAATTGAGGCCACGATATATTTTATGTGCACCCAGCCCCTTTTGTAAACAATAGTTGATTGGATTCGAACTCGAAACCCTCCGGTTGCTAATCCGTTACTCTTCCAACCGGGCTACCGCGGCCCGGTAAGAAGTTGGGAATGGAACGGACTTGCAATTGGAAAGTTGCAATTTCGAGACTAGGTTCATCGAAAGACCGTTGTGTACTCGGCGGCTGGTGCACGTTAAATCGGTCGTGGCCTTAAATGTCCTCAAACTGGCGTGGTGTGGAAGTTTGCAGAGTGGGGTGCCAGCTCAAGTGTTGCTCTCGTAATCTGACCGTTGTTCAAAATTACGAGGCGTTGTCCTAGGATCTTTACCTTCGGGATTGAGTCCGGAACATTGCCAATAGCCCGTTCTATTGCCCCAATGCGACGTTACTTAACTACCTACCTACCTACATGGAGTTGGTTAAGCGGTCCGATTCGTTATTATGGTGATTGCACACATATAAGTAACGAAATCCCAGAACACATTTTTTTAACGTACTCTGTTTTTCAGAAGTTACCCTCAAATTTGAATTTTAATCAGTTTTGACCTTCTAGACCAATATAACCTGTCCAAAGTCTTATATTCTAAGATGAGCAATAGAATTTTTCCAAAGGATTTTTTTCTTAAGAAAGGACCAATAGAATCTTTCTGAGTGATTCTACTTTAAGAAAATCTACAACATAAACTTTCCAAATGATTTGATTGTAAAGAAAGTAGCGATTGAATCTTTCCAAATTATTATATTCGAAGTAAATGAGCAGTAGAGTCTTTCCAAAAGATTTAGTCTAAAAAATTGAGGAATAGAATCTCTCCAAAGGATTCGACTCAAAGAAAATGAGCAATAGAATCTTTCCAAATGATTATATTCTATGAAATATTGATTGAGGATTTCCAAGGATTTCTATTCTAAAGGATCAATAGAATATTGCCAACTATTTCTATTCTACGAAATGGGGCAATAACATCGTTCCAAAGGATTCTTTTCCAAGGAAAAGGCCAATAGAATCGGGCCAAAGAAAGATTCTATTCTAAGCAAAGGACTAATAAAATCTTTCTAATATTTGAAGGAATCTATGAATTCATTAGAAAGAGAGAGATGTGGTTATTAAGTCATTAAGTGTACTGTTCTGCAAAAGCAAAACCACACTAATAGGAAATCTAGACATTCGAAGAGATAACATCATTATACCCTTTACACATAGGTACATTTTACTTCATTTTAGATCGAAATGAATAACAAATTATATATGAAAATAATTTAACTTAATTTAGTTAACCTTACAAGTGGTTATGACGAGATATCTCGTCCATCAAGATCCGACCAATTTTGCTAATGTCGAGATATCTCGTCATCAAAGTATTGCCCATTATTTGATGATGACAATATCAAAATCCAGTCAGTTTTCTTCTAATGACGAAAGACCACGAGATCTTGATGGACAAAATATCTCGTCCGTCAAGGATTTGGTCAGTTTTGCTAATAATGAGAAACCTTGTCGAGACAATCACCAAGAGGGTTAAAGTAGAGATTCACTTCACTTTTCTTCTAAGTCCCACTTATATGGGAGCGTATAAGTACGTATTAATATTGACCGATTACAAAAAACTATATTAACCTTTCAGGTAATTCATTAGAAATATACTAAAATAACCTCAAACGAAAGCACGATTAAGCTAATTCGCCGAAGATCATTACAACGGACAGAGATCGGAAGATAAAAACAAAACTGACATTCATTTTATGAGAAGCGAAGGGGATTCTATTCTAAGGAAAGGAGCAATGGAATCTTTTAAAAGATTTTCTAGGAAAGGATAGTCTTTTTCCAAGGATTGTTTTAATAAGGAAAGGAACAATAGAATCTTGCCAAAGGGTTATGTTTTAAAGGACCAATAGAATATTTCCAAAGAATTATATTTTAAAGAAAGGGTCAACAGAATATTTCCAAAGGATTATATTCTACAAAATGGGGCAATAGAATATTTCTAAAAGATTTGATTTTAGAGAAAGTATAGATAGTATCTTTCCAAAAAATTCTATTCTAAGGAAATGATCGATAGTCTTTCCAAGGGTTGTTTTACTAAGGAAAGGAGCAATAGAATCTTTCCAAAGGATTATATTTTAAACAAAGGACCAACAGAATATTTCCAATGGATTTATCGACCTAAAGAAAGATTGTATTCCAAGGAAAGGACCAATAAAATTTTTCTAAAGTTTGAAACAATCTTTGGATTCTTAAGAAAGATCTGGTCATTAAGCCATTAAGTGTGCTCTTTGGTAAAAGCAACATTACACTACTAGGAAATGTAGACACATTCAATGGGATAACATTAAACCCTTTATTCCTCGGTACATTTTGCTTCAATTTTGGCCAAAATGAATGATAATAAACAATATATGAATATAATATAACTTAATTTAGCTAAAGTATCGACTCACTTCACTTTCACTCCATTTTCCACTTATACGGGGGCGTGTAAGTACGATTAATATTGACCGATTATAAAAAAACGAGATTAACCGTTCAGTGAATTCATCGGAAATATATTAAAAGAACCTCAAACGAAAGCACGATTAAGCTAATTCGCCGCAGATCATTACAACGGACAGAGATCGGGAGATAAAAGCAAAACTGACATTGAACCCAATTCAAACGTGTTTTATGAGAATCGAAGGGGAGAACAGATGATTAATTCCTCCCTCGAAACGTCGAGGAAAAAAGTATCGCACCATCAAAGCAACTATCGACAGAAGAAAATATGATGAATCGCTTGCTTTCCGAGATCAGATTAGCCGCGAACTATCTTCAAGTATTCACATTTTATCACTGGGGTCAGAAGCAGCCCTTAATAGTGGTCTGATCAATTCTGAGGATGTTCCGAGGACAAAGAAACAAAGGAATTTCTACGTGACAGAGAGGAAAAGACTGATGATCCCCTCCTAGGAACAAAATGGTTTCCTAATGAAGCCAAAACAGAAAAAGAGAATGCCAGTACTTATACGGTAGAAAAGAAATCTCGGCAGCCCCCTGCAGATCAATCATTTCGGCAACACGACACTGCTTCCTAGATTAAAGTACTGTACAGTACAGTGTTCGCGTTAACTTTTACTTCAATGACCCCGTCTTGCGTTGGGCATACTTTGAGTAAGGAGAGTTTTAGGTCCTCAATGATAGGTTGCACCACTACTGAAACATTAATAAATGACATCGTGGTCATAAGAATATGTAATTGTCACTTCAAACTAAGTCAGCAGCGTTTTAGATCCTCAATGCTAGGTTGCACCACTACTGAAGCGCTAATTAAATGCCATCGTGGGCATAATAATATCTAATTTTCATTTCAAACTAAGTGATCTGCATTTTAGATCCTCAAACTAATGTTAGGTCTCGCCACTTATAAAGTTAGATGAAAGCATTAACCCTCCTGATGGTTGTCTACGAGATATATCGTCATTAGCAAAACTGACCAGATCTTGATGGACGAGATATCTTGTAATTAGCAAAAAGAACGGAACAGATTTTGGTCTGGTCATACCAAAAAAAATGGCAATATCTTGATGACGAGTTGTCACTAGTATAATTGATCAAATCTTGATGGACAAGATATCTCGTCAAAATCACTTAGAGGGTTAATGATGTCCTCGTGGGCATACTGTATGTAAGACCTTTACCTCCCATTTTGAGTCGAAAACGTGTTAGGTCCTCAAACCAATGTTAGGACACAACAATACTAAACCACTGAAGCATTAAGTGTCATCCTGAACATACAGAATATCTAATTTCCACTTCAAAATTAGTCGTCAGGGTTTTAGGTTCTCAAACTAATATTAGATAACATCTTACAGACACTTATAAAGTAAGAAGGAAGCATTAATAATGAGTTTCTCGTGGTCATAGTGCATGAGGCCTTTACCTCACATTTTAAGTAAAAAGCGTTTTAGGACTTCAAACCAATATTAGGACACAACAATACTGAAGCATTAATTAAATATCATCGTGCCCACACAGAGTATCTGATTTGTGCTTCAAACTAAGTAAGAAACGTTTTAGGTCCTCAAACTAATGTTAGGTCATCGCACTACTGAACAATTAATCAAATGTTATCGTGCGCAACAGCATATGTAATTTGTACTTCAAACTAAGTCAGGAGTGTTTTAGGTCCTCAAACTAATGTAAGGGCACCATTGAAACATTAATAATGGTGTTATCATGGGAATATAAGATATATGATTCTTTATCTCATACTTTTAGTAAGGAGGGTTTCAGTTTCTCGAACCAATGTTAGGTCACAGCTCTATTGAAGTATTAGTTAATTTAAATGTCATAGATTGGGTCTGCATTATCAATGATACTAAAGGATTTTTACTTCATACTTTGAGATTTTCAGGTCCTCAAACCAATGCTAGATCTCACAGTGCTGTTGAAGCATTAATAATATTACTATGTGTATACAGAATATATTACCTTTACCTCACACTTTGAGTGAGAAGCTTTTTAGTTCCTTAAACCAATGTTAGGTCGCATCACTACTGAAGCACTGGAACATTAATTAAATGCATCGTGGCAAGCAGAATATATATTGTAATTTTTCATCAAACTAGTCAGGAACGTTTCAAGTCTTCAAACTAATGTTAGAGCACTATTGAAGTAAATAATGTTAATTGGTATAAGTAAATATGACTATTACCTCATACTTTCAGTAAGGAGCATTTTAAGTCCTCAAACCAATGTCAAGTGAAAGCACTACTATAAAACATTAGCTAACGTAAATGTCATCTTGGGTCTGCAGTATAAATGATAACACAGTATACATAATGTGTTTACATCAAACTGAGTAAGGATGGTCTCCAAACTAATGGCAGGTCACAGCACTACTTAAGCAGTAATAATAATGTCATCATAGACATACCATATATGACCTTTACCTCGAGCTTTAAGTCAGGAGCGTTTTAGCTCTCCAAGTTATAAGTCACAGCACTATTGAAGTAATGAATCAATAAATTAATGCATCGTGAGCTTACACAATATCTACATTTTACCTCAAACTAAGTCAGGAGGGTCTTAGGCTAACTTTGAGAAGCATTTTATATCCTCCAACCTATAATAGTTAACAGAACTCTTTACTAAAGCATTCACTTAAATGTCATAGGGTCATAGAGTAGGCATGATAACAGAGCATATATAATCTTTACCTCAACAGTTGAGTATGAAACGTTAGGTCTTCAAACCAAAGTTAGGTCATAATACTACAGAAGAATTACTTAACAAAAGGCATCGTAGACATACAACTTTTTATAAGACGATATAGTGTATATAATATTTACGCTTACTTTGAGAAACGTTTCAGATCATCCAACCTATAATAGTTAACAGAACTCTCTACTCAAGCATTAACTTAAATGTCATAGGGTCATGTAGGCATGATAACAGAGTATATATAATCTTTACCTCAATAGTTGAGTATGAAGAGTGTTAGGTATTCAGACCAAAGTTAGGTCATAACACTACAGAAGAATTACCTAACAAAAGCCATCGTGTAGACATACACGTTTCAGATCCTCCAACCTATAATAGGTAACAGAACTCTACTCAAGCATTTCCTCGAATGCCATCGTGTTCATACAATAGGCACGATAATAGAGCATATATAATCTTCACCTCAATCTCTGAGCAAGGAGTGTGTTAGTTCCTCAAATCAATGTTAGGTCACAGCACTACCGAAGCATTAATGAAATTAGGTGTCACGTAAGGCATACAGTACATATAATAATATAGTACATCTGAACACGTCAATATAATGCACCGACCACCTTAGCTGTGTTCTCTCCGTATGCTAGAATACAGAGTAATTTCCTGCAGAGAAATGCCTAAGGATTGAAATGCAGTTTTAGCGATCAAAAATGTAATGAATAGGTTTTTAACCCTCCGTTTGGTTTCGACGAGATATCTCGTCCAAGATCCGACACATTTTGCTACAGACGAGATATCTCGTCATCAAGATATCGCCGACATTTTTATGATGACGAAAGATCAGGATCTGGTCAGTTTTCTTCAAATGTAGGTAGGTATTTAATTAACGTTCCACTGAAGCAACACAGCGGGTTATTGGCGACAGTCCGGGATCAAACCCGAAGGGAAAGATCGAGGACAACACCAAGTCATTTTGAACCACGGCCAGATTGCGAGGTCACACCTGAGCTGGCACCCCACTCTCCAAACTTCAACACCAACCACATTTGAGGCCACGATAGATTTAACGTGCACCGCCGCCCCCTTGTACATGACGGCATTTGTTTGGATTCGAGCTCGCAACCCTCCGGTTCTTTGACTCTTCCAACCAGGCTACCGCGGCCCATTTTCTTCTAATGAGGAGATACCACGTCCAACAAGATCTGATCAGTTTTGCTAAGCACGACATACTGCATCGCGACAACCACCAGGAGGGTTAAACTCAGACCAATACTAGGAGACCATGAAGGTGTATGTATACACTAGAACATTTTTTAAATGTTGACTTTAAAAATACAGTTTTTTCACAATAGGTCATTGGTTTGTGCTTAAACTCATTTTAGTGTGAAAAATTCTGATTAATCTACTCATTAATTATCTAATTTTGATATAATTAGCTAATTAGCATGTTTTTTGAACAATGATATCTCAAATTCTAATGCGTTCAGAAAGACAATTCCTGTTGGAAATTATTCCTAACATTATTCTTCATGTTTTGACCCTCCATCAAGTTGCTAGAGGGAATACGTTATTTTTACAATTATTTTCACGAAGGAAGTCTAAAAAAATCAAGATTTTTTCAGGAATTTCAAGATTTAAAAATCAACTAAAAATTAATTTCTTAGCCAATAACTTTGACTGAGGGTCAAAACATCCACTGAATTACATAGATTATAATGACACAAAAGTAATTTTAATAGATCAATTCATTGTTGAGTTATCACTGTTCGAAAGAAGCATCCTATTGAAAAAACAGTTCTTCAGAAATCGAGTTTAAACTTTTGGAAACGTGTTTGTCTAAGGTGACAGTACTTATCCCAAACCCTTATAACAAGAAAACTATTTCGAATATTTTCAAGATCTTGGTATCGTTTGAAAGCTAAGGGGTTGGATAATATTTTGAATTATTAAAAAAAATTGATATCTTGGTCAATTTACGTGATTTCTAGTGTATACATACACCTGAAGGAAAGTTGTGCGTTACAAAAACATACCCATCGAGTTCGGGCAAATAATTTTTGTTATCAGCGCGGACAAAACCTGCCTAGTGTCATTCGATAGCTGAGGCAACAAAGACTTAGTGACCTTGAGTTTGCGTGCCGCAATAAGTGGGAAAGGGAGAGGTCGGTGTTTTGGGGACTTTCCTCTGGGCCACTCAAACTTTAAATTAATATTTCTCGGGACTGCGAATTCGACGTCTAAATTGGTCTGAAACCAAAGCTAACTTAGAGGTTTGACAATTTAAGACAGTAGAAGCGAAATCGAATTAAGTGTTAGTTATGGAATTTTGGATCGCAGTTGATAAATTTAAAAAAAATCGCAATGTCGGTATACGTTCGTCGAAAACCAAGCAGATGTACACTATATGGATAAAAGTATTTGGACACTGCACGTTTTTCAGAAAAAGTGCTTTATTAGTCTATTTAGTAACGGGTAGGCCCTCCTTTTGTTTGTATTACAGCTGCAACACGTCGAGGCATACTTTCCACAAGTTCTCTGTACGTTTGAGCAGGAATAGCTCGCCATGCCTCTTGTAAGGCTGTGAGAAGAGATTGTTGTGAAGATGGGCGTGTGTGGCGGTGTCGTACCCGTCGATCCAGTTCGTCCAACAAGTGCGCGATCGGATTGAGATCGGGGCTCTGAGCAGGCCAGCCAAACAAATTGACTTCATTTTCAGGAAATCAGTCCAGCACACGTTTTGCAGTATGACATGGAGCTCGATCCTGTTGTAAGAAACAACCATCATCGCCGTAGTATTGCCATAGTGTAGGTAAGGCCGAATTATCAAGAACGTCGAGGTACACGTCTGCGTTCAGGTACATAAAGCAATGGGCCGAGTCCTAACCAGGAAAAACAATCTGATTTTCCGCAGTGCCCAAATACTTTTGTTCATATAGTATACATCAAACGTAGTCTACGCGTTAGAGCAACTCGTCAACTTTCGATAAACACTGAATTGACGACTGAATTTGTCTTTAATTCATTTACTCACCCAAATAAAAACTATGCGTTGAGACGTGTTCACGTAAAGCCTTGGGGTGGGGGGTATTTCAATTAACGTCACACTGGAGCAACACAACGGGCTATTGGTGACGGTCCGGGATCAATCCCAAAGGGAAAGATCCGAGGACAACACCACGTAATTTTGAACCACGGTCAGATGACGAGGCAACACCTGAGCTGGCACCCCACTCTCCAAACTTCCACACCACGCCAACGTGAGGACATTTGAGGCCACGACAGATTTAACGTGCACCAGCCCCCTTTGTACACGACGGTGTTTGGCTGGATTCGAACTCGCAACCCTTCTGTTGCAAGTCCGTTACTCTTCCAACCGGGCCACCGCGGCCCCACACGTAAAGCCTTGAGGCAGTGCTCTGACACAGCCTACAGGGCCACGGTAGCCCAGTTGGAAGAGTAACGGATTAGCGACAGGAAGGTTGCGAGTTCGAAACTAGGTCCAGCCAAAGACCACCGTGTATACGGGGATGGTTCACTTTAAATCTGTCGTGGCCTCAAATGTCCTCACATTGGCGTGGTGTGGAAGTTTGGAGAGTGGAGTGCCAGTTCAGGTGAGACCTCGTCATCTGACCGTAGTTCAAAATTACGTGGCGTTGTCTCGGATCTTTCCCTTCTGGATTTGATCCCGGAGCGTCGCCAATAGCCCGTGTTCCTCCAGTGTGACGTTAATTAACATACCTACCTATCAACCTTACAATAGAAACCTTGGGAAGATTCTATTTCTTCCTTCCTAACAGAATCCTTTGGAAAGATTGGTGCCCTCATATTTGCGTGTGTGGATGATAGTTAGGTATTTTAATTAACGTCACACAGGTGCAACACAACGGGTTATTGGTGACGGTTCGGGATCAATCCCAAATCCTAAAATCCCAATAGAATAGTCCCATAGGATTTATATTCCAAGGAAAGTACAATAGAATCTTTCACAAAAGATTGTATTCTAAGGAAAGGAGCTATAAATATTTCCAAAGGATTGTATTCTAAAGAATAGACAAACACAATCGTTCCAAAGGATTGTATCGGATCTTTCCCTTTGGGATTGATCCCGGACCGTCACCAATAGCCCATTGTGTTGCTCCAGTGTGACGTTAATTGAAATACCCCCCCCCCCAAAGGATTGTATTCTAAAGAATAGACAAACACAATCGTTCCAAAGGATTCTATTCCGAGTAAAGAACCAATACAATACTTCCAAATGATTTTATTTTAAGAAAAGGTAGGTAGGTAGGTTTTTTAATTAACGTCTCACTGGAGCAACACAACGGGCTATTGGCAACGGTCTGGGATCAAACCCGAAGGTAAAAATCCGAGGACAACATCACATAATTTTGAACGACAGGCAAATGACGAGGCAACACCTGAGCCGGCACCCCACTCTCCAAACTTCCACACCACGCCACCGCTTGGACATTTGAGACCACGACGGATTTAACATGCACCAATCCCCTTTGCACACGACGCTCTTTGGCTGTATTCCAACTCGCAACACTCCGGTTGCTAATCAGTTGCTCTTCCAACCAACTATTTTAATTTCCATAAGTGCTTTACTAGGAAGTTTGGCTGGATAGTTGAAGATCCAAAGTGTAAAATAAATTCTAAACTTCTGAATGAACCAAGAATTTTATCGATGAGTGAAATGTTTCTTAAGTCAAGCGTGTAAGAATCTAGAAACATAAATTTAGAAAGGAACTGGAAATTCCGTATTCTAGTCACTGAGTTTTGTTCCCAAGCAATGAATAGAAATTCAATTTGAATCTGATGCATTAAAAATAGAACATGGAAATTCAATTTCGTTGAGTACAAAAACGTGAAGTACAGACGTTGTGGTTGGATTTACGGCGCAAGTGCCATATTTGCAGACGTCCTGGCGTTTCAAAATATTTGCTAATAAAATATTACCCGACGGTTTACTTTGGTTAAATATTTACAATATGTGGAATCTGTCTGGGCTGCATCATATGATCTTCATACCATCTACTTAGTCATTTTAAGACATTAAGCATACATTAAGACAGCACATGTCTAGATCCCATGGGCCGCGGTGGCCGGGTGCTTGTGCACGTGAAATCCGTCGTGGCCTCAAATGTCCTCACGTTGGTATGATGTGGAAGTTTGGAGAGTGGGGATTCAGATGTTGTCCTCGATCTTTCCCTTTGGGATTGATACCGGACCGTCACCAATAGCCTGTTGTGTTGCTCCAGTGTGACGTTACTTAAATTACCTACCTATCTTGATCCCAATGGGTAGATCAGTAAGCCACGTAATCAATTCTCTGTCATTCAAATGTTCAATGAGTAGCAATACATAAAAGCATAAATAAACATACATGCATACGTTATTATTGTACAGGGTATTCCAAAACTTCCTTGGGCCTTCGTGGCTCAGTGGGTGTCATTGCGCAAGCAATGTGTCAGTAAAACTGTCAGTAAAACTTTCATTGTGTGTCTGTATTACTTGATATTGTGTCTTGTGTCTGGCGCAGCATGGCAAAATATGGCCCTTGCGCCCAACAAATCAACCAACTAAAACTTCCTTGGGCCGCGGTAGCCCGATTGGGGGGGGGGGTATTTCAATTAACGTCACACTGGAGCAACACAATGGGCTATTGGTGACGGTCCGGGATCAATCCCAAAGGGAAAGATCCGAGGACAACACCACGTAATTTTGAACCACGGTCAGATGACGAGGCAACACCTGAGCTGGCACCCCACTCTCCAAACTTCCACACCACGCCAACGTGAGGACATTTGAGGCCACGACAGATTTAACGTGCACCAGCCCCCTTTGTACACGACGGTGTTTGGCTGGATTCGAACTCGCAACCCTTCGGTTGCTAGTTCGTTACTCTTCCAACCGGGCCACCGCGGCCCGTAGCCCGATTGGAAAGTAGGTATTTTAATTAACGTCACACTGGAGCAACACAACTGGCTATTAGCCAGGTTGGAAGAGTAACGGATTAGAGTTCAAATCCAACCAAAGACCTGGACTTTTAAAATTTTGATTTTAAAAGTCCAGTTTTTTCCAAGTCATTGGCTTATGCTTAAAATCATTTCAGTGGGAAAAATCAGACTAAGCTAATTATTAATTATCTAATTTAGATAGAATCAGCTAATTAGCATGTTTTTTAACAGGAATATCTCAAATTCTAATTTTTTCAATAAGACAATTTCTATTGGAGATTATTCCTAATATTATGCATGTTTTGACCCTTCATCAAGTTGCTAGAGGGAATAGGCTATATTTCACAATTGTTTTCACCAAGGAAGTCTAAAAAATCAAGATTTTTTCAGGAATTTTATAATTTATAAAGTCTAGTAGGAAATTATTTTCTTAACTCATAACTCTGATTGAGGTTCAGAACATCCACTGTATTATATAGATTATAATGATACAAAACTAATTCTAATTAACCAGTTCATTGTTGAGTTATCACTGAACAGAGCATCGTATTGCAAGACATTTTTTCTTTCCCTTTAGGATTGATCCCGGACCGTCACCAATAGACCGTTGTGTTGCTCCAGTGTGACGTTAATTAAAATACATACATACACATACAGGCATGTATTTCTCTAATGCTCAGTCATTAGAAAAGAGGAGGCCAATTATGCTGAAAGGGAAATTTAGTGATACAAACACGCGAAAAGTGAAACTTTTACTTCCCCTACCTAAATGCTCTTGAGTGATATAAATCGGGGTTGCCTTAAAATATAGTTTATCTAAATTTTGGCCCCTATTGGTGTTAAATCTAATTGGCGTTTACCGATCAACTATTACATGCTAATTCGGATTCGGTCCTTGGAATTTTTATCTGTGAAGAGGTTAAACCGTTTGAAATACAAGCCACATGACGTCAATTCCAAGTCATTCTGGGGGGTATTTCAATTAACGTCACACTGGAGCAACACAACGGGCTATTGGTGACGGTCCGGGATCAATCCCAAAGGGAAAGATCCGAGGACAACACCACGTAATTTTAAACCACGCCAAGTCATTCTGGTAATGGAGGGGAAAGGAAAATGTTGTTTTCTTTAATAGTTCTAATGAGACTTAACGTAATATATTACTTCGCCCTTCTAGACCGTGCTACTATTTTAATTATTTTAAAGATAAGATTTTACATTTTATTTTATGAACACTCCAATGAGGGTTTTTTCCTGTTTTATCCTCAGACTCTATTCTTGGTAAATTTTTGAGGAATTTAAATGTAAATATATTTTAGCCATTAAACCGGAGTGTTATTTCTCCGATTACTTAACCATCAGAAATTTATATATATGTAAATATCCATAGTATAAATTTTAAGAAACGACGAATAAAATAATCACGTTGCCATGTGTGCCTTCTTTCGGCCCTCCGACCCCTGAATTCTGTTCCTCGGGTTGTTTAATTGGGTGTGTTGTGTTGGGTAATGTTTTGTGTGTATTCTGTTCACGTTATTGCTGTCATGCTCCAACTTTAACCCTCTTCATACGTTGGGGCAGAAGATCGTTTCCAACTTTTGTTACGTCAGTCGGCCCAATAGCTTTACAGGCAACTTACTGAAACCGGCCGAAACGGCCTTTACAATGCTTTCCCCAAGGAGGAGAGGGAATATGTGTCGTCCCATTATCACCTAATTTGCCGGTTTCTATTGTCGGGTCATGGGTATGCCTAGAAGAGATAGATTCTTCCTGGGTAAACTGAAAGGGCGGCAGTAACTTTTTAGGTGTATCTCTTTTTATTTACTCAACCTCTCACAGACTAGATGCGCGAGGATAAACAATTTGCGAGGCTCCCCGTCGATAACCCTGATATTTTTGTCAACGGGAAGATAAGGCTATTCACGCGCGGGTCTCTTTGTAGCACAGAAAATAAGGGATGGAAATCATAATGGGCTTCGGCGAGTCTTCAGGAGTTTGAGGTCTGAAAGAATCCGAGCCTTTCGTAACAAGGGGACTCGAAACTTTCGGGCGGTTCGGCCGCTCCCCATATCCAGAGGATTAATCTTTGACTATTGATGACTTTTGTTCCGCTTGTGCCCTTGTATATGCTCAAATGTTATATTATACGATATCTTTTTTATCTCGTTTACCCTCTCCCCGTCTCTCCAAAGAAAATTCTAAACCTCTCATGAATCCGGGGGCGAGGGTACAGTAAGTAAGTAAGCCACATGACGTCACGTTCGGAATACGTACAGCGACATTACCGTCATCAAATTTTGTTTCACAGAAAAAGCCTCATACAACACAATCCAAGAAGAGTCGAAATCTCTATGTGTGAAAAATACTTCTCCCGTTTCAGCCATTTAAAACTTTATGACGTTGATTTCTTATCAAACAGGAAACTACATACGAAACAAACAGGAAAAAACTAGAAATTTCATTCCAAGGCTAAGACTTCTCGAGCCTTCATCAGATAAAAATACCACCTCCTAGAAAGTTAACTGCAATGAAGCTTTAAAGCCTGTAACTAACTGATAAAACGGGAGGTGCGTTGATGGAAAGTGTTGAACCCTGACTTTGTTTCCACTCAGCTTTATCGTCTCTAGAGTCAACTCCAAATCGAGTGTGGTTTTCTTTCTATGATCTCAGTTTTTCTAAGAGTTGAAATGACTTAGAAATGAAGAAAAAGTGATTGAAAAGTTTTGAGATTGGAGATGCTGCTTTCGAATTGCCTACTGAGGGACTTATTTTGAAGATTAATAGTCTATATAAACAATTTGTGCTGTGGTAGGTAGTTAATTAACGTCGCACTGGAGCAACACAAAGGGCTATTGGCGACGATCCTGGATCCATCCGGAAGGAAAAGATCCAAGTAGAATGCATCGTAATTTAGAACCAAGGTCAGATGACGAGAAGAACACCTTTCAAACTTCCACACCACGCCAAAGCGAGAACAATACACGCCATGGCAGATTTAACGTCTACCAACCCTCGTGTAAACGACTGCCTTTGGATGAACCGAGTTTCGAACTCACAACCCTTCGGTTGCTTATCCGTTACTCTTCCTACTGGGTTACCTCGACCTATCATCCCTGATTCAACTACCTACACTAAATTCAACTACTTTCTAGTTAAACTTTCTAGTTTGCACAGAAACAACTAGTAATTAGGATAAAATAAATTAATTTTTCATATTTTTAATAAAATATTCAAAATTCGTAATTAATAAAAATTTATTATAAATAAAAATTCATATTTTAAACATATTTCCTAATTTTTCAAGACTTTCTTTATACTACACGAGTCTACCTTATTCTATAGTGTCACCTAGGATACATTAATTTTCTGTTTAATGTAATTTAATTATTATCGCTTCGATAGTAATAATTAAACAATAATAAAAACGAGACGTCTTTCAATAAATGATGAAACTCAACCCAACTCGTACAGGCGAAGGATCGCTACTTTATAAGGCACAATTTCATTTCTCTTTTCCACATCGTTTCATTTTACAAAAGACAATAAATATTTAAATGAATGTCGAAACAAGAGATTAATCTGATAATTGTTTTCATGCATTGTAATAAGATAAAATATTCATTCTTTTCATAATATTTCGTCACTAATAATTATTTTACGCATTGATATTGTCTTCGCTTCAGTTTTATTTTCACCACTGCAATTAAATAGTTTTGCTAACTTAACACAATTTTTAAATTGCTAAGAAAATAATTGCTTCTTAATATGTGATCCTTAATTCCAATAAGTCTTATTTCTAAGCATTATTAAACTGTATTCTCGCTTTTATAAAAACTCACTTAGATAATTGCTTCGTATAATGTGTCTGCGCTTATACGATTTTTAATTTTCTTTCAAATTTATTTCCAACACGATTCACACAAATATTTGTTTTTCTTAATGCCTTCCTTTTCACCTACACGCTTTTAGTAATATTCATATTACTAAAAGCGTTTTGAATTATTATTTGTTTCTCATTATTTCTGCTAATATTGGATCTATCCTCATCACAGGCAACATTTTTAGTAATTACGGAAAATAATTTTGTTTGGATAAAAACAAGGTTTTCCTTACTAAAAGTTATCTCACAAAAATTATATCTTTAGTAATGATTTCAGTTATCAGTTTTTCTACGGACGTGACAGACAAAAATTAGTCTTTATTATGAGTTATAAATACTTTTACGTGTAAATAAATAGGAATTTGTGTTGTAATATTATAACCTTGTTTAACGTTTACTTTTAGTGTTTTACTATTACTCCCTTGAGCCTTTATGAAACAGATATTACATGTCGATACATGTTTAACATTTTAGTTTCATATTACCATTTAATGGCTTCGTTTATTTGCTTTTACCAACTGATCATCATTAATGAGTTATAATGATTTTAGTATACGATAAAATATTTTTGTGTCCGAAAGCATACTACACGAAATAATAGAATAAGTCATAAAGAGCAGTTGTCCACAATAAGTTTCACTGATAAGTTAAGAAGATAATTTCATTCGTTTCCTTTCCAATTTCTTTTTTTAATAGTCTCAAGCTACATTCTGAATATTAATTTATGCTTACTTAAGTAAGCATAGATTAATATGAACGATTATAAGGATAAATATTATCGAGTACGAAAGCATACCCCACAAAAGACCTAAAGAGCCATAAAAAGCAGTTGTCCATCATGAATATAAATAAGAATAATCTTTGCTATTTAGGCGATAAGTTATTCATTTCCATTAACATATTTTTGATTTTAAGTAGTCCTAGTCTCACGCTACAGTTTTGATATTAATTCATGCTTATTTAAGTAAACAGATTAATATGCACAGTTAATAAGATGAAATGTTTTCGGGTACGAAAGCATATGCTATTCAAAAGTTAATTTGATTCGTTTGCATTCCAATCCTTTTGGGGGCCACGTTTGTCCTGTTGGAAGATTAACGTATTAACAACCGGAGGGTTGCGAGTTCGAATTCAACAAAAGACCGTCATGTACGTGGGGGCTGGTGCACGTTAAATCTGTCGTGACCTGAAGAAGTTTGGAGAGTGGGGTGCCAGTTCAGGTGTGACCTCGTCATCTGACCGTCGTCCAAAATTACGTGGTGTCCTCGGTCTTTCCCTTCGGGTTTGATCCCGGACCATCACCAAAAGCCCGTTGTGTTGCTCTAAAGGACGTTAATGAAATATTTACCCACCTACCAATTTTTTCTGTTTTTAGTTCATGGTTACTTAAGTAAATATAGATAAGCATGCACAGTTAATAAGATGAATTACTTTCGGGTATGAACGCATATCCCACGAAAGGACCTAATGAATCATAAAGAGCAGCTGTACATCATAAATAGCAGCCTGAGAGCTGTTATTTATGATGTATAGCTGCTCTTTATGATTCTATGCTGCTCTTATGATGTATAGCTGTACATCATAAATAGCAGCTCTCAGACTGCTATTTATGATGTTTTTAGTCCATGCTTACATAAGCAAATATAGATAAACATGTACAGTTAATACGATGACTTATTTTCGTGCACGAAGGCACATCCCACGAAAGGGCCTAATCTATACATATAAATCAGAGTTGGCGAATGTCTGTCTGTCTATCTGTTCTCTATACAAATCTACACCATTTGACCAATCTACACGAAATTTGGTACACTTATTCTTTGGAACCCAGCGGGTAACGTGGTCTACATATTAACCCCCGTTCTATTTGTCCTTGTCGTGCAGAGGGGTGTAACGTCCCGTCATCCTGGACAGAGCACTTGCTAGGGGGCGCTCTCTCCCGGTCTGGCTGTGCAGATGACGTCAGAACATCTACAGGAGTCGCCTCTCAAGATGACCTTGGAGGTTTTTAGAATCTTAGAGTATATGCAATCGCAGATGAGTGAGGTAGCGCTGAAAATCGCTCAGTATCATATCGTTTATGTATCCCGTCTGTAAATACTTAAACTGTAGCTTTATTATTGTAATGTAAATTTTTATGCTATAGTATTATTTGTATAGAAAGTGGTCTTTTTTTATCGTCGAGATGGTATAGGGGGCTAAAGACAATTCAAAATCCTCATAGGAATAACATTGCGTATTTATAGGATCAATGTCGGACCAATTCACACTAAATCCTCATAGGAATAACATTGCGTATTTATAGGCTCAATGTCGGACCAATTCACACTAAATCCTCATAGGAATAACATTGCGTATTTATAGGATCAATGTCGGACCAATTCACACTAAATCCTCATAGGAATAACATTGCGTATTTATAGGATCAATGTCGGACCAATTCACACTAAATCCTCATAGGAATAACATTGCGTATTTATAGGCTCAATGTCGGACCAATTCACACTAAATCCTCATAGGAATAACATTGCGTATTTATAGGATCAATGTCGGACCAATTCACACTAAATCCTCATAGGAATAACATTGCGTATTTATAGGATCAATGTCGGACCAATTCACACTAAATCCTCATAGGAATAACATTGCGTATTTATAGGCTCAATGTCGGACCAATTCACACTAAATTTGGTACATTCATTTTGTAGAATTCTGCGGGGACACATAGGCTATATATTAACCCCGTTCGATTTGTCTTGGGTCTGCAGGAGGGTTAAACACAATTCGAAATTTCCATAGGAATATTATTGAGTAATAGAACGATGAATTATAAACAATTCAACGCGAGCAATGTGGGGTAATTCAACTAGCGAATCATAAAGAGCAGATCTACATCATATCAGCTCGCAGGCTGCTAGCGCAGTGGGCAAACCCAACGAGTCCCAGCCTCTCTCTACAATTCGAAGTTCAAATGCCACTTCCTTCAAGTGTCGTGGTTTGTGTAAATCTCAGGTTAAACGGGAATCCGAAGCCTAAGGACTACGACTGAGATATTCTTGAGTGGACAATTGTCTTTGAATAGATAGGTAGGCTTCCTCCTCCCTCTTGAGTTCAAAGCCACTCCTCTTCACGGTATTCAAAGGTATTTAGAGCGTCTGGTGAGAACATTCGAGCTAAGGATCAGCATGGACCCCAGCTAAAGGTGGGGAGAATCGAGTACTTTTAAGAATCAAATACTTAGTATTCGAGTACTTACAATATTGAATAAGTATTCGAATACGTATAGAAACACGATAATTCGGTCGTAAGAAACTTCATCTGAGATATAATATATAATGCTATTATATTATTGGTATTTGATTACTTGGGATGAATGCTTTGGTATTCGAATACAGGTACGAATACTTGACATGAATGTTGCGGTATTCGAATACTTGGTATGAATGCTACTGTATTTGAGTGCTTGCTATGAATGCTACTATATTTGAGTACTTGGAATGGATAATTTGGTATTAGATTACTTTGAGTGAATACCACTTTTTATTGGAATTCTTTAGATGTATAAGACTGAAGAAACGTGTACAGTGAATACATTTAAGTATGGAGTACACGAGTACTTTTATTTTCGAATAGCTGATAATTTTGCAGAATTAAAGAAAAGCAAAACTTAGTTTAGTATAACTTGCAACCTGCTTATTAGAATAACGTGTGACTTTATATTTCTAATAAGCAGGTTTATCACGGCCTTCACTACAGTGCTTCCCGTGACATAGCCCGTAAGCCAAGAAGCGAGATATATAGCAATAGTTCATGTAATGAAAATTGTAGTATACATCTTTCTCCCTCCAAGTAGTTTCGAGGAGATACCTCATCCATCACGATCTGACCATTTTCCTAATGACGAGATATCTGGGCATCAAGATCTGGTCAGTTTTGCTAGTGACGAGATACTACCTCGAGACAACCACCAGGAGCGTTAACATATCTCTCTCTCGTCGAGAGAGAGAGAGAGAGAATACTCGATCTTTTTCTCACTCCTCTAAAAATGACCTCCTTTACTAAAATTTACCGCTTCATATATGATAAACGTAAAAATTATGGTAAGTACCAATACCTTAACACATCTCCGCAGAGCCCATTACCACCCACTAGTTTCCACCCATTACCTACTATTTTCCATACAATACCTACTACTTTCCATACATTACCTACTACTTTGCATACATTACCTACTACTTTCCATACATTACTTACTACTTTCGCCAGTGAAACTGCTAATAACACCAGATTTTTATATTCGTTACTGACTATTTCACAAACTTCGAGCTACACCACTTAAAATAGATATTTAGACTAACATTTATTTCCGAGTCATGAAAGATGTTGACGTAAAGTGAGACCCTTAAGGACTAATACCTTAACAAATCTGCCCACAGATCCCATTACCACACAATATTTTCATAAGTGAATCTACAAATAACATAACATATTCCCCATATTCGTGACTATTTCACAAATTTCAAGCTACACCACTGAAAATGGTCATATCAACCCAAATTTATTTCGAATCACGAAAGGTGTTCATGTCCGGCGACACACTGAAATCTCTAAGTACCAATAACTTAACACATTTCCGCAGAGAGAGAGAGAGAGCCCATTACCATCCACTAGCTTCCACACATTACCCACTATTTTCCATAAATTACCTACTACTTTCCATACATTACTTACTAATTTCCATACATTACCTACTGTTTTCCATACATTACCTACTGCTTTCCATACATTACCCAGTACTTTCCCCAGTGAATCTGTACTAATAGCACCATGTTTTCATAATCGTTACTGACTATTTCACGAACCTCAAGCTGCAATACATAAAATGGTCATATCCACCTACATTTATTTCGAATCACGAAAGGTGTTCATGTCCGGCGACCCTCTGAAATCTTTAAGTACTAAAAACGTAACGCATTCTCTGAAAAAATGCGTTTCTTACCTACAATGTTACTGTTATGGTGGACGTAACTCGAGACGCAAAAAAAGCAATCTTAAAACTTAGCTACGGAAATTGCATTCTGGTTGCATTTTTCGATTCATTTTTCTTCCGGGAATACTCCGGAAGCCTTAATAACGAGGAAGAAGGACGGAAAGAAATCTTCTTTCAAGAAGAAATGATCAAACGAAATCCATAGAAATTATCCTTCCAAAGGACTGGTGGCCAGAAACTTGGAGCCGAACTTGGGAATTTTTCAAAAAGAGATTGCGGTGGCTTTTGGAAGCTAAATGTTATTACTGATTCTCTTTTCTTTCTGGTGCTTTCTTTTTGCAGAGTTTAGTGGAACATCAAAGATTTTTCTGCTGTTGAGCCGTAATTCTATTGACTCGCTTAGAGTATTGATGAAATCGCTGTGGATAACGACGCGGAAACTCGAAGCGAATCGTTGAAATTTCTTCTCGAGTTCGTTTTCTAAATAGTTGCGAAGTTTGGCTGGCTGTGTACGTAGAAACTAATTCAAACTGCAATGGTTTATGGTACGGATGCTTTCTCTTTTCCCTTTCACTGATGACTTGGGTAAATTTTTGATAGTTACGACTTGTCTTGGTGTCTTGATAGTTCGCATCAGAAGACATTTGAATATCTGGCTTGTCGCTTCTTTAATGCACGGACTAATTATACTGGGACTTAGGGAGATGTTACTGGATAAACGAAATTCATTTTGCTGAATTTTATTCTACAGAATTCTTTTTTACAATTTAGGGAGCATTAAATATTTTTCTGCTGTTGAGTCGTAATTCAAATGACTCCCTTAGAGTATTGAAATCACTGATCACAACGACAAAACATTTTCTTATTAGTAGCTGAACTTAGGTAATGGTAATTAATTAACGTCACATTGGAGCAACACAACGGTCTATTGGCGACGGTCCGGGATCAATCCCCAAGTGAAAGATCTGATGACAACACCACGTAATTTTGAACCACGGTCAGATGACGAGGTCACATCTGAGCTGACACCCCACTCTCCAAGCTGAACTTAGGAATAACGCCTTTGTAACCAATGTTTGATAAGCACGGCCAGTGTCTTGATAGTTCTCATCAGAAGATATTTGGATATCTTTATTTGTGGTTCGTCACTCTACGGTCATCTTCTACTACATGGACTAATTAGACCGAGATTTGAGGAGAATGTGTTGCAAAACAATATCTATTTTGATGCATATTAGTCTACAAATTCTTTTTCATAATTTTGGAAACATCAAATGTTCTTCTACTGTTGAGCCGTAACTATATTAACTCGCTTGGAGGATAGGCGAAATCGCTGATGATGACCACGAAACATTATCTTATCAGTAGATGAGTTTAAGAATATCACCTTTGTAACTAAGTGTGTCGAATACCCTGACTTCCTCTGTTTGGGAGAAAGAGACACTTTCTTGACCAGGGGTGGTCAAACACCCCGTACGAGGCTATATGGTACTTATTCTTAATCTCTGTCCTTCCGTACATATGATTCTATATGCTGCTTTAATTTGTAGATACGAATTGTATAAATGGAGAATGTGGAATTGGAATGCACCATTGGAGAATATGACCATTGACGAAAAGCTGGAAATATTTTGTGGTTATAGGTGTGTTTAAGGTGTGGTTATAGGTGTGTTTAAGGTGTGGTTATAGGTGTGTTTAATATATGGTCAATGAAGCCCGAAATGACGAATAAAACCACGCTATTTGGTGCGCGAGAATTTGTGAACTTTTCAAAAGGGAATTTATGCAGAACAGCAACCTGATTATGACTTTAAAATTATCAGTTCTGCATTCAATATGGTAAAAGGGTCATGCTCCTCATTGTATGATTCAGACAGAAATATAGCACAGGGTGGCTGGTATGCCAGCTATCGATCAGTAAAAGTAAATTTAAGCACTTAAATTTCAGTTATTTTGATCATAACTAGGTATACGAGATATATTTCTTTTCAAAATAACATACGAAGTACTTTTAGAAAAGAAGCAGACCTATTTTGTATGTAGATGCACTATCTGTCTATCAGGGGAACTGCTCCAGACATAAAGTCTAAGTACTGGTGGTCACTATTAATACAAGTCAAATAGAATATGAGTAGGGTTGAGTCAAATGAGGTTTTGGCGATTTAGGCAATGAGCAGCTTGGCGATGTTTTGACGCCAAGTGCGCCAATGTCACATATTCAAATGCTCCAAGAATTATCTGTGGATTAATGGGTAGTCTCGTTTCTGCGGCAACAGACAGCCGCAGACTTTCTGTCTGTAGCTGTTAGTACTCCAATTGTTTACGGTGGTTGTGATGTGAGAGGGTTTTGATGTGGCAGCAACTCACGTCGTTCCCTGGTCTCGTTCCCACCAATTAACCCTCTGAAGGTCATGAGGTTTCAGAATAGTGTAGCATTGCTTCTTCCCACAGCAACACACATAATGACTAAATAATCGCATCTACTGGTCGAAAAAATCATAGGAAAGATTCAATTGGTCAAGGAGCCTCACACAATATGGAAGTGAGGAAAAAAGAGCTAAGTGGACCGCAATTTTTACCATGGCAAGCGGATGTGACCTTGGGACGCATATTTTGAAGTAACGGAACTGGAGACCAGAATGCAAGTTCATGTTCGGTACTCTATCTAGAGATTCTTTATATCTTTAAAGACATTTGATTCAAAATTCGGTACTCTTTATCTAGAGACGCTTTCTCTTTAAAGCTATTTGATTCAAAATTTCCTCTTTGAGATTAGCAAAGACCCAATAACCCCTTTAAACCTCTGAGCGGCACCAGATTTCCGAGTACTGTAATGATGATTTCACACCACAACACACTTAAAGACTAAGTAACAACGTATTTCTAAAAATCCATGGATTCTTTCAAACTTTGGAAATATTCTATTGGTCCTTTCCTTAGAATAAAATACTTTGGGACGATTCTGTTGATCTTTTCCTTGGAAGTGAATCCTTTGGAAAAATTCTGTTGGTCCTTTCATTAGAATGGAATCCTTTGGAAAATTTTATTGATCAAGAAGTTCAAAGCTGGTTAAAAGTCACGGAGAGAAGCCTAAAGGTTGCAGAACGGATATATACGTGTGAGCGCTTCAGAAAAGGTTAATGCTTGTATGATCATACGATCCATAAGATGGCATAGGAAAAAATTATTTTATTAAAAAAATATTAGTTGTTACATTCAACAGAATCGATTTATTAGTGCAATAATGGCTGTAAAATTTGGTTCTTCTATTGCTTCTAAATAATTTATTTTCAAGCGAAGTATACGAAATATTAAATTGTATTTCAATATTTGATTACATGAATAAAACGTAGATTTAGTACATTTTCATCCTCCAACAAAGTTTATTTTTAAACCTAGGATTTCTTTCGTTAAGGAATAGTTAATTTGTTAAAACTGAAAAGGCACTCAATTTTTATACCTGTGTACATATTTACTGTTCTCAGATATAACTCACACTTCTTCACTACCACTCGCCGAGTTCAGGAAAAAAAATTTCGAAACTAAATTCAGTCCTTGAAGAACTCCAATTTTTGTAAATAGTATAAAACACGCAACTAATGTACTAGCTCTTTAAAAACCTCATTTGCAAGAAATTCGCATGAAAAGAATTAGCAAGAGCATTTACATTTCAAAAACTCAAATTTTATTTTGCGAAAAGATGTTTTTAATTTTCAGGCCGTAAAGGCTTTCCGCTGAAGGGAAAAAACAGGAACTTCATTCATATTGAAAAACTTCACAAGAAAAGGTTTCATTTTTAAAATTAATGTTCGTTTCGATTTTGAAGACAAATGCAAAAAACGCAGCAGCGCTTATCTGAATTTCTATTTTACATAAATGCTGACCGTAACATTTTTCTGCTGATCTTTACTTGGGCAAAAAGAAATGTTTTATTCGGAATCTCACAACGAAATCTATGCCTGAATAATCCTTGGAGTCTATTTTGTTCGACGGGAAATAGCAACAGTGTGCAAGCCTGCTGACGGATAAAAATGCTATTTTACTTCACGGAGAAGTATTATTTCAAAGGATTGAGAAGAAAGAAGTGTTAAAGTAAAATGTATGAGGATTGGAGTTCAATGGATAATCGATTTAAGCATCAAGAGAAAAAGGCTGCGACTTTTTTTATCTAAATTTGGAGTAAAAATGTTGAATGTGGATGACGCAAGCTCTGCTTTAACCCTCCTAGAGGTTTTGATGAGATATCTCGTTCATAAAGATTGGTAAATTTTGCTGATGACGAGATGTGTCGTCGTCGTCAAGATTGATCAATTTTGCTAATGACGAGATGTGTCGTCATAAAGATTGATTAATTTTGCTAATGGTGAGATGTATGGTCATAAAGTTATTGTCAATAATGTTTTGATGGTGACGATATAAAGATCTGGTCAATTTTTTTCTAATGACGATATATCACGTTCATCCAGATCTGCTAACGACGAGATACCTCGTCGAGACAACCCCTAGAAGGATTAAGATCTAAAAAGTGATAAGTCGATATCTGATTACCCTTGACCGTTTAATGATAAAGTGTATTCAAATGATATAATTCCATCGGCAGTAAAATAACTATTTTCATTTTGTGATGACGTCGCAGAGTTTTTGCGTTTTAATTTTAACTTCGCAGTATTATATCCTTTAGGCGTATACCAAGATGGTATACGCCTAAAGGACATAAATGCTAAGATAAAAGGATATAAATGCCTAAGATAAAATAATTACATATGTTGAATGACACAAGCTCTGCTTTAAGAGATCAGAAGTGATACAGTCGATACATGATTATCCACGGTGGTTATAAATGCCCCAGATAATATGCAAACGTGTATCCTCCAGGTGGTTACGACGAGATATCTCGTTCATCAAGATCTCACCAATTTTTGGTAATGACGAGTTTCTTCCTCATCGAGAATGCCGATGGAATTCCGAATGATGAAGATATTACCGTTTTTGATGACGAGATCAAGATCTGGTGTGTTGTTTCTAATAACGAGATATCTCGTCCATCAAGATCTGATCAGTCTTTCTAATGACGAGATACCTCGTCGGGACCAGAAGGGTTTAAATAATATTTTAGAAACATATATATATGTAAAGAAGTGAAACCTCGAAAATCCGGCATCCAGAAAACCGGTAACTTTTTCAGATCTCTCGTTTTTTTTTAAATTTATTGGTTACATTCACAATTGTACTTTTATTTTTAAGGTTTAGGTTAAGTTCTGCGATGAAAAAACCGATCTTCATTGGCTTCAAGTGCTCACTGCGAAGCCTAGAGAGAGGAGTCTGGTCCTTGCTGTCCGTTTTACCCAGAGAAACAACGGGCGGAGTGTAGGCCTGATTCGGAGGAATCCTTCAAATTCTGTTCATGCACACTTGAAATTTAGAAGCGATTTCATCACAGGTAAGTCTATCCTGAAATGGTAATGCAACTAGACTTCCATCCTTGAGCAAAATTCGATAAGGTTAGTCGCGAAAATAAATCACCAAGAGGGTTAAAGAGAGTACACCAACAGGATCATTCCCAAAGATTCTATTGTAAGGAGAGGACCAATAGCATCTTTTCAAAGAGTCCATTTCTAATTAAGGACAGATAAAATCTGTCCAAAGAATTCTATTGGTTGAAAGAATCCAATGATTCTTTCAAGCAATAGGTATGGTTATTTAGTCATCATGGGTGTTGTGGTGTAAAAGCAATACTACACTACTCAGAAATCTCGTAACGCTCAGAGGGTTGCGTAAAACTGTTACATAACTTCATTTAACCCTTCAAATGGTTTCGACGAGGTATCTTGTCCTCCAAGATCTGAACAATTTTGCTAATGACGATATATCTCGTGATTAAGATATCGCCGATTTTTTTTATGATGACGAGATCAAGATCTGATCAGTTTTGTTCTAATGACGAGATATCTCGTTCATCAAGACAATGTCTGTTTTGCTAGTGACGAGATACCTCGTCAAGACAACCACCAGGAGGGTTAACCCTCTGTATACGGGGAGCGGACAGTTTCGAAAGTTTCGAGTCCCCTCGTTACGAAAGGTTCGGATTCTTTCAGACCTCAAACTACTGAAGAATCGCCGAAACCCATTACGGTTTCCATCCCCTCTTTTCTGTGCTACAAAGAGACCCGCGCGTGAATAGCCTTATCTCCCGTTGAAAAAGATGTCAGAGTTATCGACGGGGAGCCTCGTAAATTGTTTATCCTCGAACATATAGTCTGTGAGAGGTTGAGCAAATGAAAAGAGATACACCTAAAAATTAATGCAGCCCTTTCAGTTTACCCGGGAAGAATCTGTCCCTTCTAGGCATACCCGCGACCCGACAATAGAAACCGGCACATTAGGTGATAATGGGACGACACATATTCCCTCTCCTCCTGGGGGAAAGCATTGTAAAGGCAGTATCGGCCGGTTTCAGTAAGTTGCTTGTAAAGCTATTGGGCCGGCTGTCGTAACCAAAGTTGGAAACGATCTTCTGCCCTGACGTATGCAGAGGGTTAAAAGGTTTGATGTCAAAAATATTTATATTGTATTGTATTTAGAAATGCTAATGAGATATAACCAGTCAATCGACCCCAATCAAGATCATCATATAAATTAGGTAACAAAACTTTTAAGAGTTCAATATCTTTATGGAACTCACAATGTGACAAATCCGTATAAACCTTTCTATACATCTGAATGTACCGACCTATAAGACTTTCTATAATTCTGAAAATCAGTTCATCTCAATTCTGAATTTATCAAGTTCTGTCCCTCCTTTGAAAAGGACTATCGATTTTATTGTTTTCATCGAAATTATTGAATATCTGAAACCAAACTCGAACGACGAAAACCTTTTATTGATTTTCAAGATTTATAAACTTTTGACAAAGTACAATGCATTGACAACGAATAAACTTATCTTGCTTTTCCGAAATGTCAACGCCACTTCATTTCAAACTATAAATCAGGTATTTCTCACGCAATTTTATCAAACCTCTGAATAACAATACCTTCGATTGAAACTCTTTTAGTGTTATACACATACTACTCATTCTTCTTATACCTATTGGCATACGGCTATCTTGTTCTTCAACGAGTACACATTTTTAAAAAATGCAGAACTGTGCAGACCTTAAGACCAATCCTGCTCATTGTTATATTTAATACACGTTGAGAAGCATTTATGCTACTGGAGACTAAATAAAGTGATCCATTGGCCTCTGCCTCCTTTTGGGGCACTGACAGGCCAGTTTGCAAATCATTATCAACCACGAATTCACTAACCACCAGGAATTCACTAATCACGAAGGGAGATGACTAGGATATGCCTTTTCACCGTTGCCTTTAATGCACGTTTGGAAGCCTTTGTTGTCCTGGATGAACTAAAGTGATCCCATGACCTCTGCCTACAGGGGATACTGAAAGGGCAATTTGCAAATCATTATCAACTACGAATTCACTAATCACGAAAGGAGATGACTAGCATATACTTGTTCTCTGTTATATTCAATGCAAGTTTGGAAGCCTTTTTATCCTGGATGAAATAAAGTGATCCGATTACCTCTGCCTACTGGGGGAGGGGGGCACTGAAAGGGCAGTTTGTAAATCATTATCAACAACGAATTAACTAATCACCAAGGAATGAGATGACTAGGTTATGCCTGTTCACTGTCGCATTCAATGCAAGTTTGGAAGTCTTTGTGGGCCTTGATCAAATAAAGCGATCCAACGATCTCTGTTTTCTTGGGAGAGCATTGAAAGGGCAGTTTGCAAATCATTATCAATCACGAATTCACTTATCACCATGAAAAGAGGTGACTAGGATACATAGTTTTGCATAATGCACTTTGGGGAACCTTTGTGGATGAAATAAAGTGGTCTGATGACTACTGACTACTCACGCGAAAACAGTTTGCAAATCATTACAACTATTCATTAATCACGACGAAAGGTAGGTAGGTAGTGGAGTTTCTGTCGCACTGGAGAAACACGTCGGGCTATTGTCAACGGTCCGGGATCGATTACGAAGGTAAATATCCGAGGACAACACCTCATAATTTTGAACCAGGATCAGATGACGAGGTCAACATATGAGCTACCACCACGAAAGGAGATGACCAGGATATGATTGCTCATCTTTACATTTAAGGAACTCTGGGAAGCCTTTAAGGAATAGAATCCTTTGAAACGATTATTTTGGTCCTTTCCTTGGAATAGAATCCTTTGAAAATATACTATTGCTTCTTTCCTCAGACTAGAATCCTTTGAAATGCTCTATTGGTCAAGGAGGCCAACATTGGTTAGAAGTCACGTATGGAAAATGGAGGTTGCAAGGTGGAAATATGCGTGTGGAATCCCTCAGAGGGTTAAATCATTTTCTATTTAATTCTAACACTTTTATGCTAATAACAGTTAAGCCATTGATACTCCAAATGAAATTACTGGTTTAATATTCAGGAGGCACTTGAGGTAACTTTTTAAAATAACAGATTAAATCGCTTGTTTCGTATTACAGGAAAAACGCACTAATGGCGTTTTTAATGCTAGCTACGTACTTCCAAATAAACCTCCACTTAAAGGTTCATGACAATGGAAGCGAAGTTGTAATGCTGCCTCTTACGTAAATTATATAAAGGGTGATTTGCCGTGTATTTAATTTTCCACAAAACCTCCATTGGAAGCATCAATATTTATGGTACGATTCCCTTCCTTAAAGCCGATCCTGAGAGAATGGCCATGACGTCCTGTTGTTTTTCTTATGTTGTCGACATGAATAAAGAAAGAGACAAGTCCCCGAGGATCAGTGAAAGCCTTGTTCCCAAGAAAAGAAAACAAAGATCAAAACAAACCTTCTACTTTAGGCTAATATTGTGCAACCATGATAGATTTCTTACGACAAAGGATTATTATCCGTAACGTTGTTAACACTTGGGAGATGCGAGGACTTTCTTATCTTTCGCCTGTGTAGACCAAGATTATGTGTTGGATTATTACTGAGCTCATAATAAGATTTTTTGCACAAAGATAAAATACCAATGACTCGCTCTTACATAGGTATGAGCTTCATGGAAGGGAAATAATTTTGTGGTTCGTAACTGGATTTTAATTTCTGCTGTTATTAAGGATGGACTATATATTATATACATAAGTAGCATAAATAGTAGATGTGTAGACAAATATAGTAGCAGATTTGGGTACTAAGATAGTGATGGATTATTACGGAGCTCCTAGTAAGATGTTTTGCAGAAAGGTAAAATACAAATGACTAACTCCTTACGTAGGTATGAGTGTCATGAAAGGGAAATAATTTTGTGGTTCCTAAGAGTATTTTAATTTCTGCTGTTAATACTGATAGACTAAGTAGAGATATATAGCAGATTTCCAGGCTAAGATAGTAGTAGATTTGTAGAAGATTATGTGTTGGATTATCTGAGCTCATAAGATGTTTAACAGAAAGATACCAATGACTCGCTCTTACATAGGTATGAGTGCCATGAGAGGGAAACAATTTTGCGGTTCTTAAATGGATTTTGATTTCTGGTGCTATTACAGATAGACTAAGTAGACATATATAGCAGATTTGTAGACCAAGGAAGTAGTAGATTTGTAGGCTAAGATAGCAGGTAGATTTGTAGATTAAGATACTAATAGATTTGTAGACTAAGCTAGTGATGGATTAGAGTCCTGAATACATAAGGGAATGTTTTGCAGAAATATAAAATACCAATGACTTGCTCTTACATAGATACTAGTGTCATGAAAGGAAAATACTTTAGTGGTTCGAAACTGGATTTTAATTTTGGATAGACTAAGTAGATATATATATAGTAGATTTGTAGTTTAAGATACTAGTAGATTTGTAGACTACGATAGTAGTATATTTGTAGTCTTTTTGTAGTAGTAAATTTGTAGACTAAGATAGTGATGGATTTTTACTGATCTTTTCCACACAGAAAGGTAAAATACAAATGACTCGCTCTTACGTAGGTGTGAGTGTTTTGTATTTGATAACGGAAATGATTTTGTGGTTCTTAACCAGGTTTTAATTTCTGCTGTTATGACAGGTGATAAACTTTGAGGTTCAATTTATGCCATACCTTAGCAAATTTGTCCTCACTTGTCTTATTAAACGGATCTCTATTTTACTAGCAAAAATGTAGTTTCAATTTTAGTAAAATGCAATTTTAAAAGCGTATCCTTTTCAAAAATATACGGAGTGGCCATAAAATACCTTTCACTCTTTTGAGGCATCTGTAGCTAAATTGAATAAACGAAATGGAACCAAATTTATTATTAAGATTTTTGAAGACATGAGAGATGTATTCCGCAAAAAAAATTAGTACAAAAAGTCGCCGATAGGGGAAATTCGGTGCCGTTGGAGTCGAAAACGGACGGATCTCTGCACCATCGAACACCGAAACTTATACTGAGACAAAACGATGAGTTGCAGGAAAAGTCGAAGTCCTAAAGAACTTACAGTTCTGCTGTAAGAATAATTCGAATACATATTTGATGATAATATGCCCTCAAGTTTTAGTTTAGATTCGAATAAAGAATACGATTATGTAATTATTTTTCAGAACAATCCGAAGGAAGTGATTCGAAAGATGCTGACAATGCCCGCAATAATGTGGATGTGTCCCTTGGGATGACACAGAATGGAAAATATGTAATGAATGGCGATATTTGCTGCTAGAAATATTTTACGTGGGATTGTGTTGTTTTGTAGCACAAAATATCAACAAGTTCGCCGTGAGTTCATGAGTAATGAGAAATATGCTTTGAAATTGTACATTAGAATCAGTCCAGAAAATTTACCTTGAACACTGGCAATTCATCGACCTCCTAATGAAACAGATAAAGCATGAGTGGGCAGTTACTTATTTCTCCCCATCGCTCGGTTTGAAAATCTGCGGACAAAGGTCACGTGGTACTGGAAGAAAACACGTATCCTGATGTAGGACTAATTGACGAACGTGATCAAAGCACTAGTTAGCGCTTCGAAAGCCAATCGGCACAAGTTGATTCCCAAGCCCACGTGATCTGTACGTCTGAGATCGTAGGACAGCTCCACCCACGATTTTACTGAAAGGTCGATGAAGAAATGGAAATAAAAAGAAAATAATTAAATTCTGAATAATAGATTGGTAACCCTCAAAACGAGTTATTCAGTCAAGAAAATAGTACGCGGAAACTGAGAAAAAATGCCTATTACAATAACAATTGTAAATCAAGTACGTGTATAACTTAATTAGATAAATTAATGTTAAAATCTGTCTAAAACTTGCTTATTGTTGTGTAAAGTGTAAATAAGATATGTATACAATATAAATTAAATAAATCTGTCCAAAAATTGATCATTACTGTATAAAGTGTATATAAGATATGTATATAATATAATTTAGATAAATCTGTCTGAAACTTATTACTGTGCAAAGTGTAAATAAGATATGTATACAAAATATAACTTAGAAAATCTGTCATAAACTTACTTATTACTATGTAAAGCGTAAGTAAGATATGTGTACAATATAAATTAGATAAATGTGTCCCAAACTTGCTTTTTACTGCATAAACTGCAAATAAGGTATGTGTATACAATATAAATTAGAAAAATAAAAGTTAAAATATAATTTAAAACTTGTTTTTCACTGAATACATTGTAAATAGGTATGTATACAACGTATATTACATGAATTGGTGTTAAAATCTAACACCATTCATCGCCACTTACCGTACGCTTTGTACATGGAAGTTCAGACTCAGCGCAGTATTCCATTATTCAATGCTGCAGTTAGTGCTCATTCAGCAGTCTAATCGAAATACAACTGTTCAGTGTAATTAGAGGACACTAGTAATGTCAACGGGATCGCTGAATCAGTTAATACTGTCCCAGAACACTGCCAAGTGGACCGGATGTAAACATTATCAAGTAATCAAATGCAATCATGAGATCTATGGGCCTAAATCCTTTGGCCCATAATTGCCTTTGGTGCAAAATAACGTTTGCTTGCACTTGTCTAACACAACTGTCTTTGCAAATGGTTTTTATAGGTTTATATTATATTTATGTCTGGTAATTTATAGTTTAATGCTACTCCAATTTTCGGATGTTCGTGTTTTCATTCAATACCATGTGACAGATCTTCAAACCGAGTGATAGGGGGAAATGACATGAAGTTGAGCGCACATTCTTCGTCTGTTTCATACGAAAAGCTATGCAATTATGGGCATGATAAAATATAAACCCTCTGAGTGGTAGGTATTTTAGTTAACGTCGCACAAGAGCAAAACATCGGGCTATTGACGACGATTCGGGAACAATCCCCCAAGGGAAATATCCGAGAACACCACGTAATTTTGAACCACGGTCAGATGACCCTCTGAGCGTCAGGAGATTTCCGAGTAGTGTTGTGTATTGCTTTTACCCTACAACACGCATAATGACTAAATAACCACATCTATTTGGTGAAAGAATCCATGGATTCTTTCATCCTAAGAATTCATGGATTCTTTCATCCTTTAGAATAGATTCTATCGCCCTTTACCTTTTCCTGAATTTTTGGAAAGATTCTATTCCAAAAATAGAATCTTGGAATAGAATCTTTCAACTATCTAAGGTCTATTCTAAGGTAAGGACCAACAGAATCTTACCAAAGGATTTCCTTAACGCAGAATCCTTTGGTAAGATTCTGTTGTGATCCTTTACCTTATAGAATACAATCCTTTTTTTGATTATTCTACTGTTCCTTTCCTTGGACGCGAATCCTTTGAAAAGATTCTGTTGGTCCTTTCCTTAGAATAGAATTCTTTGGAAAGATTCAATAGGTTAAGGTCAAAATAGGTTTGAAGTCGTATAAAGAAGACTGCAGGTTGGAAGATTGAATAATTGGTGTGAACCTCTTAGAAAGGTTTAAGCAATACGAAGATATATGAAGAGAAATCGACAAAATCTTTCACCAATTTTTACTAGTGCAAAGTAATGTTTACTTACATTTCTATTTGTAGTAGCTGTAACTGTTGTTGTAAATTGATTTTATTTGAAGGTTTATATTATATTTATATTTGGTGATAACATTTTAACAATATCTTAATCAAGCATACAATATGCAATCATGCAGCACATTTCCTGCATATGAACGTTTATATCCCAAGACTCTTAACAATTCATTTATCGTAATAAACTTATTTTCCTATTGTATCATTTATACTAATGTCCATTAGGCACTTCAAAGAAATTGAAAATCCTTTGACAGTATCTCTAGATTGGTGTAGGTTCGGTTTTACACGTCTTTCATTAACACTATCTTAACTAAATCATACATAGTCGTACCCATCATGCACCTCAACAATTTTTAAAAACAAATGGGCAGTATCTTGTAGGTTTGGTTTACATATCCACAACGGGTTCTTAACACTATCTTAATGAACCTACAATACATGATTATTCAACGCATTTACAACATATGAATTCTTATATCCCATCCATTTTAACAATTCATTTATCTTATCTTATTGTATTTAATTTATTTTCCTATTGTATCACTTGTACTAGTGTCTATCGTGTACATCAATAAGGTTAAAAACGCATGACATTATCTTGTAGGTTTGGGTTAATTATCCACGAGTTCCTTAACAATCAAACCTACAATGCATAATTATATAACACATTTCCAGCATATTAATGTTTATACCTCATCCATTTTAACAATTTATTTACCTTATTGTATTAAATTTATGTTAATATTTTATTATTTGTACTAGTGTCCATCATGCATCTCAAGAAGTTTAAACACTCACGGACAGTATCTTGTAGATCTGGCTTACGTATCCACACTGAGTTCCTTAACACTCTTAATCAAACCTACAGTACATAATTATGCAACAAACATTCTCAGCATATGAACGTTTGTATCACATTATTTTTAACAATTTTTTTTATCTTATGTACTTACGTTATTTTCCTAATTCATCAATTTAAGTACCGGTGTACTCAAGAAATTAAAAGACACGTTACAGTCTCTAAATTGGGGTGGTTGAGTTTTACGTATCTCTAATGGGCATCTTTAGTACCATCGTAATCAAACCAATAATACATATAATTATATAGCGCATTTACCACATGAGAACGTTTATATCTCCCATCCACAGACAAATCCTTCATAGACGTAAAATAACTTGAATTACACGAATGTAGATAGGTGGTCGGAAATATATGTTTATGATATGATATAGAGATCCTGGTATATTTGTCAAACGACATCTGTGGGCGACTGAATGTAATCTTGTAGATCCCCTATCGTCATGCGGGAAACATTAACATGATCTGATACTTCCCCGTCTGTCCTTGCAAGCACATAATTCATCAACCTATTTGCAAACATGGCTTGCAGAATACCTCACACCAGAAAGCTTCCGTGTTCCGTCTGGGACTAAATATTATACTATATGTATGTTGTGGATTAATATGTTAGAAGTGAATTGAGGAGAGCATCATTACTATTAAATATTGTTTTAATAAAATCTAGGGGAAAAGGGGGGTTAATTACAGGGGTCAATTATGTACAAATATTAGATTAAACAGCAAATCATAGTGGGATTAGCATCCTGGTGGTACGTCCGTGCAAAGCCACGTCTTAACATCCAATCGCTCGGAGTCCGTCTGCGGGGTTCGCGCCTTCTGGCGGGAAGTGCTCCGATTGGTCTTTGGGAAATGTTTCCCGCGCTTTTTGGAACGTGGGCAGGTTGGCGTCTAGACATTCCGACACTCGTCCATCTTGACATGTCAGGTCCTCCTGACACGCTGGGCAGTGAAGAAACCTGAAATGAGAAGCAAAAACAAAAGAGGAAAAGTTCGAAAAAAACATCTGTCAATGTCAGCATTTGTAGATTGTCAACATTGAGCATGTTGGGGATTCTTCAGCCTTCCATTGTGGGAAATTTTCAAGGACTGATAAATGCACTGGTGTAGCAAAGAGAACATCGTGGTCTGCTCATCGTGTGTGCTTTTCATCGTAATAACATCGTAACCATTGGTCATGGTTAATAGCTAATGTAGCTATACATCGTTGCCATGGGACATCGTAGATGGCGTTTACAGGAGTGGACATCAGTCAATATTTACAAAGGAAATGCTAATTGTTTGCAAACATGTTCACGTGACAGTTCGTTGGCTTGTTGACAGATTCACAATAGATTTGCTGACAATTTTCAGAAAAAGTTTTTCATTTTCAAAAGTAGACACAAAAACAAAAAACAATACAAATAAAATGACAAAGATAATAAAGTTAAAGTTCAAAATCAGTTTCTTGACCACAGTTTCATGTTATCAGCTGACGTGGAAGTTACATTTGATCCTTCGTGTTGACCAATTTTTTTAACATCATAACGATCATGAGGGTGTGTTGCTGTAACTTCGTAGGGTCCGAAAAATTTGAGTCGTAACTTAAGGAATGTTCCAAACTGAGTACGTTTTATGGCGACACGGTCACCAACTTTGTAAATGTGGGCCTTTTTTCTGTGTTTATTGTACTGTCGTCGGCTTTCTTCTTGCATTTTGAAGATGTTTGTTTTAGCTTCGTTTCTGATAATTTGTTTTTCTGTTATTGTGGAGCATATATATAAGTGTTCTTCGTCCAAAATTTGTTTCATGTGTAGGTCTTCTTTTTGTTTCATTTTTATTCCGATCAAAAGTTCAAAGGGTATGAATTTTGTGCTTCTGGGAGCTGTACTGTTCATTATACGCTGGATATGTGGGGCAAATTTGAACCATTTTTCGGGTTCGTTAAGTGATAATTTTGTGAAAATCGGGATTAATGTACCGAACATTCGTTCTATTTGACCATTACCATGTGGCACTCCTGTTGTAATTTGTATATGTTCGATTGATTGTTCGTTGCAATAATTCTTAAAGTCGGTTGACTTAAAAGCACTACCTTTATCTGTTATGATTCTTGAGGGGTTGCCAAAAGTTGTTTGTTGAAGAGTTAGCTTTTGAAGTGCATCTTGAGCAGAAGTAGATTTAGTTGGATAAAGCCATAAAAACTTTGTAAATGCATCAATAACTGCAAAAATGTATTTGTAATTTTTTATTTGTTGATGGTAAGGGACCTAGAAAATCACAGTGGTAACAGCTTAAGGGTTCGTCGCCTTTCGGAATGGGATTGAGCAGTCCTTCCGGTTTACCGGTTTTGCGTGAGGATAGAATGCAAGGGATGCAATTCGAAATTACTTCTTGCACTTGATGTGTAAGATTTGGGATGTAAAAGTCTTGTGAAACAATTGATTCAGTTTTGCGTGAGGCGAAATGTCCTTTTAAATGTGCATTTTGAATTATTTCTTTTTGCATGCTTTGTGGCACAACTAAGAGTTCATCATCTTTGTTCATTTTGAACAAAATACCATTTTTTAAGAAAAATTCAGTTGAAGGGGTTGTTGTTATCATTTTCTTAATTTCTGATATAAACTCATCATTATCTTGTGTTTCTTTAATTTTTTGGGTTAGTTCGTCAGGTGTGATCACAAGAACGGGGTAGCGACTTAACGCATCTACATGTTGCATTTGTTGTCCTGATCTGTGTAATAGTTCGTAATGAAATCCTTGAAGGAATAAAGCCCATCGTGCAATTTTGGGGGTTAAATCTTTCTTGGTCATTGTTTTCTGAAATGCTTGACAATCTGTGAATATTTGGAACTTAGTGCCCGTTAAATAGTGTCGAAACTTCTTAAGGGATTCTATAATTGCTAATACTTCGAGTTCATAACTGGAGTATTTTTCCTGTTGAGGTGATGTTTTCATACTCATATATTGAATGGGGTGGACGTGTTCATCAGAATCTTTTTGTAGTAGGATTGATCCAAAACCTAGTTTGCTTGCATCACAATGCAGTTGGAGAGATGAGCCTTGTTGATATAGGTGTAATACAGGATCGGAGGATAAAGCTTGTTTCAACATTAAAAAAGCTTTTCGTTGTTCGGGGCCAAAATGAAATGGAGTAGAATTTCTTAACAAGTCACTTAAGGGTCTAGCAATTAGTGAATAATCTTTAATAAATTTTCGGAAATATCCCGATAAACCAAGAAAGCTTTGAACTTGTTTCTGAGTTTTCGGGGTAGGGAAATTTTGAACTGCACGTGTTTTGTTTACAGAGGGTCGAATGGTACCATCTTCTATTACATGACCTAGGAATTCAATTTTTCTTTGGAGAAAACTACACTTTTTGAAGTTAAATTCAAGACCAAACTTTGAGGCGGTATTGAAAACTTGTTTGAGTTTACGAAGACCATCCTCTTCATCAGAAGCAGGAATAACAATATCATCCAGGTATATTATGACAGTTCCTTGTTTTAACAGTTCACGAAATACAATTTGGATATATCGCTTTAAAATTAAAGGGCTTTTGTTTAATCCAAATGGGACCTTGTTGAACTCGTATTGATTGGAGTGAGTTACAAAACTAGTGTACTTGCGGCTATCTGGATGTATGTCAACATGATGGAAAGCATTCCGGAGATCTAATCTAGAAAAAATTTGAGCATTTTGTAAGCTGTCAAAAATGTCTTCTATCAACGGTAAGGGCTGTCTGTCTCGGATTATTTTGGAATTCAAAAGTCTGTAATCAATGCAAATACGCGTTGATCCATCAGGTTTTTTGCATAAAACCATAGGTGCACTAAAGTCGGATGTACTTTCAGAAATTATCTGGTCCTTCAACCATTGTTCGATTTGTTTGTCTACCTCTTGTTTTTCAGCGATAGACAACCTTCGTGGACGCTGTGCAATGGGTGTTTCATCCGTCAAAATGATTTTCATTTGTAAGTCGGTACTTTCGGTTTTGTTTGGTTTGTAATTTGAAACTAAGTGTTCAACCTTCTGTCGGATTGTTTTGTTTTTATATGTTGAAGATCTAAGGAGTTGACATCTTCTACTACATTAACAACATTAAGAAGGAAATTTGGTTCATCGTTGATAAGAGAAATACCATTTTTACCCACTTTAAATTCAGCTTGTTGGATACAGTCAGTTCCTAAGATTGCCTTGTAAGGAATTGAATGAGTTGGAACAACGTGAATTTTGCAAGGAAAATTGCTGTTTTCAATTTTGATATCACCATGAAAAAAACCAAGAGGGTGAACTTTGGTGTTACCAATTCCAGAAAATGTGATTTGGGATTTTTCAAGTGGTGGGGATCCAATTTCTTTGTGTACATCAGTGTTTATTAAACTAGCTTGTGCTCCAGTGTCAATTAGACTACGAAATATGACAGTTCCAAGGGTAACTTCAATTTCCATGGGACTTATGGGATAATGTTCTTCAATAGCAAGTGAATGAACTTGAGCTTTTGGTTCACTGGAATAGTTTGTAAATTTTGGCGTTTGAGCAGCTTTTTTGGGACATTCTGCAGAACGGTGACCAAATACATTACAGGAGAAACATTTGTAACCTTTACTTTTATGTGTACACTCATTAGAAATATGAAATTTACTACCACATATATAACAGTGATTAGTGGACTTTGCAACATTAGAAGATTGCTTGGATCTTTGATAATTTTGACTTTTATTAGAATCATACCTTGGGCGATAAGAGTGATCAATAAAATCTTTTTTATGGTTGCTTACATTAAACAACTTCTCATACACTTTTAATTTCTCTTTAAATTCACCAAAAGACTTACAACCATATAAAATAATTTTGTTATGTGAATTATCAGGTATACCATTTATAAAATATTCAAGGGTTGAAGCACAATCAATATTACCACGACTTGCAATTTCTCGAATAGCTATTAGATATGCAAATAAATTTTCTCCAGGTTTTAATTTACGGGAACGCAAAAGATTATGTAAGTCAACACTTGAAATACATGCTTTAAATTCATCTAATAAAGAATGTTTTAATGCTTCAAATGTATCAATACCTCTTAATGTTTGTGCATATAATTTTGCAGAGTGCAGTAGACAATGCTTAGTAAAAACAATTTTTTGCATGTCATTAGGTAAATTATGAAATAAAAACAGTTCTTCCAGTTCTTGGATAAACAATTCAATGGGGTAATTATCTTCGGATGAAAAAGGTCGAATTGTTTCAACTAAATCCTTCAGAGAAAAATTAATGCTGAAACTCTGTTTATTTTCAGACGCAAAAGGATAAACAGTTTCTTCTTTTTTGCGAGACCGCGAATCGTTGGAAAAAGGATTCCGCATTGGTTCAAAATCAAAAGAGGTTTCGTATATGTGTTTTGTATTTTTCGATGAGCGCTGCATTTGCTCGTGGCCTTGACCAATTGCTGACACATTTAAATTCGTGAATGCAGAACTTTCACGCTGGGAAAAAGAACTTTGATTTTCTTGTTCCGTTTCGCTTTCACCGCCTGAATCATCATTCGAAGTTAGAAGCGAAAAATCTTTTAAAGAAGTAATTATCGCGTCGCAGCAAAGGGATTTGTCTTCTAAAATTTCAATGTGCAAAATATTGCAAATTGTAATCAGTTGTGGAAGTGAGAAATCTTCCAGAATTTTACTCTTGATAGAGTCAAAGTCTGTATCATCAGAAAAACCAGAAAAATTACGAAGATTTTGTCGACATTTTCTATCAAGTTCTGTATTCGGAAATAGAATTTTATGCAGCATTTGCACGTTTTTCGTGCTCGACGTTTTTATGGATGAAGCAACATGTGGAATTGTTCCAAGAGTCGTCATTTTCAATGTAAATGCAATGAAATCGAAAAAATGTGAACAGAAAACACTCACATATAGTCCTGGTTAGAATCTCCGTCGTTTTTGGCTCGTCAAATCTCGTTCACTTGTAGGCACCATAGGCAGAATGTATCCATTTGTAGGCATCGCAAAGTGGCATCGTCGTTATCCATTCGGATCGTCGTATCTTCTTAACACTTGGCGTTGCACTACTTAGCTTTACAGCTACTTAGCTTACGATTGAGAGGCAACGGGAGGCCTGAGCCCCCATGTTGTGGATTAATATGTTAGAAGTGAATTGAGGAGAGCATCATTACTATTAAATATTGTTTTAATAAAATCTAGGGGAAAAGGGGGGTTAATTACAGGGGTCAATTATGTACAAATATCAGATTAAACAGCAAATCATAGTGGGATTAGCATCCTGGTGGTACGTCCGTGCAAAGCCACGTCTTAACATCCAATCGCTCGGAGTCCGTCTGCGGGGTTCGCGCCTTCTGGCGGGAAGTGCTCCGATTGGTCTTTGGGAAATGTTTCCCGCGCTTTTTGGAACGTGGGCAGGTTGGCGTCTAGACATTCCGACATGTATGGATATTATGTATACTGCGCTACGTTTCTGTTTCGTAGAAACTTAAGGTGTAGCTAAGCCCATGGAACTAGCTGTTTTTCCTTATGCTAGCTGTGTTACCTTACGCTGGCGCTGTGTTACCTTACGTTAGTGATATATTCCTTTAATCTAGCGCTGTTTCTTTACGCTAGCTCTGTGTTTCCTTACGCTAGAGCAGTATTATCTTACACTAGCGCTGTTTCTCTATGTTAGCGCTGTATTTCCTTGCATTAGCGCTGTGTTATCTTGCCTTAGAGCTGTGTGTTACCTTACACTAGTTATGTGTTTCGTTACGCTAGCGTTGTGGTTTCCTTACGATAGTGCTGTGTTTCCTTAAGCTAGAACTGTGCTACCTTAGCCGTCATCTTACCGTGGTTCAAAATTACAAGGCGTTGTTCTTGGTTCTTTCCCTGCGGGATTGATCCCGGACCGTCGCCAATAGCTTGTTGTGTTGCTCCAGTGTGACGTTAATTGAGTACCTACCTTACGCTAGCGATGTTTCCTTACGGTAGCACTATGTTGCCTTATGCTAGCACTGTTACATTTCGCTAGTGCTGTTTTTCCTTAGATAGTGTTGTTTTCTTATGCTTAGTAGTCCGCTTTGTAAGAAATCCGTGAGAGCACCCATTCTAAAAGACGGAGGGAGCTGAAATGGAAACTGGATACAGGGCACTGTACTAATGTATTCATTCTATTCATACGACGTGGCTCAGTGGGTTTTCCCATTGCTCTAGCAACCTACGATGTGTAGGTAATGTAGATTCGATTCCTGCGACTTACCCTGGATGTATTTCACTCTTCGGTACCAGTAAAACTTTATTGGTGTATGTAAGTGCATTGCTTGACATTGCATATCTTGTGTTTCGTGCAGCTTGGCCAAATACGGTCCTTGCTCCATAAAACCCAACCAACCTAGTTTATATATGTTTTGGATAAGGCTCTGAACAAATTCCAGTATCAACTTGCTAGGAATTCTTATAAAAGTGACTTCTTTCCTAATTTGAAATTATCTTGAGGTAGTCTGAACAAATTACAGTATCAACTTGCTAGGAACTGTTGTAAAATATTAGCTTCTTTCTTAATTTGAATATGTTCCGAATTAGGCTGTGAACAAATTCCTGCTTCAATTTGCATTGACCGAAACAAACAAGCATTCTTAAGGTAAAGTATCAGAATTTCTTTGTTTCATAATAAGGTTAGGATAACTCCTGGGTTAAGTATACGATAATATAAAATTAATAAAACAGCTGAGCAATTATCGTGATCAATTTAAATGCATCTTTACTAATTACGGTAATTGGTTATGTAAGTGTAAACTCATTTTTTGTGTGCCCTTAGATTAAGGTACTTATCTCCAGCATCAGAACGCCAATTACCACAATTTAATACGAATAATTTATCACTATAAAAATGCACAATAATGTTGAACTAAATGAACGAATGAATAATAATTGCACCATGAGACATTTCAATACTTTTTACCAATTAAATAAGTCAGCAGAGTAGATTGTAACATTCGTACATAATCAAAATTAAACCTAATTTAATTCAAATCCAGTTTCCACATCATCTTCGTTTTCTTTTCAGAACCATTTCCCCATCTCAATTTCTTAAATTCTTTTAAATATAGCTATCCGTAACAAATAAATGTTTGCTAAGAACTTAAGCCATGCAATACTTGCATAAAGCACGAAAAGTTCCACTTAAGGTTGTTTCTTGCTCCGCTATATCGTATTACTAAATTCCAGTTGAAATATTATTTGTACCTAAATTATAGCACTAACCATCCATCCAACAGAACTCCAAATAACACAATTTAACCCTCCAAGTAGTTTCGACGAGATATATCTTCCATCAAAATCTGACCAATTTTGGTAGTGACGAGATATCTCGTCATCATGATATTACTGATATTTTGATGATGACGACATCAAGATCGGGTGAGTTTTCTTCTAATGACGAGATTTCTTGTCCAACAAGATCTGGTCAGTTTTTCTATTGGCACGATAATAAATGCATTCGTGATTCATTTCAATATTTTTACTTATTAAATAAGTCAGCAAAATGCAACCGAAATTAAACCGAATTTAATTCAAATCCAGTTGCCATATCAATCTTAGCTTCTTTCCAAGAAACATCTCCCATTCTCTCTTTAAAATCTTTTGAATATAGGTGTGCGTATTCGTAACAGTTAGAAAAGATTCCTAAGAACTCACGTCCTACAATACACGCACAAAGCTCGAAAATAATCTGGGAAATTTTCGCTGAGAAAGCGAAAAAGTTGTTTTGAAAGATATTTCTTGCTCCACTGACACCTCCAGTTTCTTTCACAGCCAAGGCAACTTTTAACAGTAAATAACTGTTATCAATAATATTAATAGTTATGTTTAACAATTGTTACTTAACAATAACAATTGTTATGTTTAGTTGTTAACTGTTAGTGCCACTCGTTGATAACAAAGCTGTTATTATTAATAGCTTATAATATCTGATATGCCAAATTAGAAATAACAGTTAACACGGTTATCGTTAAATAACAGTTTTGTTAGAGATTTCAACTTTTGGATACCCCTAAAACCACTGTAGTGACGAAAATTAAAGTGTAGCTGAAATTGTGCGTATGGTCAAATTAAAAATTCTTCTAATGATCGTGAGCGTGTTTTCTTCTAATGACGAGATATATCGTCCATGGTCAGTTGCTATTGGTATGATAATAAAAAAATGAATGATAATATAAATTTAAATGAATAGTTGGATAGTTATTGTATCATGATTTATTTCAATGTTTTACCAATTAAATAAGTCAGCAAAGAGTAGACAAATATAAGTGCTCACCCAAAATTAAACCGAATTTCATTTAAATCCAGTTGCCACATCAATCTTAGTTTCTTTCCAAGAAACATTTCCCATTCTCTATTTCTCAAAATCTTTTGAATACAGGTGGGCGTATCCGTAGCAGTTAAAAAAGATTCCTCAGATTCACGTCCTGCAATACTTGCACAAAGCGGGAAAATAGTCAGGAAAATTTCCAGAGAAAGCTAAAAGTTAAGGTTGTTTCTTGTTTTGCTATCTCGCATTACTAAGTGCAAGTTGAAATATTATTTTTTACCTAAATTGTAGCACTAACTATCCACCAGAACCCCAAATAACACGATTTAACCTTCCAAGTAATTTCGATGAGATATATCGTCCATCAAAATCTGAATAATTTTGATATTGCCAATATTTTTATGATGACGATATCAAGATTTGGTCAGTTTTCATCTAATGATCATGGGCGTGATTTCTTCAAATGATCATATATCTCGCGTCCAACAAGATCTGGTCAGTTTCGCGATTATCAAGATAATAAATGCACAATAATTTGGATCTAAATGAACACTAAAATAATTACACTATCGTGATTCATTTCAATATTTTTACTTATTAAATAAGCCAGCAAATCGCATCCGAAATTAAACTGAATTTAATTCAAATCCAGTCGCCACATCAATCTTAGTTTCTTCACAAGAAACATCTCCCATTCTCTATTTCTCAAAATCTTTTGAATACAGGTGTGCGTATCCGTAGCAGTTAAAAAATGATTCTTAAGAACTCACGTCCTGCAACACACGCACAAAGCACGAAAATAATCTGGAAAATTTCCGCTGAGAAAGCGAAAAGTTGCTTTGAAAGATATTTCTTGCTCCGCTAACTCGCACCTCCAGTTTCTTTCACAGCAGTCTCCTCTTTTCAGCAGGGGAAACTTTATTCCCCTGTTATCCATGCGAAGAAGCGTCGAGTTAAGCTGTTCCACCTGGGGAATTTTATTTAAGATAAAACTCCTGAAGATAGAGTTGGCTTTTTTCTAACTCCACTCCACCACATCCCGTTTTTCCTCTTCACTTTTATTTCCAGGGTTAAAAACGGGGAAAAAATTAGCCTCCGTTTCTTTACCACCCTATCTGGTTTATTTATAAAGTTCAGAACGGACCGGTTCTGTCGCATTGACCCCTTTATGGTTGTCTTCACTGCCTGTACTGGCAATCCTAATCTGAGATCAATCCCCGTGGCAATCTGACGCTGGAACCAATTCCGTTCACTTCCGACAAGTCAAACAGAAGTTGCGGTCTGAAACTAAACAAAGGAGGGTGGACTTTCCTGGCAGTCTAAGTAGCCCTGTCATGAACACGGGATTTGAATTTTTCAATTCTTTCGCTCTTTGGAACATTCTGTGGAACGGGGGAGTGCGTTCGATTCGTTCGATCCTTCTAACTGGAGCGATTTCTTCCCTGTTTTCCATTTCGACCAGACACTTTCGGTTCCTTCTTTTCTTGGTGCTGCCGGCTCTTTTTTGTTGTGGCGAACTTCCTGTGGAAGAATTTGGGTCATCTGTTATGGCTCCCTAAAGAATTTTTCGAGGAACAAATTGAGGGAATTTATCTGGGACGATATGGACAGATAGTGACTGGCTACGAAATGCTGTGAAATTTGGTTAGATTCGCCTAAATCAGAGTTTCTCAAACGCAGTCTTCACTTCTACAGTGGTGTAAGGGGTTCTGGAATTCGTCACTTGTATTTTGACTTGAATACGTCTTCAAAATCATGAGGGTCGTGGTAGCCCGGTTGGAAGAGTAACGGATTAGGTTAGGAGTTCGAATCCAACCAAAGTCCGTCGTGTACAAAGGGGGCTGGCGCACGTTAAACCTGTCGTGGCCTCAAATGTCCTCACGTTGGTGTGGTGTGGAAGTTTGGAGAGTGGGGTGCCCGTTCAGGTGTTGCCTCGTCATCTGACCGTGGTTCAAAATTAGGTGTTGTTGTCGTCGGATATTTCCCTTCGGGTTTGATCCCAGACCATCGCCAATAGCCCGTTGTATTGCTCATTGCGACGTTAATTAAACTACCTACCTATCAATTCAACATTGCTGTAAGGGGTTCTCCTGGATAGGTAGGTAGGTATTTAATTAACGTCACACTGGAGCGACACAACGGGGTATTAGCGAAGTTCCGGGATCAATCCCAAAGGGATATATTCGAGGATAACACCGTTTTGAGAGTGAGAGGTCAGCTTAGGTGTTGCCTCGTTATATGACAGTGATTCTAAATTACGTGTTGTTGTCCCCGATATTTCCCTTTGGGATTGATCCCGGACCGTCGCCAATAACCCGTCGTGTTGCTCTAGTGTGACGTAATTAAAATTCCTACCTACCGAGGACAACACCAGGTCGTTCGTTTTGAACCATGGTCAGATGACGAGGTCACACCTGAGCTGGCACCCCACTCTCCAAACTTCCACACCACGTCAACGTGAGGACATTTGAGGCCATGAGGTGTTCTGGAATTCGTCACTTGTATTTTGACGTAAATATGTCTTTAAAACGGAATGGTACTGGGGATATGCATGAAAATTCGAGTTACAGAAAAGCGTCAAAACTCTTTTGACTTATTAAGATGTTAGTTTACTGCGTGAACTTAAGAAAATGGAAAGGTATCTACGTGTAAATTTGTTGGTGTTTTAAATTTGCGTCTTATAAAGAAGAATATACCAGTTCGCTGTCTCACAAAGATTGGGAACCACTAACCTAAATTATTCATGGGTGAAGATTTTTCTATATTCAATAGAAAAATACGCTTTGTCCAAAAATCTCCAATATTACAGTGAAAAGTTAACTTACAACCATCTTAAGGATTCTGGATTTCCAAGAAGATATGCGAACCGTCGTCAATAGCTCGTTGCGTTGCTCCAGTGAGACGTTCATTAACTACCAACCAAGATGAAATGTTTGGTAGGTAGGTACTAAGCAGTATTGGTGACGGATTAGGATGAGTTCCGAAGGGAAAGATCCGAAGACAATACCTCGTAATTTTGAACCACGGTCAGATTACGAGGTCAACATATGAGCTGGCACCCCACTCTCTAAAGCTCCACACCTCGCCAACCGGAGGAAATTTGAGACCACGACAGGTTTAACGTGCACCGTCCCCACGTACACCACGGTGTTCGGTTAGATCAAGTTTCGAACTCGGAACCCTCCGTGTGCGAAACCGCTACTCTACCGACTGGTCTAACACGATCCTACAAACTGGTTTGAAGTTATGCTGTTTCTGTGTAGCGTTTTTAGTCGAATTATGATAGTAAAACTGAAGTTTGCAATATGGGAAAACGTGCACTCTTTAAATGGGCACAGTAACATTAAATTTTGATAAACAATATCTAAAGTTTGCTGTTTATCACATTGAAACTTATGTACTTTAATATAAAAGCTAATGTACATTCTGTACTACTCAATACAGAAACAGGCGGTTAATATTTTACTTAAATTTGCATAAATATTCAATCTACAAGACAAATATTTACTAGCACAGCTTTCTGAGTCAACCCATGCATTTTCTACCAAACAATGACTGGAAAGAGTAATAGAAAGCTTATATTTAAAATTAATACCAAAAATATAACTCAAGCAACACAAAATTATGAAACAATCGATTAATATTTGACTTAGTTGATTTTTAGTAAAACTTCTCTTATATTAATTCAAATTTTGAATTACGCTCTTTTGTGCAAAATTTTCTTTTTATTTTGAAGCTCTACTGAAAATTCAACTTCGTTCCAAATAATACGAGTCTGAATTCAAAAGTTGAAGAGTTATATTGTGCTCACACAATGCTGGAAATTCTCATTTTGAGAAAAATGCGTTTAAAGTTAAACTGGAAAGGGCTAAACCTCAAATAGAGGTGTCAAGAAAATCTTAATTGTGAACGAATTAATCTGAATTTTCGATGCGATTTTTTATCAGAATAAAAACATTTCAGATTTTCTAGTTATCGAAGTTGAAAAAAACTTTTTTTAGTTTTAAAACTTTTAATGTGCCGATGATCATGTGACCAAAACTAGTAGTAACGTAATTATACTTTCTTTGGCTGGTGGAAACGGACATTCATCATCTGATTGGTCCACACACTGGAGAAGACGCCCATCCATTCATTCATCATCTGATTGGTCCGCGTGGCATAGAAGTAGACTTTGGTGATTTCACCATTTTTGTCGCCACTATAGAAATGCGTATTCACACATCTATACTGTCATAAGATGCTATATCGCCAAACGAGGCAAAAAGAGGCCAAATTGGCTAACCAAGAAAACTGTTCTATGAGCAGTCACGTGACTACTAGTCAATATGTTTGTCGCGCTTGTTGAAGCTCCTCTCATTAGCAATGCTCAGTCTATATTTTTTATCATCTATTATGACCTCTATACCAGGTAAGCGACGGTTGGTTTGTTTCGTGAATTTTATGTTTGGCCATATTTGGTCAAGCTGCGCGAAACAAAGTCAAATAAATGCGCAGACTCAATTTTTTTTTTACTGACAACAGAAGAGAGAAATGCAACCAGGGAAAAATTAAACTTCCTAGGAATAAATCTTCGTCACCTACAACTCGCAGGTTGCTCGGACTTGGTCTAGCTGTGTATCTAGACATTAATCCTCTCAGCGTCGCGGGATTTACGAGTAGTTTATTATGGTATTTATGACTAGAGGATTATGTTTTTGTCCTCTGATCTTTTCCTTTGGGATTGATCTAGGACTGTCGTCAATAGCCTGTTGTGGTGCTCCAGTGCGACGTAAATTCAACTACTCAACTACCGTATGTCTATAATAAACATACAAAAAGTTTCTGGCAGAGAAGAAAAAATTTTAAATGCAAACCAAAGTTATGTGTTGATAGCGAGAGAATATAGTAATTTCTCTTATGTTGAAACAAGGCTCTCCGAAACAGTCGCCAATGTCAATTAAAATTTCCCTAGACGTGTAACATCGGACATATAACCGCCATTAAAGCCCGCCTCAAAGTTTTAACAATGCTTCAAGTCCTATAAAAGCGTGTCGCCAAATATGTCTTGGTCTACAATCGTAAAAACCACTCTTATATTTGTTTATAGCGTGAAAACCTCCGCTGGAAACTCGTAAAATTTATCAAATCCTGTCCCAGACTTGCCAATAAAAAGGTATTTTTCTTCATTTCATTCCCAGGATGACGCGCTCCAACAACAAAAACCTCGCCAAATCTCTTCTGATTAGACAAGTGAGAGAAACTTATTGGGAGGGGAATCATGGGTATTTTCGAGTTTCGACCGCCGCTGTCTCAAAACTCCAGAGTTCTTTATTGCTTGTAACTTCAAGCAGTTTCGTGTCATTTGTCTGCAGGGTCCTTAAAGTAATAAGTGTTCTTGAGTCGCTCTCAGGAACACAACCTGGTTTTGGTTTCTTTTGTGTGTCTGTCTAAGTGTGACAAATTAATCGAGTTTAGAATGGTGGTTGTGTCACGTTAAAGAGCGGAACGATAGTGGCTGGATATGATTTTGTATTGATGGGTATTTGTTTGAGTTTTGCTTTGGTTTATTTTGGCACCATAAAATCCTTTTGTCATTCAAGATTCCCGCGAGATATTAATTCCTTGTATCTTTAAAGAGTTTCTTTTTTGTCATTTGTCTGCAGAGTTCTTAAAGTAATAATCTTTCTTTAGGCGCTCTCATTAATGTTTTTAATTTATTTTTGTGTTCGTATAATTGTGACGAATTAATCGAGTTTAGAATGGTGGTTGTGTCAGCTTAAAAATTAGAATGAAAGTGGCTGGATATGAATTTTCTAATTATGAGTATTTGAAATATTTTTTGTCATACAAGATTCCTACGAGTTATTGCTTGTTCCGTCAAAGAGTTTCTTTTTTCATTTGTCTGTAGGGTCCTCAACGTAATAATCTTTCTTTAGGCGCTCTCAATAATGTTTTTGATTTATTTTTGTGTTTATATAATTGTGACGAATTAATCGAGTTTAGAATGGTGGTTGTGTCAGCTTAAAGATTGGAATGAAAGTGGCTGGATATGATTTCTCTATTGATGGGTATTTGTTTGAGAGGTTTCTTCAATATAAAACCTTTTTTGTCATTCAAGATTCCTACGAGTTATTTATTGCTTGTTCCATCAAAGAGTTTCTTTTGTCATTTGTCTGTAGGGTCCTTAAAGTAATAAGCTTTCTTTAGGCGCTCTCAAGAATACGTTTTTGGTTTCTTTTTGTGTCTGTCTAAGTGTGACGAATTAATCGAGTTTAGAATGGTGATTGTGTCGCGTTAAAGAGTGGAATTATAGTGGCTGTATATGATTTTTGTATTGATGTGTATTTGTTTGAAAAGTTTTGCTTTTTTTTATTTTGGCACTATAAAATCATTTTTCTCACGCAAGGTTTCTCCGAGATCCTAATTGCTTGTACCTTCAAAGATTATCGCCTCATTTGTCTGTAGGGTCCTTAAAGTAGTAAGCTTTCTTTAGGAGCTCTCAAGAATATGTTCTGCGGTTTTTTTGTCTGTTTAATTGTAACGAATTAATCGAGTTTAGAATGGTGGTTGTATGAGGTTAAAGTGCGGAATGATAGTGTCTGTTTATAACTTTTGTATTACTGGATATTTGTTTGATAATTTTGCTTTGGTCTATTTTGACTCTATAAAATCATTTTTTTGTCATGCAAGGTTTCTCTGAATCTTTTTCTTGTACCTTCAATACCCTCAAAGAGTTTCGTGTCATTTGTCTGCAGGCTTCTTAAAGTAATAAACTTTATTGAGGGCTCACAAGAATATAATCTGTTTTTAACTTCACTTTTGTGTTTCTGTCTAATTGTGATGAATTAATCGAGTTTAGAATGTGGTGGATGTTAAAGAGCGGAATGATCGTGGCTGGATATGATTTTTGAATTAAGGGTTATTTGTTTGAGAATTTTGCTTTGGCTTATTTTGCTCTATAACAATTTTTTGTCAGGCAAGGTTTCTCACAGTTTTGTATTGCTTGTACCTTTATCGAGTATCTTGTCATTTGTCTGCAGAGTCCTTAAAATAATAAGCTTTCTTGGGGCGCTCTAAAAAATATCTGCTTTTAGTTCCTTTCTGTGTATTTGTCAAATTGTGACGAATTAATCGAGTTTAGAATGGAGGTTGTGTCAGGTTAAAGAGCGGAATGATAGTGGCTGGATATGATTTTGTATTAATGGGTATTTGTTTAAGACTTTTGCTTTGGTTTATTTTGACACACAATGAAATCATTTTTGAAATATTCTAATATTTTGAACCTGTAAAATTTTATTCCATTTTTTATATTTTTCAGAGGTCAATAATCATTTTAATTGTTTATACATGTTCATACCTTTTACTTAAAAATGCGGAGAAAATATCTGTAAATTTAAACAAGATGTCTGTTCTGCACCCTGCAATCTTTCTTGCATTAATTCTACCCACTTTAACCTTCTTGACCAAGAGAATCCTTCCTAGGATTCTTTTAAAAAACTGCTGTGGTTATTTAGTCATTGTGTGTGTTATGTGGGTTAGAAATATTACTATACGACTCCGAAATCTCGTGACCCTCATGGGGTTAAACTCGTCAATGTATTTTCAAAATTGCTTAGAAAGAATAAAGAGTATACTTAGACAGTTAAGAAGGATGTATAATAGATCGTGCAATAAAGAAAAGCATTTTTTATTTTAGGGAACGTAAAAATGCTTTTATGTAGCAACTACATTCGTTGGTCTCAGTTTTTTCCCATACATCAATATATCAATAGCTCTAGTAAAACTGTAAGCATTTATTAAAAATCTTCTGGTTTTAGTTTTATGTCATTCTACGCATTTCACTTTATTAGTATTAAAATAGTTTTTTGCAAGTATAACGCTTTCTAAGAATCGTGGGCGGTCAATTTTTTTCCTCAGGATAATTCAAAGCGGGTCAAACACAAAATATAACGTAGTTTAGTAAGGGCCATTTATTAAGGTAATTTACGCCCTATGAAAAACTCTTTCAGTTTCATGTAGTTATTCCGAAATTATGAGGTGCTGGTGACATGGTAAATGCCCCAAATATTTGCTTCTAATATGGTGCGTCATACACTTTCAAACTAGAAAAGAAAATGTATTTTGTTTTGTCTTGAATCGGTTGTTACTTTATTAAAATTATCAATTTATGTTTCTTATCTTTAATATGTTGAAGCAATTATCATTGCCTATCCTCTAATAGATGTAATGATAATTGTTATACGAAGTTGGCCTATACCGCATCTATTGATCTATCCACTCATATAACGTATGTACTGATATATTCATTTGTATAACGTTTCCATTCATCTATCCACTCATATAACTGATATATCCATTCATTTAAATGATTTACCTATTTATATAACTTATCTACCCATTCAAATAGCGTATCTACTGATCTCTCCAATCATATACCGTATCTACTGATACATCCATTCAAGATATAAATTATTCATAAAACGTGTCTACGGATCCATTTATACAACATTTATACTGATCTATTTATTCAAATGACGTAGCCACTGTTCTCTTCATTCAAATGACATATCCAATGATCTATCAATTCATATACCGCATCCACTGATATATCCATTCATATACTACATTTAATTCATCCATTTAACATATCTACGGATCCATTCATTTCACATATCTGCGGATCCATTTATACACAATATCTACTGATCTGTTCATTCAAATTACGTAACCACTGATCTATCCATTCATTTAAATGATCCATATATTACGATAATAATATTACGCATCTAGTGATCAATTCATTCATAATGGTGTCTACTGATCTATCCATTTATATAACGAAAGATTTATCTATTCGAATGACTCATCTCTGTTTCAAACAATAAACGCCTTGAATATTAGTTTATCATTCTTAAACAAAAAAAACATAAACGAATGAATAAAAATTGAAACTGTGTTTCACTCTCGAAGAAAACATTACAATGCCACTGAAAAAGAAAAATCCATTCTTTAAAGGACTTACATTCTTTAAAGGAAAAATGCTTTGATATAACTACATCATTCTTTGATTTCTTTTGAGGTATTTTCGAGAGACATGCATCACTTTATCAATAGCTCTATTAAAACTATAATAATTCATTAAAACTTCTCTTGTTTCAACTCACGCCATTAGAAGCAATTAACTTTACAAGCGTTAAAAGACTTTCTTGCAAGTACAACGCTTTCCAAGTGTTATAGCAGCATGTGGGCATCTAAACTTTTTCTTTCCAGGTATCTTAAGACTGGCCGAACACAGAGAGTAACAAAGTTTAGAAAAGTCCATTTATTACGCTAATTTAGGGCAGATGAAAAACTGTTTTAGTTTCACGCAAGTCTCTATTGATCTATCCATTCAAATGACGTATCTACTGATCTATCCATTCATACAACTGATCTACCAATTTATATAACGCATCTATTGATTAATCCATTTATATAACGAATGATTTATCTGTTCGAATGACACATCTATGCTTTAGACAATAAACGTCGTTAATGTTAGTTTGTCATGCTTAAACAAAATAAGCATAAACTAATGAATAAAAATCAAAAGTGTGTTTCAATCTCGAAGAAAATATTATAATGCCATTGTAAAAGAAAAACTCATTCTTTAAAGTATAAAATGCTTTGATATAACTGCATCATTCTTTGGTTTCTTTTGAAGTGCTTTCGAGATGCATCACTTTTTATCAATAAATCTCATAAAACTATAAGAATTCATTAAAACTCTCTTGTTTCAACTCACGCCATTAGAAGCATTTAACTTTACAAGCGTTAAAAGACTTTCTTGCAAGTACAACGCTTTCCAAGTGTTATAGCAGCATGTGGGCATTCAAACTTTTTTCTCCCCAGATAACTCAAGGCTGGCCGAACACAAAGAGTAACAAAGTTTAGAAAAGGCCATTTATTACGCTAATTTACGCCAGATGAAAAACTTTACCACCAAACAAAAGCAGGGTCGCTTATATTCATCCGAGGACATTAGAGAGGGATAGTTTCTGCACGTCGCTTTCTAAGGTGCATTATCTTAAGCTGTTAATAGCAGGGAGTATGGAATTTCGGTTGCATCTTACGTATAGGAGATTTATATATAGATCGGACGGATAGCGTAATTTTAGCAAGCCAGAAAACAACATTAAAATGTCGGAAGCAGAGATAGGAAACACTTAATTTCTGAAGAATTAGTTTTTGTTCTCTGCATAATTATGTGAAGTTCTATAAAATTACGTTTAAAATATTTTGTACGGTTTTCATAAATCTTTCGGGATGATATGTGGATGCTGCTGGTTTCGTTGCGTAAACAGGTTTAATTTGTGGTTTAAAACTGTCTCAATGTAAAGAAGAGTTTAAGTTTATAATTATAGCATGATGTATTTAGAAGATATAAATTAATTGCTGTTTCGATCCGAAGAAACGTACTACAGTTGCTACTTAAGAACATAATGTCTCTAAGTTTTGACTTTTTGTGTTGCTGTCGTGTCCATCTCTGAGACAGATGTCGCCGTGTGCATTTTGCACAACAGCTTTGGCGATGTCGATTATGTTCTTGTTGTAAAGCTGTTCTTCAGAATGGTAACAGACGGTTTCAAGAGCAGCTACTACTGCTGAGCAGGAGGATACGAGGTGATTAGGTGTGAGTTCAATGCCCAGGACATTAGTTACTATGTCTCAAAGTTCTGTTTCCGTCACTGCATCCATCACTTTGGGACATTTACCATTTTCATACCTTTAAAATGTCGTGCTCTCAGTCTGGATATTTTGATAGTGGCTTTTCTATCGTTGTCAATTTTACAAACCTGTTTGATTTTAATTTTTTGTGACAAGAGTTCCAGTTGATTTGTTGGTAATTTAATTAACGTCGCATTGAAACAACACAACGGGCTATTGGCGATGGTCCGAGATCAATCCCAGGGAAAAGATCCGAGGACAACACCATGTAATTTTGAGCCACGGTCAGATGGCGAGGTCACAGCTGAGTTGGCACCCCACTCTCCAAATTTCCACACCTGACCATAGTGAGGACGTTTGAGGTCACGACAGATTTAAAGGGCACCAGCCCCCGTGTACACGAAGGTCTTTGATATGACCGAGTTTCGAACTCGCAACCACCCTCCGTTTGCTAATCCGTTACTCTTCCAACTGGGTTATCTCCGGGATCAAACCCGAAGTTGTAGGAATAGGGGGGGGTATTTCAATTAACGTCACACTGGAGCAATACAACGGGCTATTGGTGATGGTCCGGGATCAATCCCAAATGGAAAGATCCGATGTAGGAATAGGATATTTAAAATATGGAAATATTGTGTTAATTGACTTTTTTAATCATTGTTTATGTAAAATATAATTCTTGTGCGTATTTCATGTGCATTGAAATATGGAGCACTAAAATATTTTGTTGCAAATATAAAATCAAAAATAATTGTTCAAGGGTAGAGTCCCCTTAACACAAGTAATCTGGACTCCAGCTATAGTTTTCAGAAGCATAAACCACTTCTATTTGGATGAACAGCATAGCATAAACCACAAAACCTTTACCCAAAAACTTCGGGTGATAACGAAGAGGCAAAAAACCAGAAAAGAAAAGCTTTCCGCAAATTCAACTGCTCATGCAAAATCTTTTTCTTCGCTTTTCGGGGTCCAACATGCATTAATTATGCTATGCTCTCAGCGGCCATTGTTTTCGCGTATGCTTCTCATTCTCCCTTTTCTCCTCCTCTATAAATAAAAAAGCAGCCACGAGGGAAAAAATAATATTAAATTAATTTGAAAATTCATTTTCGTTCATTCAGCAGCGAATAGAAAATGCAAGCCGGCTTTCCACTTCCTCTCTGAACGAAATGAGTTTTCTAGTTGAAATGGCGTCCCAGAGCTCATCGCGAAACTGTCAAAATGAAAATAACTTGATGCATATTTATCGGGAATAGAGGAAAAACCTGGGCCTTTGTTCTTTGCCGCGCTAAAGTGACCGAACTTGCGCTTTCAGGAAGGAAAGTGTAGGAGTACATATTTTTCTAGGATGATGGCGGATTGTTTTAAGTTTCCACAAGAGAGATTTCGGGGTCTTTTGGGTTTTTCTAAATCTCCCCAGTGTGAGCATTAAAATATTTAAATAAAAACCTCTTTCCTTAGAATTTCAAGAGGATAAACTGGCGACTGGGAATAAGATCTATATCCATGAGATCTTCGTCGATCCTGATCTGGTTTTAGCATGGTAAATAGTGGTGCTGGTGAATAAATTTATGTACGTGCTGACTAAGTCCACGTGGACCTTAACCATACAAGTGTTTTGACGAGATATCTCTACCATCTAGATCTGGTTAGTTTTGCTAATGACTAGTTACTTCGAGATAAAACTGCCCTATTACTTCAACGGAGAATGAAAATCCTAGTAGGAAAAAACAAATTCCTCCTTGGCCAGCACTAGTGGCAGTTTGGAACTAGTTTTTGCACCAGAGGTTGGCCACTACAGAGCAATATTCAATACAAAGATGAGCTACCAGAAGGATTACTTTAGAAGTTGACGTTGGCTGTCTTGTGTTTGGCGCAACTTGGTCAAATTTTATTTTTGTCTTACGCCTGTCTCCGACCACTTGGCCATCAGTTGAAGAGCAACCTAATAGTGGTCTGAGGTGAAACAATATGTTAAATTAAAAACAATATCTACAGTGTTTACAATTGTATTGTCAGGAACATTAGGGAAATGCTTGAGGTAGTCACCAGTCATTTAATCCAGTTCTCAAAGAGGACAGATAACTGATCTTAGTAGCTTGCCATGTCCGACCCTTCGGTCAAGGTGGTGAATGTGTGGCCTCTCTATCAGTGGGGTATGCCTTGAATGTATGGTATGAATATGAGGTGCAACTTGAACCCACTCCGCATGGTAGAGCAGGGTAACACCAAGTGGTTCACGATTCTGCTCTTGTAGTGCCATGATGACTACGGCACTTCTAAAAGTTTGAATTGGTCGGGCATTTGTAAATAAATAAAATGCAGGTAGTCATGTTCTGTAAGAAGTCGAAAGCAGACGACGCCAACAACTCTGGGGAAGAACCTGGAATACGAGCTTTATTTCTCGATAAAACATTCCATTTCTTTCGACATCTCTCTGTAGGTTGAAAATCTATTAGGCATTATGGACGAGCATGCAAGCCACTTAATGTTACGTAGAGGCAAAGGGGATTTAGGTTGGGGAAACTGCTCCAGCCTTAGTCAATAGTTCAGCTTGTTCATTGACAAAAAATGCACTTGTGCACATTCTTTCCTGAAAGCGCAAGTTCGGACACTTTAGTGTGGCAATTGATCGGCTTGTTCTTTGGACCTTGATGGGTAAAGCACTGTTAGTGAAGTTGCATTAGGTTGCTAGTATAGCACTTAATTAACAACGTGAAGTAATCTAACTCGTGGACTGGTTCACTAACAATGCTCAAAACTTCACTTAAAACGTGAAGTACTACTGGATTTCGCTTCATCTAACCTGGTAACAGAGACATTCTTTAACCTGATAATTAAGCCCTTCATTAACCTTGTAAAGGGGCTCACTTCTCTTTCTGGTAATGAGTCCTTTCTATTAACCTGGTAATGAAAATAAACTGGTGCACAATACGCGCATGCATTGTCATTAATTTGGAGAGCTTAGTAATTAAATAATCTCAAACTAAAAAACTCTTCTCTCTTGAGCATTTAAAGTGAAAGCGGATTCAAAATAATTCGAAACTTGCGTTAAGTACTTACTTTATAAGAAATCTTCCATTTAAAATAAAGTGTTGTCCTGAGAAGACTTTCGAAAGAGGCTAAGTTGACTAAATGAATGTTATTTAAAACTCCCTCTCCTTCTTATTGAAATGCAGGAATTCTGTGCCAGTATTTAATTGCTTTGCGTATAGCTCTCAAAAGAATAACTTTTTCTTTTATGGGTATTTTACTCTTCTAAATAATATAGTCCTAACTTATGCTCATGAAAATATAGATGATATTCAATCTGGTCATAAATAAGAAATATAAATTAAGGGGATGGACATTCCCATTTAAGTTCAAAACGTTAAAGTATTTTTTGAATAGCTTATATTTAGTAATATAAGTCTGCTTGCGCGAATTTCAACTTAGCCATTTGCAAAATAATAATACTCTGTTTTGCTATTTTTAAAATGTCTTTTTCTTTTGAGTGAGTATATTCTTGAAAAGTCTGCATCTGGTCAACGCGTCGGGTAAACCTATTTGGCGGACCGTATCTCATCTGCGGAAGTAATAAAAATATCTGGAGGGCTATATCTAGTGTACGGGCTTGATAAAGGTATTTGGAGGGCCGTAAATAGTCTGTGGGTGGGGTAATCCTATCCCAAAGGCCGTGTCTGATCTGAGGGCCTCAAAAATATTTGGAGGACGTATCTTGTGTCTGCGGACCGGGTAAAATAAACTCTATCCAGCGCTCTGTATCTGGACTGCGGGCTTATTAACCTATCTGGAGTGACATGCTTGGTGTGTTGGCCTGATAAAAAATTTGGAGGGCCGTATCTAGCTGGTAAAAAGCATCCTATGGTTAATATACCGTCCGTGAACCAGTTAAATTTATGTATATATATATATATATATATATATATATATATATATGAAACGATACCTAAAAGTAACCCCCTAAGTTATCCCCTTCTTACTGCAGATAAGTCCCTTACCAGTCCCTTATTCTCCCATCTTTGTCTTCCTATCTAAGTGGTCAATATATCTTGCCCACCTTTCACCTTTGAACTCAAGCCGTCTCGTTAACTTAGACCTCCTACGGCCTCTCCTGCTTTCAAATCGCATATGTAAGTTCACATTCCTCCTTTGTTAAACCACCGATTTCTACCAATGCACTTTCTTATTAGATCTCCTAGTTCTTATTTTCTCAATCCTAATCCCTCTAGTGAGATCACTAAAAACTATTCATTCTTTCACGAGCCACTTGGGCTAAGGAGCCCTCAGAGCCGTTCCAAACTCCAAACCCTCAACAACCAATTTTCTGCCTCTCCATTTGTTACCAATAGATCATTACACTCAGCACCAACAGATCATTCTCTCTGGTTGCCTTACACCACACTTGACACTCTCGTCACGACTGCAGGCTTATAATTTCTGTTATTATGACAGATTTTAAAGCCAACAGGATGGCAACTTGTGGTTTGGGAACCTTTCACCATGCAGACTCATTTGGGAAGTTTCAGTAAATTGAACGGCTCTCATTAATTGATTTCAAAAAAATTATCTCCCATAAAGCTCTCGCCAGTAAACAACAAAAGACGATATCCGATAAAAGGCACTTCAATCATATGTTATTCAAAGTCTTCACTCAAAAGAACACTCAAATTTCACCCTTTTGATCAACCGAATGGAAAAGCTATCTGCAATCTGTACAGCCAACTACTTTAAGATGATAACAGCCAACCAGCAGAATAAGCTGAGTATCATTCTCGTACCAGTTCCTCGTCTAGCCAAGAAAACCAGTGTACTACCTTACCCGGAAATGTTTCCCGATGCTTCCGAGATTCATGATTCCTACCCTTCTGCACATTCACAGGATTAGAGTCCTCCTAGGAGAATTTTCCCCCACAGAAGCCTCTCATACTTCATCCTCCTTTTAAGAAACCAATAAGGAGTTTAGAATAATCAAATATGAACAGATTTATGAGGGTACTCAATTACAATAAGTATTCTTTGTGCTCAAGAAATATCTTCCGAATTTTTACCACCACTACCACCAAAATAACTCTGAACACTTAAATCTTTTTGAAATGGAACGAACAATGTGCTAACAAGCAGCTATTTGGGTAAGTGAAATTATTTTAATTAATGCTAAAATTGGGTAAAATCAGAAAGCAACTTATAATTAAATGATCAACTCTATTTGGAGTTACGCCTTTTTAAGTTTAGAAATTGTCAATTTATTTAACTTCGAAACCCATATCAGACGTAAACAAATATTTCAATTCAGTAATGATGCAACATCGAATGTTCCAATAACTTCTGTGAAAGTATATCATAAGAAATGATGTAAATAACTGAATATTTGTGATGACAATCGTCTAATTTTGAAAATATGAAGTGTAGGAATGTGTACTCTTATGATAATGATGTTTTGCACTGATCATGATGATATTGCGAATTGCACTATTGCCAGTGTTACACTAATAATGTTGATAATATTAATTGCCAATTCTAAAGTAGTGCATTCAACTAGATTGTCATTCTTTATCCCGTATCTGATTGTCAAATTTCCCCTCATCCAGTTTGAAATTCCCATTCGAGTTTCTAATAACTAACGTATCTGCTCCTAAAACGTCAAATTTTAAAGGAAGTCTAAGCACTCAAAAAATCAAAATCCCGAATTCGTAAAACGAGGTGTAACTCATTCCCGTTGAAAAAGAAAAACCCAAGCACTGATTTCCTCGGACAGAGTCGCTAATATGAAAAAACAATCAAAAGTTCGGTCATTTTGGACAAGCAGCGGGTCGCGCAAAACGACCCCACCAGAAAAGGGAGAATTTCCTCCCCCAAAGCTTAGCTTTTCATTCTTTCTTCACCCTAACTGGTTATCACCCGTATCGTAATCGTCCTCTGAGTCTTTTCCTTCTCTCCTTACACGCGTCTTCCAATTATTTTTCCTGTTTGTGCATTGTCGTTACTGGCAAAGTTCTGAGAAAATGTTTTGCCATCAATTCTTTACTTTTCGTTTAAAACGATTTTGAAATTCAAACGGTTAAATGTGGAAGAAAATGTTTAGAGTTATCTTTATCTTTTAATCATGCAAGAAAATATGATAATGATGTGAAGTAATGACAAACATCATGTAAATGATACTATTACATGATGCATGAATGGATTCAATTAAGAATTAGTAATGTGCCGAATAATGTAAATAATTTATTTTCATGGTGAACAATGTCCTTTGTTATGCAACGTAATTCATTTGAATAACTCATTGTCATTTAAGTCATTCTATTGCGTTAGTAAGGGATGAACCAACGAAAATTTCTATCTTTTGTATTTACTTGCAACATGTCCTAATCTTTCTACCAAATGATATGAAAAAACTTTAGGGTAATTTAATTTTTCAACATACGAGGACACTTTGATGGAAAGCACTTTCCTCAACATTCCAGTGTCCCATTAAGTAGATTTTATTTCTATATTGTACTGATTGATAATGAAATGATTGTACTGATAATGATTTTGTACTGGTGAACGAACGAAATTCCAAACACACATTGTTCACAAAATACATTGATTTTGAAATTAAAAATTGATTAAACAAAACTTCATTACATGCAACACAGCACACACATTTTCAGTTTCAGGATGCTTGACGTAAATTAGTAGCTTACAATGAGTAGTTACTCATTTAGAAGTATACGGAGCTCATTTCTAGCCTATTTACAATAACCCTCTCGTAAGTAGACACCACTGACATGTCGGTACTGCTACAGAGAAGTCTTCCCTATTGCACCTGAGTTCCTGAGTTTTTTCGTCTTCCTCTTCACACGTTTTGTTTCGTCAAATTAATGAATAAGAGATAAAAAAGAAAAACGAATGAACCCTATAGTTTTTCTACTGTAACAATGAATTTAGAAATTGTTTAGTGATGTGATTATGATTTCGTATATGGTTCATCCCTAAAACCTACAATACATAGAAAATTTTGATACAATACATGAAAAATGTTTGAATATTTTCTGAACAGTAAAAATTTAAGAATTGTCACTAAGTAGAGGAAATATGGAAGCTTTTATGAAGGTGTAAAGATAAATTTTTAAGTCCCTATACTAGACCTTTTACTTTCATTAACCATCTATTTGTAATTTGTTAATTAATATTGTGTTATTTGTTTATCAAGTGTTTAGGTATCATATTTGTTTTGAAATGTTATTTTGTACCTTTGCTATATTGTATGTTTGTATTGTTGAGAATTTAGAGAAAGCCTTTCTGGAACGGTAAGACTTTCCCTTCTAAATGGGGGATATGAAACGATACCTAAAACTTACACCTAAGTACAATTCTCACTGCAGATAAGTCCCTTAGCGGGCCTCTTTTCTCCCAGTCTTTGTCTCCCTATCTAAGTGTTCAATATAACTTGCCACCCCCCTTTCACCTTTGAACTCAAGCCGTCTCGTTAACTTGGACCTGCCATGGACTCTCCTGCTTTCAAATCGCATATGTAAGATCACATTCCTCCTTCGTTAAACCACCGATTCCTACCAATGAACTTTCTTGTTAGATCTCCTGGTCCAATATATTTCTCTTAATCCTAATCTTTCTAGCGAGATCACTGAAACCTATTCATTCTTTCACGAGCCTCTTGGGCTAAGGAGCCCTCAGAGCCGTTCCAAACTACAAACCCTCAACAACCACCACGCCTTATGATGTTACTACTTGTCTACTGAAATAATAAAGAATTGTTATGGAATTTTCTGCCTCTCCATTTGTTACCAATAGATCATTACACTCAGCACCAATGGATCATTCTCTCTGGTTGCCTTACACCACCACACTTGCCACTCTCGTCACGACTGCAGGCTTATAATTTCTGTTATTATGACAGATTTTAAAGCCAACAGGATGGTAACTTTTGGTTTGGGAACCTCTCACCATGCAGACTCATTTGGGAAGTTAAGTAAATTGAACGGTTCTCATTACGGTTTTGTGCTTGTCTTTGGTTTTTGTCCTTGGATGTTCCGTGGTCGTCTCTCTTCTACGGTTTTGTGCTGGTCTTTTGTGTGTCCTTGGATGTTCTGTGTTTCTGGACTTCTCTGCCTGTTTGACCTTTTGCCTGTTTTGTTTTTCTGGTTTTGCCTTTCTGCTTGTGGTGCTTGGAGCGGTGGACTACTTTTGGAGAACTACTGCCCACACGCAGAAAACACCATATTTTGTTGACTGGGTCAGGCTCCTTCCTGATGGCATCCTGATCCACCAACACTTCATTTTTTTCGAAATTTTCATGGTATTATATTAATATTCCTAAATTTCTCTTTGTTTTGAATTATTGAATTATATATCTATCTATCAACCTTTAGAAAGATTCCATGGGTCATTCCTTGGAATGACATCCTTTGAATAGTCTGTTGGTGCTTTCCTTAGAATAGAATCCTTTGGAACGATTGAATTGGTCAAGAAATCAAAATTCCTTAGGAATCATACAGGGAAGACAACAGGTCGTAAGGTGGAATTATGACTGTGAACCCTCTGAGGGTTAATTACTTTAAAATTAGGTGTGTAAAATGATCATTAAACGCTATCTAGTAATGCCAAAAAGTGATGTGACCTATAAACTTTTCTCGTTAACTAGTTGGGAGTGATAGCAAATGGAATATTTTAAGGCATTCAAATAATGTTGGATAGAATTACGATGTTTGGAGACTTTATGTGTCGATCTTCGTAGTTTCGTTCTACTAGACTTCGCCATATACTAACGATATTCTAATACTATATACTAACGATATACGATAAAATGGCATATCAAGATTGTGAGATCCTTTGAAATATTTTACCATCCCGATTTTCCCTTGAGTTAATGTGGCCATATACATCATCTCCCCTTATTACAAATAGCTGTCCGTTTTCCAACAGTAATCGGCCAAACGTAATGTTTCGACTCGTCTCTTTCTCAATGAGTCTTTCCACTTATGTAGTAGAGTTGGATCGACACAAACTTTATCAAACATTCAAAATGCCTATCTATGGAATAGTTGTCTTTTGGGTTCCTGTAATTAAAAGGATTTCATAAAATGTGCTATTATTGGGGACACCTTGCTTCTAACCCTCTGAGAGAGATTTCCGAGTAGTGTAGTATTGTTTTTACCCCACAACACAACCTTAATGTGACTCAATAACTACATCTATTGGTTGAAAGAATCCACGGAATCTTCCAACCGTTAGAAAGATACTATTCGCACTTTCCTATAATAAAATCCTTTGAAAGGATTCTATTGGTTCTTTCCTTAGAATAGAATCATTTGGGGAGATTATATTGCTCCTTTCCTTAGAACAGAATCACTGGAAAGATTCTGTTACTCTATTCCTTGGAATATAATCTTTTGGGAAGATGTTATTGCTTCTTTCATTGGAATTGAATCATTTGGAAAGATTCTATTTCTCTTTTCCTTAGAATACAATCATTTGAAAACAATCTATAGCTCCTTTCCTTAGAATGGAATCATTTAGAAATACTCTATTGCCCATATCCTTAGAATAGAATCATTTGGAAAGATTATATTGCTCTTTTCTTAGAATAAATTATTTGGAAAGATTCTGTTTCTCTTTTCCTTATAACAGAATCATTTGAAAAGATTCTATTTCTCTTTTCCTTATAGTAGAATCATTTGGAAGTATTATATTACTCATTTCTTCACAGTAGACTCATTTGGAAATATTCGATTGCTCCTTTCTTTTGAATAAAATCCTTTGCAAAAATTCTAGTTGTCCTTTATTTGGAAAATAATCATTTCGAAAGATACTTTTGGTCCCTTCCTTCGAGTAGAATCATTCGAAAGATTTGTATTGTTCCTTTCCTTGGAATGGAATCCTTTGGAGTGATTCTGTTGGTATTTTCCTTGGACTTGATTCCTTTAGAAAGATTATATAGGTCATGAAGGTCAAAATTAGTTAGAAGTAATGCAGTGAAGACTACAGGTGTCAATTTGGAATTATGCTTGCGGATTCTTCTAAAAAGTTAAATTTTTAAGTACTCGACAGGATTCCCGAAATCGGGATGCCGGTAGCATGGTACTGGCACGACAAGGGATCCGAGGTACAAGTGGAATGTTTCTATACTCTAATGTGCAGTTTTTATTACAAATCTTTTGCTAACAGTTAGTATGCAAAGGTTTGGTTTGTCACTCTACGGTCATTTTTTACAACACGAATGCTAATTAAACCTGGATCTGCGTCATAAAGCATATTCCGAACAACTACAAACATGCTTGCTAGGATCGGGATACGAAACCATACTGCTGAACCAAGGGTCAGACGTTATCACGCAGCCATTAGACCGACAAAGAGTGGAAATGGAGATTGAAAATTACACATTTAATCCAAGTTAAATATTGAGTACTTGGAATACATTGATGTATTTTATAACGGGCCCGTTATCAAAATTGGTTATGGGGCCCGTCATCTAATTTAGTTCTGGGGAAAGAATCATATAAACTGGTAATGGCGACCTTCCTCTAACCTGGTAATGGGGACCGTCGTCTCTGGAGCAAGAGACATCTAACGAGGTAATGGGGATCGTCGTCTAATCTTGTACCGTGGTATGTGTAATCTAACCTGGTAATGGTGACCATTATATAATCTTGTATAAGAGTCATATAACCTGGTAATGGGGACCGTCGTATAACCTAGTACTAGGGAAAGAGTCATCAAACCTGGTAATGGGGACCATTATCTAATCTTGTACTGGGGAAAGAGTCACCAAACCTAGTAATGGGGACCCCTCACCTTGTACTTGGGCAAGAATCGTCTGATCTCGTAATGGGGACAGTCGTATAATCTAGTAATGAGGGAAAAGTCATCAAACCTGGTAATGTGGACCGTCATCTAATCTTGTACTGGGGAAAGAGTCATCTAACCTAATAATGGGAAAAGATTCATTTAACCTAGTAATGGGAAAGAGTAATCTAATCTAGCACTGGGGTAAGAGTTATCTAACGTGGTAAGGACCATTATTTACACTTGTACTTGAAGAAAAGTCATCTAACAAAATAATGGGAACCTTTGTATAATCTAGTAAAGGGGAAAGTCAACAAATTTGGTAATGGTTCCCTTAATTTAAATTAGTAATGAAACCTTCATTTAACCTAGTACTGGGGGTCATCTATTTTATTCTAAGGATTTTATAATACGATTATGTTTCCGAAACTTGATATAGTAATAGAGGTCAAATGTATTTGGAATGAAAATGAGACAATATACACAAGGATGTAATTATTCGATAATGTCAATTTTTGTTTCAATAAATTAAATCGGCAGAAAACAATTTCAATGTCAAAAGTATTTTTAAATGTGTGGATCGGTTTACATAAATGAAGATACATTTTACAAAAGAAATGATTTTAAAATGTCTCAACATGTCATACTTTGCTGCAATAGACTAACTTATATTTTTTCATTGTTTTGACTCAATAAAAAGAAAAATGTTTCAAAGGTACTAAATTGGCATAAATCAATTTCAATATCAAGGATTTTAAATTGGGCAGATTGTTTTTCATATATCAAGACATATTTTACAAAAGAAAGATGATATTCTTCAATGAACTGATTTAAATTGTTTCACGGCTTTGGCTCAACGAAAGCAAATTATATGCCAGATACTAAATTGATATAAATCAATTTAAATGTCAAAAGTATTTTTAAAAGTGTAGATTGTTTTTCCTAAATGATTACAAGTTACAAGAGTCGATATAAATGTTTCAACGTATAAGTAATGTTTCGATCGACAAATTTAAATATTTCTCTAGTTTGACTCAAAAAGCAAAAGGTATGTCAAAGGAAAGTATTATGTTTTGAAATGAATATTTCTTAGAAGGAAAACATAAGACATTTGTTACGATTCCACTTGCTTTGTCAGGGGATATTCTATTAAACATATACATAGATATGAATAATAAAAGTACTTGTAATATCAGTTTTATTGATTCTTCTTCAAAAGTCATTTAAATAAAATTATGTAGGATGTATGAGTAATTGATGAGAATTCCTTCAACCTTTGATCCAAATTTTCATCTTCTCCAATTGAATAGAGTCGGATTTATGCTAAAAGCTAAACTTTTCTTCTATATCTTTTATTTAAATGAAATTTCATTACGTTTTTCTATTTTCTGTTTTACATTTCAATGGTTTCGGTTATTTAAATGGAATTTTTATTTTCCGGGTTTGATTCAGGGTAAATTATTGCTCCGTATCATTAATCAACGGTAAATACATTTTTGGGATTTTCGAACAATCGATGATTTTTGCATGAATATTTACAATCTCGTATCATAATCCCTTGGCAATGCTTTGTTACTTTACATTTCCAAGAATTCAATACTTTTGTAATTGAGTTGGAACATAACTTAAAAATATTTACTTCTGATGTCCAGTCATCATTTTCGAAATGTTTTTCCTGCTTGCATTCTAAGGATCAAACTGTAAATAAAGAATATATATATATATATATATATATATATATATATATATATATATATATATATATATATATATATATTGAAACCTGAAATAGATATAGATAGATATAGGTAAATTCAATTTAAGGTGCAGTGTCAGCTTATCTCCTGACTTAGTAATCGAATACTTTAAGAAACTTTGTTCCAAGCCTGTGAAAACACAGTTATTTAATTCATTCCTTATAAATACGACGAATGATGAAGCGGTTGTCACTTTCCGTGAGATTGCGAACGCATGCTGCACAATCAGCTGCTCCCATGAATTAGAATCTGAGTGTTCCAAATATGGCACATCAAAAATATTTCAAAATTAACCCCGATTCAATAAAGTTTACTTCATTTACCCCACTACGAAACAACTAAATTAGGCAACACTAACACTTCAATTTCGGGTGTCACATTCGCTTGTCCCCCGACTAAGTAACCGAATACTTTAAAAAACGGTGCACCAAGCGGGTGAAAACACAGTTATTTAATTGATTCCTTATAAATACGACGAATGATGAAGCGGTTGTCACTCTCCGGGAGATGGCGAACGCGTAATTTAAGAACACATTTCGAGGATTTAGGGTTTCTTCTTTATCGTATAATTACGCAGTCAGTTCTTCCCATGAATTAGAATTTGAGGAAGATCTATGGTATTACGACATCCTAGACAGGATGTGTAAAATGATAAGGTGGGGGAAAGATCACTTGTGGAGGGATGCTGCTTTAAGGCATTAAAACTTGCTTCTACAGAAAATCTCGTTTCGAAGAGGTGATGTAGACGACATTATTTACGATTGTTTGTTTGTCTTGCAGTTGCCCTGTATATGTATGTTATATATGGCTATTGTTTTATGGATGTTGCTTGTGACTGTTACTTTTGGATCTTATTGATTAACCCTCCTGGTGGTTTATTTTCGCGTCGAAAACTGCCCTGTAGTGGCCAGCCTCTGATGCAGAAACCGACATGCGAATTCCAAACACCGAGACCGAACAAATTTTGACAGCACGTTATGAGTACATTGAGCACTCATTATGTGCGCATTGAGCACACTGAGCGCACAGTATGGGCATATTCAGCGCGCATCCGGAGGACATTGAGCGTAGATTATGTCCACTTTGAGCGCACATTTTGAGCACAATTAGCACTTGTGTACGCATTAGTAGTACATTGAGCGTAGGTAATGCCACATTGAGCACTCATTAGTACTACATTGAGAGTAGATTACGATCACATTGAGCACACATTATGAGCACATTGATCACATTGAGCTCACAGTATGGGCACATTGTGCGCACATTGAGCGCGTACTAGGAATACATAAAAGCTTAGACTATGACCACTTTGAGAGCACATTTTTAGCACATTATGAGCACATTGAGGGCGCATTAGGAGTTCATTGAGTGGGCATTATTATGACATTTTGAGTTCTTTTAAAGCCCATTTCATTCAGTTTTTCGGGTTTATAATCAATACTCAATCATTTCTGAAAGAACATATTGCATAAAATTTCGAGTAACGTGCCAAACACATACTAGGAAAATAATAACAGGTAAGTGCCGACACACTTAAAAATAAACGATTCTTAAACAACTGTTTAACTGAGCATCACATTTTGTGTTATCAAACTGACATCTTAAACTGCTTTCAACATTGGTCCTTTAAAAGGAAACACAAGTAACACAAAAAGCAAATAATAATAGGTAAGTGCTGGCACTTAAATGCTCTATTCTTGAATAACTATATAACTGAGTATTATTTTGCATTATAAAACTGACACCTAAAACTGCTTTCAAACAGCACTGTCCTTTAAAAGAAAATACTAATAACACATACAAACAGATAGTAACAGGTAAGTGTAAACACTTAAATGCACAATTCTTAAATAACTATATAACTGAGAATACTTTTGCATCATGAAACTCATATTTAAAACTACTTTTAAAAGCACTGTTTAAAATATAAAATACTAATAACACATATAAACACATAGTAACAAGTAAGTGTAGACACTCAAATGTGTGCGATTCTTAGATAACTATATAACTAAGTACTATTTCACATTATGAAACTGACACCTAAACCTGTTTTCAAACAACACGATTTTTAACAAAAAATACTAATCACATACACTACAAATACTAACAAATAGTAACAGGTAAGTGTAAACACTAAATGCACGATTCTTAAATAACTATATAAACGAGTATTATTTTACACATTACGAAACCGACACCTAAAACTGTTTTCAAACAACACTGTCCTCTAACAGAAAATACTAATACATTTTATTCTGCATGAAGACTTCCATGTATAACTTTGCCTTCAGCATCTCTTCTTGGCTTTGCTCCAAACTTAAAGAGATTAGAGTTCTCAGAGAGTTGACCCACACTGAGAATCGTTTATCAAATTCGCTCTTGGCAATAGACCATGACTATTGTTTATTAAATAGACCATTCTAAATAGAGCTGTCCGAAGGAATTTCAGGATGTGTTTCGGGGAAATAAGATCGTTCATTTATGAAATTGATTCTTTCCTGTGCAAAAGTAGTTGAAACTTCCGCAGGAACGGTCAAATTCGATTAGGCGGTTGCTCTGTTGTTTTTGAGTTACGACAATAAAAATAATTTTCAATGTGCTCGCTATGAGCATTCTAGAGTGGGATGATAGGTATCAGTATCCTAGGAGAAAGCCACTATTTCATCACTTTAATCTTATGACCAATATTCCAGTGTTTTACTTGTGACGTTACTTTCATTTACTTAAGGTGTATATGTTACAGTGAAAGACCGAAATTGGAGAATGTCAATATTCTCCGGTGAATGTCGACACATACCAAATACGTCGGTGAAAGACCGAATATTTGGTTATATTCATATACATTCGGACCATCGCCGGTGTATGTCGACAAGCACAGATAAGCTCTGGTGGGGGTCGAAACGAGAAGCCGAGAAGGCGGAGAGGCCACAGCCAGAGGCCTCTCCGCCTTCAGTTTAAGTTGCAATAAATAAGATTGTATAACGTTAATCACATAATTTATGTGTAAGTTTATTATTGGTATTATTTTCTTTTCTCATTTAGAATATACTGTTCGTTTTAGGTTCAACAATTCATTTACATGTGCTGTCACTTAAGCTTTCTCCTATTTTGACATATATCATAATATGTTAATCAAGTATGATTTAAAAAGTTGCATTTTTGTCTTAACGTAACAAAAATATTTTTATTCAACATTCACCATCGGTGCATGCTGAATGTCGACATTTACCGGTGTAAGTGAGAAATAATGATATTTTGCAGATATTTCGGACATACACCAAGCGACTATGTGAATGTTGACATTCACTGGAGAATATCGGCATTTGCCAGATATCGGTCTTTCACAGTAACATATACACTAGAAATCACGAAAACTGACCAGAATATCGATTTTGTTTTTATTGCTTCAAAATATTTCCCAATTTCCGAGCTTTTAAAGGATAGCAAGATCTTGTAAACATTCAGAATACTTTTCTAGTTTTGTTAGCTACTGTTACCATGTACAAACATGTTTCCAAAACTTTAAACTAAATTTCTGAAGAACTTTGGTTTTGCAATACGATGCTTTGTTCAAACAATGATAAGTCAACAATGAATTTATCTATTATAATTATTTTTGTATCATTATAATCTATATAGTACAGTGAATGGTATGAACCTCTATCAGAATTTTTAGTTAAGAAATTAATTTTTAATTGATTCTTAAATGTTAAAATTCCTAAAAAAAGTCTTGATTTTTTATACTTCCTTGATGAAAACAATTGTAAAAAATAACCTATTGCCTCTAGCAACTTGATTGAGGATCAAAACATGAGAAATAACATTAGGGATGATTTCCAACAGGAATTGTCTTTCTGAACAAATTAGAATTTGAGAAATTCCTGTTAAAAAACATGCTAATTGATAATTAGATAAAAATTCTAAATCATCTAAATTAGATCTATTATCTATGGTATCTAAATTATATAATTAATAATTAGCTTCACCTGATTTTCTCCCACTGAAATGATTTAAACATAAGCCAATGACTTGGGGAAAAACTGGATTTTTAAAGTCAAAATAAAAAAGATCTTCTAGTGTATATACAACTTAATCGTACACCTTAATCTATCAATATCGTAATGATAATTTAGGGTTTATAGCTCTCCTATGACTTAGAAAAAAATAGGGTCATGTTATGTTTTGGTTCCTATTACAAAAATATTTTGACTACCCTATGGGCGGTTTATACTATATCCTAAGTACCGGTGGTGGACAAAATAATATGAACACCCATATGAAATTGGGTCGTACTTAGTCCTTGCAGTACAGTCACGCCTCCAAGTATTTCCAAGTGTTTCCACTAAGCACGTTTTTAATATCTTGTAAAATGTTGGATAATATACCCTACATGGTTTGCACAAGATTACACAAGACTTGCGAATCTTTACTGTAGGAAACATTTCCCCCAGTGCAGGTTCATAACACTAAAAAGAAGGAAGGAGCCTTTTTGGCCCCTCTCGTTGTTTCCCGCCCTGTAATTCCCATGCCCATGGATTGAATAAGTTGATATTTCAAGACTAAATTTTTTACTCATACTTAAAGTGTATTTAATCACTTTGGTCTAGCTGTCATAGAATCGGAAATAATAAACCGCACACGTAGAAAGACGGAAAGGGACCAAAATGGTCCCTATCTCATTTCACAGAGATAGCTCGAAAATTTTCCTGATTGATGGCTATAATTACCTTGTAACAACATTGAAAGTAGTTGTATTTTGTCTTCCTCTCTACATCCTGTTTACAAGCGTTGAAAGCCCTCCCCAGCTGTGAGCAAAGATTAGCAACACAATAAATGCGATTTAGTAGTGTGTGGCGACACACTTTGGGAAAAGGAAGAAACATAACCACGGATAACTTTTTACATCCTTAAAATTGTGTAAACAATTGAAATCGAATTGCACAAGCCTCGTAGGAACACTGAGAAAAAATCCCAGAGAGGTGGCACCAAAAGCAAAGATGGGAAAACAACCGCTTCATACCACGATATTGTTCAGAAAAAGCTCAGGTATAACGCTTACTGATTATCAGAGAATCAAAACTGTTCTGTTATTAAGTTCTATTCACCCTATTACCATTGATAATAATGAGAAGACACCAGAAACTGTATATTTTTATAACCAAAGTACGACTTCGACAAAGTAGACCAAATGGTACGCCTGTACACTACAAAATCGGGATCTCGTCGCTGGCCTATGCAAGCATTTTGTAATATTTTAGACATGTCTGTGGTAAATACTTGGGTTTTGTATAAAGAAAAGTGACGGAAAGCGGAAGCGTAGCAGGAGAAATTTCATCCCGTAGCTTTGTGAGGAGCTTCGTACTCCATATGTGGCATCTAAAATTAATGCAGCAAATAGATTTTGTCCTAGGTAGTTACAAAAGTAGACATCACTAATAAAAGGTTGAAGTGCAGAGCATGGAGATTTTGCATGGGAACTAGTGAAAAAATAGCTGCGCAAATTGCAAAAAGGCAATATGCGGGAAATGCTAATGGAGAGAATTAAAATTTGCTGATTACTTCAATGAATGAACAAAATAAAATTATATAAGAAACAGGTCAGTGCTAATTTTCAATTTGAATACTAGTATATATATATATATATATATATATATATATATATATATATTCTATTACTTATTATCTATCATTTGACACTTAAATAAGCTGTATAATATAATATAATGCTCAATAAGAGCCAGGGGCCAGATTGGCCTTCCGTCTTTGTAGGTATAAGGAAACTTCCCTTCTTTCTTGTGTTAAAAACCGTTAGATATGTTTGTTAACACACCTCACATGTCTGCACAAAATTACACAAGATTTGAGAATCTCCATTACAAGAAGTATTTCCCCATTGTACACGTTCTTAATATCCACTTAAACTGTTTATAAATGGCTTTACATTTCAGCGTAACATTACTCCCGACTTTCGAATCTTACCTGACGGAAATATTTCCATTACACACATTCTTAAAATATGTGTAAAGTGTTTGTTAACATTCCCAACATTTTGTAACAAAATTACTGACGACTTGCAAGTCTCAACTACAGGAGACATTTCCGTTGTGCATGTTCTAAATATGTCTCTTACATTCTCTTAAATATAAAGAGTTTGTTAATATGCCCTCATTTTCCAGCAAATTGCGAATCTTAACTGTAGGAAATATTTTAATTGTATGCACGTTCTTAATATTTGTGTAGTGTTTGTTCATAGACCCTATATGTCTGCAGAAAATTACTCACCACAATCTTAAGTGTAGGAAACATTTTCATTGCGCACGTTGTTAATATCCATGTAAAGAATATGTTAATAGACCCTACATGTCTGCACAAAATTATTCACAACTTGTGAATCTTAAGGATAGGAAGCATTTCATTGTGCACGTTCTTAAAATACGTGTAAAGTGTTTGTTACTATTCCCGACATTTTGTAACAAAATTACTGACGATTTGCGAGTCTTAACTGCAAGAAACATTTTCGTTGTGAATATTCTTAATATACATGCGAAATGTTTGTTAATAAACTTTACATGTCTGCACAAAATTACACAAGACTTGCGAATCTTATCTGCAAGAAACATTTCCCCATAGTGCACGTTCTCAATTTCCACGTAAAATGTTTGTTAATGACCCTGCTTTTCAGAGCAAAATTACTCACGACTTGCGAGTCTCAACTGCAGGAAACATTTCCCCATTGTACACAATCTCAATATCAGTGTAAAGAGTTTGTTAATAAGTCCTACATTTCTGTGGGTAATCACTCACGACTTGCGAGTCTCAACTGCAGGAAACATTTCCCCATTGGGCACAATCTCAATATCAGTGTAAAGAGTTTGTTAATAGGTCCTACATTTCTGTGCAAAGTCACTCACGACTTGTGAGTCTCAACTAAGGAAACATTTCCCCATTGGGCACAATCTCAATATCAGTGTAAAGAGTTTGTTAATAGGTCCTACATTTCTGTGCAAAGTCACTCACGACTTGTGAGTCTCAACTAAGGAAACATTTCCCCATTGGGCACAATATTAATATCAGTGTAAAGAGTTTGTTAATAGGTCGTACATTTCTGTCACGACTGTCGCAAAATCAGTCACGACTTGCGAGTATCAATTGCAAGAGACATTTCCCCATTGTACACGTTCTTAATATCCATGTAAACTGTTTGTTAATAGACCCTACACTTCTGCTCAAAATTACTCATCACTTAGGAATCTCAACTGGTGGAAATATTTCCATCATACGCGTTCTTAATATCCGTGTAAAGAATTTGTTAATAGGCCTACATTTCGGCACAACATTACTAGTGACTTGCGAATCTTAGTTTTAGGAAATATTCCCATTGTGCACGTTCTTAAAATCTGTAAAGTGTTTGTTAATGACCCTACATTTCTTAGCAAAATTACTCTCTACTGGCAAATCTCCACAGGAGGAGAGCTTTACCCACTGTTCACGTTCTTAATATCCTCGTGTAAAGTGTATGTTAATAGAGCCCTACATTTCGGTTTTATTTTAATAACTTACTCCCTCCAGAAAACGAGCTCTAGAAAAAAAGTGTCTTCTTAATGTTCATTTTGCGATGCTCAGTTAAATTCGAATGCAAAAAAAATCCATTTTTCAATAACGGCTTTCAAGAACGTGACTATGTTACTTCTCTTTAACTTGAAATTTTTTCCATCTCTGGGCACTAAGGTGTTTTTAAATGCCTGGCGTAATTACGAAGCATTAATTTTTTTCACAATCTTTCTCCAGCAACCCCTTCGTTAGCCCGTCATAATGTGTTATTAAATACTCTCCAACTTTCAGCAAGGTTTTAAGTTTATGGCGACGCTACATTTCCAATGCAAGTCTTATCGACGTTAATGCCCTTGCAGATAATTCTTTTCTTTCGGAATGCTTAGACTTTTTTTCAACTTGCAAATTGCCTAAGAGGGGGAGAGAGTAAGGCAAAAAGTCATCGATGTATAAAGCAGTGGACACCGAAGTCTCTTAAAGATAACAAAAAACCGAATCGACGTCGGCTGAAAGTGACCTGGAAGAATCATTCATCAAGATGTATTCATTAAGTGCATTGATGGAGATATTTTTTATGGAAATTTCTCCGCGAAATCTTAAAGACATTCGACAAAGAGTATAATAATTTATTGCGCTCTTCTAATAACATTGCTTCTAATGGATGGGCAATAATGGCATGGACTGTGTAATCCATGTCGGTATACATAATGAATCTTGCTTCGTTTTTTGGAAGGAAAATAACACATTAAAATACGATATTGGAGTTGTCGCATCGCTTTGCATGGGATCTGAAAATCTATTAGGGATTCACGTTGCGTTCTGCCTCAAATGCTTTAAGGCTGATCTTGAAAAATGTACTAGTTCTTATGGCAACTATGAAGAAAATACACCTTGAAAGAATTCAAATTACTTTTATCCAGTAGAGATGCAACCCTTTTTTGCATGCACTCCTGGGGATCAAATAAAAAATATGCAAAATTGGAAAATTCGTTTGAAAATTAAGAATTGGTCCATAATATTTTGAACGTTCGTTAGAAGAAATCAAAAAATCGTTTATGATAGAAAGATCTGTATCTGTTCTATTTTGTCTCTTTCTATGTCTTTTGTCTATCTCTATCTGTTAAGTTTTGTCTATCTTTGTTCTCTTTATCTGTATCGATCTGTTGTGTTTTGTCTGTATGTATGCTTGTCTGTATCTGTTCTGTTTTGTCTCTCTATCTGCTTTGTATGTCTATTTCTTCTGATCTGTCTGTCTATCTGGTTTTTTGGATATCTTTATCTGTTTTGTTTTGTCTGTCTCTCTATTTGTTTAGTTTTGTCTGTCTTTCTATCTGTTTAGTTTTTTTTCTTTCCATCTGTTTAGATTTGATTGTCTCTTTATTCTCTTTATCTGTCTCTGTCTTTTGTTTATCTGTCTCTAGCCGTCGTGTTTTGTCTGTATGTATATGTTCTATTTACTGTTTTGTTTGTCTCAATTTTTCGTGTTTTGTCAGTCTGTTTCGATCTGTTGTGTTTTGTCTATCTGTATCTCTTCTATTTTATCTCTCTTAATCTGCTCTGTGTATGTCTATCGGTTTTTTTCCATCTCTATCAGTTTAGTTTTGTCAGTCTTTATTATCTATTTAACATTTTATATTTGTCTTTAATTTTGTCTGTCTCTGTTCTTTTCTTTTATCTGTCTCTGTTCTTTTTTTCTGTCTATCTCTTTTATTTATCTGCATCTATCTTTCGGGCTTTGTCTGTCTATCTGTTCTATTAAATCTGTTCGTTTGTCTTTATCTTTAGCATTTTTCTGTCTGTCTGTATCAGTTATGTTTTGTCTATCTCCATCTGCTCTATCTATCTCTAATTCTTCTGATCTGTCTGTCTCCATCTGTTTTGTTTGGTATATTTGTTTTCTTTTGCCCGTTTCTTTTCTTTTATCTGATCTGTCTGTCTCTATCTGTTTTGTCAGCCTGACTCTATTTGTCCTGTTTAGTCTGACTCTGTTTTCCTCGGTCTATCTGGAGTAATCATGTAAGTATAATCACACTAACCTACATCTTATAAAGTGATACTAAATATAATTAAAGTACGGAGCTTGTAAGTACAATCCGTCTCACAACATTATGAAATAAATCATAAATATTCAAAGTAAAACAGAGAGAGGTGAATTATACTTGCATACACATATACCTACACATTTAAATGCGTCTTAACAGTACACACATAACAAAATATAATCTGTCCTTTCTGCAATTCATTTTCTACTACAATTGTGTTTCTTCTGAATCGCTCCAATAAATAATCGATCATTTCAGAGTTAATACCATGTCTCAATTTGTGCAACCCCTAATGCCATCTGATGAAATTTAATTGGATTCCCTCTCCGAAGTGGAATTTGAACCCTTCAAACTATTTAAAAACCACGATCACTTCCTTGGGGATTGAATACGGTGATTTGAATAATTGTCCTCCGATAATTAATTTATCAAAAGAAAGCGACTCTTTTGTCCCGATCACAGAGGAAACCCAGCCTCAGACTCGCAGATTGCAATAACTTACCAATCTCCTCGGCTCTTTAATTTGAATTGTACGCAATTGCAATCTTTCTTACCGTCATTTCGATTCCAGTAATTTACGCCGTTGTTATTTGTCCTCGAAGGCAGGAAAACGCCTGTCCTTGCGAGACAAACAAGGAGAGACAAGAGGTTAATTAAATTCCTTCACAAAGTACCATTAAGTATTGGGAAATATGCTTCCACCCAGAAGAGCGTAACTTGCACACTGAAAGACAGATAGCTTTTAGTAACTTGACAGAAGTATTTTGTAATAGTTTTTGAAATAGGAGTTTATTGTAATGTCCATTTGATTAGATTAGATTTATTTGAGGTCACCTTAAATATATATGTACATATCCCCTAGAATCAAGGATAGTACTGAATTCGTACCAAGCAAAGTCACCTGATCTCAATCAAATAGATCATGCTTAGTATGCACTAGGATAACACAACACAATCAAGGACTTCACCAGAGGAAAGGTGTGCTCTGTTGCACGAATTAAATTGTATTTGTTGGAGGTCACATTAAATAGACACATGTCCGAAAATTATGGATCGTACTGAATTCGTATCAAGCAAGGTCACCTGATCTCAATCCAATAGAGCATGCTTGGGAAGCATTCGGATTGCAGCCTACACAACACCAACAAGGACTTCACAAAAGCCAAAACGTGCTATAGTTCACGATTGGGATTCCTCATTACAGGTCAGCACGGTCACATTGTTCCTATGAAGTTGCGTTAAGTAAAGAAAAAAATGTCTTTTTTGCGATAACTAAAACCTAAATACAATGTGTTCACCTAAGAATTCTTTTCCCACTTCTTTAGTTCGAAGTAGTGCCACGTGGCAATGTGGGTGATGTTATCTTACCCCACATAGTTTGAGTAACTATTTAAAACCGCACTCTTTTCCGTGGGGATTGAATAAGATCTTTTGAATAATTTTCCTCCGATAATTAATTTATCAAAAGAAAGCGACGCTTTTGTCCCAAGTAGAGCAAACCCAGCTCTACTCGTAGTAACTTACCAATCTTCTCGGCTCTTTAATTTTAAATGTGTGTAATTGCAATCTTTCCTAACGTCATTTCGATTCTAATAATTTATTTGTCCTCCAAAGAAGGAAAACGCCTGTCCTTGCGGGACAAACAAGGAGACAAGAGGTTAATTAAATTCCTTCGCAAAGTATTAAGTATTGTGAAATATGCTTGCACCCAGAAGAGCGTAACCTGCACACTGAGAGATAGATGGCTTTTAGTAACTTGACAGAAGTCTTTTGTAATAGTTTTTGAAATAGGAGTTTATTGCAATGTCCATTTGATTAGATTATATTTGTTTGAACTCAACTCAAAGACACATGTCCGAAAATTAAGGATGCCACTGAATTCGTATCAAGCAATGTCACCTGATCTCAATCCAATAGAGCATGCTTGGTATGTACTAGTATAACACCACCACCAAGGACTTCACCAGAGGAAAGGTGTGCTCTAGAGCCCGAATGGGATTCCTGGTCTCTGGTCAGCACGGTCACATCGCGTCTGTATTAGTTTTCTTTTAACCCTCCTGGTGGTTGTGTCGACGAGGTATCTCGCTATTAGCAAAACAAATCAGAACTTGTCAAACGAGATATCTCGTCATTAGAAGACACGATCACGATCATTAGAAGACAACTGATTAGATCTTGATCTCGTCATCATCAAACATTGGCGATATCCTGATGACGAGATATCTCTTAGTCACTACTTAGAGGGTTAACAGACTTACTTAATAATTGGCCGATTTGTTGCTGATAACGATATCAAGATCTGGTCAGTTTTTCCTTATGACGAGATATCTCGTCCATCAAGGCCTGGTTAGTTTTGCTAATGACGAGATGAATCGTCGAGACAACCGCCTGGGGTTAAAAAGTGTAAACATTTATTGCAATTGTGTTTTATTTCTATAAAAATGTTCTGAAACACTTGCGAACTTAAGAACTTGTACAGTAATCAAAAATGATTCGAGCACGATTTTTAAGTCAGAAATACTGGGAATTATAAGAGAAAGCTCAATATATCCAGAATAAAAGAATTTAATAGATAAATTTTTAAAAATTAATCAAAAATAAATGAGTTTAAACGTGCAATTTATCAAACATAAAAAAACTCCTATACGAGTTTTTAGGGAAAATGTAAGGTGCATATAAACAATAGAAATCACGAAAATAGATCAGAATATCGATTTTTCTATTGCTTCAAAATTTTTTGCAACTCAGCTTTCAAACCATACTAAGATCTAGTAAATATTCGGAATATTTTTCTAGTTACAAGGGTTTTTCGTTTTTTCGTAAACATGTTTCCAAATTTTAAACTCAAATAGCTGAAGAAGTGTTTTTGCAATAGGATGCTTTGTTCAAACGGTGATAACTCAACAATGAATTGATCTATTATAATTATCTGGTATCATTATTATCTCTATAATACAGAAGATATTTTGACCTTTAAGCAGTTATTAATTAAGAATTAAATTTTAGGTTGATTTTTAAATGTTAAAACTGCTGAAAAAATCTTGATTTTTTTATACTTTCTTGGTGAAAAAGAATTGTAAAGAAAATCTATTCCCTCTAGCAACTTCATTGAAGGTCAAAATATGAAGAGGAATGTTATATATGAATAATTTCCAACAGTAATTATTGTCTTCCTGAGAACAAATTAGAAGTTGAGGTATCATTATTCAAAAAACATGCTAATTAGCTATTATACATAAATTAGATAGTTAATGATTAACTTAATCTGATTTTTTCACACAAAAATTATTCTAAGCATAATATGTTATAAAAACTGGATTTTTAAAGTGACTATTATAAATCTTCTTGTGTATGAGCACACCTTAAAAAATGACAAATTTTGAATTATTCTTGAAAATAAAATAAGAATTATTTCAAGTTTACTTACGATTGAATTAATTTTACATAGGTTTGGGGTACTTGTTTTATTTTATATACATAAATGAATTTTTAATTAATATGACTTGTGTTTTTTAATTTTACACTCATTTGTGTTTTATAATTTTATACTCATTTGTGTTTTTTAAATCTATCTACATTTGTATTTTTAAAATTTTATACACATCTGTATTTTTTAAATTTTATACAGTTTAGTGTTTTTTAATTATTATTGTATACATAATAATTAATATGTTAATTGTATATGCTATATATATAAATTTTAAAAAATCTTGTGTATTAGCACACCTTAAAAAATGACAAATTTTGAATTATTCCTGAAAATAAAATAAGAATAATTTCAAGCTTACCTACGATTGAATAAATTTTATATACATTTGGGGTACGTATTTAATTATATTAATTATTACATAGTTATTAAAAAACACAAATGAGTATGAAATTAAAAAACACAAGTTATATTAATTAAAAATGCACTTATGTATGTAAAAATACATAAGTGCATTTTTAATTAATGTAACTTGTGTTTTTTAATTTCATACCCATTTGTGTTTTTTAATTATATCTACATTTGTGTTTTTTAAATTTTATACACATCTGTGTTTTTTTTAAATTTTATATATATAAGTGCGTTTTTAATGTTATATATACTTGTGTTTGGTGTATGAGTACGCAAATTCAACGTAGTATTGGCACACACAAGTACAATCATAGTAAACAATAAACAATTCAATGGAAGTGCTCATACAAATCTACAAAAATTTCTCACGTATATTTTATAAAGTTCTGTATTTGCATAAGATGTCGCCAAAATCATTCTGGCGTAATCGAAACGTATTTCTTTACTTGCATAGCTTCGGAATTTCACAACTTCCTTATAACATCAGTGGAGTTCGGAGCATTCGAAACTGCTAAACCGTATCATATTCTATGTTCCAGTAGGAATATGAAGACACTTCTGTACTTGAAACAGAAAAGCAAAACTTTGCATTAAAATTGACGATTTCAGTGAAAAATAGAGATGGAAAAGTGATTCTATATTCTACTTTGTAAAGAACAATGTTGGAATTTCAGAAATCCATTACAGTATTTGTGGAATCAGGAAACTTTGTAAATCAGACTTGACTTGAAAATAAAGACCCCGATATGTTTAAAGTAGAGCAACAATATATATTAAACAGATTTTTCAAAAAAGTACAGATGTACAGTTTGAAATATAATGTACAAATTGAAAAAAGTTATGATTAAACTACAGATTTTTCTTTATTTGTTAACTTATATTTCATTTTGTTATGTGTTGCTACGATGAAAATGTGTTTTATCAACAATCATGCCGTTGCTTTTATGCTCCCTTTCTTTAGGGCATTTATGTAATCCAGAAATATTGCGAGGTACTGGAATAGAGCTATATTTAAACAGCACAACTATATGGATTAAACAGATTTTATAAAAGATATAGTAAGAAAGATACAGTGGTACCTTGAGATACGAGTGCCCCAACATACGAGTTTTTTGAGATACGAGCCGTCACTAGGTCGATTTTTTTGCTTTGAGTTAGGAGCCAGAATTTGAGAGAGATACGAGCCTGCTTCGGTGACGTCACAACCACCGCTCAAATTTCCGAGTCACGCATTATTCAGTTCACATGTTTACCCCATCTGATGATAGTTATTTTTCTTTTCTCCGACCAGATGCGTCAATTCTAAAAACGGAAATACGGGGTGTATGTACAGTTATTTACATAAATTTTTTTCGTATAACCATGAATCCAAAGAAAGCGAGTGTAAAGAACAGTGGTGAGAAAAGGAAAAAGGTGAATTCCATGGAATTAAAGCGTGAGATAATAGACAAACATGAACAAGGCGAAGCGTAATAGACTTGGCAACGCAGCAAGATCGCACTACTACGATATGTACTATTCTTAAGCAGAACTCGATAAAGGCTATAACTCCAGTTAAGGGCGTTAAAATTATTTCAAAGCTACGCAACTTTGTCCATGAAAAGATGAAGAACCTGCTGCTTTTGTGGTTGACAGACAAGCAGATCACAGGAGACACTGTGACAGAGACTATAATTTGCGAGAAGGCACGAACCATTTACGCAAACTTGCTGCAGCAGACCCCAGATACTTCAGCGCAGGAGGCTTCACAAGAGCAGTTCAAAGCCAGTCGGGGGTGGTTCGAAAATTTCAGGTATGGTGAGACAGCGAGCTCTGATTCTAACGCAGCAGAAGGATTTGTAAAAACCGTAGCCGAATTGATCGAAGTCAAAGGATTCATACCCCAACAATTTTCAACTGTGACGAGAGAGGGCTCTTCTGGAAGAAGATGCCAAGCAAGACTTACATACCGGCAGAAGAAAAGAAGATGCCAAGTCACAAGCCCATGAAGGATAGGTTGACCCTCGCACTGTGTGCAAATGCGAGTGGCGACTGAAAGATCAAGCCGCTGCTCGTATACCACTCAGAAAACCCCAGAGCCTTCAAGACACATAAGGTTTTAAAAGAAAAACTGCGGGCTATGTGGAGAGCAAACCCAAAGGCCTGGGTCACCAAGCAGTTTTTTGTGCAATGGGTGGTCAACTTGGTCGTTGGTCCTGCCGTTAAGAAATACCTCGAGGTTAATGACTTACCCCTGCAAGCCCTTCTCGTCCTTGATAATGCTCCAGTCCACCCACCAAACCTTGAGAACGCCATCCTAGAGGAGTTCATCTTTATAAAGGTTCTCTTCCTTCCACCCAACACCACCCCCATCCTACAGCCCATGGACCAACAGGTGATCTCCAATTTCAAGAAACTTTTTACCAAACACATGTTCCGACGCTGCTTTGAGGTTACTGAGAGCACAAACCTCACCCTTCGAGAGTTCTGGAAGAACCACTACAGCATTGTCATATGCCTTAAAATTATTGATATGGCCTGGCAGGGTGCTACAAAAAGGACCTTGGCCTTGCATGGAAAAGCTGCGGCCTGAGGCTGTGGCTGAAAGGGACTTTGAAGGATTTAGACCTGAACAGAAAGTGCAGGAGATTGTGTCCCTCCCAAAGTCCATGGACCTGGAAGTGGATGAGGGAGACATCGAAGACCTTGTCGCTGCACATTCCGAGGAACTGACCCAATCAGCAACATACGGAGGTTCTGCAGGAGATTGGTACAACTGCAGAAGCGGAGGAGGTTATCTCTTCAAGTGAAATAAAGGGAGTGTTGACAATGTGGGAAAAAGTTTCGGACTTTATTGAAAAGAAACACCGTGAAAAAATTGTAACTGATCGTGCAGCGGCGCTATTTAATGACACTTGCCTAACTCATTTCAGAAACATTCTAAAAGGGAGGAAAAAACAAAGCTCCTTGGACAGGTTTCTGCTGAAACGCCCTGCGGATGAAAGTGGCGAAAGCGTGGCATAAAAGAAAAACTAGTGAAGAAGAAAATTAAGTTAAGCAAAAGTGAAGTGAGAGAAAAAATTAATACCATACGCTAATCGGCTCCGCCAACATCTGTTCATTTCTTTAGATTCTCTTTTATATGTATGTACTCGTATTTGTTTTTATTTTGTTTGTATACAATATTTTTCATAATAAAAAAAATTGGAGTGTTTTTTTGGTGGCTGGTGCGAATTAATCTCATTTCAATTAATTTCAATGGGGAAAATTGATATGAGATACGAGCATTTTGACTTACGAGCTCGGTCATGGAACGGATTAAACTCGTATCTCAAGATACCATTGTAAAATATAACTAGAAAGAAAAAGTGGATTAAATTCCAGTTGTTTATTTATAATGGTACATTTTATTTTGTGGCATGTTGTTACGATGAAAATGTGTTTCATCAACAATTACATCACGTTACTTTTCCTTTCTTTATTAAAGAGAACCGAAAAAGTTTAGAACTAATTTCAAATTGTTGCGCCTCTGCTCAGTTGGAAATATGCAAAGCTATATTTAAGCAAAACAAAGCAACAATATGGATTAAACAAACAGAATTTGCAAAAATATAAACAGAAAGATATAAATATTTCTAAAGAAAATAGTGATTTTATTCGAGATGTTGCTTTATTTGGAATGCTTCATTTTATCATGTCATGCGTTGCTACGATGAAATTGTGTTTTAGTAACAAGAGTATCGTGTTACTTTGCTTCTCTCTTCTTCACAATATGGAATCCACAAAGCTTCCAACTGTTAAACTTAAATATTATGTAATATATACATTTATATGATATGTAAAAATAATATATACAGGGTGCAGCGCAAAGTCCGTACGCGGCCTTTATTTTCGCAACCATTGGTCGTAGACATATACTTCCAATTACAAAAATGTTTCAAATAAGGTTCATTCATTTTATGGCATTTTGAAATTTAAAAAATCAATTTAGTAAAAATTACAAAATCTAACTTTTTATACATTTCCCCGTTCCCTATAGTGATATTTAGTAACAGTTTACACTCATCCTAACAAACGTAGCACAAAAAGTTTCACTTCTGTGTGACAAAAATTGACCGAGATATTTAATTTCAAAGTTTGGGATTTTTTCAGATTTGTTTTGCCTTCATTGAGGGGTCGATTAAAATATAAATTAGAATAATTCGAGATTGAAATCAGGGTGCAACGCCTCTTTTACGGCGAAAGGGGGTTCCCGACTAAGAAAGACGGATGCATGTACAGTAAAGTGAATATGCCCGATTCACTGAAAGCGGTCGCAGCGCCCCAGTGGCGAAACACGGAAGTTTGGAAATCTAACTCGTAACTTGCAGACAAGCATGCAACGGAAAACAATACATAAAGTGGAGAAATCTACTGGATATACTGCTCAAAATGTTAGAACTTAATTCCCTTATATATATATATATATATATATATAACTATCAAATATAACTTTTTTTCAGATTATTTATATGTAATCCTTGGAAAGTAGTTATGGAGAAATTCAGAACAGAGCAACGAGTAAAAATAATTCAATTTTATCAACAAAATCAACGGTTAATTGTATCAACCCAAGGATCTTACATTCTTCATTCGGCGGTGGAGAACACACCAGGTATGGTTGCAGCAAGATGGTGTTACTCCCCATACAGCTCGTCCGGCGGATAATTTCGCGAAACTCTGAATTCAATTGGCCTCCACGCTCACCTTACCTTACGGCTCCAGACTTTTCCTTATGGGGACATCTAAACGAAAGAATATACCGTAACAAACCTCGGAACACCCAGCAATTGAAGGCCAACATCCGTGAAAAAATTGTAGGAATAAGCCAAGAAACAGGACGAGAGGTGATGGAACACACTATAGAAAGAGCCGCCACTATCAAGAACAAAATGGTGGCCATTTGAAGGATATAATCTACAAAACTAATTAAAAATAATTTCCAAGATGTATATCTATTGTTTATAAAAGAATAAAGGTGAATTTTTAATACATAAAAGAGTTATTCTATTTTTAAATGGTCTAGTGACTTTGGAATATTATATATAATATAAAATACTTATATTACATATATTTATATTACATATAATACATATAATATTTATATTACATATAATATTTATATTATTTATATAAATTTATGACTTCATACAAAAACACCCCGAATGTTTACTATGCTGAAATGTTTAGTAACTCTAATTCAAACTAGCAACATATGCATTTATTGCACAATCTATTAGATATAGACCTGCTGAATGAACGAAAATGCGTCAAAATATTCAATTAATATTAAGCATGAGGCCATTCCTTTTTATCACCATATCATGTGGTAGAATGCTAAACGTACTAAGAGGATTCTAAAGGTCAAAGGTCTCACCAATTTCTGATCGGGAATCTGTTATTTAGATTCAATATGTGAGCACTTATTATTTGGGTCATATAGGAAGTGGTGAAATGTGCAGTAGACCATAGACCCTTAACTTTCTGAGAACCACTAGATTTACAAGTAGTGTCATATTACTTTTACCCCACAACATAGTTATTGAATAAATAACCACATCTCTTGGTTGAAAGAATCCATAGATTCTTTAGAAATATTTTATAGGTCCTTTCTATAGAATAGATTCCTTTAGGGGGTTCCATTGGCCCATTCTGTTTAATAAAATATTTTGTAAAGACTATATTGCTCCTTTCCTTAAAATAGAATAATTTGGAATGATTGTATTGGTCCTTTCCCTTGAAACGCGATTTCTTTGGAAAGATTTATTTCTCCTTTCCTAACATTAGAACCCTTTGTGAAAGATTCTATTTCACCTTTCCTTCTTAGAATAGAAAAATTTGGAACGATTCAATCAGTCCATTATGTAAAATAGAATCCTTTGGGAAGATTCTATTGCACCTTTCCTTAAAGTAGAATAATTTAGAATGATTGTATCGATCATTTTCTTAGAGTAGAATGCTTTCGGAAAGGCTCTATTGCGCCTTTCTCCAAAGAATAGAATCCTTTGGAAAGATTGTATGGGTCCTTTCCTTAGAATATAATCCTTTGAAACGATTATATCAGTCCATTCTGTAGAATAGAATCCTTTGGAAGGACTATATTACACTTTTTCTTAGAAAAGAATCCTTCGGAATGATTGTATTGGTCTTTTGCTTAGACTGCCGTAGACTGTTAATTACTTGTCACATTCCTTATATACAGGGGACCACGGTAGCCCGGATGGAATAGTAGTGGCTTAGCAACTGGAAGCTTGAGGGTTTGAAATTCGATCCAATCAAAGACCATCGTTGACGTGGGGGACTTAAATGTCCTCACGTTGGAGTGATGTGGAAATTTGGAAAGTGGGGTAGCAGGTCAGGTGTTGACCTTGGTCCTCTGACGAGGTATTGTCCTAGGATCTTTCCCAGTTACAAATAGCCCAATGCGTTGCTCCAGTGGGATGTTAATTCAACTACCTACCTTATATTCACGACACCGTCTGTGGACCATTCAGAAATGTAACCAATAGAGATTCAATTTATTGGAATTGAATGAAATTTAATTCGGAATATTGAGGATTTCTTGAATTTTCGTGAGTAAATGGTCATGAATCAAAACAAATAGCATATAATGGACGGTATTTCTTGCACATAATCGTGATCTTATAAGTTTAAAGATCCCGAATATACAGAGTGAATAGTAAAGTCATTCATCCAAGTAACTGTCGAACGCAAATAACTACAGTTATGAAAGCGGCGTATTGGTATAGTAAAATGACTATACGCTACATGAATGTTGCAATGAGCAATAATATCATTCCAAATAATTTTATTCAAACGAAAGAATTATTAATCTTTCCCAGGGATTCTTATCTAATAAAAGGACCATTAGAATTTTTCCAATGGATTCTAATCTAAAGAATGGACAATTAGAATGTTTCCAATAGATTATAATTCTAGGAAAGGACCAGTAGAACTTTCCAAAGGATTATATTTCTAGGAAATGACCAACAGAATGTTTCCAAAGGATTATTTTTCAAGGAAAGAAACAAGAAAATCGTTTCATTGGTACCTCTTCTTTCTTATCCCAGTGAAGAGAAGGGTCACGGTAGCCCAGCTGGAAGAATAACGGACTAGCAACCGGAGGGTTGCGAGTTCGAATCCAACCAAAGACCGTCGTGTACAAAGGGGGTTTGTGCAGGTTAAATCTATCGTGGTCTTCTGACACCCTACGCGTCTCGAGACCATGTCCTCAAAAACCCAAAACGGTCGAGTATTATTAGTACAATCACCAACCATTTCTTTCCCCCTTATTTTACTCCTCATCGGAGGACCCCACGTCGGGTCCGAAAACTCCTTGTCTTGATGGGGTCATGCATAAAGTGCTCTTTTCAACTTGTAAGTCGAATTTGGAATTTGATGTTTGTGCTTGCTGACGTTTGGCATCAAAAGCTGTAACACAAACAGCAACACTGGGTTTTTGTATATTTTAGCTCATGTCGAAAATCACTTAAGAGTTTATCCGATCCGCAGGCAGACTGAACTAACAAATGTACGCAGTTAGAAATCGACCCCCTAACACATGATGATCATTTAACAATGCTTCAGGTGACAAGGAACTGTTCGAGAAGCTTTTGTAAAGTGGTGATGACCGATTACCTTCCTCACTGGTAGAGGGAAGAAATGCTGATTACTTTTTCGGCCGTTTCGGGCAGGGAGTGGAGGTTTGAATGCAAAGGCGTTTCGGCCACTGGTCAGAGGGTTAAATGTCCTCACGTTGGCGTGGTGTGGAAGTTTGGAGAGTTGGGTGCCAGCTCAGGTTTGACCTCGTCATCTGACCGTGGATCAAAATTACGTGGTGTTGTCCTCGATCTTAAATCAAAATTAAATTAAATTAAATTAAAATACCTACCTACTCAGTGTAAAAAGCCAAATTACACCAAGTCATTGAGTCTGCGAAAAAGTTTGAAGTATTTTTGCACAAGTCCATGGCATGGGTAGAGCGCGTCTACTATTGATCATAAGATATGGGAGCCATCTCTGTACAGTACGACTTAGCCACCAGTTCATCTTCTTAGTTTAGCCGGGTATTCTAAGGAAAGGACCGATAGAATTTGTCTAAAAGTTGAAAGAACCCACATGGGTGATTTAAAAAAATTTGGTTATTTAGTCATTTAGAGTGTTGTGGGGTAAGAATACAACGCTACACTATCAAATCTCGCGAAGCTCACAGAGTTCATATGAATAAAATAAATGCAGGAAAATTAATTTACGTCATTCGTTATCTGACTTCCCAATACTTCTGAACTCTATTACTAAAATTATTAAGCTCAGTGTAGTGTCTAAGTGTTGAGCCGTCATAGGTTGTCTACTATAACACAAAATACAGCCATGAGAGTCAAAAATCTATAAATATAAAGCAGAGTTGGCATCTGTCTGTCTTTTCTCTATACAAATCTACACCATTTGACCAATTTACACCAAATTTGGTATACTTATACTTTAGAACCTTGCGGGTAACGTAGGCTACACATTAAACCCCTTTCTATTTATCGTAGGGGTCTAAAAACAATTCGAAATCCCCATAGGAATAACAGTGAGTATTGCTAGGGGGCGCTCACTACCAGTCTGGCTGTGCAGATGAAGTCAGAGTTAACATCTACAGGAGTCGCCTCTTAAGATGACCTTGGAGGGTTTTTAGAATATTAGAGTACGGGTGCAATTGCGCTGAAAATCGCTCAGTATCATATCGTTTATGTATCTCGTCCGTAAATTCTTAAACTGTAGCTTTATTATTGGAATGTAAATTTTTATAATATAGGATTATTTTTATAGAAAGTGGTCTTTTTTATCGTCGATATGGTACAGGGGGCTAAAGACAATTCGAAATCCTCATGGGAATAACATTGCGTATTTATAGGATCAATGTCAGACCAATTCGAACTAAATTTGGTACATTCGTTCTGTAAAATTCTGCTGGACACATAGGCTATTTATTAACCCCGTTCGATTTGTCCTGTGTCTGCAGGGGGGCTAAACACAATTCGAAATCTCCGTAGGAATAATATTGAGTAATGCTACGATGAATTATAAACAATTCAACCCGAGCAACGCCGGGTAATTCAGCTAGTATTGCAATAAAATAAGTGTGCACTCAGTCATGCCCAGGCAGGAAACAAAACTCTGCAACTGAAGCCTTCCTTGGAGAATCTGGGACGACTTCACTGAAGGAAAGAAGGCCGAGGATTTATATTCTCGGCAGCATTGACAAATCTTTCTTTTAGGTGATGTTTCAACAACTCTTTTATCCAAAGTTTCTAAGTGTGAAAGAACAGAGGATTTAGTTAATAAAGGTTTGGAGTTAATACTAAACTGTAATAAAAATAAACAGTAAAGCTAATTCAATCAGCGTAGTTTCGTTTATCACACAGATTATATACACGTGGTATTTCTTAAAACAGTCAACGTAATGTTCATTGAATATTACGGCCTTTTGATTGGAATAGAAAAAGGATAGACAAGATTGGTCTTCCACTGAAATTATTTTCTGAGTACGTGCCTGACACTTGCCTCATATTTTTTTCCTATGAAGGATGTTTGGAGTGGATGTTTATTTTTCAGTGTGTTTCTGGTGAATGTTTATTTTATATGGTAGATATTTCTGTTAGATTATAGCAAGTGGTGGATGTTTCTGGTGGATAATTTTTTTATGATGGATGTTTTTGACAGGTATTTATTTTATATGGCGGTCGTTTTTTTATGGATGATTTTACTAATGGCGAATTGTTCATTTGGTAACACGGCCTTTTGATTAGAATAGGAAACCGGTAGTAAACACTGGGCCTCCACTGAAATTATTTGTTAATTCGTGCCTGCACTTATTACCTTATACATTTGTTACACGCTGGATGTTTATTTTACATGGTGGGTGGTTCTGATGGATGTTTATTTTATATGGTGGGAATGTGCTTATATTTTGCGCAGTGTGTATTTCGGGTGGATGTTTATTTTACATGGTGAATGTTTTCTGGTGAACATTTGTTTTAAATGGTGGATGTTTCTGGTAGGAATTTTTGGTATGATGGATGTTTGTCGCAGATGTTTATTTTATATGGTAGACGTTTTTTATATGAATTAATTTATTAACGGCATAATGTTCATTTGGTATTACGGTCTTTTGATTGAAATAGAAAACCCCTTGCGCAGATTGAGCCTCCACTGAAATTATTTTTTGAATCATGCCTGACATGTATTTTCTATGGTGGATGTTCATTTTGTATGGCTGGTGTTTCAGGTGGATGTTTATTTTATATGGTGGGTGTTTCTGATGTATGTTAATTTTACACAATGTGTGTTTCTGGTGGATATTTATTTTCTATGGAATATGTTTCTGGTGGATATTTCTGGCAGATGTTTTATTTTATATGATAGATTTTATTAACGACGTATATGAAAATTTACCCAATCATATATACTTTAGAAGACATTTCATTGAGTAACGTATGTAATTATGCGTAACCGTTAAAATATGCTAATGTATACGGGGGTTCATGTAGATTTCATATGAGAAAGGTGGTCTATAAAGCAAAATATGATAGCAATAGTGTTTTTGTTACATGTTGTGACGTAACTTGGCATGTTTCTCGAATGCAATTTCAGTAAGTAACTTGTATTAAAAAGTAACCTCAAAATTCGTCAAAAAGGCAAAAAATAAAATTTTCTTTATAATTTGTTAATGCTTGGACCCGAAAATCCCGTTCTCATGAAATATACTGAATATTTTAAATGAATATTTTTTCTAAATTTTATGTGAATATCTTTGTTCTTAAGATTATTTCTTCGTATTCCTTTAGTGGTTAGATTTGCAGAAAAATATTTTTCTATTCCCTGCCCAAAGTAGAGATATGGCCATCCAAATATTTTTATCTGTTACCGACCAGATACAGCCCTCAAAATGTTTTAGCAAGCCCACAGGCGAGATACGACCCTACGAATTGGTCATTGATCTTCCGATCCGTCTGCCATATATGGCCCTCCGAAAAGGTTTCCCGTTTTTAGCAAACTCGATGGCGAGATACTGCCCTCCAAATATTTTTATCAGACCCTAGTCCAGATACGGCCCTCCAGACAGGTTTACCTTTGGAAAAGATGAGATATATCCATCTAAATATTTTTTATCTAGCCTGCAGGCCAGATACGGCCCTCCAAATATTTTTATCAGGCCTATATATTGGATACAGCCCTCCGAATAGGTTTAACTCACCCGTAATTTAGATATGGACCTCCGACAGGTTTACCTGTCCCGCAGACCGTATACGGCTCTTCGGAAATGTTTACCTGGTTCTCAGATGATATATGGTTCTCAAAATGTTTTTATCAGGTCGGTCGACAAGATACGGCCCTTGGAATCGGTTTCCTAGGAGCGCATCAGATATGCATACCAAATATTCCTATAGGATATTCATTCATAAATATGTATCAAGGCAGAGCCTAGCGTTATTTTTCAAAGATCTACGTTGAAATTTGTGCAAGCAGATTTATTCTTATACCCTTGCTTAACATTTTGTAGCTACGTTATAAATGTTTTTCTAGTGATTTTCTTTTACCTTCTCTATCAAAACCTGTCTATTTGTTCCGCCTCATTATCTCATCTTAAAGTATAATTTAAGACTGCATCCTCTAAAAAAATAAAAGTTGAAAGAATACCCTCCGTTCAATATATATATCTATCTATCTAAAATAGAGCAATATTGCCTAGTTCAATGCTTTTACTGAACTCTTGTTTAGAATGAGTATTCAGGAATTCCGTTTTGCTTTATGTTGTGCTTTCTTTAGAAAAAGGACATATTTTACGGCCGATTTTCGATGCGAGATTGCTTTTTCGTATGTGAAAGTTTATTCTTCTGAGCACAATGCATCATATGTTTTGAAAGATGAGTATAGGAAAGCACCAGAGTAAGGTTTGAAAGCAAACAAAATAAGAATATTTACTCGGAAGACTTAGAAACTAGCGCGTTCTGTCTATAAATACTTGGGGGGAAATGGCGATGCTGAAATCTAGTCGAACTATTGGATGTGATACAATAACTGATTGGAAGCACGGGTAACATTAAGAATTACTTATTTGTAGAAACATAGTTGATGGATATATTCTTTTAATGGTGAAATAAATAAGTATATTACCAACATTTGGCATTTGTATTCTATTGAGCACAGCGCGTCATGTATTTTGACTGAAAGATGAGTGTAAATAAGTACTAGTAGGGTTTGAAAACAAAATAAGAATATTTACTCAAGAGACATAGAAACTGACGCGTTCTGTCTAAATATTTGCAAGATAAGCAATGCCAAAATCTAGTCGAACTATTGGATGTGATACAATAACTGATTGGAAGCACGGGTAACATTAAGAATTACTTATTTTTAGAAACAGTTGATGGATATGTTCTTTTAGAAGTGAAATAAATATGTTCCAAACATTTGGCATTTGTATTGTATTGAACACTGCACATCATATATTTTGAAAGATGAATGTAGATACTACCAGTAGGGATTTGCAAATTTACAAATTAAAAATATTTATTCAGAGACAGAAATTAACGCTTTCTGTATATGCATACTCGCAAGATAGGCAATGATGAATTCTAGTCGAACTGGCATTGGATTGGATACAATAACTAATTGAAAGCACAGGTAATGTTTAGAATTACATGTATACAATAATTTGTAGAAACATTGATGAATATGCTCTTTTAGCACTAATATAAGTAAATATATTGTTCTAAAAATTTAGCGTTTGTATTCAACTGAGCACCGCGTATCATATATTTTGAAAGATGAATGTAAATAAGTACTAGTAGGATTTGAAAATTTACAAAATAAAAGTATTTACTTAAGAGGCAGAAACTATATAATTGATTTGTCTATAAATACTAGCAAGGTAGACGATACCGAAATCTAGTCTAACTGGTATTGGATTTACAATAACTGATTGGAAGCACTGTAATGTTGAGAATTACTTGAATACAATAAATTGAAGCACCATTGTTGATGAAAATGCGCGCCTAGTAGTGAAATATGTAAATATGTTGCATGACATTTGTATTCTGCTGGTTGGTTTTGGGTTTTATGGAGCAAGAGTCGTATTTTGTCAATCTGAATTCTTCTGAGCTCAGGGCATCGTATATTTTGAAAGATGAATGTAAATAAGTACTAGTAGGGTGATTAAAAATTTACAAAATAAAAGTATTTACTCAAGAGACAGAAACCATATATTTTATTTTGTCCATAAATACTAGCAAGGTAGACGATACCGAAATCTAGTTGAACTGACATTGGATGTACAATAACTGATTGGAAGCGCTGATAATGTAAAGAATTACTTGAATGCTATTTGCACATACATTGTAGACGAATATATGCTTTTAGTAGTGAAAAAATAACTGTCATAGTGTTACAACTGTCTACATCTTCAAAATAAACGCAAGAAAGTAAATTTCAGTCATCCCTTGTTGACATGTGGACTATAAACTACCAGCCATCACCTATCCGTCTGAAACTGTTGCAACAATATCTTCAAAATAAACGCTAAGCTAATAAACCAAGTTGTATCCTATTTATTTAACCTTTTACATTTCAGTCCTAATCTGAGTTCAGAGAAACAATCCAAAATCAAGAACAAAACTTCCTCTATTCAAACAAAGCGAAGTAAAAATGTTCAGTTTCAGGAACAAAGACGAAGTTCGGTTCCCTCAGAGAAAGTACAGAACTGGTAAACGCGGTTTTGTTTTCGAAGGCTAAATTATTCAAAGCTGAGCTTTATTTCCCCAAGAATTTATTTTGCTTTGAGATTAAGAGATTCAACTATTGGGTGTGTTTCGTTTCTCCCTTTTTAAACGCTTCCCTAACTTGAATGAATGGCCAACCCTATTTTGCGAAAGGATGTTTACAGTTCGAAATCACAAAAATAGAATAGGGAGTACATAGAGAAAGCGGGCATGCACATAATGAACGCATTCGTCACGGCATAAGACTGAATCCAGATGGCTTAAATTCCTTTTAGCGGTTCATTCTTAATGTATAGCTTTCAACAGGGTGGAAAAGAATGGACAAAGGAAGAGAACTGAAAGTTGCTTGGATTTTTTATGAAGTTGGTTAAGAATAAATTTTCAAGTCAGCTTCGTCTTCTAGCGTAATTTATATACATTTGTCTTCCCACTTTCTTCTGCGAATTGCGATGTGGTGTGGAACCTTACGAAGTATGGTGGAGGAAGTTAGAATTACAAGCGATCTTTTCTGGAAGAAATTGGGTGTGAATGAGTATAGCAATGTATCATATTCAAAGTAATGGACCTCCAATGACCAACTTTACCATATGTATATAAAAGTTGGTAAAAGGTTTCATTTATATATATTGAACTATGAAGACATCGATTTGACGAAAAAGCATGCTTTTCAAATAATTTCTTTTAGCTGTTCATTCTTAATGTATAGCTTTCAACAGGGTGAAAAAGAATGGACAACAGTAGGTAGGTATTTTAGTTAACGTCGCACTGGAGCACCACAGAGGGCTATTGGCGACGGTACGGGATCAATCCCCCAAGGAAAAGATCCGAGGATAATATCAAGTAATTTTGAACCACGGACAGATGACGAATGGACAACGGAAGAGAACTGAATGTTGTTTGGATTTTTTATGAAGTTGATATAAGAATAAATTTTCAAGTCAGCTTCGTCTTCCAGCGTAATTTATATACATTTGTCTTCCCACTTTCTTCTGCGAATTGCGATGTGGTGTGGAACCACCCACGGCGGAATCGAACCTGTGCCGCCTACGTCTCGCAGGTGCATTGAAAAAGGAACTACTGATATTCTCAAGATCTATATTCCCGTCAGTGTTTTTATCCATCTCTATCTTCAACACGCAGCGTTTATTCATCATCTTAGCGAATGTTTCCAGTAAAAATCAAAACGACCCTAACCAACTTTAACCATCCAAGTGGTTACGACGAGATATCTCGTCAATCAAGATCTGGACAATTTTGCTAATGACGAGTTACTTCGTCATCAACATATTGCCGATTTTTCAAAAATGAACAGATCAAGATCTGGTCAGTTTCCGTCTAATGATCGTGATCGTGTTTTTTCTAATGACGAGATATCTTGTTCAACATGATCTGGTCAGTTTTGCTAATGACGAAATACCTCGTCGAGGCAACCACCACGAAGGATAAGAAATTAATTTAATTCTAACGTAGGTAGGATTAGATGTTGGGGTTTTATGGCGAAGGTTCTAACGTAGGTAGATATTTTAATTAACGTCGCACTGAAGCAACACAACGTACTATTGGCGACGTCCGGGATCAATCCCCAAGGAAAGATCCGAGGACAACGCCACGTAACTTTGAACCACGGTCAGATGACGAGATCATACCTGAGCTGGCACCCCATCTCCAAATTTCTACACTACGCCAACGTGAGGATATTTGAGGCCACAACAGTTTTAACTTGCACCAGCCCCCTTTGTACACGATGGTCTTTGGTTGGATTCGAACTCGCTAATCTCCGGTTGCTTGTCCGTTACTCTACCAACCGGGCTACCATAGGAATAAGAAAGGATGATCCTCAAACTCTATTCCTTTCAATGATTTTATCCGGCTCTTGCTTTCAATGAGCAATGTTCATGCATGATCATAGCGATTGTTTCCGGGATCTTATATCAATGCAAAAAGGAGACATGTGTGACAATAGCGCTTGCTGCCAAACTCTGCAGCGTTGCTTCGGTATTTTCGATAGCGTACTACAAAAGATTTCAAACAACCAGAAAAGGAAGAAAGATCTGCCCTACACATCCTATTGTATTGCAATAAAAATGGAGTCAAAAAATGTAACTTATGCGAGCATTTATCCCAAAAAATGGTAGCCTGAAAAGGGATCTGGCGCCGGTTTTGCTACATTTCCGAGTGTGATATGTTATTGAATCTGCTAGGGCTTGAAGTTTGCCAAAGAATGCTGGTAAATGTAGGGATATACGAATTCGTCTTGTGAAGCGTATAACGTTTTTAAGATCGGCTGAAATAAGGAATTCTAATGCATCACTTTTTGAATATTCTGCACGGATTATCTATATATCTTTCTGGATGTTTAACCGTAAAAATAAGTAGTTTCTATCGCATTTTCGGGTCTTTTGAGTGCTAAACTATGATTTCTGTAAAATTAGATTTTTGACCAAAACTGAATACTCTACTCATTCTTAATAGCTTATTCCTACTTATTCTTAATAACGTTCTTACTTATCCTTAATAACATTCTTACCTATTATTAATAACATTCTTATTTATTCGTAATAACATTCTTATTCTTAATAACATTTTTACTTATTCTTAATAACTTATTCTTAATAACGTATTCTTAATAAGAAACGTATTCTTAATAACATTCTTATTTATCCTTAATAACTTGTGTTCCTACTTATTCTTAATAACATTCTTACTTATTCTTAATATCTTATTCCTATATACTTATTCTTATAATGACATTCTTACTTATTCTTAATAACTTATTCTGAATAACTTATTCTTAATAACATTCTTGTTTGAATAACTTATTCTTAATGACATTTTTACTTATTCTTGATAACTTATTCTTAATATTTTAAAGTTAAACAAAAAAATAAATTGACGCTATAAGTTGTTTTGCATATAACTCTATCTTACATATATCTAACTTTACAGGAGTAAGAAACTCTCAAAGATATTTCTGATCAGAATTTTACACTGGTAAGTGCAACAAGGATCCTTATTACATTCACTGTTTTGTATACTTGTCTAAGCCTTGTTATAAATTCAAACCCATGATTGACGGCCATTGCTGATAGATAGATGATGAAATCCACATTGCTGATGGATTTCATCACGTAAGGTTGCATTAAGCATTAGAATAATCAGATAATCAAAACCACAACAGCCTTAGCGGTGTTTTTTGTAAATTTGGCTAGACTTTCTTGAAAAGTGAAACACCTGATTGACAATTATTGCAAATGGAATTCATCACGCATGTTTTCATTAAGCATTTGAAGAATCAGAGGTTGGTGACATTTCTGATTGAAAGGATCTATAGATTCCTTCAATCCTTGGAAATATACTGTGGGAAAACAATTCTACACTACTAAGAATTCTCGTGATTATCAGAGGGTTAAATCTTCGGGACTATTAAAGAAAATGTCCAAGTTTAGTGGTAAACTATTTATAATCTCATCGATTAGGAAATTGATCTTTTTGTGTTATTCTTTACATACAAAGCTTTTTTAAACCAATGATTTTTAAATGAATAACAATGGAATTAACAATAAAGTATTTTCAAACTATCTTATCATAACGTGATAGAAAATATGGTAATCCAGCAGGCTAAAATAATGAATAGCTTTTTAAAATATGCAGAATCATTTACTAATAAATTTTAACAAATACAGTACTTTTGTGAAAAAAAAGGAAATAAATTAATAAAATAAAACTTTTGTAAATGACCAGCATTGAAAGACGAAGTTGACAAATCACTAAAAATAATACATGATTTTTATTCACTGACCATTAATTATGACCAACGGATTCCGACAAATATCTTTTTAAATAGACACCAATAAATTGAACATGAATAGAAACATGTTTTACAGATATTAAAGGGCAAGTAATAAATAAATATTCAAATTACTCAATCCCAATATACTGTAATAAGGACGTAAATTAAGCAGATAAAATATTAAAAAATGCATCCCTAAATAAAAACTACAGTACCATTAACGCATTAATTTGAAGAAATACTAGTTATGTGAAGAAAATGAAACAGAGTAACAAAGAAATTCATTAATAAAACAGAACCAAATAACCTTTATGTTAAACAATAAAGTAATATTTGAAAATTTTTTAAACGTTATACATTAGTACAAAAAATAAGTCAAACATGCAATGAAATATTACAGTAACATCTTTGAAATATTACAGTAAGATCTCAACAAATTAAACAAATCAATTTCTTGTGAGAACTCAGGGTTTTTTAATGACTTGCATCAAAGAAACAAAGCATTTAAATTACTGAAAAGAATATAATGATTAGTATATCTTAATCATTATTGTGTCCAAAGGATTCCTATATATTGCATCTTTTAAATTTATGATAATAAAAGGAAAAAAGATAAACATATTTCTCAGATATCAAAGGAAGTAAAAATAAGTTACGCAATCAATAATAAAATACACTAAGAATAAAACCAAACAGCTAAAATAATGAGGAATGCATTCTTAAATAAAAAAACAAAGAATCATTCATTAGTTAATTTTAAAAATACTGTAGATTTGTTACAAAAAAGCAAAGAAATTAAAAAGCAATTTTATTCAAAATCGTAACTATTGTTGACGTTAACCAATAAAGCGATAATTAAAGTTTCCCAATACGATCCATATTTGTACAGGAAAATAAGTCAAACACCCAATAAAATATTTCAGAAAACCTTTGAAAATTAAATAAATCAATTTATTTAGAGTACTTAGGCTTTTTTAAATAGCCTACATTAAAAAAACAAATTCTTGAATTATTGGAAATCACAGAATGTTCAGTATAGTATATCTATAGTGTTAATCAATATTATGAGGAACGTATTCCTGTACATGTTATAACTTTTAACCCTCGTGCTAGTTGTGTCGACGAGATATTTCGTTGTTACCAAAACTTATCAGATCTTGATGGACAAGATATCTTATAATTAGAAACAACGACTAGATCTTGATGAACGAGATATCTCGTCATTAAAAAACTGACCAGTTCTTGATCTCTTGGAGTGATGAAATTGGCAATAATAAAAGGAATAGAATGAGAAAAAATTTGTATAGATATTAGAGACACACAAATAGATCTAAGGTACTCGTAAAGTAAAAATAAAATATTCAAAAATACTCAATAATAATAAAACATTCTAAGTATATAAAACAAACAGATAAAATAACGAGAAATACATTCGTAAATAAAAAATAAAGGACCATTAATTAATGATTTTTAAGAAAATATAGTAATAGCTTTGTACAGAAAAAGTAACATATATTCATTAACACTACTGGTGCTTGTCTTGATGATGTATCCCGTTATTAACAAAACCATTAGCAGATTTTGGTGGACGAGATATCTCGTTATCAGAAGAAAACTGACCAGATCTTGATCTGGTCATAATAAAAAAATCGGAAATATCTTGATAATTTTTCTCGTCATTAGCAAAATCGGCAATATCTTGAGGATGATATATTTCGTCATTAGCAAAATCGGCAATACCTTGACGATATATGTCGTCATTAGCAAAATCGGCAATACCTCCATAACGATGTATTTCATCATTAGAAAATTGGCAATATCTTAATGACGATATATTTCGTCATTATTAAAATGGTCAGATCTTGATGGACGAGATATCTCGTCGAAACCACTTGGAAAGTTAATAAATCGGTTAGTTGGTTTCATGGCCATATTTGGCCAATCTGCACCAAGTAACTGTACGTCTATACATATAAAGCAGAGTTGGCGTCTGTCTGTCTGTTCTCTATACAACTCTACACTGTTTGACCAATCCACACCAAATTTGGTACACTTATTCTTTGGAACAATGCGGGTAACTTAGGCTATATATTAACCCCCGTACTATGTCTTGGGTGTGTTGAGGGGCTTAAAACACGCTATTCGAAATCCCCATAGAAATAACATTACTTATTTATACAATCAATGTCATACCAATTCACACTAAATTTGGTACATTCATTCTTTAGAATTTTGCGGAACACATAGGCTATATATTAACACATTTCGATTTGTCCTAAGTCAGCAGAGGGGCTAAAAACAATTCGAAACAACCACAGTTCAAACATTGAGTATTTTTATGATCACTATCAGACCAATTCACACCAAATTTGTTACATTCATTCTTTAGAATCCTGCGGAAAACACAGGCTATAAATTAACCCCGTTCGTTTGGTCCTGAGTCTCCAGAGGGGGCTAAAACAATCCGAAATCCCCATAAGAACAACATTGAGTATTTTTAGGATCACTGTCAGACGAATTCACACCAAATTTGGTATATTCATTCTTTATAATACTGCGGGAAACCATAGGCTATATATTAACCCCAATCGGATTTGTCCTGGGTCTGAAGTGGGGTTAAAAACAATTGGAAATCCCCATAGGAATAACATTGAGTATTTTTACGATGATTATCCGACCAATTTTCACCAAATTTGGTGTACTCATTTTTCAGAATCCTGTGGGTAACATAGGATATATATTAATCTCGTTTAATTTGTCCTGGGTCTGCAGGAGGGGCTAAAAATAATGCGAAATCCCCTTAGGAATAACATTGAGTATTTATAAGATCAATGTCGGACCAATACAAACTAAATTTAATACATTCATTCTTTAGAATTCTGAGGGACACATAGGCCCCACAAAAATTTACAACGTTCGATTTGTCCTGCGTCAGGAGGAGGGTACTATAGCAATTCGAAATAAAAACACGACTAACATTGAGTATTTTTACGATCATTATCAGAACAATTGACGCCAAATTTGGAACATTCATTCTTTAGAATCATGCAGGGAACATAGGCTATAAATTAACACCGTTCGTTTTGTCCTGGATCTCCAGAGGAGATTAAACAATCCGAAATACTCATAAGAACAACATTGAGTATTTTTAGGATCACTGTCAGGCCAATTCGCACCAACTTTGGTATATTCATTCTTTGAGAGTCCTGCCGCAGACATAGGCTATAAATTAATCCCAATCAGATTAGTCCTGGATCTGCAGAGTGGGCAAAAAACAATTCGAAATCCTCATAAGAATAACAATGAGTATTTTTACTCTCACTGTCCTATCAATTTACAGCGCGATGTTAATTAAAATACCTAGCTACTAACCTACCAACCAATTTATACCAAATTTCTTATATTCATTCTTCAGAATTCTGCGGGAAATATAGGATATATATTAACCCCGTTAAATTTGTCCTGGCTCTGCAGAGGGAGCTAAACACAATGCGAAATCCTCATAAGAATAACAATGAGTATTTTTACTCTCACTGTCCTACCAATTTACAGAGCTATGTTAATTAAAATACCTAGCTACTAACCTACCTACCAATTTACACCAAATTTATTACATTGATTCTTCAGAATTCTGAGGAAACAGAATATATATTAATCCCGTTAAATTTGTCCTGGGTCTACAATGGGAGCTAAAAGCAATGCGAAATCCCTTTAGGAATAACATTGAGTATTTATACGATCACTCTCAGACCAATTAAACCGGATGGTTGCGAGTTCGATTCCAAACAAAGACCGTCGTGTACAAAGGGGCTAGCGCACGTTAAATCTGTCGTGGCCTCAAATGTCATCACGGTGGCGTGGTGTGGAAATTTGGAGAGTTCGGTGCCAGCTCAGATGTTATCTTGTCATCTGACCGTGGTTCCAAATTACATGAAGGTATCCTGGGATCTTTCCCTTGGGGAATTGATCCTGGACCGTCGCCAATAGCCAATTGCATTTCTCCAGTGCGACGTTAATTGAAATACCTACCTACCCTCAGACCAATTAACACCAAATTTGTTGCATTCATTCAATGGAATCCCTGCGGGAAACCCAATATAGATATTAACCCCCGTGCTAGTTTTCCTGGGTCTGTAGAGGTGATTAAAACAATTTGAAATCCCCATTGGAATAACAGTTAGTAATATTAGGATGAATTACAAACAATTCAACCCGAGAAACGCCGGGTAATTCAGATAGTGCATCACGAGGAAAGATTTAATTTAAAAGAAGCGAGAATTACTCAAGTAGGAATCGAACCTGGGTAGCCTACAAATCGCAGGTCGTTAGCGCAGCGGGTAAAGTGAGACACGTCGAATACACATCAATTCACTATCCTTGTGGTTCTCGCGACGAGGTATTTCGTCAGAAAACTGACCAGATCTTGACGAACGAGATACTACGTTAATAGAAGAAAACTGACCAGATCTTTATCTCGTCATCATAATAGAATCAGCAATATCTTAATGACGAGTTATCTCGTCATTATCAAAATTGATCAGATCGTGATGGACGAGATATCTCGTCTAAACCACTTGGATCTAAATACTCTTAATGTAAACTCATTAGGCGCTGATTCAAATTTGCCGAAATGTTGCACATTTGGACAGGAAAATAAGTCAAAAACATGCAATAAAATATTTCAGTAGCATCTTTGCAAAATAAACAAATCCATTTCTTGTAAGCACTTAGATTTTTCTAAATGGGTGAATTACTAAATATAATTTATTTTGTTATCATCATCATAAAAAAATTAGCAATATCGTCATGACGAGGTATCTCGTCATTATCAAAATTGATCAGATTGTGATGGGCGAGATAGCTCGTCGAAATCACTTGGAACTAAATATTCTTAATGTTGACCCACCTGGTGGTTGTCTCGACGAGGTATCTCGTCATTAGCAAAACTGACCAGATTTTGTTGGACGAGATATCTCGTCATTAGAAGAAGCTGACCAGATTTTGATCTCGTCGTCATCAAATTCAACAATATCTTGATGGATATATTGCCATTAGCAAAATTCGTCGTATCGTAATGGACGAGTTATCTCATCGTAACCATTTGGAGGGTTAACTTTAAAAGCGATAATTCAAATTTGCCTAATTGTACAGTAGCGGAAAAATCCAAACCATTCCTTTATTTTGAACATATTTATAATAGAGTAAATTCAAAGATATCATTCAATAGGGAATAACGTCCTCTAGAAATTCATATGCAAAAAATGAATAAGGGGACGTCTTCATATAAAATTTTGCGCGAACAACAAAATTTCTAATGGAAACACCGAATTTGATTGTTAATCAGATTCGACATCGATAAACTACTCTAATTAAGAAATTTCACGACTCTACTATTTTAATATCCGGAGATATTCACTGTTAAAATTGCTGTCAATTTCAGGGATTCTCTCCACATTGAAAGTTACTATTCTCAGATCGATATTAATTGTAGTTATACAGTAGTTACCGGAATTTCAAATTTGAACACTGTTTCAAACAGATTTGTCAGCGCGTGCAAACGATCCGAGAATTATTACATTTATTATTCAAGTGCAAACGATCCAAGATATATTCGAGGTTTGTCAGACGTTTGGTTGTCCCCTAAAATCGCAATAATAAGTAAAAATTAATGTAACTCCAAAACTTACGATAGAAATTAACTGAAATTTTGCATAGTCATATTAGAAGTCCTTCTGAATCGATTCCTATCAAAATATAGTAAGGTTTCAACTCATAATTGTTTCAAAAATTAATTTTTTAATTATTATTGCATACTAAAAACTATTTATAAAATAAAATATTAGGTGGATTTTGTTTGGGTTGTTTAACAGTAACATGGTAAAAAATATCTGCGCTATAATAATATTATTTAGGAAGATATCCATAAATGTCTGAGGGGGGGGAGGGGGGAATTTCAATTAACGTCACACTGGAGCAACACAATGGGCTATTGGTGACGGTCCGGGATCAATCCCAAAGGGAAAGATCCGAGGACAACACCACGTAATTTTGAACCACGGTCAGATGACGAGGCAACACCTGAGCTGGCACCCCACTCTCCAAACTTCCACACCACGCCAACGTGAGGACATTTGAGGCCACGACAGATTTAACGTGCACCAGCCCCCTTTGTACACGACGGTGTTTGGCTGGATTCGAACTCGCAACCCTTCGGTTGCAAGTCCGTTACTCTTCCAACCCGGCCACCGTGGCCCTAAAATGTCTGAGAAACTGATTTAACATTAGGAGCTCTAATCTTTCTTAACTCATAACTTCGAAACGGTAAGATCTAATGACATGGAATTTAGTATCTGAAGTTAAATTTTGATATAGATTCGAAATTGTGTGTCGAAATAGGGGGTTTCCATTGGAAATTATGAAATTGGCGTTCAATTTAACATGAAGACGGCCCCTTATGCAAATTGTATGCATTTGAAGGCGACTGCACACATTTTTACAGGAAAATGCGCCAAACATGCAATAAAATATTTCAGTAGCATCTTTGCAGAGTAAACAAATCCATTTCTTGCAAGTCCTCAAGTTTTTATAAAATGCTAAATTACAAAAAGGTAGGTAGTTATTTAAATTAACGTCACACTTGAGCAACACAACGTGCTATTGGCGACGGTCCGGGATCAAACCCGAAGGTAAAGATCCTAGAACATCACCACGTAATTTTTAACCACGATCTGATGACGAGGTCACACCTGACCTGGCACCCCACTCTCCAAACTTCCACACTACGCCAACGTGAGGACATTGGAGGCCACGACAGATTTAACATGCACCATTCCCCTTCGCACACGACGGTCTTTGGCTGGATTAGAACTCGCAACCCTGCGGTTGCTAATCCGTTACTCTCGCAACCGGGCTACCGTTGCTCCGTTTCAAATGGGAATGCTTTGTATACATTAACCAATGATTTGTATACATTAAACAATATCTCGATGAACGGTAGGTAGGTATTTCAATTAACGTCGCACTGGAGCTAGATGCGTCAATACAGATGTTGTGTGGTAAAAGTAATAGTATACTACTCGGAAATTTCGAGACGCGTTTAGTAAATAATTTGAAATTAATATATATTTATCGTTATATTTTTGTATAGATATAGGTCACATCTAAGCAGTTGGCACCCCACTCTCCGAACTTCCACACCACGCGACCAACCAATACCGCGACGAGCGAATTCCCGCAAATGTTGCCCCCTCTTAAATTGACAATAATGAAAGCAAAAGGAATCAATTTTTCAAATCTTTCTTCGAACTTTTACCGATAACCGGGAGATTCAAACGGAATCCGAAAGTGAATAGAACAGTCTCTTCGGAAATGTGTACAAAATACGCAATGAAAAAACCCAAATCAAATAAAAGATTATTTCGTCTTCTGTTATTCTCCAATATCGTGTTTGCCCTTCCAACACGGCGAACTTCTGAAATTCCATTTTTCGGCCCAAACTAAACTATATTAAAGATTGGTGGCACATAAAATTTAATCAAGTTATCCAAAACGAATGAATGATCAAATAAAAGGCAGGCGAACGTGTTTTTATTTACCAGCGCGCTTTGCTAATCTTTTTCATCAACTCGTATGGAAGTGATTCATATTGTATTCAGGCTTCATTTTCGCTGGGACATGAAACCAGAGCACAATCACGTTTTTGCTAATGTATGTCGTGTAATTGAAAAAGTGCGTTGGTATTGAATAAATATATTTAAGTAATTGAAAAGGTTGCTGTTATTTTTGCTTATTTTTCCAGACTGGGAAAACGTTCAGGGCAAAATTAAAAATAATGAAATTAATAAATACATTATGAGTGAGTTAAATTTTTATTGCAATCTTTCAAATTACGAAGACGTTTCAACGTTATGATGAAAAATGATCCTCTTATATTATTAATTTAATTTATATAGCGATTCAACAGAGTATTCAGTGATTATACATTATAAGGAATTATTACTATCAAGAAATATTTGTCTTAAACGCGCATATATAAATGTTGCGAAAATATTTAAATTGAGTAGTCTAAGCATTAATTTAATTTACACTGTAATTCATTACTCATTGATGATACTTTATAACAATAATTTGTCGTGTATGATCATATATATGTTGCTGAAATATTTAAATCTGCAATTGAATAATGTAAATATTAATTTAATTGATACTGCAATTAGAGTTTTCTATGGGGATATATCATAACAAATTGAATCGCATATTAAAGCATTATTTGTAGTATTTGTTCATATATATGTTGCTAAAACATTTAAAACTTCCATTAAATAGTTCCATTAAAAACGGACAATTAAGGAAAATTTTTATTATTTACTAGAGGAGATATATATATATATATATATATATATATATATATATATATATATATATATATATATATATATATATATATATATATATATATATATATAAAATGTCGAATGAGTGAATTGAATTATTTTAATTCTCACTTAGTTCGGGGTGGAAAGCATTTGGAAAGAAATATCAAATGAATATTAATGAGTTAATAAAATAGTTTATAAACTTGAAGCGAGTCAATATTTTTACGATTTAAATGAATGGAAGCCTTATCGCCGAATAAAAATCTGACTTAATGGTTGTTTGATGGGAAAAACATTCCGAAAGGTAATCAATGTTATAGATTAATCACGGGGTAGACAAATTAACCCCAATATGACAAACACTTCTGAAACAGCTATTTCTACTTTATAACTGGCAGAAGTAGTGGTAAATAAGATGAAGAGAAAAGGAAATCGGATAGATTAAGAAGTTAGTTTCTTAAATATTTCTTCAGTTAAAGGGAATGAATGTGGCAAGGAAAAGTATTTTAACATTTTTAATTTCATTTAGTTGTGCAATATGTGTGTAGCTCTCTCTCTCACACACAATTCGATTTTGAAATACCACTGCACACAAATAGAAAACATATTTTAACCCTCCTGGAGGTTGTCTCGACGAGATATCTCATCAAAAACGCAATCATTAGCAAAATTGACCAGATCTTGATGGACGAGATACCTCGTCATTAAAAGAAAACTAACCAGATCTTGATGTCGGCATCATAACAAAATCGGGCAATATCCTGATGACGAGTCTTTAGTAAAATTGGTCAGATCTTGATGGACGGGATATCTCGTCGAAATCACTTGGAGGGTTAGTTCCATTGCAGCGAACTTAATAAATTTTACGCAAATTTTCTCGTTTCCTTAGGGTTCATAAAAGAGCGTAGACTGTATCATACTCATTGACCTTTTAACCCTCCTGGTGGTTTCTTTGACGAGGTATCTCGTCTCCAGCAAACCTGACCACATTTGAATGGATCAGATTAGGATGACGATGTATTTCGTCATTAGACGAAAAGTGACCAGATCTTGTTCTTATCATCATAAAAAACGCAATATCTTGATGACGAGATATCTCGTCATTAGAAAATAGTCAAATCTTGATATACGAGATATCTCGACGAAACCATTAGGAGGGTTAAAGAAATAGAAGAAGGATGTGGGTAGAATTGCTGTTGTAAGATCCAAGAAGTGATGTCACGTGGGGTTGGGAATCGACTTAGATTGATTGGTCATCGAAGCACAAGCTAGTGTGTTTTTATTACGCAGGTTAATTAGTCCTTAATTAGGATTCGTGCTTTCTACCACTTGACCTTGACACTGAAACCTAGCGATAAGAAAAAATAGCATGAAGTTGCCCCCACAATATACTGTGTTTCATAAGATGGTCGTTGATAGTATTCTACCAGTTTGAAACAGAAGAATAAAAGTAAAAAAAGTATATTTTACATTGTCCTGCAGTTAACTCTATCGTTTCTTACGTACCTTTTCAAAGTTATCAGCAAAATACCTTCAATCATCTAATTCGCTAGATTCGTTACACGTCCATTTCAATGCTTAATGCGTTGTTCTTGTCCAAATATGCACATCCATGTCTCAAATTTAGTCTTAATACAATATCTTTGTGCTGTTAATACGAGTCTGCTCCCTAGATTGCCCAGCCTAATGATCTGTAAACTAAAAATTATTATGTGGACAGAATGGAGGCCCGAAGAATGATCACTCTTGAAACTATGGATTCTGATTATCTTAACCAACTTAAAAAAGTTCTTTTGACTTTATTAACTACTAAAATGTCTGAATCAATTGGTATGTTCATCTAGAAGTGAGACACGAAGCAGAGGCAACATCAATACATTATTTCAAAATTATCTACGAAATACCTTCGATCATTTAATTCTTTAGAGTCGTTACACTTTCACTAGCATGCTTAATGTGCTGTTCTTGCCCCAATGTGTACCTCCTACCAGACTTCTCAAATTAAATCATAACCCTTCTGGTGATTGACTCGACGAAGTATTTCATCATTAGCATAACTGACCAGATCTTGATGGACGAGATCTAGCTGACTAGATTTTGATCTCGTCGTCAAAAATAAACAATATCTTGATGGACGAGATCTACCGTCATTAGAAACTGACCAGAATTTGATCTCGTCATCAAAAATAAATAATATCTTGATGGACGAGACCTATCGTCATTTGAAAAATTGGTCAGATCGTGATGGACAAACTATCTCGTCGAAACCACTTGGAGGGTTAATTAAAGCGTTAATTCAAATTTGCCAAATTGTACGCATTTTTACAGGGAAATGCGTCAAACACGCAATAAAATATTCCATTAGAATCTTTGCAAAGTAAACAAATCCATTTCTTGCAAGCATTCAGGTTTTTGTAAATGGCTAAATTACAAAAAGGTATGTATGGTCGGTAGGTATTTTAATTAACGTCGTTCTGGAGCAACACAACCGGCTATTGGCGTCACTAGCAAAATTGATAATACCTTAAAGACGATATATCTCGTCATTAGCGAAATAGGCAATATCTTGATGACTATTTATCTCGTTATTAGCAAAATTTATCATATGTTTATGGAAAAGATATCGTTGAAGCCTCTTGGAGGGTTTATACAATATCCTTCTGTTAATACAGAGTGTCCTAAAAGTTCCCATACTCCAGCTTTAAAAAATCATTTGACCGTGATTTTTTCAATTATTGAATTTTATTATCTGTTTATAACTTTATAGATTCTTTAATTTTTATGGTTTGGTTTTCTTCTCGCTCAAGTTGTGCGATAGTAAAGTTCCATGTAATTTTGTTCATTGCAAAATGAGTTTATCACGCATTCAGAGATTGGCGCTGCTTGAGGCTTATTTTCAATGTAAGTCATATGAAAAATGTAAAGAATTTTGGCAACATAAATATCCAGATGATGCAATACCGTGTAAAGATACGCTATATCAAGTCGTTCGGCGATTTCATGAGACAGGTTCGGTGGAAGACAAACACAGGAGTGGAAGACCGAAAGTCGTTATACCAGACTTTGTGCAAGAAACTCAACGAAGGATATTGCAATCTCCTCATCAATCCGTGAGGCGTTTGTCGCAACAAAAAATCACGTGGATCGACACATAAGGCTTTAAGAGCTTTGCATTTTCGTGCTTGTCGTGTAAAAATGTTACAGGAGCTAAAGCCACCGAACAATGAGAAACAGCTTTATTATTGTCGATGGTTCCGAAGATTTATTCGCAATATCAACATTTTGGACAAAACATTTTTCTCCGATGAGGCATGGTTTCATTTAAGCGGTTATCTGAACGCGCAAAACTCCCGCATGTGGGCGACGACAAATCCCCATTCCTTAATGCAAAAACCTTTACATTCTCAAAAAATTGGCGTTTGGTGTGCCGTATCACGCAAAAGGATTATTGGGCCTCTGTTTTTCGAGTCAACTGTTGATGGCACTGTATACAGAGAACCTATCCAACAATTTGTTGCATTATTAGAAGTGAATGAACGAGATTCTTGGTTCCAACAAGACGGTGCAACCTGACATATAAGTTATGAAACCATGGGCACGCTTCAAGATTTTTTTGTCGTCGACTCATCAAGAAATCTTTGGACACCTCGTTCCCCTGATCTGAGCATCCCTGAATTTTTTCTGTGGGGATATTTAAAGAACAAGTTTATGAAGATAATCCCCAAACAATAGATGATCTGAAAATTGCCATTACTCAAAGGATACATGAAGTCACTCCCAGCATCTTGAAACGCGTTTCTAAAAATATGCGCAAACGACTTCAGCTTTGCCTCCAAGAAGGGGGCGAACATTTTGAACATTTATTATAAATGTGAGTTCAAATTTTTTTCCTACGTTATGTTAAATGTGCTTTTCACCATTAGCATAAAAATAATTGTTTTAAAGTTTGTTATTTTAGTATAATAAATTCACGAATCGTCAGTACGGGAACTTTTAGGACACTGTACAAGTCTGTCCCCAAGATTGCATAGATAATGATCTGTCCGCTTGAAAGTCTTCTGTGAACAGGCCCAAAGGATCGCTCTTCTGAAAGCTTGGATTCTGAATCCCTTAATCAACTTAAAAAGTGCTTTTTATGATTTAATTATCTACTAAAATGTGAATAAATGTGAATCAATTGGTATGCTCATCATCTAGAAAAGAGATACAAAGTGGAAACTACATCATTTAAAAGTTATCAGTGAAATAACTTCAACCATACAATTCGTCCAGATCGTTACACTTCCACTTGCATGCGTAATTTGCTGTTCTTGCCCCAATATCTACTTCAGGTGACTCAAATTAAATCTTAATTCAATATCCCTGCACTGTTAGTCCTTGCTGTTTTAATACGAGTCTGTCGCCAAGATTGCACATCTAATGGTCTGCCCACTCGAAATTCTGCGAGGGGATTTTTAAACTACCAGCACCAACCAATTTCTTGCGAATGCAGTTTACTTAATTTCGTACAAACTGCTGAAGAATGATCCCCATGCTGAAGGCAAGGATTTCAAACTATATAATTAACTTAAAAATGCATTTTATCTCTTGATTAACTATTAACCCTCCTGGTGGTTGTCTTGACGAGATATCTTGTCATTAGGAAAACTGATCAGATCTTGATCTCATCATCATAAAAAACTGCAACGTCTTGATGATGAGATATCTCATCATTAGCATAATTAGTCAGATCTTGATGGACGAGATATCTCGTCGAAACCACTTGGAGGTTTAATTCATAAAGAAATAATTCAAATTTGCCTATTTGTACACATTTGTACCCCTCGTTGAGGCCTGAAGAACGATCACTCTCCTGATGCATGCATTCCGATTATCTTAATCAACTTAAAAACGCTTTTTAAGACTTAATTAAACGATAAATTTCTCAATCAATTGGTATATTCGTCATCTAGAAGACAGATTAAACATAAACACAATTTCAAAATTACCAACGAAATATCTTCTATCATTTAATTCGTTAGGGTCGTTACACTTCCACTTGCATGCTTAATGTGTTGTCCTTGCCCCAATATCTACATCAGGAGACTCAAATTGAATCTTAATTCAATATCCATGCGCTGTTAGTCCATGTTGTTTTAATACGAGTCTGTCCCCAAAACTGCACAGCTAATGATCTGTCCACTCGAAATTCTACGGGGAGAGGACTAAGCTACCAGCACCAACCAATTTCGTGCGAATGCAGTTTATTTAATTGCACATAATCTGCATGAAGAATCATCCCCATGCTCAAGGGCAAGGATTTTAAAACATATAATTAACTTAAAAATGCGTTTTATCTCCTAATTAACCCTCCTGGTGGTTGTCTCGATAATGTATTTCGTCATTAGTAAATGACCAAATTTTGATGGACGAGATATCTCGTTATTAGAAGAGAACTGACCAGATTTTGATCTCGCCATCATAAAAAAATTGCCAACACATCTTGAGATATTTCATCATTAGCAAAATTGGTCAGATCTTCATGGACGAGATATCTAGTCGAAACTACTTGAGGGTTAATATTGCAGAATCCATTCGTATATGTTTAACTTCACGGTGTCATGGATTTCATTCTGTGGCCTACTCTGGAATCGTAAGCTCTTTCATTTAGAGGAATTCATTGAAATAATTCAAATTATTTATTAAATCATTCAGGGTTAAGTCCAAATTAGTACTTTATTAATATTAATTAACTCACACAATTATTAATTTATTGTAATTACATTTTTATTACACCTATAAACATTCATATTCAATACATAACTACTTTATCTCTCAATGGTCGAAGAATACAGATTACAATAGTAAAAATGCAGATTAATAGGTATTTTATAAAAAAAACATTTAAACATGATATATTTTACTATGAACACCCGAGCCAAAAGCATTTTGATCAAGAATATTGCAAACAAAATGCGATTCCTCATCAAAATAAATGTATTTCCTAAAAGCAGTTCCTGCACAGTTCAACCCGTCTTTTTATAATTACCTATGATATTGACGTCGACCTACCAATTTCATCGACCTTCTAATGAAATAGACGGATCATGTGGGCGGAGTCGCTGTCGTAAGATCTCTGAAGGGTAAATCACGTGGGCATACGAATCAGTTTAACCGATCCCAGACTAGTGTTTTTGATCACGGTGTATAATCACTTTAACCAATCAATAATTTTGGATTCAGGCTTTTACCCACAACCACGTGATAGATCTTCAAACCGAGCAACTGGAAGTATAACACAAAGATGCGGCACATGCTCCGTCTATTTCATTACAAGGTCGATGACCAACTTTGCGCGAAAACAACTTATTTTATTGCGCTCAAAGAATGATCAATCTACTGTAGTGGAAGGATTCTGAATCCTTTAGGTAACTAAAACTGCTTTTTATTTCTTAATAAACAACTTAAATTTCTGATTCATTTCGTAAATGTTATGCCCTTTGTAGTAAAAAATAACCGTAATTTAATCGATAAACCAAAAGCCAATTCGCACAAGCACCATCTAGAAGAATCGAAATAGAGGCTGCATCAATATATTTTTTCGTTATCAGCAAAATAAATCCTAATTCGTTAGGGTCGTTACCTGCTCACTTTAATGCTTAATGCGTGGTCCTTTCACGAATATGTACATCACGCGTTTCAAATTAAGTGTTAATTCCCAGTGTTGTTAGTCCCTGTTGTTAATACGAGTCTGTCTCCAAGATTGCACAGCTAATGATCTGTCCTCGAAATTCTTCTGCGAGGAGAGGATTAAACCACCAGCTCCAACCAACTTTGCGCGACAGCAATTTGTTTAATTGCGCACAATCTGTGTGACCAAAGATTGATTACTCTGCTATAGGGCAAGGATTCTGAATCGTTAGGTTACTTAACCCTCTAAGAGGTTTCGCGACGAGATATCTCGTCTATCAAGATCTGATCAATTCTCCTAATGACGAGATATCTCGTCATCAAGTCATTGCTGATTATTGATGACGAGATCAAGATCTGGTCAGTTTTCTTCTAATGACGAGATATCTAATCTATCAAGATCTAGTCAGTTTAGCCAATAACGAGATAACTCGTCGAGACAACCACCAGGAGGGTTGAAAAATGCTTTTAATTTCTTAATCATCTTAAATTTCTCATTTATTTCGTAGATTTTAAGCTCTTTAAATGACCATAGAACGACAAACTAAAAACAATTTCGCACATGCATCATCTAGATTTATTGAAATAGAGGCTGCATCAATGTTTTAAGCAAATAACTCCAAAAAATCTAATTCTTTAGGGTCGTTACCTGCCTACTTGAATGCTTAATGCACTGTTCTTTCCCCAATATGTACATCACGCGGTTCAAATTAAATGTTAATTCAATATCCCAGTGTTGTTAGTCCCTGTTGTTAATACGAGTCTGTCTCCAAGATTGCACAGCTAATGATCTGTCCTCGAAATTCTTCTGCGAGGAGAGGATTAAACCACCAGCTCCAACCAACTTTGCGCGACAGCAATTTGTTTAATTGCGCACAATCTGTGCGCCCGAAGAATGATCACTGCTGAAGGGCATGGATTTCGAATCCCTTAATTAACTGTTTTAATTGGAAAACGGCGGCAGCTAAGTGTTCTGGAATGCGCGAGGTCCAGCTCAGCACCCCTTTGACAGGTCCTGTTTCTATGTTTTAACTTGCTATCTCCGCGTTGGCCCCCATTTCGGGGTAACCAAATTGAGAAGTAATTAGGAAAGCATGGTGCGGTCGGTTATTGAATTGTTCCGGGCGAATATTTACGTGGGCAGCGATGAACATCTGACGTCCCATTGATCCTGGACGGTTCATTAAAGCGCACTCGCTCTGTTACCACGGAGTTTCTTTTTGAGCTTCGCGTCGTTTAATGCTCGCTCACTTGGACGGTGAGGGAATTAATTTAATCATGCCAAGGTGGTGGCTCTGCATCCGTAATTATCTATCTCTAATTATTTCTCGATTACGAAAAAATGCTCGCTGCTTTAACGCGATCCGTCTATAATATGAAGGAAGACAATCACATAACAGGCTTAGTTTTCTTTGCATGGTGGATTACCTAGTATTCCTTCTCTTGTTAGACGGAGAATGTTGATATCTTTATTCCGTTGAAGTATCTGAAAGACAGCAATTTTATGACTATATTGGTGGAAGGAATGTAAAAATAATCAGTCGAGGCAGATTACTTAACATGCTTGCGGCTTTATTTGAATTGTCATACTCTATGGATTTCGTTGAATTACTTGCAAAAGTGCTTTTAGTTATTGTGTTACCCAGTGGACATAACTGGTAACCCAGTAACTGGCATTCCTTCGCATGGCTGGACGGAGAATGTTGAGATCTTTATTGCGTTGAAGTATCTGAAAGACAACAATCTGATGACTGATAATGGTGGAAGGAATGTAAAAATAATCAATCGAGGGGCAGAGTAGTTATTTAACATGCCTGTGGTTTATTTGAACTGTCATACTCTGGGTTTTGTTGTATTACTTGCAAAAGGGCTTTCAGTTATTGTGTTACCCAGTGGATTAACTTGTATTCCTTGTCTTGTCTGGGCGGAGAATGTTGAGATCTTTATTCCGTTAAAGTATCTGAAAGACAGCAATCTGATGACATATATTTGTGGAGAAATGGAAGCATAATCAATCGAGCCAAAGAGTAGTTACGTACCATGCTTGTTAGCTTTATTTGAACTGCGTTACTCTAGGAATTTAATTGTATTACTTGTAGAGGTTGGGCTTTTAATCATTGCGTTACCTAATGGATTAACTGGTATTCGTTGTCTTGGTTGGGCGGCGAATTTTGAGATTTTTATTCCGATAAATTATTTCAAAGACAGCCATCTTATGACTTATGATGGTGACGAAGAGTAAAGCAACTTTAGCAGAGTTAGTCATGTTACATGCTTGTTCTTTATTTAAATTGCGTTACCCAGTTGATTACCTCGTATTTTGTATTCCGTCAAAGTTTGGAAAGAATTATTGATTTTTGTTTTGTTAAATTATTCCCAAAATAGATGATAATGATTTACTACTTTGGCGAAAAGGAATGAATTGAGACACAGTCGCACAGCAAGCTTATAGTTGTTTTAACCGGTGTTAACCTTATATTCCTTGTTGGCCCCGCATCCGGGGTAACCAAATTGAGAAGTAGTTAGGAAAGCATGGCGCGGTCGGTTATTGAATTGTTCCGGGCGAATATTTACGTGGGCAGCGATGAACATTTGACGTCCCATTGATCCTGGACGGTTCATTAAAGCGCACTCGCTCTGTTACCACGGAGTTTCTTCTTGAGCTTCGCGTCGTTTAATGCTCGCTCACTTGGACGGTGAGGGAATTAATTTAATCATGCCAAGGTGGTGGCTCTGCATCCGTAATTATCTATCTCTAATTATTTCTCGATTACGAAAAAATTTTCGCTGTTTTAACGCGATTCGTCTGGAATATAAAGGAAGACAATCACGTAACAGGCTTATAGCTTTCTTTGCATTGCGTTACCCGGTGGATTACCTCGTGTATTCCTTCTCTTAGTTGGGCAGAGAATGTTAAGATATCTATTCCGTTAAAGTATCTGAAAGACAGAAATCTGATGACTTTAAGGTGGGGAAATATAAAAATAATCAATCGAGGCAAAGAGTAGTTACGTACCATGCTTGTAACTTTATTTGAACTGCGTTACTCTATGACTTCCTTACTTGTCGAAGTTGGGCTTTGAAGCATTGTGTTTCCCACTGGATTAACGCATATTCCTTGACTAGGTTGGGAGGAGAATATTGGTATTTTTATTCCGATAAATTGTTTCAAAGACAGCAATCTGATAATTTGTTATGATTTCAAAATATAAAACTGATCAACCGAGCAAAGAAAATTCATGCAGCATACTGATACTTGTATTAATCGTTGAGGTTGGTCATTCCTAGCATTGCACCCAGTGGATTAACTGGTATTCAATGCCAGGTTGGGAAGAGAATATTGGTATTTTATCCCTTGAAATTGTTTCAAAGACAGCAATCTTATGACTTATTATGGCATCGAAAAATAAAGCTGATCAAACGAGACAAACAACTCATGTAACATACTTGTACTTTATTTAAATTATGTTACTCAGCGGATTACCTTGTATTTTGTATTCCTTGTCTAAGTTTGGAGTAAAATATTGAGTATATATTTTATTCCAAAGTCAGCAATCTGATGACTTACAACAGGGGACGAAAAGTAAACTGATCATGCTTGTAGTTTTATCTTAATTGCGTTACTCGACGAATTTGATTATATTGCTTGCCTCAGTTGAGCTTTCTTTGTATTGTATTAGCCAGTGTATTGCATTGTATTCCTTTCCTCGGTTGGGGAGAATATTGAAACTTTTATTCCGCTAAATCGCCCCAAAGACGGTAGTCAAATTATTCACAACGGTGGGCTGATCAACCGATCCAATTGCTTTTCTTGTTTATGCTATACAAAGAATATTGAGCCGGATATTAAATTGGGTAAAATGCATTTTGGCCACGCTTTTTTAACCCTCTTGGTGGTATACCTTCACGTTGAAAACTGCCCTGTAGTGCCCAGCCCCTGATTCAAAAACTTGTTCCAAACTGTCACCAGTTCTCGGGAAGGACAATTTGTTTTTACTATTTGATTCTTCATTACCCCTTGGAGTAATATGGTAGTTTTAGCTCGACGAGATATCTCGTACTTAGCAAAATTGACCAGATCTTGGACGATATATCTCGTCTAAACACCTGAAGGGTTAACAAGAAAATAAAAACAAGGATTGGTTACCGGAGCGTTTGCTGATATGATGTAGTTGTGTAGGTATCCTAAAGCAAATATATTTGCATAACTACTGGTATTTATTTTTTGCATATATTTTATAAGACACACTAAAAACAGCCTAACTGAATTGATCAATATTTAAAAAATAATTCTTCTAAATCATTATTTCATGCACAAAGCCATCAAATGCATCATAAATATCAACCACAAAAAGTTTCAAATATATATATATATATTAATCCTCCAAGTGGTTTCGAGGGGATATCTCGTCCATCTGATCAATTTTGCTAATGATACATCCCTTCATCAAGAATGTCAATTGAATTCCGAATGATGATTAGATGGATGGATGATATTTTTTTAATGATGAAGAGATCAAGATCATGACAGATATTCTAATAACGAGATGCCACGTCCAACAAGATCTGATCAATTTTTCTAATGACGAGATATCTCGTCGAAACAACCACGAAGAGGGATTACAAAAAACGCCCTACAGTTTTAAATATAAAGTAGTCATGAAAAACTGAAATCTGAGAAAAGAAGACTTTATAATCTAAAACTAATCTGGAGAGTGGGAGTGCCAGCTCAGGTATTGACCTCGTCATCTGACCATGGTTCAAAATTACGAGGCGTTGTCTTTGGATATTTCCGGGGCCCGGTCGCCCGGTTGGAAGAGTAACGGACAATAGCCCGTTGTGCTGGTCCAGTGGGACGTTAATTAACTACCTACCTAAAACTAATCGCTTTCAATCCTGACATTTGATGGAAAAACTTTAATAACTCACTATACAGGGTAGCTACAGCAATGAAAATATGCACACATATTCTTTAAAGCTGTTCAATAAATATACTACAGTAAAAAAGTCAACGATTTGCTCAATTTTAGAGTACTGTATACCCTTAAAAATTATTCAAGCTTGTTACTTTTTCAAATAAATTTTTCATCACACATATATTATATTTTATACGCTTACACTGCAGTATAAATTACAAAGTAGATTTAGGGTATGCTAATCCAATCTCGGTATTTTCTTTGCAGAAAATTAGAATTGCAAATCATTGCAAAATTACTTTCATCATCCTAATGTTTGAACTGAAACAGTTTTAAATTAGGTTTACTATAGAAATCGGGACCCGCGAATTCTCCTGACTTGCGTTATAGAGCTTTTAGAGCACTTTCTTAACTAAGTCCATCTGAGTACATACCGAAAGTCTCACGAGACGCATCCTAATAGATGAATGATATGAGTGTTGGCTCAACAAGAAGCTTTTGGGAGAGCGGAAAACTAAAAATCTAACTCAGTTAAACATTAGATGAAAGATTAAATATCGCTTAGGATAAAACGATATGAATATAAGCGACTGAACTCATGGTCCATGGATTTTAAAATATCTTTCTGGAAGACCGTGATAGTTTATTTTCTATGTACAAAAATAACGCTCTACATCGCGATGTTACGAAACAGTTTATGTTCCTCTTGAGGACTATGGTATGCGTCAGTATGCAAAATCAATTCATTATGCATATCAGTATGCAAAATATTCAATCAAATGTGAGTAAAATGAATGTAATGGACATAAAATATTTACATAAATCTAGTGATAGAATTCTAATTCTAAAAATTTTCAAATAAATATTTATGTTTATATGAACGGCTTATATCAGTTATTAGTAACGTGAGGGAATATATAGGACAGGACAACGCCTTAACCTCCTAATAGTTGTCTTGACGAGGTATCTTGTCTTTAGTGAAAATTGACCAGATCTTGATGAACGAGATATCTTGTCATTAAAAGGAAACTGACCAGATCTTCATCTCGTTATTATGAAAAATCTGCAATATACTAGATTTCGCGTCAGATCCTGATGTACGTCATATCTCGTCGAAATCACTTGGAAAGATAATTGTTTGCGGGTTTGAAACTCGATCCAAACAAAGACTGTCGTGCACGTGGGGCTGATACAAGTTAAATCTGTCGTAACCCGAAATGTACTCACGCTGGTATGGTGTGGAAGTGAGGAGAGTGGGGTACCTGCTCACCTCGTTATTTGACCGTGGTTCAAAATTACGAGGTGTTTTCCTTGCATATGTCCTTTCGGGGTCGATCCTGCACCATTAGCAATAGTCCGTTGTGTTGCTCCCGTGCGACATAAATTCAACTATCAACCTAACTTAATTGTTTGCTGAACCGCGTCCTACGGAAACATATTTTCATTTCCCATCAAAAAATCTCTTATAGACTAACGTTAGGAAAGCCATCACTGAAGCATTACTATATGCATAAAAGCATGGTATTCACAATTTTGTAAAAGCAACTTTATTAAATTTTATTTTTCACTTTATTGTATTAGCAGTGTGGTAAAGGCTACTTTAACCATCTAAGTGGTTTTATTGAGATATCTCGTCCATCAAGGTCTGACCAATTTTTCTAATGGCGAGACATCTCGTCGTCAAGATATTGCCGTTTTTTTATGATGACGAGATCAAGATCTGGTCAGTTTTCTTTTAATGACAAGATATCTCTTTCAAGATCTGGTCAGTTTTCTTTTAATGACCAGATATCTCGTTCATCAAGATCTGGTCAGTTTTCTTTTAATGACAAGATATCTCGTTCATCAAGATCTGGTCAGTTTTCTTTTATTGACAAGATATCTCGTTCATCCAGAAGGGTAAAGGTGTAATATTGCAGTGTAAACTGAACAGTAAACTCTCTTTTTATGAATCGAAAACAAGGCTCCAAAGCTAAGCATTTACCACCATACTACAAACCCTCATTAAAACGTAATTTTCAAGAGTAAATAACGAAGCTAATAAATTCTGATGTCTATAAACTGCGATTTGATTGGACAGTATGTTCAAAAATTACGAGGCGTTGTCCTTGATCTTTCCCTTCGGGATTGATCGCGGACAGTCGCCAATAGCCCATTGCATTGCTAAAGTGCGACTTTAATTAACCACCTAGCTACCTGCCAGTATGTCCAACATAAAGTAAACCAATATTAAAGCATTGTATTGAATTGTAGACAGCGAACTTATAAACTTCTGATGGCGAAATTGTGGCTTCATTAGTCCATGTTTACCAGCATTCTGGAGGCCAACTTTAAAGTAGGCATTATAGGTGCGTACATCTATTAATTCTTAAACTAGGGAGAAACTGACCAGATCTTGATCACGTCATCATAAAAGAAAATTGTCAATATCCTGATGACGAGATACCTCGTCGAAACCACTTGGAGGGGTAAAACATCGCATTCAAGCGCAAGTAATGTAACTGTTAACTTCTGTAGTATCAAATAGCTTTTCATTGGTCAAATACCAGCATACAACAAAACAACTTTAAATCATTGAATTCAAGTGTAAATAATGGAACTGCAAACTTATTGCATTAAAGTGTAGATAATCTAACTATAAACTCCTGATGGCTCTAAAATGTGACTCAAATCTTGGTAAATACCGGCATACATTAAATCAACACCAATAAAACATCGCATTCAAGTGTTAACAATTGAACTACAAACTGATGGCTTTAAAATGTGACCAAAAGCTCAGTATATACCAGCATACATCAAGCCAATAACATTAAAGCATTGCATTCAAGTGTAAATAATGGAACCATAAACTCCTGTTGGCTCTAAAATATGACCCAAAGCTCAGTATATACCAATAGTATGTCTTGTCATATTAGAATTAGAGTGTAATTCAAAGTACTAACAAGACATTTAATAAATACAGAGACATCGCAACGGACAAGCATACAACACTATAAAAACAACATAAAAATCAGAGGGTAGGCGAACCAAACCTTACGGTACAGTCCCCACTGTACCGTAAGGTTTGGTTCGTGAATACTTTTGGACGGAATAACTGGTAAGTGGGTCGCTGGTGAAATGAGGAGCGTATTTGTTTGACATTTATTTATTTAGCCAGTTTTGATGGATACATAACAGTGGTGTTAGAGTGTGGGCAATGCTTAATATTCTATGGCGACCTTATGGATGATGGGTCTGTGATATCTAAAATACGTGATAAACGGCATGGTGTCGTTGCTGATGTTCCTGACAAAGGAGGTAGATGGTGGTGTTTCCAAGCGTGGTGGCAGCTCTTTAGATTAGATCGTCCAGCGACGTCGCCGCGTACGCGCGCCTGCTCCTTCTTGCGTCTTCGGTAAGCTCTAGATCTCTCCACACTTGTCATAGGTTTACACTTCATGGTATCATTTTGTTCTTCTTGAACTGCTCTTTCAACCTGCTTACGTTTCCTATGCCGCAATTCAAATTTAGTGTGATATTTTGGCTTCATAGTGAAATCTTCGACAAATCGTCACTTTCCACTGCACACAATTTTCACTCAAATGGTTTAAACTGCCAACTAGTCAAATAAAATTGTAGACTCGTCGTTCTCTGCAATTTAAGCACGCACTCGCCACGATCCGTCTATTAGAACTGAAGTTACAGCAGCTAAACAGGCCAGCGTATGCCCGAAATGTGAATCATTTCCCCCACCACGCGGTACAAAGGGGAGTGGATTAGTGGTCAGCCTGGTCAACGTGGCCCACCTTCCTCTACACGATTGGTAGGTCATTTATCCCCATAGGCTGATTCTCTCAGGAGTTACGGGGCTTTGAGATATCAGCACTTTTCGTGACGCGCAAGTTTCTGCCGATGACCTCATACCGATTTTAAAGACGTTTTCAGTGAATACTATTCACGTCAAAAACTCTGAGGTAGTTGTTTTAACCCTCCAAGTAGTTCAAAGATATATCTCGTCCATCAAGATCTGATCAGTTTCCCTAATGACGAGATACCTCGTCGATGCAACCACCAGGAGGGTTAACTGCATATTTCAAAATGATTGCCAGTCACGTGAATGAATTATACGCATGCTGCTTACTAGTAATATAAGTACTAGTAATATATAACAACCAGCATACAACAAACCAAAATAAAGGATTGGATTGAACTGAAATACCCAAGCTACAAACGTCTGATATTTGTTTTCGATAGAATCCAGAAAGGAAGAATATCTAGTCAATTGGAATCCGAAAAATCTTATAAAAGAGGCTCACAGAGAGAATTCTACATTTAAAAATAAAAGTGAAGAAAATCATCCCGAAATTTAAAACTTCGAAAAGTCGGATCCCCTTTCAAAAGTATTCAACCCCATATCGACCACCGACAGAAAAAAATCGAAATATTTTCAGGTATAGAAAATCCTTCCTTAATGTTATTCGGTCTTTTATATTCTCTGAATTCTTCTATGTGTATTGGATTCCTTGACCATCCAACTTTATTCAAAATTTATTTTATGATATTGGCATCGGAACCACAGTCACTTTAAACTACATTTTCCTCTTTCTTCAATTTCTTTGTCTTTCCGCTTATTCGATTTCGGCTTTCTATTTCTCTAAGCTAAGGAGCTTTATAGCTTTGCATCATACTGAGCGTGTATTTATACGTTATGTCTAACTGTTGGATCTGTGTGTTTATGTTTTCTGATGAAAATAGATGAGAAAGGTTTATGATAATTTATTTGATTAGTTATTTAATTGATGATTTAGTTATAGTTCTTTGCATATTTGCATTAGGCATTTTTAATATAGTTATACTAGATATTGTCTTACTTTTTTCCTATATCTCTTGAATCTTTTAAAATAACTTATTAGTTATTGTGTCGATACACTAAAAAGCCGTTAAAATACTTTATTTGGTAACATAAAGACATTATATATATATAATAGTTTGATAGTTGGTATTTCGAAGAGATAACTTTAAGCTTAGTATTATAGCATTGCATCATACTTAGCGTGCATTATACGTTATGTCTGTAACTGTTGGATCTGTGTGTTTTATTTTCTGATGAAAATAGATGAGAAAGGTTTGTGATAAGTTATTTGGTAATATTATGATGGGGATTTAGTTATAGTTCTTTGAACATTTGCATTGGGCATTTTTACTATAGTTAAAGTAGGTATTGTCATACGTGTTCTTAATATTTCTTGAATCTTTTAAAATAATTTTATTAGAGTTATCGTGTCGATACCCTAAATATCTGTGATGATACTTCAATTGGTAATATAAAGACATTAGTTTGATAGTTGGTATATCTAACAGATGTCATTTAGGGCATTATATCATTGTATCATACTGAACGTGCATTATACGCTATATCTGTAACTGTTGGATCTGTGTGTTTGTATTTTCTGATGAAAATAGATGAGAAAGGCTTGTGATAATTTATTTGGTAACGTTATGCTTTAGTTTAAATTCTTTACTCATTTGTATTGGGCATTTTTATGTGTCCTACTTTTTTCTTACTAAGGTTTGAATTCTTTTAAATAATTTTAGGTACAACTTTGATATAAAGACTTTTTTTCTGGCAACTCTTTTGGCGCGGTTTTTTGCTTGCTTTTTGTAGCAAGTTGTGGCAATCAAAGGCAATCTCGCTATTATGATTATGGAAACCTCACAATTATTTGAATTCCGTTTAATTTTTGCATAAATCATTACTTTTTTTTATTTCACCATACCTAAATAACTCTAGTTTGTAAGAATTAATGTGATCTTTCATAACATTCATATGAAATAGCCTGGTTCCATTCGACTTGAAACTAATAAATTACTTGGACACACTTTTATAACAATATTTCAGAAAAAAGTAAAGACTTTTTCATTAAAGTAAATACCTGTCTAGTGGTGAGAATAATCAGTTGTGTGGAATTGTTTTAAAAATTCTTTTCGTTAATTTTATTATTTTCCGTTAAGCCTGAAGCTGAGTTTTTTCAAGGAAATTCTTCCTTGGCGATATAAAAAGCATGCCAAAAAAACGTCCCACATGAGTTCCCACAAAAAGTATTTATGTCAAAGCTGTACCTAATTTTATAAGTTATTGTGTTGATATTCTATAAAGCTTTGATAATACTTTATTTGGTAATATAAAGACATATATTACGATAAAGTCCTGGTATTTTTTACAGATATCTGATCTAAGCTTAGGAGCATTATAGCATAGGGGATGCATTATGTGTTATGTCTGTTACTGTTGAATCTCTGCGTTTGTATTTTCTGATGAAAATAAGTGAGAAAGTTTCGGTGATAATTTATTTGGTAACATTAAGATATTATTTTAGTTTCGTTCTGCTATTTCTTACACATTTGTATTGAGCATTTTGTTATAGGTAAAGTTTATAATGTCGTATTTATTTTCTTGATCTTGATTGTTTCTTTTTTGTTAACAATTTTATTAGTTACGGTATCGATATACTAAAAAGCTTTGATACTTTATTTGGTAACAGTAAGGTATTATTTTAGTTTTATTTATGGTATTTATTACCAATTCGCATTGGACATTGATTTGTAGTAAAATTATGTAATGTCCAACTTTTTTCTTGATATTGCTTGAATCTAATAATTGTATTAGTTACTGTACCGATATACAAAAAAGCTTTATTTAGTATGGGTAAGATATTATCTTAGTTTCAGTTCTGATATATCGTACACATTTGTATTGGGCATTCTTTATTGTTAAAGCATATAAGATATCTTGCTTTTTTTCTTGATATTGTGCGAATCTTTAAAAATAATTTTAAAAGCTATTGTATCAATATTCTAAAAATCTTTGATAACATTTTTATAGTAACATAAATACGATATTACGATTGAGTTTTGGTATTTCTAGCAGATGTCTGTGCTGAGAATTTTATTGTTAAGCTAAAACCCGAATCGTTTTATTAATATTGCTTGAATCTTTTAAATATTTTATTAGTTGATGTATATGTTTAAAAGGTTTTGTGATTAGTGACGTTAATATATTGTTTTTGTGCTACACTTCTAGTATTTTTTTACAAATATTTTTCCATTGAACATTTTATTTTGGTTAAGGTATATATCACTCAAATTTGTTTACTTAGTATCGCTTGAATCTTTTTCATACTCGGATTAATTAATGTATCGATATTTTAAAATATTCTTCAATTCACCCTTATTTTTTGTGAATGCTACTATGTAATAAATTTAAATTATGAATAAGACAAATAAACAAGTATCGAATAGCATCATTGGCACTCTTAATTTTGTGATTTACATGCTATACGAATATCATTTTATACTTATATTATGAGATATGGGCGGAATGTTTAGCATTTTTGTTATAACTTTTCTGTTTGAAATCATTATGTTGAATTTTTAAGCTTTATTTGTGTTTCATACTTGAAAACAGTTTGCATAAAATCAACGAAGTTGGTTTAAAATTAAACAGTCTAGAATCGTTATTTTAAATGTGTCTTACCTTTAGTTTTAATTAGATAGACCAATTTATAAAAATAAGATTGTGATTTAAACATTTATTTGCTAATACGATAATACGAATGAAATTCTAAAAACAAAGTATTAATCCTTTAACAAAGTATTAATCCTTTAACAAAGTATTAATCCTCTAACAAAGTATTAATCCTTTAACAAAGTATTAATCCTTTAACAAAGTATTAATCCTTTAACAAGATTTCTGAGTAGTGTAGTATTGTTTTAACCCATAACACTCCTAATGACTAACTAACCACATCTTTCTATGGAATCCATGGATTCTTTCAACCTTTAGAAAGATTCTATTGATCCGTTCCAAAGAATAGAATTCTTTGGAACGATTTTATTGATAATTTCCTTAGAGTAGAATCCTCTGGAGAGATTCTACTGTTCCTTTCCTTGGAATAGTATCCTACAGAAGTATTTTACTGCTCCTTTCCTTGAGATAGAATCCTTTGGAAAGATTCTATTAGCTAAGAAGTTCAAAATTGGTTAGAAATCATTAAGAGGAAGACTTTAGGTTGCAAAGTGGAATTATGCGTGTAAACCCCTCAGAGGGTTAAAGGCAAAACGGTTTTGCTCTGTTCACTTACCTCAAACCTTTAACACCTATTAAAACCCGATTCAAATGTAGTTAACAACACGAGCAGTTTTGAAGCATACTTATGTAAATAAGTCTGGAGAAACAGAAATTATTTAATTTTTCTTACTGCAGGCGGAATATTTCTGTATAATTAACTTTATTGTGCTACAGACGGTGATAAAATATTTGATCTCTGTTACATTAAAAAATTAATAATTTGTGCTTTTTTTAGTAACTATTTTAATAACTATACCAACGCTTAAATAATGAGTTTAGTAGCTTTTAATCCGTTTTTATGCTTTATAGGAAATATTTGAATCACGTATGTCATCATCATTGAATATAAGCAATTAAAGTATGGTCTGAACTCTATTATATTATGAAGTTTAATGACACCTTGACAATTAAAAAAATAGTTTTTGTAAAGAAAAGATTGAGTTGTAAAAAAAAAGAAAAGTGTATTTTTCAATTCACTTATGTTTTTGAATCAAGCTTTTAATTAATGAACGACGTGTTTATAATAATAAAATGTAAGTTAAAGTGTTCGAGTTTATAATTTTAACCATCTGTATAATACCACTTTGCAACCCCTGCAGTTTTCCCTGCATGTAACCAGTTATAATTCTCTTGACGAAATATAATCTTTCTAAGGGACATCTCAAATTCAAATGGGAATATTTCTCACAACAATTTAACAAGACCTTTTAGACACCATACCAATTTGAATATATTCTTTGTACGTGACAAGTTTCAAAGCAGTGCATTGTTTATTTATGATTTTAAATTCATTTTTATCCCTTTCCCAATCTTTTAGGACTTAGATCAAAATAAGGAAAGGCTTCCTTAATGAATCGTGACTCATTCTCGAAATCTCTGTATGGTCTGCCATTGAATCAGACGAAAAGTCAAACCTAATTAATTAATATCCATTTTTCAAATTAAAGCGAATATTTCTTACCTCTAACAAGATTTTAAACGCCAGATAAAAGTTGAATATCGTTATTCTTGACAAGTTTCAAAGCAATGAATTAATTATACTGTAGCAGAAGTTTCTTTCTCTTAGAGGAGACTGTTATCAGTTGTTTTCAACTGCGCATGCGTGTGCTCTTATTTGCGCATGCGCCCAATTTAAAAATGTAGAGTCTGGTTAAAAACAAAAGAGCGTTTGTTCTGTTGAGCTCTTGATGCAATTAACGTGTCTTCAGTAACATAATAAATGTGTCATCCTGAAATCTGGTTTTATTTATAGTTAGCTTAATTAATACTGATTAATTTTAGACACATTTTTGTGCCACTATACCTTATGATATGGCTTCGACCAAAAACAAGGGAATTTTTTTTTTATGAATCCAGGGTTGCCACAGGCGACTAAAAGGCGACATTTTTTTACAATTTTCAAACTTGGCGACGAAAAAAAGGGAAAATGTCTTTATTTTCTTTTTTTAATGAATCCAGGGCTGTCACAGGCTATTAAAAGTTAACTTTTCGTAACTATTTTTAACCCTGGCGGCTTGGGGTATCTTTCTAAACGAAATAATTTCAGTGAAGCTCCTATTTTCAAAATTGTTTAACAAAATTATTAATCCTATTTTGTTAAACAAAAAGTGGACGGAAAATTTTAATTTTCAAATTTTTCTTTAGGGCAGAAAATTTTCCAAGAGACACCTATTTCGAAGTCTTGGCACCAAACCGTAGAAACTATCAAAGAAAAACTTTGAATGTGGTTGCTAGATTGCTATTAAAACTTTATTAAGAAATTATTTAGTTTTTTTAATTTCATAATTTAAATATGTTGGCGAGATCTTCAACGTGTTTAATACTTAATTAGCATATTTGTATGTAAATATTTTGTGTTTTAGTTGTTGATTTTGTGTCAGCTGTTAAAATTGCTACTACAATAGGGTTGACTTTTCTTCCTAATATTTTTTTAATTATACTACTATTTCACAAGTGCTTGGGCTGTGGAAGCCCTATCGAATCGAATCACTTCCAAAATAACTCTATAGTCGGCCATTTAAGGTGTATGCATACACTAGAAATCACTAAAATCGACCAGAATATGGATGCTTTTTTAATTTCAAATATTGTTATATTACTCCTTAGCTTTCAAACGACATCCAAGATCTTATAAATATTCGAAATGGTTTTCTGGTTACAGCGGTTTTCATTAGGTACTGTCACCATAGACAAACATGGTTCCAAAACTCAATTTCTGAAAAACTGTTTTTGCAATAGGATGCTTCGCTCAAACAGTGATAACTCAGCAATGAATTGATCTATTATAATTGTTTTTTGTCATTATAATCGGATACAGCTATGTTTTGACCTTCAGTCAAAGTTAATAGTTAAGAAATGAATTTTTAGTTGGTTTTAAATGTTAAAATTCTTCAAAAATTCTTGATTTTTTATACTTGTTGAAAAACATCCTTGTTGAAAAAAAATTGTAAAAAATCTATTCCATCTAGCAACTTGATGGAGGTTCAAAACATCAAGAATCATAAGAAGTCTTTCTGAACAAATTAGAATTTGAGGTATCACTGTTCAAAAAACATGCTAATTAGCTAATTATACTTAAATTAGATAATTAATGATTAACTTAATCTTAATTTTTCACACTGAAATGAGTTTAGCACAAACCAATGACCTATTGAAAAAATTGGAATTTTAAAGTCAAAATTAAAAAGAGAATCTTCTAGTGTATACGTACACCTTAATCATAAGACAAGTCAAACCTAATCAATAAATGTCTATTTTTTCGAGAACTCAAATTAATATTATTCCTTAACACGATTTGACAAGATTTTTAAAACGCCACAATATGTTGAATATCCTGTTTGTACTTGAAAGTTTTGTTACAATGCATTTATTAGGTGATTTTAAACACATTGTTATATCCCTTTCCCTTATTTTTTGGGCTTAGATCAAACTAAACGGAAAGTTTCCTTAATATCATTGACTTGCTTCCAAAATTGCGAAATGGTCATCTATCAAACCAGACAAGTCAAACCTAATTAATAAATGTCAATTTCCAAACTCTAGTTAATATTTGTTACCAGTATTTAGAAAGGTTTCTTAAGATAGGTAGGTAGGTATTTAGTTAACGTCACACTGGAGCAATACAACGGACTATTAGCAACTGGGAAAGATTCGATAACAAAAAAGGGATATAAAAACGTGTTGAAAATCATATAAAATCGATTCATCAATTTGAAATTTATCAAGTATAAAGAAGATATTCAACTACTTATGGCATCATTTAGAACTTATGGATTCACTAAAAAAAGTTAAATTACATTTGATTGAAACGCAAACAATAAGGGAAAGGGATATAAAAACGTGTTGAAAATCATAAAATCGATTCTTTGATTTCAAAATTGTCAAGTATAAGAATATATTCAACTTTCTTATGATATTAAGAACTTATGGAATCACTAAGGAAACTTTCAATTATTTTTTATCGATGCTCAAATAATAAGGGAAAGGGTAGGTAATTAGGTAGTTAATTAACGTCGCACTGGAACACATTGGCTATTAGCGACGGTCCGGGATCAAACCCAAAGGGAAAGATCCGAGGACAACACAACGTAATTTTGAACAACGGTCAGATGACGAAAAAGGTTTCTTAAACACCATAAAAATATTGAATATCATCTTTATACTTGACAAGTTTTAAAGTAATACATTATGCTATTTTAAACATATTTTACATCCCTTTCCCTTATTTAGGCTTCGATTAAAAATAAGAAAGTTTCCTCAATGAATCCATAAGTTACTTATGATATAAAAAAGTTTAATACCTACTTTATACTTGACAAGTTTCAAATCAAAGAATCGATTTTATGATTTTCAGCACGTTTTAATATCCCTTTCCCTTATTGTTTGAGTTTCAATCAAAAGTAATTGAACGTTTCCTTAGTGAATCCATAAGTTCGAAATGACGTCATACGAAGTTGAATATCTTCTTTATACTTGATAAGTTTCAAATTGATTAATCGGTTTTCCAACACGTTTTTATATCTCCTTTTCTTATCTCTTGGGTCGCCAATAGCACATTGTGTTGCTACAGTGCGACATAATTTAACTAGCTCCTTACCTTTTGGGCTTCGATGAAAAATAAGGTAAAATTTCCTTAATGAATACACAAGTACTTTATGATAAAAAAGTTGAATATCTTCTTTATTTTCATATCAATGATTCGATTTTCTATGATTCTCTATGCGGTTTTTTATTCCTTTCCCTTATTGAGGGCCGTGGTAGCCCAGTTGGAAGAGCAACGGATTAGCAATCGGAAGAGCAACGGATTAGCAATCGGAAGGTTGCGAGTTCAAAAGTCGGTCTAACCAAAGACCGTCGTGTACGCGGGGGCTGGAACACGCTAAATCTGTCGTGGTCTCAAATGTCCTCACGTTGGTGTGGTGTGGGAGTTTGGAGAGTGGGGTGCCAGCTCAGGTGTTGCCTCGTCTGACCGTGGTTCTAAATTACGTGGTGTTGTCCTCGGATCTTCCCTTCGGGATTCATCCCGGATCGTTACCTATAGCCCGTTGTGTTGCTCCAGTACGACGTTAATGAACTACCTAATCACCTACCCTTTCCCTTATTGTTTTAGCATCGATCAAAAATAATTGAAAGTTTCCTTAATGAATCCATAATTTCTTAATGATATAAAATGTTTAATACCTTCTTTATACTTGACAATTTTTTCAAATCAAAGAATCTATTTTATGATTTTCAACACGTTTTTATATCCCTTTCCATTATTGTTTGCGTTTCAATCAAAAATAGTTGAATGTTTCCTAATTGATTTCATAAGTTCTAAATGATGCCATAAAAAGTTGAATATCTTCTGTACACTTGACAAGTTTCAAATTGATAAATAGATTTTATATATTTTTGGGCCTCGATCAAAAAAAAGGGAAAGTTTCCTTAATGAATCACATTGACTCACTTCCAAAATCGCTGCATGGTCGGCCATTGAATCAGATGACAAGCCAAATCTAATTAATCAAAAATGGTTCACGGACAGTCATTACAGGAACCCTATGTATCGGTAAACTAGCTGTTGCTATTAGGAACCACGAAGTATTTTAAGTTCCCCCTGTGTATTCCCAATTGATTCTACATTCAGAGCACCAGAATTTAAACAATTTCCTAATGATCGATTTTAAATAATGATGAATATTCTCCGCTGAGGTATCCCGGAGAACGACTGATTTGAGTATTTTATGAATTATTCAAAAACATTTTGCATTCTCATTTGTCTGAGTTAGAACAAAGGATTTGCTAAGCGCAACCATCGAGACTTTGAGGTTTGGAAATGATGATTAAATCATCAAGACTTAGAATTGAGTTGAAACTTTTGAGGAGCACTTTGAAAAAGTAAATTTGTTTTGTAGCATAGATGTTTTAAGATACAAGGTTTTATTTTATATTTCATATTATAAGTATTGCAATTTGAATAAAATAAATTTTGACATTCTCTTTTATTTTCAGATTGTTTTAACTTTCCATTTTACTTTCAGATTGTTTTAACTTTCCATTTTACTTTCAGATTGTTTTAACTTTCCATTTACCTTTCAAATTAACGTTCAGTTTGTATTAACTTTCAGATCTACGTTCAGATTGTTTTAATTTTCCACTTAACTTTCAGATTAATGTTCAGAATTTGTTAGCTTTCAGATTGTATTAACTTTCCATTTAGCTTTCAAAATTAACTTTCAGATTGATTGTATTAATTTTCCATTTAACTTTCAGATTAACGCGTTCAGATTTTGTTACTTTCCATTTTAAACTTCCATTACTTTTAGATTAACGTTCAGTTTGTGTTACCTTTGCATTTAATTTTCAGATTTAACGTTCATATTTTAATAACATTCCATTTAATTTTCAGATTGTGTTAACTTTCCGTTTAATTTCCAGATAACGTTTAAATCGTGTTAACTTCTAACTTTCAGATTAATGTTCATATTGTGTTAACAATCCATTTAACTTCCAGATCAAGGTTCAGATTGTGTTCTTTTAACTCAGTTTGTAGTATGCAAAGTGAAACTTGATTTCACATTGGGAAAAGTTAACTTTAATGAGTCTTCATTCAATTTTTTATTATTTAATTTTAAATGTATAATAATTACAATTTTGATTCAATAATTACAGATGGAGGCTTATACTTCAGAGGGTTAATATTAAAGTAAAAAACAATTAATTTAACAAAATTTAGCAACATTTAGTTACATTATTAAATGACTAAACTAAGTTTAAACTAAATTTGTTTACATATTCTCATGAACATAGTTTTTTGTCTGTATTTATTTAAAACTTAAAAAAGTATTCTTAGAAGTCAAGATTTCATCATTTTTAGAATGTTATAGGTTTTTAATGTGTTGCATCGCAAACCGGTAAGCATTCATTAATACTTTTTAAATTTTATCTCACACTCAAATTATCTTACTCAGTCATGCATTTCTTATTTTATGTAAATCGTAATCGAAATTAACTACTTACGCTTCATCACTTCCATATGGAAATTATTACTCCACTACCTAAATAGAGCATCACCAAGTCTAGACACTTTCTTTAGTAAGTTTTCAAACAATTTATCATTAACTTTTAAAAATGAAATTTCTGTTTCAAATTTTACTATTGGATGTATATTTTTTACTAGATACCTTTTGACGTGTATTGTGTAAAATACTGTTTTGTCTTGTGCTTTGTCATTCTGCTTTTTGTGCTTCTTTCTCTGTCATGTAAATATTAATTATTGGTATGACAGTATAAATAAATATTTTCTGGATTTTTAAATTATTAATAACTATATAGTACGAAATTGTAGTACTTACAAGCCGTTGCTAAATGTTCTGAAATGCAATAAGTAAATATTTTGTTTACGGAATATCACGCAGAAACAAGAAATCGCAACATGGACAGGTAGAAAAAATGGTAACTTCAGACGCATCATCAATAAGTATTATGTTGATGCAAAAGTTCGTCCGTTGTGCCGTTCTGTTCTATGGCCTTTTTCCATCTCTCCAGTAGCTGCATAATCCCGCGCTCGTAAAAGTTCTGAGGTTTCTGGCTAAACTGATCCGGGTGACGAAACTTTCTGAACCACTTACGGTACGTGGAATCGTCAACGACACCCTCACCATACACAACACATATCTTTTGTGTCTGTGAAGCATTCTTGCCTTTTCGGAAATAAAAAAGCATAATATATCGAAATTGCTCCGTATTTTCTGCCATTTTTAATGCTTAACAAAATTTTGAAAAACTCAACCAAATAACACAACTTTTTCCCAAGTACTCGCTGAAATTCCTTCTTTCAAACATCAAAACTTTACACGTGGTAAGTAGATAACACTTCGGTTTTGCGATGCAATGCCATCTAGTGCCAAAAATGGGACGAACCTTTGCATCAACCCAATGCATTATTGGAGGGTCTAGTGAACCCAGTTCCTTCTGTCTGTTTTACGAACAGTTTAATTCCATATATTTCGTTACCAACATTAACAATATAATTATACATCCTTCAATTATCAGGGGGATCAAAACCATACAATATTGGTGAGCGGAGGTGTTGCTCTAAGGAGTTGAAGGAGGAGCATTCTGATGTATTGGCAAATTCAACCTAATGAGTGAGGTTTAGTGATCCTGCATGTTGGGGTATCCATATTATCTCCATATGTGTTGTATGCGTCCCTTCTACTGGAGGAGCGAGCCCCAATCATAAACATTTTGGACGGGCAAGGAGTTTGTACTAATAGGAATTAGCTGTCCGCTGATGTCGTGGATATGAGACTTAATGAGTGAGGTGTAGTGATCTTACATGTTTGGCTACTTGTTACTACATACTTGTTACATGTATCCCTCATATTTGAAGGCTGGGCCCCAACAATGAGTCAGGTCTACTGATCTTGAATGTATGGCTACCCATATTATATGCATGCCTGTTATACTTATCACTCATATTTCAAGTAGGGGTTCCAACCATAAGAATATTGGGAGGACAAGGAGTTTGGATCCCTTGGAGCTGACGCCCTGTCTCCTGATGCAACAGCCATACGAACTAATGGGTTAGGTTTTGTGACTCCTGCATGTTAGCTACCCATATTATATATTATATGCCTACTTGTTACATTTATCCTTCATTTTGAAGAGTGGGCCGAAAACAAAAATTTTGGGCATTCAAGGGTTTCCTGATATAGAGTCATACAGCCTAACTAGTCAAGCCCAGTGATCTTGAACCTTTTTTACTAGCATTATTATATGTATACGTGTTAGATGTATCCCTTCTATTTGGAGATCGTCCTCAAATGTAAAAATATTGGGTAAGGGGTTTGGGTACCAAGGAGTTTGACCCTTATCTCCTGATATAGCGGATATACAACGTAATGAGTCAGGTGTTGTTATCTTGTTTGGTTATCCATATATAATCATGCATACTGGTTATATTTATTCCATATATTTTGGGTGTGGGCACCAAATCATCAAATATTGCAAGCAAAGGATTCGAGTCTAAGAGTAGGCACCCTGTTTCCTGATATAGCGGCCATGCGACTTAGTAAATTAGGTCTAGTTATCTTGTATGCTTTCTACTCATAATATATGCACACTTGTTATATTTATCCCTTATATTTCAGATGTGGGCACCAAATCATAAAAATATTGGGCAGACGAGGGGTTAGAGCCTTTAGGTGTTAGCACCCTGTCTCCTGATATAGCGGCCATACGATCTAACGAATCAGGTCTAGTGATCTAGCATGTCTGTCTACCCACATTATCTGTATAGTTATTATATTTATCTCTCATATTTGAAGGTGGGCCTCATTTTGGACTCAATCATAAAAATATTTGGCAGGATAGAATTTGGCACCCCTTCTCTCCTGATATAAAGGTCATACGGCGTAATGAGTCAAATCCAGTGATCTTGAATGTTTGGATACCTATATTATCTGCATGCTTGTTATGTTTATGCCTATAACATTTTGGGGAAAAGGGGTTCGAATCGCTATTTGTTGACCTCCTGTCTCTTGATACATCAGTCGTACGACTTAATGAGTAAGTCTAATGATCCTGCATGTTTTTCTACCCATAATATCTGCAAACGTTTTTATACTTATACCTGATGTTTGGAAGGTGGGCTCTCACCATAAAAATATTGAATGGCAAAGGGTTTTGGCCTCTAGGAGTTGGCCCCCTGTTTCCTGATACAACGGCCATACTACCTAATCAGTTATGTCTAGTGGATCCTGTCTCGGCTGTTCCTCAACCAGCTTATTCACCATCGTGAACTAGTTCTCGAGGGCCTCAAATCTGAAGAGCTTTCAGACTTGGTGTAAACTTTTATCTATGTCAAGTGAGATAAGTAATAAAAATTCTTGTTATATTATCTCATATCAGTTGCGTGAATACTAGTCGACATGTTGGTCACACTTTTTGAAGTTCCTCTCAATTGCAAAGCTGAGTCTACTTACATTCCACATCTATGGTTGCAACCATAAAAATATTAGAGGGTGGTTCTAGTAATTGGGACTTCTGAGTGACTTATTTATAATTTATTCAATGCAAGAATGAAGTTCCATACTTCTACCAACCACAACATCTATGTTGTTTCTTATTCCTCCCTATCCAGAAACCTGTTAGACCAAGTGCAACAGGTCATTCTTCCTCAAAGACAATGTCATCAGGATTCTGGAATAAGTCTAAATGGTTCAAAGAACAGGAAAGAATGTGATTAAGAGTCGGGTTCTCCCTTGCACTTAAGGCAAACTGGGAATGATTTTTGACCATTCAGGAATTTCATAAGGTGGCCACCATCTCAATCTAAATAAAGCCGCTTGAATCCCTCTTTCCCTTTGTAATACAAGGATAGATCCATAATTTTTCTTGTGTACATGATTTGAAGGAATTCGCCACATTGCATTATTTTAAAATTGAGGACTATTGAGTCACTAGCGGAAGGAAGAAATTGCAGCTTCTGTTGACCGAAGACCTGTCATTTGCGAAAGGAAGAATTTGTAACGTCTGTTGACCGAAGATCTGAGTCACTAGCGAAAGGAAGAAAGTGCAGCCTTTGTTGACCGAAGACCTAGTCACTAGCGAAAGGAATAAATTGCAGCTTTTGTTGATCCAAGACCTGAATCACTAGCGAGGAATAAATTACACCTTCTGTTGACCGAATACCTGAGTCACTCGCGAAAGGAAGAAATTGCAGCTTATATTCTCGAAGACCGAAGTCACTGCCAAAAGGAAGAAATTGTTGTTTCGGTCGACTAAGGATCCCTGTCACTAGCGAAAGGAAGAAATCGCAGCTTCTGTTGAGCGAAGACCTGAGGCACCCGAAAGTGCAAGTCCAACTTGCATTTAAGATCATATTTTATGGTGGCTGTTGCACACTATCCTAAACACGAAGACTAACTAAAGACAAAACAATAACACACTCGTCTTAAGAAACTCACAACCCTAATTTGCAAAAGAAACTTTATTTTTTAATTAAAAAGAAAGATAAATAATTTTCACAGCAAAAGAAATGACACACATTTCAATGGTAATCGCTACAATTCTCACAAAAAATAACACATTAGTAACAGTGACATTAACAAATTAGCTGCCATAACACAGTATATTAAACATAAAAAAACAAGTACAAGACAGTCTCCGGAACTTCGTATGCGAAATGCATTTCCCTGTCACACACGCATGTCCATGCATTACGTGCCCCGTCATCTGCTATTTCACACTCTAGCTGCCTTCAGAGATGAGAATGTTTGTGTTTTAGTTAACACCCTCCACCTATAAGCAATATTCACCAGGTTACCAAATCCCATATTTCATGAAAGAGAACTGAAGAGAAGAGGAAATGTGCTTTCTGTCATGCGTCGTAAATAATTGTGGCACCACTAACACGAACTGAAATGAAACGAATCACACAAAGCCTTTTATGGAGCCTCACGAGATAGAACTTTGCAATATGGTGGTATGTCTTTTCATGTCATGGCGCATCGTTATTTTTTCGGGACTTTTCTTTATGTGTATTAGCATTTTTTCTAGGATCGGAAATTGTGTTACCATCCTATTTGCGTTCGTTTATCAATATCGATATACGAAACTTGAAGCAGTTGAGAAAAAAAATCGATTTTTTGAGAACTTTACTTCATACTTTTGTTTGAATAAGTTTTAAATTTTATTGTTAAAAAATTATGTTCATAATAGAACCTTGATTATCCGAGCTTTAATTATCCGAGTTTCCGTATTATCCGAGTCGAATTAAATATCGAGTTTTTTTGTTTTATGAATTTTTCAGTTTTTGTAGCATGTAGTACAGAAATATTTTTCTGTATTTCGTATAGGCAGTTTTGTGTTACTATGTTCACATTATCCGAGTTTTTTATTTTGTATAAAGAATGGAATTATAGTTTATGTTAAAATTAAAGTTATCTGGCATTAAATTCTTTTGAATAGAGTAACCTTGTTTGACATTAAGTATTACTAGAAAAAATTTAGAATTTTATTTGCTGCCTTTTTCTGGGTGCTTGTTTTTTAAATTTTATTAAACCATTCTGTTTATTTTGTCTCATGTTGTGTCTAAGGAATTGAATTGAATCTTACTATTAAAATAAGTAATATGCATTATTTTAACCATATTTGACATTGTGTATTACTTGGGGTTTAAAATATTTTAAGTTCACATCAAGTATAAATAAATAAATGTAGAGTTAAATGTGCATTAAATACAGATTCTAGTATACCTGCTGTAGAAATCTTACTCTAACTTGAAATAACGATACCTACCAAAAAAAAGTTCATTTCGATACAAACTGTTGGTTGATACCACAAAAACGATTTCTGTCAATTTTTACATAAATTAATTTTTTGCTTAAATTTGTATTTCGATATAAAATAAATATCAATAATAACTAATTACAATTAAGCTTGATGTATAATTGTACTGAATATCTAAATACTGATTATGTGATAACAAATTCAAATTAGTATTAACGTTTTGCATATGTTTAAAGCATAAATCAATAGAATAAATATCTTGTTATTTGGAATACACGACTTTTTAGCACACACGTTAATATTTACATTTTTCAATTCCAGTTTTATGACATACTAACTTTTGTATCAGATTTGGTTGGTTGGTATTAAGACGCAAGAGTACATATTTGGCCAAGTTGTGCCAAATACAAGACATGAAATATCAAGTAAATGGACATGCACAAGGAATTTTTACTGACATAGAAGAAAGAAATATACCCAGGGTAAGTTACAGGAATCGAAAAGGAGCCACCTACTCACAGGTAGAATTAGATTTTGGGGAAACAGATTGAACATTCACTTTTAGACACGATTCAGAAATTCTATTTTAATTATTTAGAGATAGCATTAAGCTTTCCAATTTAAGTCCATTACTCATAAGCTTATAAAACAACCATATAAGGTGTAGATTATCTTTCCATGGTGAAGAGAAATAAAGATAATTTCTAATAAATGTAGCAGATCTAGTTTACACAATACGAGTGTTTAGATTTTGAAGAGTTTTCCTCTTCTAGAAAGGAATGATTTTGGTAGAAATGAAAATGAAATACTGCTGAAATAGAAGTTGAAAATAAATCATCCAGTTCTGTCGAAAGAGGAGAAACATCAAATGGTAATATCTCAGCACGCGCGTTCTATAAGATTATTTAGTTATTAGTATTACCAGAACAAGGCTGTTAATTACACAATTCTTCTAATTAGTCAGCTGTGTAAGCCTAATTTGGCAAGAAAACAAAACGAACTGTTACTTAAATATATTCTGCACGGAACGAACAGGGCGGAAAACTCATTGATTAAATTTGCCTGCGAACCGCACGTTTTCTTTTAATTTTCTAACATTCCATCACTGACGGACGAGGACTGAATTATAATTAAACGAAGTTTGCTCAATTATGCTGCCTCGGCTATGGCAGGGGCAGTAAGTGATATTCCCAACGTAATGGAATTACGAAATCGAGTAAAAAATATTAATTGTGATGATAAATTAAAAAGCAAAAACTAACCAGTGAGACGTATTGAACGTTGTTTACTTTTAACTGAAGAAAAATAGCGTCTTTTATTGGTTTAGAGACCATGTGCAATTCTTTCCGCTATTAATTTTTTGACTGATTCACCTAGAGAATGTAATCGATAAGTCCCAGTTTGGAGTAGAGTCATGAAAAAGGGAAATAAGCAATGAAACTATATGATTTATATTTAAAAAATGAGCAAATATAAAGAATAAGGAGGTATCTACAAAGATTTTGAAAAATAAAATGCAGTTCCTTGTTCGTTCATTTTTCTAAAAATATTTAGAAGTCATGTTTTAAAGTTATATTTTTCTCATATTCTTTTTTATTATAACGTGAAGGTACGTTTTGCGAATGCAATGTGAAAGGTGTCTTCTTAAAAATCTTTTTTATTACATGCGTCTTGCTTTTGGATCTGGAACGCCAGATTTTTAAAAGGCGCTTTTTGAATGTTTTCGGTTAAAAGTTGTATAAAATTGCTATTTGTTACGGTAGCATGTCCAGAATAGCTTAATATGTTCTTTAGAATGCGTAGGAAATTTATTATTATTTTGAAAACTAATATATAAATATAACTAAAGCTCTAGAATATAATAAGTCTTTGGAAAAACTTTTCTATGAAGGAAAATTTTTTACATTGCTGCATTCACATTTTTTTTCCCCAATTTCATAGACTCTCCATTGAAAATATCCAAAAACATTTCTAAACCTTTATGACAGTACTCGTCAAAAATTTAATATCATTCGAAACATCTTCTGTTAAGCTTGTTCAGACTCTAGTAAAGAGCATAAACTTATTATATTATTAAGCATATATTATCAAATTAATCTGTTTTCTCATTAGATTAAAACCTTCCTTAAAAACCAACGAAACCTTGTTCCAGTTAAGGAAGACAAATATGTATACTAAATTCACTTTCTTAACATAACATTCATTAGCACCATATTGTGATTAAAATATTTTAAATGATCCCATAAAGGTTTTTGATTTAATTCAATCTGTGCACTAAACGATTTAGAAACTTAGAATAAGAAAATACAGGGAAAAACAAAGAAATTGTGATATATATATTGAGTGACCATTTATAATTTATATAAGGATTTCCACTTAGCTGGTATAGGAAAAAAGCGGTTTGGACTCTTTCTACGACTTATACTTCAAATAAAGTATACAAAAGGCAAAATAAAAATATAATCAACAATAAATTATCTGTTTTCAACTTTTCGTAAAGTTTTCCGAAATCTAAGCATTTCCAAATTAAAATTCAAATAAAGTTTTCAAAAGGCAAAATAAAAATAGCATTAATTCACTGATTAAATGTCTCAAGATAATGCAAAATTAATCAATTTCTGAACTTGGGATTAACATCACTTGAAGAAAAGCGAAAACAATTTAGAAGTATAAATACAATCATTCAATGGGAAAGTATGCAAAATAGCTAAAACGTTCATTGAGTTGGCATCGTCAAGAAGCAAGATAAATTGCCAAACAATACAACCATACCTCTCCCACGTAAAAGCAATGATTAAAATAAAGTAACCCCCTCACCGAATTTTAATCTCCCCAGAACGTGTTATGCGTATCACCTAATTCCAGATGACCGATATTACACCGTTCATTGTCCAGTCCAAGGATACTTCCGCTGAGCGCTGCTAGCGATGGTCAGTTAGTAATCCTTGCCGAGTACGGTCATAATCGACTTTTAAATTTAAGTGGGGTATTCACTTTGGAATTGTTATCGCCAACTTCGTGGGACCCTGCGATTAATGCGCATCGCTTAATAAATGGATCACTGACACTAAATGTTTGGGTAATTCATGACTATTGGTGAGGCCTAATGCAAATACAAAGCCGAATATTACGCATAATATAATAATTAATGACTGCGTCTGATGGTATGTATGTCGCATGAAGCTTAATGTAATGGAATTCACAGGGAATGAAGAATTATTTTATGTTTGAATTTGATTGGGTTTTGTTATTCAAGAGTAAAGATTTTAGGGAAATCTAGGCACTGGTATTTATTTGTAGTTTACAGACCGAGAGTTTGGAGATCGGTCTTACAGTGCATTGATTTTACTGGTTTGAAAATACTTCGGAATTTGTTTGCGAATATTTTCGCGTTAAATTCAAAGATAATCTTTTAATAAGTTAATATTAGCAGCGATTAACTCTGTTCAGAAACAAAATGTGATTATTTGTTTGGTTTTGTCTACTGTTTTTTACTTGTTACACGATATCAACGAGTTTTGTTACACGTTGTCAAAAATATAATTTAACAGATTATTGCTTACATGAGACAGAATAACACAGAATTTCTTATTTTAAAATGTGTTGAAGTTAGTTCCTTCTTATGTTTATCCGAGATAACAGATGTTATGAAAGCTAAATGTAAATTTATTTTCGTATATTAAATTTCCAAAAAATTCGCTTCATAATATAAATGTATTTTGATAATAATACTTGCAAAAGAGTTTATATATATGTGTGTAAGCAGTAATTAATTCTTCAAGAATGAAATTGATGATTCGTCTAGATTGGTTTGTCGCTCTAAAGTTGTTTTGTTACATGAGTCCATGAGATGAATTCATTAAACAAATGATTACCGATATGAGGCAGAATTTATACAGAATTTCTTATGCTAAAACTTGTTGAATTTGGTTTACAATATAAATTTAATTTTGGGACAATTTCTTTAACTTAATATTACTCAGTATATAACTAAATATTGCCTGATATTATATAAAGTATTACAGCAATCGTTGCTAAAATCTTCTATTTGTTATTTTAGTTAAAATGATATAATGTCTTGAAAACCTTTGCGACATTATGCTAATATCGATTTTTACGCAAGATTTTTGTGGTACCTATTTTACATTTTCGTCCATAATTTAGAGCTTTAAGAAATTATTTAAGGGGACAAAGGACTTTCAAAATCATCAAAATCGATTTTTAATTTTAACGTTAAAAGTTAATTGATATCGAATCTGCAAAAATAATTTTTCAATTACGATAAATTTTGATGGAATTACATATGTAACAACTTAAATATATACGTAGACAAGAAAATTAAGTCTACTACGAAAGCGATATTTTCTTCGATTGAGATTTTTTGGTATTTTCCTGATTTCGAATTGTTCCTGTGAATCTGGTTTTTCTTGATTCCTAGAAATTTTTTTGGATAATTCTTGCAGTCAGTCTATTGCATATATCTATGTGCAAATGAGAAATTCACCACGCTTCCAAATTTTGAAATTTGGTTTGAAATATTGCTTAACCTATGCTTTTTTTGCCAAATTTCAGTTGTTTTAGTACAAAATTTTTTATTCGAATTAAAATTTTGACAATACTTGGAAAATTAATGCGCATGGGATGTATATTTTTATTATAATTTATCAAAACTGTTGACTATGCTTTAACTTGATAACTACCGAATGACTTAATATTTTTGGAACAAGCTTTACAAGGGTGTTAGTAAAATCCAGAGTCTGAAAAATTCGTAACAACGGATAATAAAAAAAGTTTGTTTTGAAAGTTCATTGTTTCCTCAAAAGGAATTTAATTCTAGTAAACGTAATCAGCACATAAATGTATCAATATACATTCAACCATATCAACGAAAAGTGTTTAAGTTTTCCAACAGTTATTTACGTCACACAACAAAAGCCATCACAAATGCACCACGACTACATTCATGACTTGAACAAACAACGACAGAATTAAAAGAGGAACATATTTTTCGGCATCATGATGTTTTGACATCTGAAATAAGATACACGAAGAACATCGGAAAGTGTTACAGTTTTCACAGAATAATCACAAAAAGAAACGGTTGTCTCAGAATGACTTTGAAGGCGCATCGTTGAATTAACGCCGTCCAAAGTTACCAGACTGTCTGGCGTGGATGGACTCATTGAGACAAAATGTTTGGTTAGTTCATCTGTTATTCAAATCCTCTGTTTAAATATGCGGATTTTCTTAAAAAATAACGGCGAGGTAAAACACCGTCGCTGATCACACATGAGTTTGTTGTTCCAGTCACAGCATTCAGTTTGTTGTATTATTTTCGAGTACATGTTTGTTTAAAAGATTCGCGAGCGTCTGTGAATGCAAGGTTTATGTTAAACAGACCCTTTTGGTGACATAATTTTGGGGTGTCTCAAGGTCACGACTTCGCGTACAGATCTGCGATCTGCGTGGAGGTCACGTGAGCTGGTTGACGAATCGCAGCTTGCTGGGCTCAGTGACGGAAAGCCAGAATGAGGAGCAATGTCGAGAGGATCAGAGAGAGGAAGTGAAGAGAGCAGATGGAGTTTGCAGAGGAGCTGCGTTGTCTGTATGCAGCCATGTCGTTCGTCTGAATGCCGTCGTAAGTGCCTTCGACTGAGCCTGCAAAAACAAAGACATTTTATGAGTATTGTTTTGTTATTACTTTCAAAGTTCGCATAATGAATTCATATGCCTAAGGGTCACTTCACACCTACAGAATCCGGGTTAATCTGAACCAATCCAGTAAAAATTGATAACAAAGATTCGGGAAAGCCGCTTCTTTAATAAATATCTTGTCATAAAATCTTTCACACTGCCTCAATCCGAAGTGTTCCACTCGAATGCACCCAAATATACATTAGTCAGTTACTACTGGATTCATATTGATTGGGATTGACATGGATTCTGTTGGTGTGAAGCGGCCATAAGTGAGTTTAGTACAATGACTTCGAGTATTTTTGTTCTCTAATATTGTGCACCTAGAATAGTGGCATAATTTTTAAAAAACGCATATTTGAAGCTAAGCCCACTGGTCATGTCTCAGGATATCTAATATTTTGTACACTAAGGACAGCTTCTTACCATAAGAGTCCAAATCAATCTGAATCCAGTACAAAATTATATACAAAGATTAGGGAAAGCCTCTTCCATTAGAAATAGCTAGTTCTTAACACCTTTCACATTGGTTGACGACATGCTTCAATGCACCCCAATCTACGTTAGTCAGTTTATATTGGATTCAGATTGATTGGAATTGACTCGGATTCTAGTGTGAAGAGGTGCATCCTTCTCATAGATCAATCTATCCCGCTAAAGCCCAGTTGACACTTGCCTAAATTAAATTATCGAATCGTCCAATACTTCGTGATATAGGAGGGGTCAAGTTTCATATGATGATCGCACTATACCTAACGAAAACTAGATTAGTAGCCCCTTTTACCACATCCGTGAAATGACATAGCACTTATTCATCCATTATAAAAAATTGATTCATCGAAGTGATGATTTCAAATGTCAGGCATTAAGCATTACACCATTAACCTTCTAGCCTCTCCATAACTCCGAATTTTACATTCAAAGTTTATAAGTGCATTGCACAAGTACAAATTGTTTGAGTTCATAAGGTTGTCAAGGTCACAAGACTGAGGGCGATCCAAAGCGAAAGAAGCGTTAACGAAAAGAGTCGTGACTATTCAGCTGAGACTGGCTGATAGTCTTGAGAGTCAATAAACAAGTTCCCTAGCTATCAAAAGCAGACAGGGAGAGAAAGTTTCAGCGAATATTGCAAGCTTATGGAATATAGACATGCGGAACGTCATAAGATTGCATGGGTTTTGGAAGGTCAAGGTCTAAATACCTTATTCGTCAATCACAAAACACTTTTTGTATGTGTTTATTAGAAGTTTCAAAAGGAAAACAAGAATCACACTCTAAACATGTGTATGGGCCGTGGTAGCCCGGTTGGAAGAGTAACGGACTAGAAACCAGAGGATTGCGAGTTCGAATTCAACCAAAGACCACCGTTTATAAAGGGGGTGGTGCACGCTAAATCTATCGTGGCCTCAGATGTCCTCAAATTGGTATGGTGTGGAAATTTGGAGAGTGAGGTGCCAGCTCAGATATGACCTCATCATCTGACCGTGGTTCAAAATTACATGATATTGTCCTCGGATCTTAGCTTTCCCTTCGGATTTGATCCCGGACCGTCGCCAATAGCTCTTTGTGTTGCTCCAGTGCGACGTTAATTAAATACCTACCTACCTAAACATGTGTACAGTATATTAATAGAACCATCCATTTAATATAATAAAACTTGTAGGAACGAACTCAAATCAGCGCAAATGCTTTTTAAAATCGCCGGTTAAAGAAACCAACCTTTAATGAAATTAAATTCCCAGTAACTATAACGTACGATTGCTCAATAGGTATGTAGGTAGTTGAATTTACTTTGCACTGGAACAACAATACGGGCTATTGGCGAAGGTCCGGGATCAATCCCACAGGAAGTTCACAATAGGATTGTCGATGATTAACCTGTTTCAGAAGGAAGGTCGAATTTTATTCAATTTGACACAATATATCCGATCCTCTTCATTGCCACTTCCGACGTCAAATGATCCCGTTTTCAATACCCTCGTCCAGGGAAATGACAGCATTTAATCACACTCTTTCATTTCCCGTGAATTCCGGGATCAGCTCCGGCTGATGAGTATTATTCCTCAAGACTTATGCCTTAATCTCCAGTGTGGATATATGTACAAAGCAATTAAGCTCCGTTTCCTTCTGCTGTGCTAGAGGGGTTAATTTATGACTGGGGATATTCGCGGCCACCCTAATCTATTTTACCTCAAATTATTAACCTTGGAAGGATCCTCGAGAAGTTTAAATTATATGAAATATGCAGTTGTGACGAAGTGCTTCGAGTAATGGGATTGGAGTGTTATTTTGGATGGGTGTTTTTCGATTTCGTTTCTGGAGATCGATGGTATAAGGACCGCCACTTAACCTGTGTCGAGATTCCGAATAATTTCGTGTTACTTTTACTACCCAACACACTTAATGACTAAACAAAGAGGTTTTTCTAAGGTATCCGCGGATTCCGAATATTGTAGTGTTGCTTTTACTACCCAACACACTTAATGACTAAATAACCAGGTTTTTCTAAGGTATCCGTGGATTCCGAATATTGTAGTGTTGCTTTTACTACCCAACACACTTAATGACTAAATAACCAGGTTTTTCTAAGGTATCCGTGGATTCCGAATATTGTAGTGTTGCTTTTACTACCCAGCACACTTAATGACCAAATAACCAGATTTTTCTAAGGTATCCGTGGATTCCGAATATTGTAGTGTTGCTTTTACTACCCAACACACTTAATGACTAAATAACCGGGTTTTTCTAAGGTATCCGTGGATTCCGAATATTGTAGTGTTGCCCTTTTACTACCCAACACATTTAATGACTAAATAACCGGGTTTTTCTAACGTATCCGTGGATTCCGAATATTGTAGTGTTGCCCTTTTACTACCCAACACACTTAATGACTAAACAAAGAGGTTTTTCTAAGGTATCCGTGGATTCCGAATATTGTAGTGTTGCTTTTACTACCCAACACACTTAATGACTAAATAACCAGGTTTTTCTAAGGTTTCCATGGATTCTTTCTATAGAAAGATTATATTGATTCCTTTTTTGGAATAGAGTCCTTTGGAACGGTTTTATAGTTCCATTCTGTAAAATGGAATCCCTTGGAATGATTCTATTGCTCCTTTCCTTAGAACAGAATCCTTTGGAAAAATGCTATTGCTCATTTCCTTAGAATATAATAATTCGGAAATGTTCTACTGCTCATTTCGTTATTACAAAATCCTTTGGAAAGATTCTATTGCTCTCATTTCCTTAGAATAGAATCCTTTGGAAAGATTTTTTGTTCATTTCCTTAGAATAGACTCCTTTGTAAAAACGCTATTGCTCATTTCATTAGAACAGACTCCTTTGTAAAAACGCTATTGCTCATTTCCTTAAAATATATTGCTATTGCTCATTTCCTTAGAATATATTGCTATTGCTCATTTCCTTAGAATATATTGCTATTGCTCATTTCCTTAGAAAATCTTTTGGAAAGCTTCTATTGCTCAATGAAGACAAAATTGACTTGAAGTCAAGCAGGGAAGACTACATGTTGCAACGTGGAATTATGCGTGTGAACCCTTCAGAGAGTTAACCTCTGCGTTCCCGAAGTCCATATACGTTAACCTTTGTTTTTGACTTTTGAAATCCAAATATGGGTAAAATTCTTCTTTGCAGCCATGCATTCACTTGTTGACATGTTTATTGAACTTTGACATACATATGTGGACCTTCGTTTCTCTCCTGAAAAGTATCAGCAATATTTAGGAAGATATATTAATTTTTTGAGTTTGAATACTGATAGATAATTGAAGATATCGAAACAAAAATTTTGTTTGGCTAAGTTATTGAAAATATGATCATTCAACGCAGGAAATTGAAATCAGAAGGATCGGGTATTGTAGGTAAAATTGAATAAAATTCAACCTTACCCTGAAAGAGTTTAATCATCGACAATCCTATTGTGCTCTCCTATTGTGAACAAACATTATCGTTATTGAGAATTTATGAACAGAAAATTTCTTTGATGTCCCTGTCAATATGAAGAGTATTTGTAAGATTTAAGATATTGTGTTATATTTTTGTAGTTTCAATATTAATGTATAATTGAAGATATCGAAACGAGAATTGATGAACAAAAATTTCATTGATGTTCCTGTTCATCTAAAGAGTATTGGTAAAAATTTAAGAAGATATTGATATATTTATTAAGGTGTACAGAGATACACACTAGAAGATTTTCTTTAAATTTTGACTTTAAAAATCCAGTTTTTTTCTGACAAGTCATTGTTTATGCTTAAAATAATTTCAGTGAGAATAAATCAGATTAATCTAATTATTAATTATCTAATTTAGATATAATCAGCTAATTGGCATGTTTTTGATGAGTGATATCTCAAATTTTAATTTGTTCAGAAAGGCAATTCCCATTGGAAATTATTCCTTATATTATTCTTCATGTTTTGACCTTTAATCAAGTTGCTAGAGGGAATAGGTTATTTTTTACAATTGTTTTCACCAAGGAAGTCTAAAAAAATCAACTTTTTCAGGAATTTTGACACTTAGAAATCAACTAAAAATTAATTTCTTAACTAAAAACTCTGATTGAGGTTCAGGACATCGACTGTATTATATAGATTATAATGACACAAAAATAATTACAATAGATAAATTCATTCTTAAGTTATCACTGAAGCATCGTATTGCAAAAACACAGTTCTTCAGAAATTTAGTTTAAAGTTTTGAAAACATGTCTGTACTGGTGACATTACCTAAATAAAAACCCTTGTAACTAGAAAAGTGTTCCGAATCAATTAAAAGCTCAGAAAGTAGAAAATATTTTGAAGAAATAAAAGCAAAATCGATATTCTTGTCAATTTCCGTGATTTCTAGTATATACATACACCTTAAATATATCTCTCGAATAGATATCAAGTCCATTGAAAAGTAGAGATATTGGACATGATGTTATAACTTGTCTACTTTCAATGAAATAAAGTTTTGAAAGTACTGTGGATAATGATAAACTCACACTCGAAATTTTAAGAAAATCTCTCAGAAATTCGATGATAAAATTATTTTACCTCTTTTAGGTTGAAAATGATCGGGAGCGAACTGTACTCTGAGAACTGTGGTCATCTCAACCTCGTACAACTTGTTAGGGTCAAAGGGCATCTCAGCTGGAATTTCCCTCTTCTTTCGACCGAAACCTACTTGATCACTGCCGCACTGAACCTGGAATAGAAAATTCATTTTTAAGTATAGAATACAATACAATAAAGATATTGAATATAGAGGTTGTTTCAAGAATTTAAGGGGACAATGAATGAACTTTTAATCTTATCCAATTCTTATGAAATTTGCAGACTTTTGTGTTGTACAAAAAGCCTATATAGCCTAATTTAGAGCAGAAACACCTTGAATGTCAATTGTTTGGAGACACTAAATGTTTATTTTCCTGATGATGAAAAATACAGTCAGATTGAAATGTGTCTCAAAGAGATATAGCATTTACAAAATGGTTATAATTATTTTTTATTACCCAAAAACTAATAGTTAATAGCTATACAGTAAAAATTCATTTTCGTCAGTTAATGAGTTTTTGATCTAAGTGAACTATATATGTTTTAATCAAAAACTATTAAGTCATTCAGAAATCATTACATTAAAATAATGAATTGTTACGTTGTAATAAATTGTTACGTCTCATGGGCATCAATTTTCCATGTAATGTCAAAATTTTAATTCGCAGAATATTTTGGCTACATATAACAAATTAACTCCCCATTTGGTATCATACAATTGTAAAGCAAAAAATGTTTGAACTAAAACACTTAAACTTTTGCAAATCAAATAATAGGTTAAGCGACATTTTAAGCTAAAATTTCATGACATTCAATGACAAACTATTCTTAATATTTTGAAAAATTATTCCATTTAGTTTTGAAAACCACAATTATATTTCATACTGAACAAACTATTTAATATAAAAACTATTCTATATTTAATATTTAAAAGAACTATTCTACTTAATATTTTGTGTGAAACCTGATATATTTTATATTTTGACCAACTATTCTTAATAATTTCAAAAACTATTCTATTTAGTTTTGAAATAATTATATTTAATACTTAAAAAACTATTCTATTTAATATAAAAAATTATTCTATAATTAATATTTAAAACACTATTCTATATTTAATATTTAAAAAACTATTCTATACTTAATATTTAAAAACTATTCTACTTAATATTTTGTGTGAAAACTATTCTATTTAATATTTTGATCAACTATTCTATTTATATTTTGAAAACCTACGATATTTAATATTTTGAAAGACGTTTCAGTTTCTGTCGGAATCTTACAAACTGTTGCCTGCCTGCTATCAAGAAAGTCAAATTTTGATTGATTGAAATTTTACTTAGTTTCAATTTTTTTAGACCCTTTTACGTCAGAAACCATTGTGACTAGCTGATGATAAATTAATGCGATCAAAATGCCATATTTTATACTTTGATGTTTCAGAAGTTCAAAGTTGAAAATGAATTTTTCACCCCTCAAATCCCCAATTTTAAATAAAAGCGACAAGGACTAATGATCTGATGATTTTTATCGATAGCAGATACCCTACAGTTTTCAGTTTTTGAATCAGAATTTCATCAATTGCGTTTAAAAGATCCTGGTTTAAGGAAACTTATGACTAGTTACCTTCCATTCCTGAATACCTATATCAAAAAATCTTATTTAACCCTTCTAGTGGTTGTCTCAACGAGGTATATCATCATTAGCAAAACTGAGAAGATCTTGATGAACGAGATATCTTATCATTAGTAGAAAACTATCCATATCTTGATTTCGTCATTATAAAAAAATCGGCAATATCGTGATGACGAGATGTCTCGTCATGAGGATATTGCCGATTTTGGGTGATGATATCAAAATTGGTCAGAGCTTGATGGATGAGATATCTCGCAGAAACCACTTGGATGGTTAATGGTGCTTGGATGAGAAAATTATTTGAATAAAATAGAATTAAATGCATAAATAAATTTAGTTTTGTGCATTGCATCCTCAATTTTGTTTAAATCTATGTGTATATAATTGTTTAAATCTACGTAAGGTCTCAAAACACACACACAACATAATATATTTTCTTTCTTGCTCACAAAGCATATAAATTTCGCTCGAGTGAAAACCGTATGCCTGAGCATAAGATCCTCGGATGTTAAAAAAGCCTCGGCCATGAGCCTCGGATGTTAAAAAAGCTTGAAATAAATTTAATCTTAGTGAGCGTCAGGATATTTTCGAGTTGTGTAGCATTGCTTTTACCTCACAATACACATAATGACTAAATAGACACATCGATTGGTTGAAAGATTGGTCAAGAAGGTCAAAACTGAATAAAAGTCATGCAGGGAAGACTATGTTGCAGAACGGAAATATGCGTGTGAAACCCTCATTCCACCAGGGGAGTTCCTGCACCTATCCTATTAAGGACTTGATCAATTTCTTTGAATCACTATTGGGTTTTCTTGAATTGTTTATCCAAACACAGTAGGGGCAAACCGGGATTTGAATCCAATTTATCTCTAATGTGTGGCAGACAAATACTATACCAGTAAGGCGGTTTATTGTTTTTTGGGTTTTATCACGCAATGGCTATATTTGGCCAAGCTGCGCCAAACAACGTCAAGTAAATGGACATACACACAAGGAAAGTTTTACTGACACAGAAGAGAGAAATACACCCAGGAAGGGAGGTAATTGAATTTACATCACACTGGAGCATAACAACGGGCTACTGGCGACGATTTGGGATCAATCCCGAAGGGAAAGATCAAACCTTAGAGGTGAAATATAAGTAGACTGAGTATTGCTATTAAGAGGAGCTTCAGAAAGTGTGACTAACATGTCGACTAGTAGTCACGTGACTGTTCTGTGAAATGTTAGCCGATTTGGCATTTTATTGCCTCGTTTGGCGATACAAAATCTTATGAGAGGGTAGGTGTGTCTATCACAAAAGTGGTGAAATCTACAAAGTACACTACTATGTCGCGCGGACCAATCAGGTGATGAATTAATGAATGGGCGTCTTCTCCTGTCCCGTCATCCAATCGTATGACGAATGTTCCTTTCCACTCTGCAGACGAAACTAATCTAAGGGTCACATTACTACTAGTGTTGGTTCCGTGATCCTGAGCACATAAAAAGATTACCATCGCTCACTCTACTTTTGTATTTCCTCTATAGATCAGACACCAAGAGGAATCGAACTTGCACAGCCGACAGCTAGCAGGTGCTAGCACAGTGGCCAAACCTACTGAGCCACGGCGACCTCCTACTAGGTGGTAGACTATAACCACTATGCCAGATAGGAGGCTATCACTATATGTAGAGGAAAAAATTCCAATGTTTTTATCAGAAATGTGTTATCATCAGAAAATGATAAGGCATTTTGTAGATCGATTGTAATAGTCTGTCTGCTTCTACCCGCTCTTTTTTAAACTTTCTCTCGCAATAACCGCTTTCTGAAAATGTAATTCACGTTTCCCAGCTGGGGTTTTATATGACATCCTCCGGCAAAGTTTAAAACATTGAAAAGCTTCTTTCCACTTCTGACACCACCGGGGCACTTTTGAAATAAACTACGTCAATTTGTTCAGTCTCGCAAAAATTCAGCAAGAAATTTTTCTAAAATAAAGATGAAAAATAGAGCTCATGGGAATGGGAGTTTAGGTAAAATCGTTCAAAAATGCCCTTTTTAAAAGGATACAAAATATGTGGGCTGTCACAGCCAAAGCACTTGTGAAATAGTAGCATTAATGGTTGGTTGTTTGTGGGTTTTATGGCGCAAGGGCCATATTTGGCAAAATCACGACTGAACACCGATACTGAATGAAACTTGTTTTCCATGAAGCACATTTGCATACACTTGAATAATGTTGCGCATCACTACTCAAAATAATTCATAGAAAATCGCAAAAACCTCACCCCTAATTATATCTGTAATCATTAGTCACTTGAATATCAACACTAAACATAAGATCTTTCTTTGTGGAGGTGATCCAGGAAATGGTAAACAAGACAAACATGGGAACTACAAACATACTCCCTTTAAATGAGGAATTCTGTAGGGCTTACACCACTATAATTCGCAACCCCGCCTTTATTTTGCAGCTAGACAGTGTCTAGTCCTGATGAATTCATACCAAAGAATGGATTTTTCTACCCCTATAACTTGACTCGATAAATAATACTCACATTCACGATATAAATATTCTACAGCTATACAGGGTGCAGTAAATTCCTTATGTACCACGTAACTGTCGAATGCCGATAGCTACACTTATAAAAGTGATGTATTGGTGTAGTAAAACGACTGCGCTACATGATGTGCCCGCTTACAGCGTTCCTAGTGGTAGAAATAGGAAAATAGCGCTTCTACCTCGAAAAATGTACTAGATGAGGTAAAAGTCATTTACAAATTTGTAGAGTATCTCCTTGCGTACATGTCACGTTGATGTGGTGTGGAAGTTGGGAGTGGGGTGCCAGCTCAGGTGTTGATCTCGTCATCTGACGGTGGTTCAAAATTACGTGGTGCTGTCTCGGATCTTTCCATTGGGGATTGATCCAGGACCTTCGCAAATAGCCCGTTGGTTGCTCCAGCGTGACGTTAATTAATTACCAATACCCTGCATATATGAGTGACGTAAATAGAAAACATGAGATGGTGGCAGTGAATGTGATTTGGTGAATGTAATGGTTTGTCGGTTTTCGATTTCCATCAATGTTAAGTTACTACTCGCGTCACAAACAACAAATTATGAGAAATAGGTAGGGCGAATGCATCAAGGTACGGTGAAAAAGTTATTTACAAAGTTGTATAGCATCACCTTGCTTATATGAATAGCGTAAACAGAAAGCATGAGATGGTCTACTGCATGTGATGATTTGTCCGTTTTCAATTACCGTCAACGCTACGTTACTACTCGCGTCACAAAGCAACACACTGTGAGAAATAGGTAGGGCGACTGCAACAAGGCACGGTAAAAAAGTCATTTATAAAGTTGTAGAGCACCATTTTAGAGAATAGCGTAAATAGAAAGCATGAGATGGTGGTAGTGTATATGATTAAGTGTGTGTGATTTGTCGGGTTTTCGATTTCCATCAATGTTACGTTACGACTCGTGTCACAAAGCAGCAAATTGTGACGTAGGTAGGGCGACTGCAATAGAATCGTTTCATAATATTCTCTTCTCATAATGGCGTTCCAAAGGATTCAATTCTAAAGAAAGGACCAATAGCATCGATCCAAAATATTATAATCTAGAGAATGGTCCAGTAGAATCTGTCCAAAGGATTCTATTCTAAGTAAAGGAGCAATATAATCATTCCAAAAGATTCTAATGTAAGGAAACGAATAACAGAACGGTTCCAAAGGATTTTATTCTGAGAGGGGAAAGGACCAATAGAATCCTCCAAAAAAATCGAATATAAGGAAAGCAGCAATAGAATCGTTCCATAACATTCTCTTCTCAGAATGGGTCAATAGAATCGTTCCAAAGGATTCAGTTCTAAGGAAAGAACCAATAGAATCGCTCCAAATGATTCTATCCTAAGCAAACCAGTAACATAATAGTTCCAAAGGATCCTATTTTACAGAATGGACCAATAGGACGAGTAAAATTTTTCTAAAGATATATAATGTACGGAAATGTGCAACAGAATTTTTCCAAAGTGCCTCCTATTCTAAGGAAAGGACCAACAGAATCTTTCCAAAGGATTATATTCAATAGAATGGGGCCAGTAGAATCGTTCCAAAGAATTCTATTTCAAGTAAGGCACTAATAGAATCTTCCCAAGAGATTCACTTCCAAGGAAAGAACCAATAGATCCTTTCTAAAGTTGAAAGAATCCTTGGATTCCTTAGAAAGATGAGGTTATTTAGTCATTAAGTGTCTTGTGTAGAGGCAGCTAGACTTTGATCTCTTTAGATGATGGTGACGGCCAGAAAGAACTAAGTATATTAATGATGTGTCTACGGGGCCGAAAATGTAAACGAAGAGTCTAGAAAAGTATTTACAATGAGCGCTGAGACAGCAACATGCAAATGAGAGGGTTCAAAGGAAGTGTGAGAAACAGGAAACGAAAGGAGAAATTAATATAGTACTAAGTGAACTACGCTGATGTAAAAGGAAAATATTTTAGGCATGACATATATATGAATCATACCTCCTTTATTCTGAAAAAGTATTCAAAGAACCTTCCTCAGCAATGAAATTTTATCTTGACTGTAGTAAAACGCATATAAATGCTTTTTTTTTAATATAATGATCTCAATGGCAATTTTAATGCAATGATATCAATATCTCCAGAGTGGATCATATCTCCAAAACGAATCATAATACTGCTCTAAGCCCATCAATTTCTCTTAGTAGGAAGTAAAATGAGAATATCTATTGTTCGTCTTGTTTATAGTTCGAATATTCCTGCAGGTTTTATTTTATTTTAATTCAGGCTCAAATTTCTCTAAGTAAATAGAACTGGATCCAATTGTAAACGCATATTGGTATTTTTAGTATGGCCTTTTCAATGAAATTTGCCAAATAAAATATGGATTATTTCTATTTTGGAATTTCATTGTAGCTAAGTAAATATAGTATATAAATTTATTTTATCGGAATTAACCCTCTGAGCGTCGATTTGCCAGAATAGTGTTGCTTTTACCCTATAACACACTTAATGACTAAATGACCACATCTTTCTGAAGAAACCTTGGACTTTCAACCATTAAAATATTCTATTGATCCTTTTCTTGGAATAGAATCCTTTGGAACGATTATATTGGTAATTTCCTTGGAATATAATTCTTTGGAGCGATTCTATTGACAAATATATTCTAGAATAGTTTACAACACTTTATCACCAAATTAAAACTTAGATTCTCCTTTCTCTATAATGATTTGTTAAGGCAGATTTACCGATTTTATGTTATTTTTTCCCTTGACGCTTCATGCATACTAATTTAAAGCAAATAGACCGTTCCACAAAACCCCAAATTAAAATAGACCCTTTCGATAAAACCCCAAATAGTGAATGTCAACGACACTTAATTCTCAAATTAACACTTAGGTTCACCTTCCTCGATAAGGATTTGTTAAGGTAGATCTACCGCTTTTATGTTATTTTTTCCCTTGACATTTCATGCATACTAATTTAAGGCAGACTCTCCATAAAGCTCCAAATTGGAATAGACTCTTCCGCTTCATCTACTTCAAAAACCAAGGGGATATTGTTTATTGACGTTTCTGAAAATTGAAACATCGAATAGTCAAATCAACACAGGTTCTCATATTCCTGGATAATGATTTGTTTAGGCAGAGATCTGCAGTTCTTATGCTATTTTTCCCTTGGCACTTCAAGCATACAAATTTGAGGCAAATAGACCCATTCCATAAATCTCCAAATCGGAATAGACCCTTTCACTTCATATACTTCCCAACCTCGCTCTAACGCACTATGCAGAATTTAAACGCATTGACGTTTCTGAAAGACGGAACTTTGTAGTGAATGTTTGCTACACTCAATTCTCAAATTAACACTTAGGCTCTCCTTCCTCTATAACGGTTTGTTAAGGCAGATCTACTACTTTTATGTTATTTTTCCCACAGACACTTCATGGCATACTAATCTGAGGCAAATAGACCTTTCCCATAAAGCCCAAAACCGGAATAGACCATCCGCTTCATCTACTTCACAACCCCGCTCCAGCGCACTGCGCGGTATTTAAATGCGCCATCCACCACGCTATCGCGAATCAAATGTGAGAAAGAAGCAATAGCTGGCCGATTGCGTGAAAGATGGAAGTGTCTTCTTTCTCACACAAGGGTATGCCGAGCAAGACAAACAAATCCCAGTCGTTTATCGCCTCCTCTTTTATGTCTTCAGGAATCGGGAGGAAATGATTGCGGTATCTACAGCCAGGCTCTTCCAGGGGCTCAAGGCCCTTAAACTCGCACTTAAGGATGATAAAATCTAATGATTCATTTTGGTTCCTCGGCAGCTGAGTCACCCTCTCGCTCAAGGTGGCTATTATTCCCTTTCGTTGAGCACAGCAGACTATCAGAATGGTTTCCCATTTCACTCTAAAGACTCGCTGAAATGCTCCAGGACGAAATATATAGTTTGGGGTTTCGAGAATTTGCTGATTGTTCTGTTTGCCGATAGGGGATTTCTTTTTCATCGCCCAGAAATTTCCAATGCGATTAATGAAAGGATGCTTAATCGGTGTGTTTTGGTGTTTTCAATTGCTTGTGTGCGTATGCAGAATAAGGACTTGGAATATAATCCTTTGGAAAATCTTTTAAATTTTTCTAGATGCGTTAAAAGTAAATCGTGTTTTTATTTTCGACGAAATTTTAACAAATGTTTTACTCTTAGAAATATAATTATATTCTATTTGAAATTTCATGCCATTGTGCATATGTATTATGTATGTTGCTCTAACAGATCAGCTATGGAGAGTTCCTTAATTTACGATAACACTTGAACTTACACCAAGTGCTTTGCAGCACCTAAAAGTAGATGAATCCTTTGGAAAATCTTCAAAATTTTCTAGATGCGTGAAAAGTAAATCGTGTTTTTATTTTCGACGAAATGTTAACAGAATTTTAACTCTTCGAAATATAACTATATTCCACTTGAAACTTCGTGCCATGGTATATAAGTATTATGTATATTATGATTTCCACAACTAACGCTAACCCTTGAACTAGTGCCAAGTGCCTTGAAGCACTTAAAGTAGATACTAATCTTTTGGAAAATCTTTTCAGATTTTTCTAGACGTGTTAAAAGTAAATCGTGTTTTTATCTTCGACGAAATGTTAACAAACGTTTTACTCATAAAAATACAGTTCTGTTCCACTTGAAATTTCGTGCCATTAGCTTGAGTAACATACATAGGTATTATGTATGTTACTCAAGCTATGGAGAGTTCCACAACTTACGCTAGCACTTGAACTTGTACCAAGTGCTCTGCAGAACTAAAAGCGTAGATGCTAAGTAGACTAACATCAGCACATAACCTGGTACCGATTGGAATGCAGCATCCGTTTAAATAACCTTAAAATAAAATTATATTCCTATTTTAAATTTGGTATCATGTGAATATTGTACTTTATTTTTTACTCTAACAAATCAGCCATGAAGAGATTAATTTCAACAACTTACTTTAACACTTGAGGTTGTACCAAGTGCCTTGTAGCACTAAATTAGATACTTAAGAAATTAACACCAGCACATGACCTGAATCCGATTGGGATGTGCCACCCATTTGAATAAATCTTAAAGATCAAATTTTATTCCTTTTGAAATTTAATGCCCGGTATATATATATATATATATATATGTAATTTATGATATTCCAACAAGTCAGCCAAAGAGAAACATAAGTCTACAACTAACGAAAATATATGAACTTTATTAGTACATGTGTTGGTGGGCCATGTCATGCAGCATTAAACTATATGAATTAGATTTGAATTTTATTCTAAGGAAAGGACTAATAGAATCTTTCTAAAGGTTGAAAGAATCTACGGATTCTTTCACTGAATACATGTTATATTTAGTCATTAACCATCCTGATGATTGTCTCGATGAGGTATCTTGTTATTAGTAAAATCGACCAGATCTTGATGGACGAGATATCTCGGCATTATCAAAAGAAGACAGTATCTTCGTCAATTGGAATTCCATTGGCAATTTTGATGACGAGATATCTCGTCATAAGCAAAATTGGTCACATCTTTGTGGACGAGATATCTCGTCGAAACCACATGGAGGGTTAAGTGTGTTGTGCGCTAAAAGCAATACTATACTACTCAGAAATCTCTGAGTAGTGTAGTAAGAAGTTCAAAGGGTTAAAGAGTAGGTTAAAAGTAAGCATTGCATTCACACAAGTGTCGTCCTTCGTATAGTTTCTGGCTCAAAGCGTTTCGTTCGGCAGAGAAAGAAATTCAGAATGAAATACAAGAACTTACCTTTGCATAAGCTTATACTGATTTTGAGTAATCTGTAAAATTCCTGTGATTTGCATTGATACTTGGATATTTATTCGCAAATAGAGAGCATCGCGAAAGCTTGAGTTTGATAACTCAAAGATATCCCCATAATCAAAGGAAAATTTAAACTTACCTTTCAGACACACTTGGGAATAAAAATGAGACTATTGATAATATGAAGCGGAACACATTTACCTTCGTTTCCATTACCATAAATTAAGTACAGAATCATTTGCAAATGCTTGAAATTTTCTGTAAGATTACCATGGAGACAAACAACAAAAAAAGCATGCATAACTTGCTTTTTTCAATCAGATTTTATCCTCATCGATCCTTCTATGTGTAACGACTTTTTAAAAATATGTTGATATTTTACTTACTGTTTCATGTAGTTTATTCTCTCCTCACTGTCTATTTCTTTCAAATACACACAATCTAAGGATTGTTTAAAATATTACTTAAGGCTACGGTATTGAATAATGTTCATGTTTTTAAAATATTATGGAGATTCAAAAAGTTGGTAAATTGTTCATTTTATTATTGTAATTTGTTTCTCTAAAAATATAATCTAAGATCACCAGAGTTTTCATACGCTTTAAGAGATAATTTTTCACACATTAGATTTTGAATTACGTTGGTTTAATGCGTTGACAGTAAAACCAGTTTTGATTGTCAATTTTAATACTTTATGTTTCTCAATCTTAAATCGCTATTAACAAATTGTAACTACATCATATACATTCTACTGATTCCGGAAATAATAATACAAAAGTAAATACCAAAATTTTCCTGTCCATCTACAAAGATTTCCATCTTGAAAATCAGTGACAAAATGTATGTCTTAACCCTCCAAGTGTTTCGACCAGATATCTCGTACAAGATCTGGTCAATTTTGCTAAGGACAAGATATCTCGTCGAGACAAAATTGCCCCATTACTAAAAGGGAAATGAAAATCCAAGTAGGAAAAACAAATTGTTCCTTGACCAGGACTAGTGAGTTTGGAACAGATTTTGTACCAGAGACTGGTCTCTACAGGGCAGTTTTCGATGCGAAGATAAACCATCAGGAGGTTAAAGTAATGTCTTCATTCTGTACTTGTTTTTTTCTAATTCCCCGATCAAAATTAGATCAGTTCTATGATGTTCCTGCGAAAAATGTCTGAAAGATGTCTCGGATCAACACTGATCAGGACTAGACACGCTGTTACACTGACAGTTGACCAGCCTGATTCTGTACTTATTGTGGAACAATGAACACCAAATACGAATACTCAAATATACCAAAAAATGAATGAAATAAAATTACTTAAAAATGTTCACAATGAAATAAAAAATATTCACTGACCCCTCTGCACTGTTTCAGACAAACGTTGACTGTCCCGACGAATAGAACGTAGTTTGAGTCAGGAAACTTGAAAGCTCTAAATTTTGAGTATAAAGTCTTTCCAGCATCAGGAGTTTCAAAGTTACCAAATATATAAGGGTCTATTGAACATCTGAAAATGAAATATAAACGAACAATCAGCATGACAATAATGACTTAATCTTCATTACTATAGCCGCATTTAAGTGACTATTCCTAAAGCATGTTGCAAATACTATAAATTCTAATTAATCACAAGTAGTACGATTTATATTTTGTTTTCTACTTAAATTATACGTCGCATGTCTTATTCTCTGACAAAATCATAGCCAGGCTTTTATTTCGGAGGGACCGAAAGTTAAAAATTGAATCTTTTTAATGGGAATTTAAGATCTTGCTACATTTTAAGGCCTTTTTGTATTGCTTACTAGATTTGAACTTTAAAATAATCATTGCACGTACATAAAAACGAACATCTCTGTTGATCTTTAGACCAGGATGACTTCAAAATAAATTTACATTAAATAGCCCTAAGAGATATTCAAACCTTGTTGCTGGAAATTGACTTTTTGCTTTGGTATCAATATTGAAGGAATGATACGAAAAGAAAAATAGTAAGTAGTATATGTAATCAATATGCCAATTTGGAGAAATAAGTAGTATATGTAGTCAATATGAGAAATAAGTAGTATATGTAGTCAAAATATGAGGTAAAAGTAGTTTATGTAGTCAATATGAGGTATAAGTAGTTTATGTAATCATATATTAATTCAAAATATAATACCCCCTGTCTCTAAACAAATGTCACCCTTGCACATTTTTGCTTCGGGTATTAAGAGTTTTTCTTGAATTTTTAAGTGAACTGTGCGGTTGAAGACGGTATTTGTTAAAGACTTGTAAGGCAACCTAAGAATGTCACTTATTCGAACTTTTTTACCTGCAAAGGCTGGTAAAAAATCGAAAAGGGGAACTTTTTTCGATATAAGTTAGAAAAATGTTTCTTAGTATTGAAAGCACACACATGAATAGAAAGTGTTATGTGATCCGGCAGTAATGCCTACAAAATTGAACACATTAAAAAATAAAACAGAAAATTGTCTTCCAAGTAATATTTTAATTGTAACTTAAACTACATTAAAACCAAATATTCTTAATATGTAATTGTAATATTTAAGCATGCTGTAAAAATAATTTTTTAAATTTCCGCTTAAATATTTTTCTTACTAATCATCTTCAAATGTAACAACTATATCGGAACAAAATTCAAGTGTTAAATTTGGCACTTCTTTTAGGACAGATAGAAAGAGTGTATCACAAGCTACCTTTAGTTCTAGAAACTGCGATGATGCCTCTAAAATTATTGCCAAGTCATCCAAATTATTGTCAAACTCCTAAATGCAATATATACAGGGTGAGTCTAAATTGTTTTTACAAAAAAAGAGGGGTGATAGTACCCATCCAGACCAGCAATAATTACCATGGAACATAGGGTCGCATTCCGCTCTGAGAGGCAGAAAAGAGTAAAATTAGAATTTCAACATGAACTTACAACAGTGTTGGGGAAGCGAATGAACGATACCAAAAGTTGCACAATCTGATTTATTGATCAGATAAAAACTCACAGCAAGTGCTCAAAGTGGCGGCCACGCGTGTCGTTGCACAGTTCACACCGGCGAAGGAATGACTGGCGTACCCTCTCGAAGATTCCTGGTGTTGTGTTAATTTTGTCTACGGCAACAGCTATTCTCGCTACGAGATCTTCAGTCGAGTCCACAGGCGTCTGGTACACTAAAGATTTCATGTGCCCCCAGAAGAAAAAGTCCAGTAGGTTGAGGTCCGGTGAGCGAGGAGGCCAAGCCACAGGTCCGCCACGTCCGATCCATCGTGCGGGATATGTGGCATTCAAGAAGTGCCGGACCGTGCTGGAAACGTGCGCTGGGGCTCCATCGTGCATCAACCACATGTCTCTCTGGATGGATCTCTCTTTACTCTTTTCTGCCTCTCAGAGTGGAATGCGACTCTATGTTCCATGGTAATTATTGCTCGTCTGGATGGGTACTATCACCCCTCTTATTTTGTAAAAACAATTTAGACTCACCTTGTATATATATATATAATATATATATATAATATATAATATATAATATATAATATATATATATATATAATATATATATATATATATATATATATATATATATATATATATATATATATATATATACACTGCTGGCCACCGTAAATGCAACACCCTGAAGGAAGCATGCAAATAATATGAAATTTACAACATGCATTAGCGGAGGTGAGATATGCAAATGATTAGAATTTCAGCGCAGACGCACATCACGCGCGCCTGTGGCGCCACTTCAAAGCGCTATTTAAGGCTTGGAGATTTCGACGATTTCAAGTACGGCAATTGTGTTTTTCTTGTGTTTTTTTCAAAAAAAAACGATCAATTATGCCTCGTAGAAAGCAGCGATTATCTTTTGATCAAGTATCCGAGTTCGACAGAGGAAGGATAGTGGCCTACCGAGATTGTGGATTATCTTTCAGGGAAATCGGTAGTCGTGTTGGACGAAACCAAACAACTGTAATGCGGATATGTGATCGTTGCATGCAGGAGGGTACGACGGACCGACGTGTTCGATCGCATCCACCTCAGTGCACCACTTCACGTGATGACAGGCATATTGTGCGTATGGCAGTGACGGATCGCTCAGCCACATCACGAACCATAGCACAGCACATTCAGTCTGTACCGCATCATCCAGTGTCTGCGCGTACCATTCGACGCCGTTTACAGCAGAGTGGTCTGTCCGCAAGACGTCCATTGCTTCGTCTACCCTTGACGCAGAACCACAGACGTTTCCGCCGCCAATGGTGCGATGAAAGAAGTATGTGGACGGCAGAATGAAATGAAATTGTCTTTACTGACGAGTCACGCTTTTGTCTGCAACACCACGATGGTCGGATTCGAGTCTGGAGACACCGTGGAGAGAGGAGCTGCGTTATGCACCGCCACACTGGTCCTGCACCGGGTATTATGGTATGGGGCGGTATTGGATATCACTCTCGCACTCCTCTAGTACGCATTGCCGGTACTTTAAACAGCCAGCGCTACATCTCCGAGGTGTTGGAGCCAGTTGTCCTTCCTTACCTTCAGGGCTTGCCCACAGCCATATTTCAACAGGATAATGCGCGACCACACGTGGCACGCATTGTCCAAGGGTTCTTCGTCAATCGCCAGATTGAATTGCTTCCCTGGCCAGCTCGCTCTCCGGATCTTTCGCCGATAGAAAACATGTGGTCCATGGTTGCTCAACGATTGACCCAGAATACATCCCCAGCTGCCACACCAGATCAACTTTGGCAACGTGTGGAAGCTGCTTGGTCTGCTGTACCCCAAGAACACATCCAAAGTCTCTTTGAATCAATGCCGAGGCGTGTGGCAGCGGTGATCTCCAACAATGGCGGCTACTCTGGCTACTGATTTTGGCAGGAACCACACTTCACAGAAGTCTATAAATTTAATCATTTGATACTTGGTCAACATGTTATCTACAAAATAAATTTTGTTGTGATATCTCTTGTCTTTCTTGGTGTTGCAATTTGGGTGGCCAGCAGTGTATATATATATTCCGGCTTCTTATTAACATATCTAATTGACTATTAACTATATAGTAGAAACTCAATGTTCAAAGACTCGAATTTTAATGTAGGGATTATGATAATAATGTATTATGATTATTATGATGATAATGGTGATAATATAGGATAAAACATGTCAAACACAATCCAAATGGGGACAAATATATTTAGATTATTTTTTAGATTAATTTGTATTTAGATTATTTGCAACAAACTTTTGGAAGATATTTAATTATGATATAAATACACATTGAACTACATAAACTTACCTTATAACAATAAATGTTCGTAGTGGTTAGCAAATATACATGAGACTAATTGAATTAAATAACAAACTTACTTCTTCCCGATAGATAACTCACAAACACATTTGATTATAATGATAAACTTCCATTATCCCCAATATGGAAAAGCTTACGCTACCAATATTTAACATGGGCGGCAATTTATATTTTCCAAATGAATTTTAAAACCAATTTGCTGAAAAAACTAGTAAAAAATAATTTTCAGCAACACTTCGATTCGTCAAGGACATTTGTTATTCAATTCAAGCTTTCACCTATGAATGTTATACTCAAATTTTGAAATAATACTATCCCATACCTGTAAAAATTGAGATTTAGTACGAAATACAGCATTTTGTAATACATAAATAAAAATAATATTTTGAATTCTGGATGAGAAAATTTGAAACATGTTTCTTGGAATTTCGTATTTTGATTTCATTCCTCTTGGAAGCATACTTCAAAGTTATTGATTACTTGAGCTTTAAGATGATGGCTTGATCGTTCTTAAAAGAACTTTTTTGAGAAAACACTTAAAAGGACATTTTATTGCATTTAAACTCGAGAATATGGAAAAGAAGTTTCAGTTTGCAGAATTAATAATATGCATTTATCATATTTACATTAAAATTTATCTATTCCATATATTCCCTGGATTTATGTAAAAGTAAAATATTTATGTAATTCTTTGTTGGTCGTTGTTTCAGGCTTCGACAAAGCTCGGGTACTAAGCAATTTGTAAAACTGGAGACTGGTGTGTATTGTCTCATTTGTTCATATTAGTTACTCCCTTGGATATTTCACTATGACCATAACATGATTATCAAATTAAAAATGGTTGGCATACCTTTTTCTCTGTTCGTAAAGTTTACAGATAAATTTAAATAAGATAAAACATTTTCATACCTAACGAGACTCATGTAGTTCAAACAGTTCTTTATATATTTCTTTCTGTCTACCTCATGATTACCAAATTAAAAATGGTTGGCATAACTTTTATTCGGCTCGTAAAGTATGCAGATAAGTTTAAATAAAATTAAACATTTTGCATGCATTATGAGACTCATAAAGATCTCACACTTTCTTATATATTTCTTTCTGTCCGTCAAGGGACTACCAAATTAAAAATGGGTTGGCGTAATTTTTTCTATCTTCGTAAAGTATACATAAAATTTAAATAAGAATAAAAAATTTTTATACATTATGAAACTCATATATATCTCAAACAGTTCTATAAATATTTATTTCTGTCCATCATGGGACTACCAAATTAAAAATTGCCCGCATAACTTCTTCTAAAGTATACAGAAAATTTAAATAACATTATAAACATTTTGCATACATTATGAGACTCATATATAGATCTCACAATTTCTTGCATATTTCTTTCACGGTACAACCAAATTAAAAATGGTTGGCGTAACCTTTTCTGTCTGTACAGTATACAACAAATTTTAGTGAGCATTTTTTATGCATCGTGACACTCATGTACAGTTCAAACACTACCTTACGTATTTTTGTAAGTCAATCATATGATTACCAAATTAAAAATGTTTGGCATAACTTTTTTCTGTTCGTAAAGTATTCAAATAAACTTAAATAAGATTAAAAACATTCATACATTATGAGACTCGTATAGTTATCACACTTTTTGTATATTTTTTATCCATAATGGTGCTACCAAATTATAAATGGTTGGCATAACTTCATCTGTTCGTAAAGAATACAGCAAATTTAAATAACATTGAACATTTTTCATACATTATGAGACTCATGTATAGTTCACACACCACTTTATGTATTTCTCTTTGTCAATCATGACTACAAAAGAAAAAGGACTGTCATAGCCCTTTCTCGATTCCGTGGAATATACAGATAAATTTAATTAACATTGAATATTTTTCATGGGTCATGTGACTCGTATATAATTCCCATGCTTCCTTATATATTTCTTTGTCCATCACGACGACTGCAAAATTAAAGATGACTTTTAAAGTAAGATTAAAAATTGCATCAATTAATTAAGCCTTGTAAAAATATACATCACGTGTTTCATGCAACATTTTTTCTGACTGACAATTAATGGGTCTCCCCTGCATGGTTGTTTTGATAACACATAATGAAACTAATATATCCACGATGAGAGAGGAAAGATTAAAAATATGACATCCGTAGTTGGTAGGAGAGCCACAACATGAAAGCCAAGCAAATGTCTGGAAGAAAAATTCCACTTACCTTGATGAGTGGTCAGTGAAAAAAACCCAGATCTTAATGCCATTTGATCGATTCCTAATAACATCAAAAGCACTCCTAAGAGAGGCCCTTTTTCAAAAATAAATCTCACCGCAAAGTGAGGCGACGTGTTAATTATGTCTCTCCATTCTTTCAATAGGGTCTTAAATATAGTCTCCTTATATTTGGCATTAATGTCAAGAAGGCTGTGGGATTTTGAGATAACTTGGAACATAATATCACTTACGACGGTGCAGCATTTTTAATCAGAGGATTACTTCTTCACGATGGATTCTTTCGCGTGTGATATTAAAATGTTCGGTAGAATGTCATGTGGGAAAAAATGAGGGCTTTAATTAATGTAAAAATCACTTCGTCGTTGAAAAGATTAAAAAGCATTTAACGGCGCTTGGTTCGGTGATACAGAAACTTTTAAGACTCAGTTTTGCTTTTCGAAAGATTGAAATTAACAATAAAACGATGAAGCGTAATCCGCCTGTAAATTTACAAAGCTTCTTTCGCTGGTAATGTTAGCAGTTGTTTTCATAAACAATTGTGTAATGGAATAGTAAGTGAAGTGTGGTATTTTGAAATGATTAGTGAATACACAAAATATTTTTATGTTAAATCTACACAGTTTCTTTCACTGGTAGTGTTAATAGATATTTTCATAAACAATTGTGTAATGGGATAGTGAGTGAAGAGTGGTATTTTGAAGTAATCAGTGAATACACAGACAAGGTATTTTCTGTAAACATACAAAGCTTCTTTAGCTGGTAGCATTAATAGTTGTTTTCATAAACAATTGTGTCATGGGACGGTGAGTGAAGTGGGTATTTTGAAGTGATTAGTGAATACATAAAACATCTTTCCGTAAACCTACAAAACTTTTTTCATTGGTAGGATTAATAATTATTTTATATACAATTGTGTCATGGGGATAGTGAGTGAAGTGTGAGATTGTGAACTGATAATTAAATACGAAATACTTATGATATCGATTATACTTTTAAAAATATGATACAGTTGACACTACGACGAATCCCAAGACCATCAATAATTATCATCAATAAAACGATAAAGCCTAGTTCGCCTGTAAACTTACAAAGTTTCTTTCGCTGGTAATACTAATATAGTTAGATTTATAAACAACTGTGTAATAGGTAGTGAGTGAAGTGCGATATTTTGAAGTGATTGGTGAATGCAAAATAGCTTTGATATTGACCTTAGTTTACAAAAATATGATACAGTTATTCTTTACTAACATGAAGGGATTATTGACAAAAAAACGCTTAACGTATAATTTATTTGTAAACCTATTAAACTCCTTTTGACGGTAGTCTAATATAGGTAGTTTTTTAAATATCAGTGTAATGAGTGAAGTATGATATTTGAAGGGAACGGTAAATACAAAATACTTTTGATATTGAAGATACTTCTAAAAACATGATAGAGTGATCATGAACATGTCACAGAGCTTCTCTTCATGAACCCAAGGTAAAATGAATAATAAAACGGTAAAGCGTAATTCGCCTGTAAAACTACAAACGTCTTTTGCTGGTAGTGTTAATAGTTTTATTTATACGCAAGTGAAGAGCTGCGTTATGGGGTAGTGAGCAAAATGTGATACTTTGATCAATGATTCTTATCAATTTGATCAACACACACGAGTCTTTGATGTTACTTCAAAAAATGTGATACAACTTCCAGATCAAGAGACCGTGAATAATTTATAAGGACGGAAAGTTAGGAAAATTAACTATAAAATGTGTCTTTTATTTCACTACAAACACAAAGAACCCACACAGAAGAAAAATTACTTAAGAACTAAGTAAATTCGTCGCCATTTCGACGCTGTTTGGCGTTTAATTTCAATGTGAACGACTTGCTGAAACTGCATATCAAATAGACTGTCAAGTTATAAAAGAGGATTCCGAAACACCAGTGCCATTTGTATTTAACTTCAGAGAAACCTTCGCATATCGGGTAAGACTGCGTGAAAGTTTGTAAAACAGGAGTTCGTTAAAACGAGAGTCGAATGTAATATCCAATTTGAGATAATAGTGATTACCCAATTTGAAATAATATTAATTAACCAATTTGAGATAGGATTGATTATCAAGTATGAGATAATATTAATTAACGAATTTGAATTAGTAATAATTATAAAATTTGAGAGAATGTTAATAAACCAATTTAAGCTAGTATTAATTGTGATGATTGAGGTAATATTGATTAAGCTAATTTGCGGTAGAATTAATTATCAAATTTGTGAGGTAATGTTGATTAACCAATTTAAGCTAGTATTAATTGTGAAGATTGAGGTAATATTGATTAAGCTAATTTGAGGTAGTATTTATTATCAAATTTGAGATACTATTAATTAATTTGAGATAGTATTAACTATCAAATTTGAGACAATATTAATTAACAAATTAAGTTAGTATTAATTATCAAATTTGAGATATTAATTATCAAATTTGAGATATTAATAAATCAATTTGAGGCATATTAGTTATCAAATTTTAAGATTATATTAATAAACCAATGTGACATAAGTAATTATTTTCTGATATTTTGTAAAGACGATAACATCTAAAATAACTTCCAGCGATATTCATAAAATTCAACTTACCCATTCATAACAATTATTTCATCATGTTCAGGTGTCCCATCAGTGACTTTGAGATAGCTTGCAAGGATGCCATAGGTTGCTGCAAGGAACAAGTGAAAATATAACTCATAATGTTATACGTAAAACCAGATTCAAAGCTCTATTTGTACAATTCATCTTATATATTTCTCAGAAAGCAACTACGTGATAGAAAGTAGAAAAAAATATTTACATTATGTGAAGGCTTTTCAATCTAGCATATAAATATATTCAGTGAAGAAAAAATACCTGCTGGTTCTTTTCAATCTAACATATCAACATATTCAGTGAAGAAAAATACTGCTGTTTCAGAAGTAATTTCAATTGGAGATGTAAGGCGCAGATTTAATATAAGCGGATGCTCGAATTGCATTCTAGTAACATGCCAAGTTACGTGAGAACAGGTTACTAAAATACTAATACTCTCTGAGCTTTACTTTACAGAAAAATTCTCATTCAAGAAAGAATAGAAACCCTTTTACCTTTTCAACTTACATAAATAGCATGCAAATACCAAAAAGCACATAATCAGACTGTAACTTTGGATTTGAACTTACACTAAAATCATCCTGAAACAAATACGAATATCCATCTTATCCGTATAAGAAAATTGAGACAGCCGAAATTGGGAAAATTTTTCCACAGCCTGATTTCTCGAAATTGTTTATTGAACTGCCGCCAGGAGAAAATCTTTTATTTATCCAGAAAGAAAAGGAAATTTAAATCCAATTCCGCAATCAAAGCCTATCGGATTTCTTGTTGAATTGAAAAATATAAACATTGTCGGTGCTGCAAAAGTACAGCCGGTTAACCCTCCAAGTGGTTTCGACGAGATATCTCGTCCATTAAGATCTCACCAATTTTAATAACGACGAGATATCTCGTCCTCAAGATATTGCCGATGTTTGTGTGATGACGAGATAAAAATCTGGTAAGTTTTCTTCTAATGACGAGATATCTCGTCCATCAAGATCTGGTTAGTTTTGCTAATTATCAGATACCTAGTAGAGACAACCACCAGGAGGGTTAAGAAATTCTTTTTGCCGCCTTTTTGGCGATGTTTTTCTAGTAACACGCCAAGTTAAGTCACAAGAGGTTACCAAAACACTAGCACCCTCTGTATTCAACTTCAGCAGGAAAACGTTCATTCAAGAACATCAACTCTTCTAAGCTTTCGGCTAGCATCAGACATGAAAAAATGCCAAATTACTCGAACTTGGATCTGAATTCAAACTCAAATCAGTCCTCGAAAAAAATACTCAGACCCATATCTCCCAAATATAAAAAAGTTGACCGGCAGCCAAAATTAGAAAAAACTTTCCACGACTTGAATTTCCAAAACTGATTATTAAACTGCTGATGCCGAAATGACTTTGTGTTAGAAATGGGGTTCTTTCAAGTAGGTTTTAATATATTCATAGTAATTTTAAGAAGCTTAAACTTTGTTTTGACTTTTAGAACTACGTAGTATGACTTAAACCTCCAAGTGGTTTGACGAGATAGCTCGTCCATCAAGATCTGACAAATTTTCCTAATGACCAGATATCTCGCCATCAAGATATTGCCAATTTTGATAATGACGAGATATCTCCATCAAGATATTGCCAATTTTTTGATGATGACGTGTTAGTTTTCTGCTAATGACGAGAAACGAGGAGATCGTGATGGACAAGATATCTCGTTCATCAAGATCTGGACAAATTTGCTAAAGAGATATCTCAACGAAACAACAACCAGGAGGGTTTTAAGCTTTTAAACTTTCAGTTTACGCACCTACAAATATGTATATTCGAACTACTCATTAAGTTTTTATTTAGTCTTAAGCTAAATTCAATCCCTAAAATAAATACTAAGATGCATCTCATCTGTATACTAAGAAAATTGACAGAGTCGAAATTGGAAAAATTATTCCACCAGCTTCATTTCCCGAAATTTTTTATTGAATTGCCACCACGAGTAATAATCTCGTATTAAATTAACGAGAAATAAGCTTTTATTTATTCAGAAAGCAAAAGAAATATCCCCAGAAAGAAAAGAAATTTAAATTCAATTCATCAATTGAAACCTATAGCGATCTCATGTTAAATTGAGGAACAAGGGCGAAGTAATTTTATTTGCCGCCATTTTGGCGATGTATTCTTGTTACATACCAAGTAACGTCACAATAGGTAACCAAAACACTAGCGACCCCTGTATTTAACTTTACCGAAACTCTCATTCTAAATATACACAATTCTTATAAACTGTCAACTTACTCGAAAAACATACAAATGATAAATAACACTGTAGGTAGGTACGTAGGTAGATGAATTTACGTCGCACTGGAGCAACACAACGGGCTATTGACGACGGTCCGGGATCAATCCCAAATTGAAAGATCAGAGGACAACACCTCGTAATTTTGAGCCATGGTGAGATGACGAAGTAACCTCGTAACTTTGGATTCGAACTCCCATTAAACTCGTCGCTGAAACGAACACTCAGATCCATCTCACCCGTATAATAAGAAAGTTGACAGGCAGAGAACACCTCGTAATTTTGAACCACGGTCAGATGACGAAATAACCCCGTAACATTGAATTCAAAGTCACATTAAATTCGTCGCTGAAACGAACAGTCGGATCCATCTCATTCGTATAAGAAAGTTGACAGGCAGCCGAAATTGGAAAAAACTTTCCACCGACTTGATTTCCCAAAATTGTTTATTGAACTACCGCCAGGAGAAAAATATTTTATTTATCGAGAAAGCGAAAGAGAAATATTCCCCCAGAAAGAACAGAAATTTAAATTCAATTCATCAATCGAAACCTATAGAATTTCATGTTGAATTGAGGAACAAAGGTGAAGTAATTTTCATTTCCGCCATTTTGGCTATGGATTCTAGTTACATGCCAAAGTACGTCACAAGAGGTTACCGATACCAAAACACTAGAGCCTTCTGAATTTAATTTTATTGGAAAACTCATTCAAGAACAAGTTGGTGTGTAGGTAGTTGAACTTACATCGCACTGGAGCAACACACATCGAGCGAGATCAATTCTGAACTGAAGGATCCAAGGACAACACCTCGTAATTTTGAACCACGGTTAGATGACGAAATAACATCATAACTTTGGATCCAAACTCCAATTAAACTCGTCGCTAAAGCGAACTCAGATCCATCTCACCCGTATAGTAAGAAAGTTGACAGGCAGAGAACACCTCGTAATTTTGAACCACGGTCAGATGACGAAATAACCCCGTAACATTGAATTCAAAGTCACATTAAATTCGTCGCTGAAACAAACACTCGGATCCATCTCATTCGTATAAGAAAGTTGACAGGCAGCCGAAATTGGAAAAAACTTTCCACTGGCTTGATTTCCCGAAATTGTTTATTGAACTCGCCTAGAGAAAAAATCTTTTATTTATCCAGCAAGCAAAAGAGAAATATTCCCCCAGAAAGAAAAGAAATTTAAATTCAATTCATCAATCGAAACCTATAGGATTTCATGTTGAATTGAGAAAAAACCCCATTTACCGCTTCTAAAATCTCCCTCCAAGAAGGGGGGAATTTTCCCTTTCAAGACGTCTCTTCCATCGATCCGAGGCTCAATTTATCGATGTCAACGCAATCCTTCGCTTCCCAAAGAGATTTCGTGCGCAAAGTGATTGCTAACCGATCATCCAAAAGACCAGAAGCAATTCGACCTTTCACGCTTCAATCTCCAAATGATCTGACCTTCCTGATCCGCATACCCTGCTCAATCTCCCAACAAATTACACCCCTCACAACACCTCAATCGAGAAGGTTCCTATACCCTGGAGAAATTAAAATAGGAAAAACAGATCTGGGAGGTAGCGTTTGAAAACCGGTATTTAAATGCCGGTAAATACGGGTATTGGCGATTGGAGAGGGGTACCGTTATCTATAGGTAAATACCGGTTTTATAAGCTTTCGCGTGTAAGTTACTTTAGTTAGGTTAAGATTTTTTAGTTAAGGTTTCAGTTTCAACTTACAGAGATATCTTAAATTGGCTTTTTTCGTAATTTGAATATCCTTGGATTAATCTGTGAACAAATTCCAGTTTCAATTGTAAGAGACAGCAACGAAATTGGTTTCGTTCCTATTTAAAATTTGTTTTGAATAAGGCTAAGAATAAATTCCAGTTTTTTAACTTATAGGCCTTTGGCTTTTTTCCTAGTTAAAATTTGTTTTAAATTAGACTAAACAGAGTTCAATTTCAACTTACAAGGAACTGCTCTAAATTTGATTTCTTTCCTAGTTAAATTTGTTTTTAATTAGGTTGTGAACAAGTTAGTTTCAGTTTAAATGAAACTGAAATTGAGACTTCTTTCCTAATTTCAATTTGTTTTGAATTATACTGTGAGCAAATTCTAGTTTCAACGACAATGAACTACTCTAAAATTGGCTTTTTACCTAATTTGAATTCCTTTGAATTAATCTGTGAACAAATTCCAGTTTCAACTTACAAGGAACTGCTTTGGTTTCTTTCCTAGTTTAATTTTTTTTAATTAGGTTGTGAACAAAACTCGTTTCAACTCACCAGAAATTACTCTAAAATTGGCTTATTTTCTAGTTTGAATATGTTTCGAATTAGGCTGTGTGAAAAAATTATTCCAGTTTCAACTTACAAGGAACTATTCTAAATTTGGCTTCTTTCTAGTTAAATTTGTTTCGAATCAAGCTGTGAAAAAGTTCGTTTCACTTTACATGAAACTACACTGAAATTGCCTACTTTCCTAGTTTCAACATACAAGGAACTACTCTAAAATTGGATTTTTCCTAATTTGAAATTTTTTGAATTAATATGTGAACAATGACTGTTTAAACTACAAGAAACAACAATAAAATTGTTTTCTTTCCTACTTTAAATTTGTTTTGAATTAGTCTAAGAATAAATTTCAGTTTCAACTTATAAAGCTTTGTCTTATTTCCTAGTTAAAATTTCTATTGAGTTAGAACAAATTCGTTTCAACTTATCAGAAACTACTCTAAAATTGGTTATTTCCTAGCTTGAATAAGTTTTGCATTAAGATGTGAACAAATTCCAGTTTCAACATACAAGGAACTACAGATTGGTTTCTTTCCCAATTTGAATTGGCTGCGAACGAATTCCAGTATCAACTTTCAAGATCTACTCAAATGCTTGCTTCTTTCCTAGTATGAATTTGGTTGAATGAATGAATTCTAGTTAAACTCTTTGGGGTTAGGTGGGTTGAAAACTGGCCCACCTTTTGCTTAGCTTTTTATGCATGGTGGAATATTTTTTAACTCACCTCAAAAAGTTGAAATTACTCAGTCATACAGTTTAATATTTTATTTAAAGTTTCTCATTGAGTTGGCAATGCTATGAACTAACGTTAAATGTGTAAATAACTGAAACTAAAAATTTAAACAATTGAAAACGCATTAGTAAGTTGTTCACACTGCGATTAAGGTTGGCGAATTGTGTTCTGCAGTGAATTTTTGTCTAACGGGAAATGTTTTTCTTTTCGTAAAAATTTATTGAGTGAATAAATCGTTTTATAATAAAAAACATGTTATTTGATGTTTCATACTAATTTTGAAGCTGAATAAGTGAATATACAATTCTGCGTAACTTCGGTTTTTCTTTAAAATCGTGTGCCTCAAAGAGTTAAACTTGCAAGGAACTACACTAAAATTTGCTTCTTCTCTAGTTTGAATCTGACATTAAACAAATTCTACAGAGCATATTCATAAATTCCATGCAAAAAATATTAGATATTTTGAAAATCGTGTAATGTTTTCCAATTTCATAACCAAGACACTCTAGTACGAAAGGGTATTTTTGCCCCAAACAAAAAAGGGGAGGGAATCCATTCCTTATAACCCTCTCCTGCATGGTTTTACCCTCCAAAAAGACAGCTCTATTAAAATGCTCACCCAACGCTGGGTTGAAAAAGACTAGCTTTTGCTCCTCGGATTCCAACCCGTAATTAAGTGTGTTCTGCTATACGAGGAGCGAAACTCGAGGTTCGTTTCCAGAACATGAATACGATGTATAATGAAGTCTGGCGCTGTGTTAAAATCGTGCGCGGAATCGTCAAGTTTCTGGAATATGGGTCAAGCACCGGTTCAAAGGGGCAGGGGGCAGTGAAAGTTGGAGTGCTTGGCTTGGATGGTTGATTTCTTATTTTTTAAGGGTTGGGGAGAGGGTTTTAAATTGATTATTAAGGGAATGCGCGGGGGTAATGTGATTCTTGTCGTGACGGTTGTTGTGAACTCTGGTTTTGAAGATGGTTCGATTGACTCTGGTCACTGGCATTTGAGCACGGAGTGAGAATTTTTCTCACCTTACCCCTCACCTCTATTTTAAGTAGTCTGTTCGATGAAATCTCTTCGTCTCTTTTGTTCGAAGGAAAGGCATTCCATATTTTGTGCTCATTTTCGATTTCGACCATTCGGGAGTATTATTCCGAAGTATGAAAGTTAAATTATTTTAAAAATAAACGAATACAGTGCGTCGCTTACAAACCAAAAGTTGCAAGTGAAATCAGGAATGGAATGCACTCGGATCATTACGTTAATAATATATATACAAACTGCGGCATCAGTTCTCGCTCATCTACAGCAACACTTTCGGCAAAATATTCCCTGAAACTACAACAGGTGTCGAACGGAGCCACTGACTAAGCACCTGCTAATCTCTAAAATTATCCCAGGTGCCTAATAAAGCATCTGTTTTTCTCTAAAACCATCTCAAGTGCCAAACGAAGCACCTACTGTTCTCTAAAATTACCTCAGGTGCCTAACGAAGCATCTGCTTTTCTCTAAAACTACCCTAGGTGCCAAACGAAACACTGGTTGAAAAGCACCTGCTTTTCTCTAAATCTACTCATAACAAACAAAGCAATTGCTTTTCTCTAAAACTACGTACCTCAGGTGCGTAACAAAGCAACTGCTATTCTCTAAAACTACCTCAAGTGCCGAACGAAGCAATTACTTTTCTCTAAAACTACCTTACGTGCCGAACGAAACACTGGTTGAAAAGCACCTATTTTTCTCTAAAACTACCTCAGGTGCCAAAACGAAGCAACTGCTTTTCTCTAAAACTACCTCAGGTGCCTAACGAAGCATCTGCTTTTCTCTAAAACTACCTCAAGTGCCGACAGAAACACTGGTTGTGAAAAACACCTGCTTTTCTCTAAACCTACCTCATATGACAAACAAAGCAATTGCTTTTCTCTAAAACTACCTCAGGTGCCGAACGAAGCAAAAGTTTCTCTCTAAAACTACGTCATCTGCCGAGCGAAGGAATTCCTTTACCTCAGGTACCTAACGAAGCAACGGATGTTCTCTAAAACTACCTCAAGTGCCTAAGAAAGAGGAACTGCTTTCCTCTAAAACTATCTCAACTACCGCCAACTGCTTTTCTCTAAAACTCAAACTAAAGGTGCCTATAAAACTACCTCACATAAACACATAAATTGCTTATATTTTTAATATAAATACATATATTTTAATGTAAAAACATAAATAATAAATTGGACAACTTTTTAGTGTAAATGTCTAAATTGCATAATGTTAAATATTTTAAATGTAATGTATAAACTACATTCATTTTTAATGCAAATACATAAATATTTAATGTAAATGCATAATTTGCATAATATATATGTAAATACATAAATTGCACAATTTTTTGTAAATGCATAAAATGTATCATTTTTATATGTAAATGCATAAATTATATAATTTTTATGCGTAAATGCATACATTTTAATGCAAATACGTAAATATTTAATCTGAATTAATGCGACTTAATTAATACTTAAACTAGTTACGTCGAACAGCATATATCTGAAATAAATTTGATTCACAATGTGTAGTTCACAGAATAAACCACTATCAGATGATTCAGAAATCAGCTGATATCGGCAGAATATAATTTATAGCTTTGTAAAATCTGATCAGAGAAACAAATTAATTTGCTTCAAACATAAATTTCATAACCAACGCTACCATTTTGATCCACTTTAAAAATAAGGAATGAAAATACACGCAAGTACATAGATTTACTTTTCAATTGTTAAAATACCATTAATTCGTATCTTAAAATACACTGCTGGCCACCGTAAATGCAACACCCTGAAGGAAGCATGCAAATAATATGAAATTTACAACATGCATTAGCGGAGGTGAGATATGCAAATGATTAGAATTTCAGCGCAGACGCACATCACGCGCGCCTGTGGCGCCACTTCAAAGCGCTATTTAAGGCTTGGAGATTTCGACGATTTCAAGTACGGCAATTGTGTTTTTCTTGTGGTTTTTTCAAAATAACGATCAATTATGCCTCGTAGAAAACAGCGATCATCTTTTGATCAAGTATCCGAGTTCGACAGAGGAAGGATAGTGGCCTACCGAGATTGTGGATTATCTTTCAGGGAAATCGGTAGTCGTGTTGGACGAAACCAAACAACTGTAATGCGGATATGTGATCGTTGGATGCAGGAGGGTACGACGGACCGACGTGTTCGATCGCATCCACCTCAGTGCACCACTTCACGTGATGACAGGCATATTGTGCGTATGGCAGTGACGGATCGCTCAGCCACATCACGAACCATAGCACAGCACATTCAGTCTGTACCGCATCATCCAGTGTCTGCGCGTACCATTCGACGCCGTTTACAGCAGAGTGGTCTGTCCGCAAGACGTCCATTGCTTCGTCTACCCTTGACGCAGAACCACAGACGTTTCCGCCGCCAATGGTGCGATGAAAGAAGGATGTGGACGGCAGAATGGAATGAAATTGTCTTTACTGACGAGTCACGCTTCTGTCTGCAACACCACGATGGTCGGATTCGAGTCTGGAGACACCGTGGAGAGAGGATGCTGAACAGCTGCGTTATGCACCGCCACACTGGTCCTGCACCGGGTATTATGGTATGGGGCGGTATTGGATATCACTCTCGCACTCCTCTAGTACGCATTGCCGGTACTTTAAACAGCCAGCGCTACATCTCCGAGGTATTGGAGCCAGTTGTCCTTCCTTACCTTCAGGGCTTGCCCACAGCCATATTTCAACAGGATAATGCGCGACCACACGTGGCACGCATTGTCCAAGGGTTCTTCGTCAATCGCCAGATTGAATTGCTTCCCTGGCCAGCTCGCTCTCCGGATCTTTCGCCGATAGAAAACATGTGGTCCATGGTTGCTCAACGATTGACCCAGAATACATCCCCAGCTGCCACACCAGATCAACTTTGGCAACGTGTGGAAGCTGCTTGGTCTGCTGTACCCCAAGAACACATCCAAAGTCTCTTTGAATCAATGCCGAGGCGTGTGGCAGCGGTGATCTCCAACAATGGCGGCTACTCTGGCCACTGATTTTGGCAGGAACCACACTTCACAGAAGTCTATAAATTTAATCATTTGATACTTGGTCAACATGTTATCTACAAAATAAATTTTGTTGTGATATCTCTTGTCTTTCTTGGTGTTTCAATTTGGGTGGCCAGCAGTGTATATCAGAATCTGTCAATTCCAGAGACGTGAACTGTAATAACTTCCAACATATTAAAAGCGTGGTTCGAGAGGAAAGACGACTTTGTAGAAACCTGTTATTAATAACAGCTGGTACCTGAATTCGCTGATTTCCAGAATTATTGTCTCGGAACTTTTCAAATGTACTATGCATATTAATTAGATTCTTCATGTCGCGATTTACTGCTCGAATATAAACACATTTACAATCTAAATTTATCCCACCGAACATGGATGATTTAATTGAATCTCCTTCCTTGAAGCTGCAGTAGTGCCAGGAATAGTACTTAAGACGAAACATCTTTTAAATATTTATGTCTGGTTAGGTTTTAATTTAAACTCGAAGATAATTTATGGCAGGAAATACTTACGGGGGATACAAATATTGTGTAAACTTCCCCCTCAACTTCGTATTCTCTGGTATCATTGTTTAAATAACAGCCAGTAGCCCTAGGGTTATTTTAGTACGAGTCGATGCTAGGACAATAAATTGATTATTCATACAAGACAATTGTGTAATTCCGAGGCTATTAGAGACGTCTTTAAGCAAGAGGAACGGCAATAATTTTGAACAATGTGTATTTGTTGCGTTTTTAAGTCTACGTGATTAAAAGGGAGCTTCAGGTGATCGTTTTTCATGGTTATTTATAGCTACATTAACGTTCGATAGAAAAATTAATTACATAGTTAAGGTTTTTAAGTTGTGATTCAATTGTGATAACGGAACATTTTTTAAATGTTGACCCATAATATATATATATATATATATATATATAATATGCTTAATTTGCCTTTATGTTTAATTTGCCTTTTTACTTTTGTTCATTATGGTGTTCGGGGGTGTCCAAGGCCAACTTTTGGCGTACCGCTGCCCACTGGCAAAAAACCCCATCTAGTATTGTCTGGGTCCGGTTCCTGCCTGTTGACGCCCTGATTCTCCAACACCACTTCATTTTTGAAGTATACTTATTCTTAAAATTTCCCTTTCAATATATACATACAGAGGCTGTTCGGACATTTTTTGAACGATTTTGATGAGCTGTAAAAAAATTGCATGCTACGAAAGAATTTTATTTTCACAGCATTTAAATAGTTAAAGTATAACTTATCGTCTAACTCAGAGTTTTGTTTACTTTCAAAATGGCGCTTTTAAATAAGCAATGGATGGAAGGCTATGTTTCCTCTCTTTCCGAAGAGAATTATGCTTATTCAATTATTCAAAAACGCTGTAAAAGTCATGGTTTTTCTATATCTAAAGGCACGATCAATGTAAAAGTGGAAAAATATTTCCAAAAAAGAAAACAAATTCTGAGAATATTTGTAAGGTAAGATCTTTAATTTTAAAAGAGAATCCGCCAAGTCAAAGGACTATAGCAAAGTGAACGTGAGAACATTCTCTGAGAGATTTGATTGTTGCCGGGTTTGCATATAATGGGAAATTAAAAGTAAAAAGAGGGGGAAATGTTAAAATCAACTCCCACATATTATCAAGACCATATTTTATCCCCAATATTCAAAAAATAAATATCATATCTTTTACCCACAGTGCCAACAATCAGTAGAACTGCATCAGGGTAAAACAAGCAGCCACACATCTAAATCGACTATTAAATTCTAGGAAAAATGCAACAAGAAACTGGTATCAATACCCTTTACTGATATTTATGCTAAATCTCCAGACGTTTCACCCATGGACTTTTGTGCTTTTGGACTTTTAAAAGGGGCATTATCGAAACGTCGACCGAAAACCATTCAAGAACTGGAAATCTGTGGAACAAGAATCGGACAAAATACCACTGACGATGCAACAAAAGTCATTATTTTCATGTAAATTAAGGTGTAGGAAGATAGTTAACAATAAGGCCTATCAAATGGAATATTTAAAACACAAAAATTTCATGTAAAAAAATTGAGCTTCAGTCCATTAAAATCGTTATATATATATATATATATATATATATATATATATATATATATATATATATATATATATATATATATATATATATATATATATATATATATATATATATATATATATATATATATATATATATATATATATATATAGGGGGGTGTGGGCTCTCTCTCTATATATACACATATACATATACATATATATATATATATAATAGTAAAATAGACAATCAAACTTACAAAACATTAAAAATAAAACATACAAAACGCAAAGCAACAGAAATGCAGACCAGCAAAACGCCAAAAGGTTAAAAATACAGACAAGCAAAAAGCGAAATGGCTAAAAAGCCAAAATACTGGGGGTATAAAAATAGTCAAACAGAAACCAGAAAGCAGAACTGTCCATGTATGCGCGCTGAAGCTTCAGACATAACATGGATAGCAATATAATTCAATATTAGAAAACAAAAAATTTAGGAATTTAAACTTAAGAATACCAAGAAAATTTCGAAAAAATTTAGAAGTGTTGGTGGATCAGGGCGTTATCAGGGAGGAGCCTCATCCAGTCAGCACATTATGGTGTTTTCTGCTTGTGAGCGGCAGTTCACAAAAAGTAGCCCACACACCTCTCCAAACACCATAAGCAGAAAGGCAAAATTAGAAAATCAAAACCAGGGACATCTAAGGACATACACCAAAGACAAGTACAATACAAAACTGTAGAAGAGAAAACAAACTTACCCACATTAATAAACCTCAGTTCGAAAACAACCCGCCGCAAACTACATGAGGACCGCCAACAAATGCCATTCATAGCGCCCAAAAATCACAGTTGAGAAATCGGAACTGTAATTCCGATTCCGACTCGGAATTCCAAATCGGCTTATCGGAACCGGAACCTGGTTTTGATTTTCTAATTTTGCCTTTCTGCTTATGGTGTTTGTAGGGGTGTGTGGGCTACTTTAGGTGAACTGCCGCTCACACGCAGAAAACACCATATTGTGTTGACTGGATCAGGCTCCTCCCTGATGACGCCCTGATCCTTCTTCATAATCAACACTTCTACATTTTTTTTCGAAATCTTCTTGTTATTCTTAAGTTTAAATTCCTAAATTTCTCTTTGTTTTGTAATACTGAATTATATATATATATATATATATATATATATATGTATATATATATATATATATATATGTATATATATATATATATGTGTGTGTGTATGTATTTACGTATGTATATTATTTATAGATATAAATATACATCGCGTGATTACAAGAAAGCCTTCCAATTTCGAAAAGCCTTAAGGGAAATGTGTATTTTCAAACAAAAGCCAGATTTTTCTACAGAATATAAGTATTTGCTTATATAGCTGAGTGAGGTTGTGCAACAACCCTTAATGATAACGTGAACGTAATTACTGCTAATGGCGTTGACATCCATATGCAAGCAACTTACAACTTTAAACAAAAGCCAGATGTTTCTACGCCATATAAAGCATTCGTCTAGGCAGCTGAGAAGTGAAGTTGTACAATCCTTAACGATACAGTAAACACAATTTCTGAATGGGTGCCAATGCTCTTATGCAAGCAAGTTAAAACTAAACAAAACCAGATGTTTCTACAGAATATAAAACATTTGACTAGACAGCTGAGAGTGAGGTTGTTCTACAACCCTTACCTATAAAATGAATATAATTATTACCAATGGTAGTGACATCCTTAGGTAAGTAAGTTACAACTTCAAACAAAAGCCAGATGTTTCAACAGAATATGAAATATTTGCCTAGACAGCTGAGTGAGGTTGTATAACAAACCTTAGCGATACCGTAAACATAATTTCTAAATGGGTGCCAATGCTCTTATGCAAGCAAGTTAAAACTAAACAAAAGCCAGATGTGTTTCAACATCATATAAAACATTTGCATAGACAGCTGAGAGTGAGGTTGTACAACCCTTAATGATACAGTAAGCGATCGTGTACCAGAGCTATTCAAAATGCATTTTTAGTCAGAACGAACACATGTACCGTAAATAAAAAGCAATGGATCCCACATTCGCAAAGCCCTAGCTGAAAAATGGGAACAAAACGAAACCCACGAAGCACTCTTCATGTTTAAGGAAATTAAAGAGTAATGATATCAGTTTTGAAAGGGAAACTCGCGGAAGAAGAAATATTGAAAAATCATCAAAACACCATTAGGTCGTCAGTTATTCAACGACCGATTTCGAATTACTTACATGAACTTTTGGAGTCTAAGTAAATGACCATCTCCAGTGGTGTTCCAGGTTGCACATTTGATGCTGTGTCCAAAAATCGGCCGTTCTGTCGAATTGCAAGGTTGAGGTAAGGTGTGGGGGCATGGGCGACAATGTTCGTGATGTTCAATTCCCTGAAAAGATGAAGAAATGTTGTCAAAATGCACAGTGCCTTGACTTTGAAGCTTCGATCGATTGAAGGGCTTTGGACAACAAACTGATAAGCCCCTATTCAAATTTTTCAGAAGAGTCATTTTAGAATATTAAAAAATTACAAAATTGTAATGGGCTGCCCACTATTCAAGAGGTCCGCCCATAGAGGAAATTTAAAGTTGAATGCGCAAAGGTAAACTTTTATGTGCCCAGGATCATGTGATAAAAACTAATAGTATCGTGACTTTCGTCTGCCGGGTGGAAACGAACATTCATCATCTGATTGATCCACGGGACAGGAGAAGACGCTCATCAAATGACTGATCATCTGATTGGTTCGCACGACATAGTAGACGTAGTGATGATTTCATCATTTTTGTTGCCACTTTATACACATGCGAATTGACACATCTACCCTGCCATTAGATGTCAAATCGTCCCACCTAGTCAATTTTGCACAGAGCAGTCACGGGACTGCTAGTCAACATGTTGGTCAAACTTTTTGAAGCTCATCTCAATAGCAATGCTCAGTCTTATATTTTACGTCTATGGTTTTGACTAGCTCAGTAAATAACCACAACTTATTAATACTTCAGTATTTGCAAACATCGTGACTCTCTGAGCGCTAATACTAGAAGTACCAAAACACGTCAAAACTTAAAATTAAAAACCTGTCAAAAATTGTTCAAACTTTAACAATCTTTATAACATTTCAAAGTGTCTCGAATTAAGAAATATAGTACTATCTCTAAGACATTTAAGGTGTATGTATACACTACAAATCACGAAAATTGACTAGAATATCGATACTTTTTTATAAATTCAAAATATTTTCCAACTCTTCGAAATAGTTTTCTAGTTACAAGGATTTTCGTTAGGTATTGTCGCCATGTACAAACATGTTTCCAAATTTTAAATTTGATTTTTGAAGAACTGTGTTTTTGCAATATAATGCTTTGTTCAAACAGTGATAACTCAACAATGAATTGATCTATTATAATTATTTTTGTGTCATTCTAATCTATATAACACAGTAGATGTTTTGATTCAGTCAAAGTTCTTAGTTAGGAAATGAATTTTTAGTTGATTTTTAAATGTTAAAATTCCTGAAAAATTCTTAATTTTTAGACTTCCATGGTGCAAACAATTGTAAAAAAATAGCATATTCCCTCTAGTAACTTGATTGAGGGTCAAAACATGAAGAATAATATTAGGAATAATTTCTAACAGATATTGCCTTTTGGAACAAATTAGAATTTGAGATATCACTGTTCAAAAAACATGCTAATTATCTAATTATATCTAAATTAGATAAATAATGATTAGTATAATCTGAATTTTTCAAACTGAAATGAGTTTAGGTACAAACCAATGACCTATTGTAAAAAAATTGGATTTTTAAGTCCAAATTTTAAAAAAATATCTTCTAGTGTATACATACATCTCAAGTACATTTATTAATGATAAAGATTTGTTATTATGTAGTAGTGTGAATTCAGAGCGATAGATATGCTTCTTAGGCTATAAAAATATTATTACTGAGGATTAATCCATTTTAAAACTTCCAACATTGAAAAGACCTTTAATACCACGCGTAGAAAATCTCTTCTTTTTCCTCGATTACTTTTATTTGGATGATTAAGGATCATCAACATTGTTCATTCATTGAAGTGCTGTTTAAGTCAGATCACATTACAAAGAATTTCCTACTATTCCAAAGTAAAATGGTGAAAATTGCTTCAAAAACGATGATCCTTCTTTTGAAATGTTTAATTCTAAAACTCGTTTCTTTTCTAATTAGTGACTTTAGGCTCTTCTGCGAGAATTAAAAGAAATTCTTGACTATAAAATAGAAAATGTATTGTTCAGACTTAATCTCAAATTAAATGCATGAATAGTATCCATCTCACTTCTAAATCACAAAACATTTATAATCCCAGGGAACTATTGAAAATGTTGATAATTAAGTGTAAAACCCAGAAAAGAAATTCTGGCGCATTTAAGGGTTAGTTCCATTGATACTACCATTGTTTTAAACTTTCTTTGAATCCAATTTAGTCGCATTAAAAATGTTGCTGATTTAATACTTAAATATGGTTTAAAGGTCCCATTTAAAAGAAGTTTGATTTTTAAGGCTTTAAAGTGGGCTAAAAATGACTTGAAAATGTAAGAGGATAATGTACTAAACCTATACTAAGGGAAATTTCTTTTATACAAAATAAAGTTCCTTCATATGGTACTTTAAACCTTAAATTGAGTTCTTGCACCAGTGTATTTAGAAACATGTAAACACTTCAGAAGTTTTTGAGGTACGAAATTTTTAACCTCAAGTATAGATAAATAACCATTACTCATTGAAAGAACTCAGTAAGCTCCAAATTATAGTTGATTATTTAACCCTCTGAACTTCGTGAGATTTTCGGGTAGCGTTGTTTCTCTTTTATCCCACAACACATTTAATGACTAAGTACCACATTTTTTAGACTCCAAGGATTCTTTCAACCTTTGGAATGATTATATTGATCCTTTCCTTGAAATAGAATTTCTTGGAAAGATTGTACTAGTCCTTTCCTTGGAATGGAATTCTTTGGTACAAATCTATTCACCCATTCGAAGAATAGAATCCTTTGGAAAGATTATATTAGTTACTTCCTTAGAATAGAACATTTTGGAAAAATTCTATTGCTCATTTCCTTAGAATGGAATCTTTTGGAAAGTTCTATTTTGTTATTGAGTACATAAATATGGTTTGGCACTAAAAAAAGGTTATTTTTAAGTACATTAAAAAGTTATAGTACTCCTTACTTCGTAAACAGTTATTTCATTCTAGATCATTCTATTTACGGTACTTTGACCTTGGGTTCTTACACACTTTACTATTGTTTAAAGAAACCCGTTTCAATAAATGCTGTCCGGAAGTTATGATGTACAAAATTTACCACCTAATGCAGATATAAATGTCATAATTGATTTTAATGACACAGCAAACTCCAAAATATAATTGATTATTTAAAAAGTATTTTCAGGCTTAAGATTCATTTGAATCCAATTCAGCCACATTTTTTTTCATCGAGTACATAAATATTGTTCAATGACATTACAAAAAAGCTACTTCTTAATACATTAAAAATGTTATATAAGCTGTTTACATTAGGGAACATTTATTTCATGCTAGACAATTTTCTCTATACGGTACTTTGACCATGAGTTCTTGCACACTTTACTAATGTTATCCGAAACACGTTTCAATAAATGCTCTCCAGAAGTTTTGAGGTACGAAATTTACAACATAATATAGATATAAATGACATTATTGATATAAATGACTCAGCAATCTCCAAAATATAATTGATTACTTAAAAACTAGCTTCTGTTTTTAAGCTTCATTTGAATCCAATTCCGTTGCATTACATTTTGTTATTGATTACATAAATATTGTTTAGTGACACTAAAGGTTATTTTCAATACATTAAAAATGTTACAATGTTAATTATAGGAATAATTTTAGAATTATGGAAATAATTTTAGAATTATGGGGCACCATTTATTTCATTCTAAGTAATTTGGTCTTTACGCTACTTTAGCCTTGAGTTCTTACACCTTACCAGCTTCATTTGAATTAGATTCAATCACATTAAATTTTGTTATAGAGTACATAAATATGAAATAAAAAAGGTTATTTTTAATACATTAAAAATGTAATAGTACCCTATACTTCAGAAACATTCATTTCATTCTAGATCATTTTCTCTTTACGGTACTTCTCCTTGAGTTCTTACACACTTTACTAATGTTATAAGAAACACGTTTCAATAAATGCTGTCGAGAAGTTTTCAGGAACGAAATTTACAATCTGATGTAGAGATAAATAATCATTATTGATATAAATCACTCAGATCAAAACCTCCAAAATATTATTGATTATTCGAAAACTAGATTCTGGTTTTTCGCTTCGTTTGTACTCAATTCAGTCACATTAAATTTTGTTATTGAGTACATAATGACACTGCAAAAGGTTATTTTTAATGCAATAAAATTGTTATACTACCCTATACTTAGGAAACATTTCATTCAAAATAATTTTTTTTGCAGTACTTGACCTTGAGTTCTTACACTTTACTAATATAAGGAAACACGTTTCAACAAATGCTGTCGAGAAGTTTTGAGGTACGAAATTTACAATCTGATGTAGAGATAAATAATCATTATTGATTTAAGGGCCTCAGTAAGATCCGAAATATTATTGATTATTCAAAAGCTAGCTTGTTTTTCGCTTCGTTTGTATCCAATTCAGACACATTAAATTTTGTTATTGAGTTCATAAATATGGTTAAATGATACTGCAAAGTTTATTTTTAATGCACACATTTTTAGAAACACGTTTCAATAAATACTGTCGAGAAGTTTTGAGGTACGAAATTTACAATCTGATGTAGAGATAAATAACCATTATTGATTTAAATGCCTCAGTAAGCTCCGAAATATAAGGATTGATGATTTGGGTTGCGGCAGTAAAGTCAATAATAAAACATTTTCAACATACTCAGCTTCGAAGAATCCAGGAGGCAGGACATTTCTCTTGGGTCTCTTTTCCCACTCTGCAGCTTTTGTTTTATCTCCTGGTAAGACGCATTTTACGAGAAGTACCTCTCGTGCTTTCTTTGGCTGATCAATAATAATTCGGTTGTAGTACAGCGTGTGGCCCTGTAAGAACAAGATGTGAAGACACCTATATTGAATTGATGTTTTGTAGTTCATATATTACTAAAAACTTAATATTTAAATGGTTCAACGAGATATCTCGTCCATCAAGATATGGCCAATTGTGCTAACGACTAGATATCTAGTTCATTAAGATCTCACCTATTTTGTTAATGCCGAGATATCTCCTCCATCAAGATCAGACCAATTTTGCTGTTGACGGGATATCTCGTCCATCAAGATCAGACCAATTTTGCTGTTGACGGGATATCTCGTCCATCAAGATCTGACCAATTTTAATAATGACGAGATATCTCGTAAATCAAGGTCTGGCCAATTTGGCTGATGACGAGATATCTGCTCCATCAAGATCAGATAAATTTTGCTGTTGACGGGATATCTCGTTCATCAAGATCTGACCAATATTGATAATGCCGAGAGATCTCGACCATCGAGATCAGACCAATTTTGCTTTGACGAAATATCTCATTCATCAAGATCCAACAATTTTGCTTTGACTAGATATATCGTCCATCAAGGTCTGACCAATTTTGCTTTCCGAGATATCTCGTCCATCAAGATCTGATCAATTTTAATAATGACAAGATATCTCGTAAATAAAGGTCTGGCCAATTTTGCTAATGACGTGATATCTCGTCCATCATTGTCTGGCCAATTTTTCAATGACGATATATCTCGTCCATCATTGTCTGGCCAATTTTTCAATGACGATATATCTCGTCCATCAAGAACTGGCCAATCTCGCTAATGACGAAGTATCTCATCCATCAAGATCTGTATAATTTTGCTAACGACGAGGTATCTCGTCCATCAAAATTTGATCAATTTTGCTAATGACGAAATATCACGTCCATCAAGATCTCACCAATTTCGCTAATGACGAAATATCTCGTCTATCCAGATCTGGTCAGTTTTGCGAATGACGGGATAGATTTTCGAGACAACCATCAGAAGGGCTAATACAGTTTTATTATTTTTTCACTTGATGGTGCTAAACGCTTAATATTTTAATAAAGTTCTATTAACTTATTTGATGCTTTACATTTCACCATTGTGCTAAAACGGTTAATATTTAAATATTAAACTTTTAGCACTATCATAGTTCTATTATTTAAGCACTTGATTGTTTCATTTCACATTTGCTAAACGCTTAATATTTCAGTACAGCTCTACTAAATATTCACTTGACTGTTATACAGTACAATTTAAATTCTTAAAAATGTCAGATAAGTTGTCAAAATCAAATTCAACAATCACTTCATCATAAGCTGGAAAATAGTATTTGAGATCTACACTTTTGACGCTATAATTTTCAATAATTAACTCCAACAGGCACTAAATTTTGATATCTAAATAACTTATTTCCAGAGATCCATGCATGTAAGATTTATAGTAGATTATGCACGCAGATCTAGAATCTATCAAAGTTAAGTAGAAAGCATCTATATATCATCAAATCTATGTACTATCTAGCATTATTTAGAGATCAGTATTACTAAAATTCTCAGCACTTTATTCTGAGAATAGCTGAAATTTCATTACATACACTTGAACATAATTAAATGTCCTCACTGATTGCTCTCTGATGCTACAAGTATAATTAACTAACACGTAGATGTCCTCATTAAATTTATCAGGAACCCATTAAATTGATTGATTACAACAAGTATAGTACAGAACACTCCACATTAATGAAAGGTTTGGTATGAGAAGCCTTATATATGTATTTAATCCAACACAAATAAATCACATTTATCTACATAATGCGTTAGTTTCTTAATTACTACATAGTTTAATTATAAAATAAGCAGCACAAAAATGGAATTTAATGATAATTATAGAGTGAAACGATGCTTTATTTTCAGGGAACAGAAGATGTTTAATATAGGGATGGAGCAGAACACAAGTTTTTTCTTTTCCCTTCCCTGAACGGAAATGAGGAACTGTTTATCAGCTGTTCCCTAGGACGCATAATCGTGCTCTCTTCTGCGCATGCGCGCCGTTTGAACTGTTTCTGTTCAGAAGCTAGAGGGCAATCGTTTTGTTGACCGTTTGGAGATGTGTAACGTTTTCGTTTCTTGTCTGTAAATAAATGTTGTGTCTCGCCCTGAGATTCAATTTGATTTTTTAATATAGCTGGCCTGATAAGTTGCTATAGTGATCCATTTTAAGATTTTTATCAAAATAAATTCCGCAAGTGGTCTTCTAACAAAAAAGGGGCCACGGTAGCTCAGTTGGAAGAGTAACAGATTAGCAACCGGAGGGTTGCGATTCGAAATTCTGTCCAATCAAAGACCGTCGTGTACACGGGGGTGGTGCACGTTAAATGAGTAGTGGCATCAAATGTCCTCGTGTTGTGGAAGTTTCAAGAGTGGGGTGCTAGCTCAGATGTTGTCCTCGTCATCTGGCCGTGGTTCAAAATTACGTGTTGTTGTCCTCGGATCTTTTCGTTGGGAATTGACCCCGGACCTTTACCAATACCCCGTTGTTTTGCTTCAGTGCGACGGTAACTAACTACCTTTCCTCTAACAAAAAGTGTTTGGGATTCTGATAATTATTAGTAGAGATATCAACATTTTTATGCTGACAATGACGCAGTCAAAACTGACAATTTTAACTTCCGTTGCTCAAAATTAAACGTTATTCGACAGTGAAAGCTTAAAGAGAAATGGATGACAAAATCCATTTGCAGCTTTTCAACGGAATAAATTCTGCAATTATTCTTCTTCCTAACAAAAATGTAGGGGCCGCGGTGGCCCGGTTGGAAGAGTAACGAATTAGCAACCGAAGGGTTGCGAGTTCGAATCCAACCAAACACCGTCGTGTACAAAGGGGGCTGGTGCACGTTAAATCTGTCGTGGCCTCAAATGTCCTCACGTTGGCGTGGTGTGGAAGTTTGGAGAGTGGGGTGCCAGCTCAGGTGTTGCCTCGTCATCTGACCGTGGTTCAAAATTACGTGGTGTTGTCCTCGGATCTTTCCCTTTGGGATTGATCCCGGACCGTCACCAATAGCCCGTTGTGTTGCTCTAGTGTGACGTTAATTGAAATACCTCCTCCTCCTCCTTACAAAAATGTATGAGATTCTGATGATTAAAAGTAGAGATATCAGCCTTTATACTCAAACAAGAACGATGACACTGTCGAAACTGCATAAACATCACTATAAGCTCAATCTTCTCAAATACAATTTTTACTCGATCGCATCCACACAAAACATTCTCACGGATGTATACGTATTTCCTGTGCATACACTGGCGCAAACAGAAGTCGGTTAGCATTTTAAAAACAAAGGATATTTTCTAATTAAAATTCTCTAGAATGGTGATAAGAGGAAAATAGAAATAAATGCTAATTACGTAAATTATTTTTCCCTCTTTAATTACTAAAGTAATTTTGTGAAAGGACGTCATCTTTTGTCTGTACGAGAAGGATTTTCAGAGTTAACAAACAAAACAGACGGAATGCGAAGATTTTACTTCCACTATCAAAATGCTCTCGCATGATACATATAGGGTTAGGTATTTTAATTAACGTTGCACTGAAGCAACAAAACGGGCTATTGGCGACGCTCCAAGATCAAACCCGAAGGGAAAGGACAACACCATGTAATTTTGAACCACTACATATAGGGTTAAGGTGAAACATAGTTTATCGCTATTTTTGGCGTTTAACCTAATTGACGTTGACCAATTAAGTATCATAGATCAATTCGGAATTCAGTATCTGGAATTTAATTGGCGACGTACTGAAATCGTATTCGGAAAACAAGCCAAATTACGTCACTTTCGGAATACGTGTAGGATATACGTTCCACCACGAAAGCACTAGCGCAGCCTACATTTGCCTTGACAGAAAATGCCCTTCATAGATTGTTAAATTGTAGTAAAAAATATCCATTTTCTATAACAATGCAAAGACGCTTAAAGCATTTAAAAATTGTTTTAATGGCATGACAGCAAAAACAAAACTAATATCTGAAAAGCTACTTGATATTTTTTGCTAAATTTCTGTATGCGAGTTCCAATAACAAAAGCAACTACTCTGCCAAATTATCAAAATATTTTTTAATTATATTTTTACCATCCTTATAATTATCCCAAAATTGGTTTTAGCCTCTGTATGCTTTTCAGAGCATTCGATAACAGAAGTGATTTTATGTTGATTCATTAAATCAATCAGCACTTATAACTTCATAAAAATGAAGAGCTTGGTGCGAAGCTTATACAGGGTGCTTGTAAAATATCTGTCCAAATTGTGAAGTGTGGTAGAAGGGCCCAAAATAGATATATTTTGTCAAAGTCCGGTGGTTGGTAGTTAATTAACGTCGCACTGGAGCAACACAACGAGCTATTAGCGACGGTCCGGGATTAATTCCGTAGGGAAAGATTCAAGGACGACGCCCGTAATTTTGAACCACGGTCAGATGACGAGGTCAATACCTGAGCTGGCCTCCCACCCCACTCTCCAAGCTTCCACTCCACGCCAACGAATGTGTGCCCGGAAATGCCACGTTTAGGAGGCAGATAGAGCTGTTTAGGTTAGTAGATATCATCGTTTTTGACATTCCCCCTCGGATTTCCAACGGTATACATCGCTACACGAATTTGGATCTTGCCATTGAAAATCTGGACGGGGAATGTCGCCTTACGCCACCAGAAACGATGTTATCGACAGACCTAAGCAGTTCCCTCTATCACCCAAACCCGGCATTTCCCAAACACATTCTTTCACGAAAAATGTTCATTTTATGTCCTTTTACCACCCTTTACAATTTGATCAAATATTTTCGAAACATCTTGTATATCTAATTCGTCACAAGTAAATCATATTTATCTATTTAAAGCGTTATTTTCGTAATTGCTGGTTATTTTAATTATAACATTAGAAGCACAATAGAGGACATAATCGCAACAATGGTATTAAATAATTGTTTTTCTTTCATTTAGATTAAATTGCTTCACAAATAGCTTTCATTCCCTTATATATTTTAAATACTTGATCTCCGAAATTGAGAGTATTATTAAATTATCTTAGACATACCTTAACAGTTTCCCTAATAAGCTCCCTAGAAGCTTATTATAGTTAACTTTGCTTCGAAATTCACGAAGACGATTCCTAACAAATTTCCTACTACATAATCTGTAAGAAGTAATATAAATACTGTTTGCGTTTTGCCCAATATATTCTACGTACTATAAATTTACCATTGTACGATTACAATAAAGTGTTTTCTAAATCGACTCACGCTAAGCTTAAGAGTACCAAAAAGCTTTATTTACATAGAAACGTAACCGGGACTTAAAAAATCCAGAACATATAAAAAAACAAATATCTCTAAGGATTTAATTTAAATTTTTGATATTTGCATAACACACAAATTCATACTAAGGAATTGAATATTAGCCTAAAAAATTTAATACATGCATATAATCAGAAACACGCACACTATTTCCTGAGTATACATATATTATTTGAAAAATAAATTTAATGTAAATAAATGTTCAAACTCGGTAAAAAATGTACTGTTTACTGCAAGAACAAACTGAATTTTCTAGTATTAATAAATTAATTTAACTCGTTTCAATCCCTGTAGAATTATATATTTATCTTTTTCCATATTTTTCATAAGCATATTTCCCTACATTATTGTATATTCCAGGAATACCAAAATACAACTATCCATTAGTATCTAACCACCATAACATATACTTATGATTTTTTTAACTACGCGCAGATAAAATAAGTGTTCAAATGAACCTTAAATTTATGGGGAAGCTTTCTAAATGTATAAAATATTATGCATTGCTCAATATTGTCCATGGTTTTAAGGGTTTAATGTTGGAGTTGTGTAATGAATTGTCCTTTGAATCTAAACTAAACAAAAAGCTTAAATGTTTGAATAAGCTCTTTGGAAAGTAATAATCTGATAAAATATGTCGAGGTGATCCAGTAAATTGAATCCTCTGCTATAAAGGGAATAAAAACACTGGAAATTAATTCAATTTTTTATGCCTTAAGGATTTTTGGTTTAAATGTATTTTTATTCAATTTTATAAAACTCTTCAAATATAATACTTCTGTGTACGAGTAAAAACAGAAGGAATAGAGTTTAATTTCTCATCAGCGTTAGTTGTTTCAAAGACTGTTTCTAATCTTACCACGCGTCTTATGACCGTGGTCAAACCTACGTGGTATTGTCCTCGGATCTTTCCCTTCGGGATTGACCCCGGACCGTCACTAATAGCCCGTTGTGTTGCTCCAGTGTGACGTTAATTGAAATACCTACCTGATCTTAACACTAAGAGGGGTGCCATCGCATATATACGTTCCGAAGCCTGCAGTCTTACTTGCATGACTTCTAAACAGTGTTGGGGCCGCGGTGGCATGGTTGAATGAGTAACGGATTAGCAACCGGAGGGTTGCGAGTTCGAATCCAACAAAAGACCATCGTTAACAAAGGGGAGCTGGTGCACATTAAATCTGTCGTGGCTTTAATATTCTGTAGTCATCGATTCCCTGCCTTTTCGCTGTGCGGCTGTAATATTCATACTGAATTAACGTCGCACTGAAGCAACACAACGGGCTATTGGGTTGGGTATTGGGTATTTCAATTAACGTCACACTGGAGCAACACAATGGGCTATTGGTGACGGTCCGGGATCAATCCCAAAGGGAAAGATCCGAGGACAACACCACGTAATTTTGAACCACGGTCAGATGACGAGGCAACACCTGAGCTGGCACCCCACTCTCCAAACTTCCACACCACGCCAACGTGAGGACATTTGAGGCCACGACAGATTTAACGTGCACCAGCCCCCTTTGTACACGACGGTGTTTGGCTGGATTCGAACTCGCAACCCTTCGGTTGCTAGTTCGTTACTCTTCCAACCGGGCCACCGCGGCCCACGGGCTATTGGAGACGGTCAGGGTATTGGTATTTTCAATTAACGTCACACTGGAGCAACACAACAGGCTATTCGTGACGGTCAGGGTATTGGTACTGGTATTTTCAATTAACGTCGCTCTGAAGCAACACAACGGTCTATTAGAGACGGTCAGGGTATTGGTATTGGCATTTTCAATTAACGTCACACTGGAGCAACACAACGGGATATTGGTGACGGTCCGGGATCAATGCCAAAGGGAAAGATCCGAGGAGACGGTCAGGGATCAAACCTGCGGGGAATGATCCGAAGACAACATCTCGTAATTTTGAACTACGGTCAGATGACGAGGTCAACTCCTGAGCTGGCACCCCACTCTATAAAATTCTACACCACAGCAACCTTAAGACACTTGATGCCACGACAGATTTAACATGCAGCAGCCCCCGCGCACACGACGGTATTTGGTTGGATCGAGTTTCGAACTCGCATCCCTCCGTTTGCTAACGGCTACTGTTCCGACCGGACTACGGGTCTCCAATATCCTCCCTTTGGCGTGGTGTGGAAGTTTGGAGAGCGGGGTGCCAGCTCAGGTGTGACCTCGTCATCTGACCGTGATTCAAAATTGCGTGGTGTGTTCCTCGGATCTATCCCTTCGGGTTTGAACCCGGAGCGTCGCCAATAGCCCGTTGCGGTGCTCCAGTGCGACGTTAATTAAAATACCTACCTGACCAGTGTTGACCTTTTTGACCAATAGATTCTTTCCCGAGATTCTTTCTACTGAGATGTGGTTATTTAGTCATTAACCCTCTAAGTGGTTTCAACGAGTCATCTCGTCTATCAAAATCTGATCAGTTTTGCTAATGACGAGATATCTCGTCACCAAGATATTGACGATTTGTTTACGATGACGAAATCAAGGTCTGGTCAATTTTCTTCTAACTGAGCATTAAGAGATTTCCAAATAGTGGACTTCTTTTCCCTCCAAAATACACTTAATGACTAAATGACCGCATTTTTCCAAAGAATCCATGGATTCTTTCAATATTTGGAAAGATTCTATTGTCCTTTCCGTGGAACAGGGCCTCTTGGAAAGATTCTACTGGTTCTTTCCTTGGTATAGAATTCTTTGGAATGAGAGAGAGAGAATCTATTGGTCCATTTTGAAAAATAGAATCCTTTGGAAAGATTATATTCGTTACCACCTTAGAATAGAATTTTTCTTTTAAAATATTCCATTGGTCCCTTCCTCAGAACAGTATCCTTTGGAAATATTCTATTGCTCATTTCCTTAAAAATAGATTCTTTTGGAAAGATTCGATTGGTCGTTTCCTTAGAACGGAATCATTTGGAGAAATTGCGTTTCTCCTTTTATTGGAATAGAACCATTTGGAAAGGTTATGTTGCGTATTTCATTCGAATAGAATCCTTTGGAAGGGTTCTGTTGCTTATTTCCTTAGAATAGAAATCCTTCGGAAAGATTCTGTTGGTCAGGAGGGTCAAAATTGGTTAGGTAACAAACATCATTAATTATTATTATTAATTATTATCGTTATTATTAACATCGCACTGGAACACACAACGGTCTATTGGCGACGATCCGGGATCAATCCCGAAGGGAAAGATGCAACAAAATTGGTTAGAAGTCAAGGAAGGAAGATTGCATATTGCAAGGTGGAATTAAGCGTGTGAATCATTCATAGGGTTAAATAGAACAAGAACTCCACAACTGAGGTCTGTTTTGAGGATATTTATCTTAAAAACATTTTAATACGGAAGCCAATTTCATAAAATTCTCGAGAAACAATGATGCATTTACAGAAAATAAAAACGATCCATTAAACTTTCGTCTGACACCAACAGTAATTGAAATTATGGCCATTTCTCATTTCTAAACGATATGCAGATTCAAAAACCTTATCTTTAAAAAACGAAAACCAAATAACACCAGGGATATAGTCCATCGAGTCGAAGTTTTAATGACGACTTCCAAAAAGTCCCATTGTCTTTCTCCAAATATTCGCACCATTTCTAACATCAAAAACAACCATTTCCCACAAAATAAATGAACATCCTACACGCCTTCACCCTTTCCCAGGGAAAGCTATTTCACGCCGCATTTCCCTGTAATTAGTGGTTCAATTCCTTATTAGAAAAGCGGATGAGATTTGTAGATAATGATAAGTTATTCCCACTTTCCCATTGTCGCGCTTTCAAGGACAATCGAAAGGGGAAGGGGTCAGCTATACTTTTCGATTATTAAGTGTTTCGTTGGGGTATTTTTATACCATCGGCCGGTTCAGCAAGATTCAATGGAAATATCTCGCGATGGAAAAGGTCAAAAACATTTCATTGTTTGGGACAAAGAACTTTGTCTATTAAAAACCTGGGAGGGAATTTCTTTGTTCTATTTCGGATTGGCTGAGTCTGATTTCGAGGAGACATTGCCTTCCCCAAAAAATGGTTGTTCCTTTCTACGCTTGTGGGAAATATTGGGTTGATGCAAAAGTTCGTCTCGTTTTTGGCGCTTGATGGCATTGCATCGCAAAACTGGTGTTATCTACTTCACACGAGTAAAATTTTGATGTTGTTTGAAAGAAGGAATTTCAGCGAGCACTTGAGAAAAAATTGTGTTATTTGGTTATGTCTTATAAATTTTGTTAAGCATAAAAAATGGCAGAAAATAAGGACCATTTTCAACATATTATGCTTTTATTATTTCCGAAAAGGCAAGAATGCTTCGCAGACGCAAAAGATGTGTTGTGTATGGTGAGAGGTGCCGTTGAGGATTCCACATGCCGCAAGTGGTTCAGAAAGTTTCGTCACCTGGATCAGTTCTTTAGCCAGTAACCTCAGAACTTCTATGAACGCGGAATGATGCAGCTACCAGAGAGATGGAGAATGGTCATCGAACAGAACGGCACATACTATATTGATTAAATGTAATTTTTAGCAAATAAATTTTTCTTCAATTTTTGTCAAAAACCTGGACGAACTTTTGCATCAACCTAATAGAACACAAAGGAGTAGTCCATGTTACGAGGAAATGAAATTGGTTATAGTCACCATTCACTAATGATATCAGTATTATTCTATGATTTAATAAGGCCACCATTCAATAATATGTGAGATATCAGTATTATTATATAATTTAATAAGGCCGCCATTCAATAATGATATCAGTTTATTCGATAATTTAATAAGGCCTCTGAGCTTCAAGATATTTTCGACTACTATAGAATTGCTTTTACCCCACAACCCACTTAATGACTAAAAAACCACATGTATTCTGTTAAAGATAAAGTTACTAATAGAAGAATATTATTCGTCGTTCCAAAGATTAGAATCCTTTCTAAGTAATATCCTGTTGGTCATTTCCTTTTAACCCTACCAGTTTATGTGTGTGAATAACATTCGTTTTAGTGAAGATTTTTCATGTTAGTTTTTAAAAAATGCTAAGCTTTATATTGAGTGTTGTGTAAGAAAGCAAAAATGACTTATAGAAGTTGTGTTAAACAATTCAAATTCTTTTTGTTAAATATGTGGGAAGCTTGTTATCCAGAAGCAGAGACAGAACATAACAGAGCTTGTAAGGGGCCTGTTTTGGTGTGAAACCTGGTGGTCCAGAAAGACACTGGTATCCCCATAAATTCTGATATCTTAGTATTGAAGAACTCTTGCTTTTGGTACTCTAATGATTTCAAGAGGGAACCAAAGCAACACAGATGCGACTGTTATTTTTGCTCATGTAAAATACACTGCAATAACTAAAATAGTAAGAATAGCATTTTCTAATGCAATTTTCAGTCTGCTATTAGACTGTGCCGCATGGACCTGATGTTTCAATCCCTACAAGCCTGAACCCCACTGATTACGACATAGAAATATCTGAAAGTGATGATGAAGAATCCATTCCTGAGCACTCAAGTAATGAGCAACAACCTTTAATTCAATGAAAGCTAAGTTATTTAGTAAGAGATCTTAGGCTTACTAAAGATGCAGTAGAGACTATGGGATGCAACAGACTCAATTCAAAGAATCCTATTTAACCTGTGAGTGGGCTTAGCAAAGAATTTACAATGGGTTCAAAAAGGATGGCCTTTCTGACAAGCCTTACAACCTGGTACCAAGCATGTAATGCAGCCGAGCAAAGAATTTACTATGGGCTTAAAAATATTGGCCGTTCAGGGAAGCCTTACAGCCTGGTATCAACCAAGCATGTAATATAGACGAGTAAATAATTTCAATGGGTTCGAAAAGAACGGCCGTTCAGGCAAGCCTTACAGCCTGGTACCAAGCATGTAATACAGTCGAACAAAGAATTTACAATAGCTTTAAAAGAAAGGTCTTTCAGGCAAGCCTTACAGCGTGGCAAGCACCGAGCATGTAATACGGCCAAGTAAATAATTTCAATGGGTTTGAAAAGAACGGCCGTTCAGGCAAGCCTTACAACCTGGTACAAGAATGCAATACAGCCGAGCTTGATTAACCCAGAGAAAATCCTATTACCAACCCCTTCATATCTATCTTGGACTCATCTAACAGTTTGTCAAGGCCTTGTCTAAGGATGGAAACTAGTTTTTCTACCTAATGTAAGTTTCCAGCCTTATCTGAATCGAAATTAAAGGAGTGAATATTTATTGGAGTATATATTAGAAAACTTATATCTGATTCAGAGTTCGAAGCTATCATGAACATCGGATAGCGTGACGCTTGGATTTCATTCAAGGAGGTGAGTTATGAGTTGAAAAACAGGGCGGAAGAGGTTCCACCAAGATATTAAGGACGTTTGACAGGAAGTACCAAGGATATTGGGATATTATAATGATGGGGGGGGGGGTGGATTACTGTTAGGTGATTCACAGAGATGGACCTGAAGCGGTATTCAAATGTCGTACTACTACACTTCGTTTTGGATTTAATCCTCCTAGGTTTCGACGAGATATCTCTTTCATCCAGATCTTACTAATATTGCTAACGACGAGATATTCCGCCATCGAGATATTGCCGATTATTTTTTGATGACGAGATCTGGTCAGATTTTTATAATGACGGCTATCTCGCCCCTCAAGATCTGGTCAATTTTTCCAATATGACGAGATACCTCGTCGAGACAACCACCAGGAGGGTTAAAAAACCAAGACGTGAGAAAAAATGAAAAGTTATGCAAGATATTAATCAATGTAATATCATTTCCCGTTGAAGCATTAAAAAAGCGAGTGATGTTGACAAAAAGAATGTAGAAATGAAAATTCGAGTACTATTACATTTTTTTCATCAGATACATTGAATATGTAACTTGAAACCTGTCTTATACGAAAATGTGACGTGATAGAAATATTCGAAAAATGTGTGTTTATGTGCATGGTTATTTTTGTGTGTTTATGTGTGCATGAGTAAAATATACAAAAATGTTTCAAATTCACCGATTTTAAATTTGCAGTCCTGTGTAATTTATATAATTTTATATTTTCACATTCTTATGGTTACTGAAATTTCTGTTAACTGGTATTATATTTATACATCAGCGTATAGGAATCCTATTTATTCAGTATTACTTAAACTGAAATAATCTCAAAATTTTTAAAGGTAGGCAGTCGAATCAGTGTCACACTGGAGCAACACAACAGGCTATTGGCGACGGTCCGGGATCAAACCCAAAGGGAAAGATAAGATCCGAGGACAATATCACGTAATTTTAAACCACGGTCAGATGACGAGGTCACATCTGAGCTGGCACCCCACTCTCCAAACTTCCACACTATACCAACTGGAGGACATTTGAGGCCACGTCAGATTGAACGTGCACCAGCCCCATTTGTACACGACGGTCTTTGGTTGGATTCGAAATCGAAACCCTCCGGTTGTTAATCCGTTACTCTTCCAACAGGGCTACCGTGACCCTGCCTTTGTCCTTGGATCTTTCCCTCTCGGATTGTTCCCGGACAGTCACCAATAACCCGTCGTGTTGCTGCAGTGCGACGTTAATTCAAATACCTACCTCCAACCGGGATACAGTGGCTCCTAAATTAAAACTAAAATGCAGAGGGACAAACTATTATAAAACATGGATTTTGATCGAAGTTTGCAAAGAAAGGAAAAACAACCCATAACTTTATTTTTACCGAGGAAACATTTAAAGCAGGAAGTATTGAACTTGATATAACTCGAAGGAATATCTTGATTTTGGAAGCCATGCGTGATTGGGTCGCCTTTTAATCCAAATTAAAAGGTTAATATCAGTCGGTAGGATAAAAAGATAAACTTTTCGGAATATTTTAAGTTCTACATTTCATTTTTGCTCAAAGTAATGGATTTTCCAAACTTTCTCTGCAGATATTGCTTTGAAACCCGAGCGCCTTTTGAATCTCCGACTCAAAAGTACAAAATTAAATGTTCAGAACTTCAGAGGGAGAAAAAGTATTGATATTAAATATTATTTTTCTGCTCTTATCACTTTTATTTCAAATAATTTTGACGCTTCAATAGTCTTCAGATATGTCAAGAGGAGAGAATGTACGTATGAGGTAAGAGTAAAATTTTATAAATGAATTTGTATACGGGAAAATCAGTTACGTTTTTAATTAATTTTAATTTGAATTTTAGAGTTGATGTTATATGCGTTTAATGACACAGAAAATGTTAAACTCGTTTTTTCATTTTCACTTGAGAAATTCCTTTGATATGCAAATAGTTCGCTTCGATGATAAGAGAATATTTTTACATTTAATATTGTAGAAATGGGTGCTGTAAAAAAGATCTTGCTTAATTATGGTTGTCAAGCCTGTTTGTTCTATTACATACCAGGGTGCTCGAGAGAGTTTACAAGGTTTGAATCCAGGTTTGTATTCAAACCCTGTATTGTTTATAGTGGTTTTCAATCCACTTAAACCGTAGAGTCCAGGTTTAATTATCCCACGCTAGCAAGAATGGTAGTAGAGAAACAGATTAAGCACTCCTCTGAAATTGCTTTTGCTAAATATTTCCCTAAACTCGAATCTAAGATATGTACAAACTATGTTTACATCAAGCAAACTAAACATTCCTCTAAACTTTTGATAACTATTTCCCTAAACTGAAATATAAGTTATGTTGCCATCAAGCAATTTCAATTTTCCTCTAAAATCACTTTTGAAAACTATTTCCCTAATCTGGAATCTAAGCTATGCATACACTATGTTGCGATGAAGCAAAATAAATATTCCTTTAAAATTACTCTTGAAAATTATTTCCCTAAACTGGAATCTAAGCTATGCACAACTATGCCATGAAACTGAATAAATATTCCTCTAAAATCGCTTTCGACCACTATTTCCCTAAACTGGAACCTAAGCTGTGTACAAACTATGTTGTCATCAAGCAAACATTGTTGTAATCATTCTTCTAAAATCGATTTTGTTAAATACCACTATATATTCACACTTCCACTATATATTCATCAACTCTCAGAGAGGTTCGCACGCATAATTCCACTATGCAACCAAGAGTCTTCTCTATTACCATTTTTGCATGACTTATAAAATATTTTGACATTCTTGACCAATAACATATTTACACAGCATTCTATTCTAAGGAAATGACCAACATAATATTACACTCAAGAATTCTATTCTAAAGAAAGGTAAAATAGATTCATTCCAGTGTTTTCTATTCTAAGAAAAGAATCGATAGAATCTTAACAAAGGATTTACTTTCGACGAAATGATGAATAGAATCTTTCCAAGGGATTGTGTTCTAAGGAAAGGACCAATAGAATCTTCCTAAAATTTGAAAGAATCCAATGATTCTTTCACCCAATAAATGTGGGTATTTACTCATTAAGTGTATTGTGGGATAAAATCAATACTACACTACGCGCTCGCAAACGATTAATCAATCTAATCCCTAAAGGATTGTATTTTAAAGGAAAGCGGAATAGAGAATCTTTGCAAGGGATTCACTTCCGAGGAAAGTTTGAAATAATCCATGGATTCTTTCATCCACAAGATGCGGTTATTTAGCCATTAAGTGCGTTGTGGAGTGAAAGCGATACTACACTACTCGGAAATGTCTCAGAGGGTTAATCAATTTACACATTTATACAAAAACTAGCTCATCCATACATACCTCGTCTTTCCCCAGTTTAATATATCTCTTTCCAAAACCCCTCTCGAGTTTTATTGAATATTAAGAGAGGAAAAAATACACCTATCCTCTAATATCTCTATCGTATTTCTCAACCCCATGAATTTCTTGATTAGATGTGACCCCGGTACTCGAGAGGATCCTGGTTTCCCGTAACAAAGAAAAAAACTCCGGGCTCTTTTATTGATTGATTCAAATCAATATAACATATGTCGTCCTTTCTGGATGGCTCCAGATAACATAATATGGCCATCTGACCTTTTCCGATTATGAAGTTTATGAGCGGAGCTATTAAATGTGATGGTATCTGGTGGACTACATGGGATTCGGCCAATCATTTAATGTGACATGCTGGGAAAAAAACTTAGAACCAATTTTAGTAAATCAGAAGGGGAAGTGTATTTTTGGTAGCAAGAGGACAACTCAAATGTTAGGAATTCAAGGAATATGTGCAACCGGAGGGTTGCGAGTCCGAATACAACCAAAGACCGTTGTAGACCAAAGGGGCGGGGCGTAAGAAACATACAAGTTAGTCAAGTGCTAGTTGATATTAGACTAACTGACAATATTCAACCACTATTTGTTTAACATTACTTTAAAACCAATAACCAATTACATCTGTATATAGAATAATGTTTGGTGAAGAATTTTTATGATGTTTTAAGATCATCTCTCTTTTGCGCGCGCGCACACTTTAAAATACTTCACCTCTACAAACTTTTTCATGGGAATTGTTTAAAATATACATTTTAAAGTTTGCTGAAACAGATCCACAGTACTCAATCCCAGTGCTTCAGTACTGTTTCATAAAAAAAATTTAAAATTTAGATTAAGTACATGGAAACAATACGTATTTTCACTTTCTGAACATTATTCTGAAAGCAATATCCAATTGAAGGATTATATAGAATACTCTTGGGACACTATGGGTAAAGAATTTGTATATATTTTTACTTGTGATTTTAAACTTCATGATATTCAACCGTCTATCAAAAAATTCAACAAAACAAACTTAAACAGAAAACATCACGTTAAACTGACAAAGCTCCGAATTGGGCACTCCTTTTTAACCCATAGACATTTACTACTCGGAGAACCTGCTCTTTTATGCTCAACATGTATTAGTATTTTATCCATAAAACACATTTTGACAGAATGCCCGAATTTTAATTATCAGACTAAACCGATTTCCCTTATTACCTTGACAGACTAGTTGACGGACCCATATCATAAAAACTTATTTTTATTCATTACTGTGATATTGTTTTCATAAACTATATTCAGATTTTATATATTTGATCATAACTCAATTTTACCACTGAATTTTATAGTTTTAAAACTTGTTCTTCCATTTAAAACAATTAAGAAACTATAGGCATTGTTTGGCGCTTCTTGGCCAAATCTGGCCCTTGTACTATAAAAACCAACCTACTTGCGTTTTTCTTTCAAGGCAAACTTTAAAGTACTTTACATCGATAAACTTTTCCATAAGAATTGTTTAAAATATACATTTTAAAGTTTGCTGGAACAGGTATCGGAGGTCAAACACTCAATAACTCAATCCCAGTACTTCAAAACTGTTTCATAAAATATTTAAAGTTTAGATTGTAAAGTATGTGGAAGCAATATATAAGAATATTTAAAATTTAGATTTTAAAATATGTGGAAACAACATATAAGGATATTTAAAATTTAGATTATAAAAGTATATGGGGAACAAAATATGTAAAAATTTAAAATTTAGATTGTAAAGTATGTGGAAACAATACATATTTGTACTTTCTGAACATTATTCTGAAAGCAATATGCAACTGTAGGTATGCATAGTCTTGGGATATGGATGTGTGAAGCATTTGTACATATTTTTACTTGCGTCTTTCCTTCAAACAAACTTTAAAATTCTTCCTTCACTCAACAAACTTTTTTGTAAGAATGATTTATAATATACATTTTAAAGTTTGCTTGAAACAAGGCTTCGGAAGTTCAGACGCAATATCCCAATCGCAGTACCAATACCTTGCAACACACTGTTTCATAAAGGAATGTTTAAAATTTAGATTGCAAAATGCATGGGAACAGTATGTTGAAGTTCCCACAGTAGTCAAATCGATCTCATAATGTCTATAGGTATCGTACTTACCGTGAATTTGTTCGTCATTCTGGTCGTCCCACACTGGTGAAAGTTGTCTAATGGCAGCTTAATGACAGTTTTTCCTTCCACGGTTTTTGGCAAACATCCTGAAATTACAACGGTGTATCAAACAAGGTGAAACAATCGATGGCCAAAGTATGCTTTTAGTTTTAAAGTTTATTCTGCTGTGCGTTTATGCAAAGATATAAAATTTTCGGCGCTTAAGTTTCTTTGCAAAAAGCGATCGCAGATGAAAATTCCCTCTACATTTAAATTCATAAGGTGATTGATGTGAATGAAATAGTTTGGACTATGAAATTTATCTTGTTTTTTCAACTTTATTTCAGATTTTAGTGAATTATTAAAGTAGGATATATATGATTTCACGGGATAGAAAGGAGGCTTATTATTTATTAATTATTATGTTAACCCTCTAAGCGGTTTAGACGAGATATCTCGTCAGTAACGATCTGATCAATTTTGCTAATGACGAGATATCTCGTCAGGATATTGCCGAAATTTTTATGAAGATATCAATTTTGGGTCAGTTTTTTCTTAAGGACGATATATCTCGTCCATCAGTATCTGGTCACTTTTGCTAATGGCCATATACCTCGTCGAGATATTCACCAGGGGTTTAATATTAAAACGATTCTTTTCTATACTTAAACCAACTGTTTTTAATTTTAAATACACAGTATATTTCAATATTTGCCGTACACATTTAAAAATATTTTTATGAATTTATTCCTTCCCTTTTCCATGTTAAGACACTTTTCAAATGTCTCAACTTACAAGTAAAAAAGAAAGATTTTTCTACCGTGTATTTGTAATTTCACACTGGTTCTATATTTCCGTTTATGTATTTCTTTCATACTGTCGTCTATCTGTTCTAGATAACTTACCTTAAAAACAATTCTAACATTTCTGTTAACTTTAGTGATGTTGTTCGGACAAATTAAGGTAATTGTTAATATAATCTCTCGAACTGAATAATAAAGAGCATACTACTTTCAGAGAATTATATTTGTTTGTCTTCGTTAGATTCTTAACAGGAAAACATATTTCAGTAAAAACATATTCTCTTAAAATTACCGTTACACAAAACGAGACTTTTATAGCTTAAATTTATAAGAAAAATATTCAAAAGCCATAAAATACAGTTCATAGGATTTCAATACCTGTGTATAATCTCAAGTTCTCAATTAAGTTTAAGTCTGGCATGTTTTTCTATACCTTAAGATAACGAGTATAAATTTCTAATAGATTGCAAAGTATAAATAAAATCAATTTAATTCCATTACCTTCAAAATCTCTCAGATTCTAAATGAAACCATATATTTGAGAGAGATTTTATATATATATAACATTTTATTAACTTAAATTTAGAAGCATAAACTTCTAATGGAATATGAATTATGAACAAAAATAATAAAATTTCAGTACCTGAGTATTCTTTCCAGTTCTCAATAAAAGACATTTGAGAGAAAGAGACTTGTTATCACTAGCATACTTTTTATAACTTGAGAATTTGAGAGTTAATTTAGCAGACTAAAGAATGAATAAAATCAGTAGAATTCCATTACCTGCATCTCCCTTCAGGTTTTAAATGAAGGCATTTGATTGGGTACCTCTTACATTCTTATCATATAACATAAATTGATTAGTAGAAATTTCGAATGTACCGTTAAGTACAAAAATAATAGATTTTCAATACCTGGCATCCCCATAAGTTCTCAACGAATACATTTCGGTGATCAATGTTATTCTGTTGACATAACTTAAATTTATGGGAATGAATTTCTCAAGGACTGTAAATTATGAATGAAATATACAAAATTCATACCTGTGAATCCTCTTAGATTCTCAATGAAGACATTTGATTGGTTATTGCCTACCATCATTGTCACTTTCATTTGTTTCGCTGAGCATGTAACATCATACGTCACTGGAAAGATAAAAGTCTATTTTAGTCATCTATGATTCATCAAAACTGGATCAATCCAATAAAATCAAGTACAACTTAAATTTACAAAAAATGTTTATTTTAGTCATTTTTTTCAATTATTAAAATGAATCTTTCAAATTCAAATCAAGTAAGAGTTAAAGATACAATAAAAGTTGATATTAGTCATCTTTCATCAAAAGGAATAATTACGATTAAATTCAAGTAAGAGTTAAATACAATGATCCAATGAAAATTTATTTATAATTTATTGTAATTAGCTAATTAGCATGTGTTGTGAACAGTCATATCACAAATTCTGATTTGTTCAGAAAATTCCTGTTGAAAAGTATTCCTATGTAATATTCTTCATATTTTGACCTTCAATCAAGTTTCTAGAGGGAATTGGTTTTTACAATTGTTTTCACCAAGGAAGTATACAAAACTTTTTTCGGGAATTTTAACATTTAAAAATCAACTAAAAATAAATTCATTTCTTAACTAATAACGGATTGAGGCTCAAAACGTCCACTGTATTATATATATTATAATGATACCAAAATAATTATAATAGATTAATTCATTGTTGAGTTATCACCGTTTGAATAGAGCATCATACTACAAAAACAGTTCTTCAGAAATTGAGTTCAAAGTTTTGGAGACATGTTTGTAAATGTTTTAAAAAACTCGAAAAACCATATATATAGAAAAATATTCCGAATATTTACAAGATCTTGGTATCGTTTGAAAGCTAAGGAACTGGAATATATTTTGAAGTAGTCAAACAACCGATATACCGGTCGATTTTTGTGATTTCTAGTGTATATATACAGCTTAATGTGAATAAAGAAATACAGAAATCGTAGAGACGTAGTATAAGGAAATCAAATCAACAGCTAAGCAAATGATGTGTGTGAATACACCGCTACAAAAAGTTGTTTTTCTTGTATACAATTTATGATAAACTCCATTCTTGTTTACGTTTACAGTCAAACAAAAGGAAACACAAGTATACGAAAATGCAACTCCTTCAAGAAACAGTCATAAAAGCAGTAGTTACAATGGAGAACTTTCATACTTAAGCTTCCAGTCATAACAATGGTCTCCTCACGCACTCAATCGGAATACATTTTTAACAAAGTATGTTTCCCCGCCAAACAAAAAATTTAACGCTGATTCCAAAGTGTTGTCATTGTCTGTGAACTTTTGATATATCCCTACGCTCCTGAAGAAATATGAGCGCGTTAATCAAATTCACCGCGATTTGCGCTGCTCGCTCCAGACAGAATAATTTCCCCCGTAAAAAATGACGATCTGAATTATTCTCCATAAATCTCAGTTAAAATTGTGTCGTAACTCTTCATTAAATAACTGTGTTTTCTGTCTGGTTTCATTTTTCTCCGCGTGTAATTCTGAGTGTAAGTGCAAGAAAATTGAATCTCCTAGTAGCGTGGAAGTAATCAAGACTGCAAATAAACTCGCGAAGGCACCTTTGGAGAAGCCACCCATTGTCTACGCGATTGAAGAAGTCATTATTGTAATGGGGCGTTTTTTCTCGTACATAAGTAGGTCGGAACAAAGCACAACAGTGTCGTTGAACGTGGGCCAACTCTTCGAGAACCAAACCATGTGTGAAATCAATGAATATGAATCAGAAATTCAATAAGTCTTGTTTATTTCTACGTCAGTGTGAGTTTCAGGGAAGGAATAAAGACGGGGAAATGATTTGGGCTTGAACCAGGGCAGTCTTTAACCTAACAATGGGTAGGGAAATTTTAATTTTTTATGGAATTCGCTGCGTATAGTTTATGGTAAGAGCATTTGTTTGTTTACTTCGTTACTGGAACAAAGTTCTAAAATTTCGGCCGCTGGTAAAGAGACGGTCTCTTTCCGTAAATAAAGAAAGTCAGGGGATTCAAATCCCTTCTAAACTAACCCTCCAAGTGGTTTCGACGAGATATCTCGTTCATCAGGATCTGACCAATTTTGCTAATGATGATATACCTCATCATCACGATATTGCCGAATTTTTTATGATGATCAAGATCTGGCCAGTTCTCTTCGATTGACAAGATATCTCGTTTATCAAAATCTGGTCAGTTGTGCGCTAATGATGAGATACCTCGTCAAGACAACCACCAGGAGGGTTAAAGGTGACATACCTAAATTCAGCCACTGTTAAGATACAGTTTCTACAATAGAATTTCGGGACGAATCCTAAAAGAAACATGGGGTAAATAGCTACTCCATGCGAGTACTTCCGGGTTAACAAGAGATTGATAAAATCAACATGTTTGAATTATTTTATTTAAATACCCATTACGTATTCACAATCAACACTCTATTATATTAACTGGACATTTATAACATTTTTAGTATTCTAAATATTGGCAACCGTAAAAAATGCCTACTATTACTACTAAAATAAAGTTTTAATTTCTTATCCTTTTAACCTCCAAGTGGTTTCTTCGAGATACCTCGTATATCAAGGTCTGAACAGTTTTGCTAATGACGAGATATCTCTTCATCAAGATATTGCCGATTTTTCGAAGATAAAATCAAGATTTGGTCAGTTTTTTTCACTGACGTGATATCTCGTCCATCAAGATCTGGTCAGTTTTGCTAACCTCATATTTTTGACACATCATCCTGGTTAACCATCCTGGTGGTTGTCTCTAAGAGGTATCTTGTCAGTAGAAAATTGACCAGATCTTGATGGACGAGGTATCTCGTCATTAAAAGAAAACTGATCAGATCAGAATTTTCAGAAACTAGATCTTGATCTCGTCATCATAGGAAAATCGGCAATATCTGAATGACTATTTCGCAATTAGTAAAATTGGTCAGCTTGATGGACGAGATATCTCGTCGAAACCACTTGGAGAGTTGATGAAACAAGAATAGTCTGGAGACAACTTCCAACAAAAAGAAAACTCAATTTCAGACGAACTTTTTTACGTCGAAGTCACAAATAAAACTAACGCAATTGTTGAAAATATTTTTTAACTACGCAATCACTTCTACCAGCATAAATAGTGCATGGACCTTTGTGTCAAAAGCAATTCAGTTGAAAGCGCAAGGTGGAGACCTGTTCCCACTGTCTTTCCGTTCAAATCCACAGGGAATGCGAAGGTGCAGTTTCACCTTTCGACAAAAAAACGACGAATACCTTAAGTCAAACGACGTTTCAAAAAGAGATAAAAACTCTCACATGTCAAGTGGAACTCTTTGTAATTGCGGATATTTCTGAGCGGGGAAAAAATCTTAGATTTAAACACTGCATTGAGTTAAGTTGGAAAAGAAAGATAATGAGATGGGTTTGCGTGAAATACATTCCCAATTTCCCCTCTTTTTTAATCGATTCCCTGATCTCTAATTAGTAAAGAAAGAAATCTTTTTTTAATCCCGGGAAATAAAACTATCGGATGCTTAGAGCATTCAGAATCTACGTTCGTCACGAAAAACGGAGAATGAATTGACGCCGTACATTTGAAACATTTTTATCCTCTGAAACGGAGTGCATTAAAATGTCATTTTGTTGTTCGTCCAAGCGCACGAAAGTATTTTTAGAAGTGCAACCGATAGCCATACTAATTTGGTTATTCTTAGAAATGGATGTCTCCAGAAAAGAATGAAACATTAATTACAAACTTAAAATACTGTGCGTTTATAAGGATTTAAAGACATTCAAGATGGATTTTTTTAGAATTCACGCTATCTATATGGTTCAGTCATTTAGAAAATAATTTCCGCTATTAGTATTTCTTATTCCGTTTTTTCTTGCGTTTATGGAAAGAAAAGCAGATTACGTTTTAAGCACATTCGCTTCATTTTTTAAAATCTCAAACGTAGTTTGCAAATGCGTTTCCGAATCACTAAGTTTTAGTTTCAGAACGTTTAGTTTCCAATTTATGACTCCAAATCAGTTAGAAACTCAAAAAAATATTGATACTTGATGAGCAATGTTCCAACGCCCTTATGATGTTCAGAAAGATAAAATGATGACACTTGATAAACAACGTTATTACTTCCTTATGACGTTCAGAAATAAAAAAACTCTGATACTTGGGAAGCAATGTTTTTACTTCCTTGTGACTTTCAAGAAATAAAATTATAGTTCTTGATGAGCAGTGTTCTTACTTGCTTATGACCATCACGGAAAAAACGTTGATTCTTGATAAGCAGTGTTCGTACTTCCTTATGACGTTCACAAAACTAAATGTTGATACTTAATAAGCATATGTTCTTACTTCCTTATGACTATAACAAAACAAAATGTTGATACTTGATAAGCAGTGTTTTCACTTTCTTATGACATTCTAATGCATTTAATGCTGACCATTAAGATTTCGAGATTCACTTATAACTTTCATCTTCACTTTGTCTTTCTATCGGGTATTTCACTAATGGAAGGTTTATAACTTATTATGTTGATCAAGCAAGTCAGAACTGGTATATTCGTAGCGTAAACAAGCTCACAATTTCCATTCATGGAAAACATCCAGTCATCAGGACAATTATGATGATTCTTCTTGTTTATTTTAATCCTGATAGTGGAGGACGTTTTGTTCCACGAAATACGTATAGACAATTTTAACCAACTGGTTTTTATCTCCTTTATTAGTCATTTTTTGAAGTTTGTACTCTTCACAACTTTTCTGAGAACCGTGCATCCACAGAAAGAGACAGGGGAATTTAAAACAAAAGGCGTCACATGCTTTGTTCGTACACTTAGATACAACTTTCTTACTCCAAATCCCGCAGAAGTACTTAGCATTCACCTCAAAAGAACCCCCAAAACATTTTTCATCCCTGTCTTCGAGTAACTCAATTTATAATGGCCCAAAAGGAAGCAGATTTAGTTGGAATATTAATTTCGCAGTTGGTGTCTCATGGCAGCATCTGAAGCGCAGTCCCCAAACACACGAGGCGAGCACTTCCTTCACTGGTGTGCACCAGAGCGAAAAAACTGCGCCCGGCTCATTTCTTGAAAACCCACAAACCACTTGACATCTGTCGGGCAACGAAAGAGCCCACTGATTTATTGCCTCCAAATCTGTTACCCCAATTCCGAAAGTATATTCCTAACGTAAACTAGCTCACAATTTCCATTCGTGAAAGAACACACGGCGAAGAGATGGAAGGGGGACCCACCCGAGTCTTACAGAAAACAAACTACCACGAAAAAGGTTCTTTAGAAAACGTTGAGCAGTATAGTCCAGCTGTCAGAAAAATGTGACATCTCTGTCCAGTGAAAAGAGAAACGCACTCAGCATGAAAATCTGTTCATAGAAGCTATCTTTTTCGTGAGGAAATTTCGAGTCTAGGTTTTGATAGGGATTTAAATTGACGTTTCCTCCGGAGAAGGGTAAATTCTGAAATTTCGTGAATTGAAGAAGCTTCCATTACATACTGACCATAGAATTCGTCCACAATGGCACTTTGGAGTCATTCATACTTTAATACGGTTCCGGAACCAGATGTTAACTTTTTTCATTTCGTACGAATACGGCCGAAATTCTACCAAACGTCAGTTTTCCGTATTTTTCTACTCGGAGAGTTTTTTTGTGGGAAGCTGAACTATTTACAAATTTTATTTTAAAAGTATCTCCAAGGTATAGCGAAATCCTTCTGTTATAAAATTTTCACGAGTTTATATCCCGAATTTTCTTTCCGAAAACCTCTCTTAAATGTGTTTGTGCAATTAGTCTTAAGTTTGTTGTTGGAACATAACATTCTTATACCTTCGGAGTCATACATATTTTAATTCGGTTCCAGGGAGCCAGATGTTAACTTTTTCATTCCGTACGGATACGGTCGAAATTCCACCAAACGTCAGTTTGCAGCATTTTTCTATCGGGAAGTTTTTGTGGGAAGCTGAACTACTTACGAATTTTATTTTAAAAGTATCTCCAAGTAGCAAAATCCTTTAGATATAAAATTTTTCACGAGTTTATATCCCGAATGTTCTTTCCGGAAACCTCTTGAATGTATCTGGGATTAGTCTTAAGTTTGTTGTTGGAACATACCATTCTTATACCTTCGGAGTCATTCATATTTTAATACGGTTCCAGGTAGCCAGTTGTTAACTTCTTTCCGTCGTACGTTTATGGTTGAAACTCTACAGAAAGTCAGTTTTCCGTATTTTTCTACTTGGGGAATTTTTTTTGTGGGGGAAGATTAACTATTTACAAATTTTATGTCAAAAGTACCTCCACGTAGTGAAATCCTTCTGCTATAAATTTTTTCAGGAGTTTATTTCCTGAATTTTCTTTCCGAAAACCTCTCTTAAATGTGTCTGTAGGATTAGTCTTAAGTTTGTTGGAACATACCATTCTTCTACCTTCGGAGTCATACATATTTTAATAGGGTTCCAGGGAGGCAGATGTTAACTTTTTTATTCCGTACACATACGGTCGAAATTTCACCAAACGTCAGTTTTCGGAATTTCTCTACTCGGGGAATTTTTTGTGGGAAGCTCAACTATGAACGAATTTTATTTTAAAAGCATCTCCAAGAAGCGAAATCCTTCTCATAAATTTTTCGCGAGTTTATATCCCGAATTTCCTTTTCGAAAACCTCTCTTAAATGTGTTTGTGGGATTAATCTTTTAAGTTTGTTGTTGGAACATACCATCCTTTTATACAATAGCCATCGGAGTCACTCATATTTTAATACATTTCCAGGAACCAGATGTTAACTTTTTCATTTCGTACGTATATGGTCGAGACTACCGAAAGTCAGTTTTCAGAATTTCTCTACTGGGGGAATTTTTTCTGGGAAGCTGAACTATCTACGAACTTTGTTTTAAAAATATCTCCAAATAACGAAGTCGTTCTGATATAAAATTTTAAATGTTTAGATACGATGAACTTTCTTCCGCAAAACTCTTTTGAATTTGCTCTTAACACTAGTCTGCCGATTTTGTTCTTGGAACATAGAATTCTTGGTCTTTTGGAGTCATTTATACTTTTAATACGGTTCAGGAATTCTATCGTATCGTCGATACCAACGAATATGAAAATAGCAACTTTTCAGGAGAGCGAAAAAATTATCAAGACCGTTTTAATTTTAATTGAAAAGTGTACATATTCAAAGCCTTACCAGAGCTATTTCCGGACACCTAATCTGGCTACAGATTAGACCACTTATTACCAGATGCAACAGTAAAGTACTGATCATAAAAAATTTATATTTTTTACAATCAATGGTTTAACATCGTATCGATGATATTGTAGGTACTGTAGACACTGTTCACCAAACGTCAGTGTTACGAATTTTTCTATTTAACCCTCCAAGTGGTTTCGACGAGATATCTCGTCCATCAAGATCTGACCAATTTTGCTAATCACGATATATCTCGTCATCAAGATAATGCCAATTTTTTTTTATGATTACGAGATCAAGATCGGGTCAGTTTTCTCTAATGACGAGATATCTCGTCCATAAAGATCTGGCCAATTTTGCTAGTGAAGAGAAACGTCGTCGAGACAACCATTAGGGGGATTAAGGATTGTTTTGTGGGAACAATTCTTTTAAGAGTTTGCTATGAATAAATGAAACACTAAAGATTAATGAGAAAAACAAAACCTTTTAACAAAATATCTAGTGCCAATTTGCTATATTATAATATATTTTAACGTCTACAACACATAACAAGTCTGCATAAAATAGTTTAATCAAGCAAAAAGTATTCGGATCTTTAAGCTAAAAATGCGTCTACTACAGGAATTCAAAACACTCGATTATTAATTTACCATAGAGAACGCTTCATTGTTTATTGTAGCATTTTTCTGCAAATCCAGCTTCCTCATTATTCACTTCTATAAATTTAATTAAGATCGCTAGTCTTAGTAAAAAAGTAGGTTGTGAGAGAGTCAAGCTGCTTTGAAGGAAATACACGTAATTTAAATTAAACTTTTGGTTTCAAAATTAATTAGCTGAATCATTATCGCTCTGAAGTGTTACCTTTATTTCATGGAAAAACATTCAGATATGCTGAAGACGTAGCTTTTGGTTTCACAAGTTAAAGCCAAATGTATTTTCCTTTCTTAAAATTAAAGATCATGTTTATTATATTATAAGCAGGTATGAAAACTTCTAATGCTGAGATGACAACTGAATATTATCTCTTTTTCATAACCATATAGTATACTATTGATTAGCCGAAGAATTAGCTTGGAAACGCTTGCAGTTGAAAGCAATAAAAAATAATACTTTGCAAACTAATGTACAACAGAAGAACACAAAATCAAAATGTAAAGGATATAAATGAATACCTAAGTGTTATGCACATGTGTTTAATACATCAGAAACTTCTTTATATGTACAAAATTAAACGTTTCATGTACCATAGAAATTATTTCACAGAATACATTTAAAGAATTGTCTCATTAGCCATTAGTCTATTGAGAATTTAACGGCACTAATGTATTGAATAGAACAGGAAATTTAAAATGTACAGGATAGTAAAATAATACCTAAGTGTTGTGCAAAAGACAGAAAAGTAAAAGTTCCAAATACCATGGAAATTGCTTCATCAAATGAAATAGGGGGATTGTATCATTAACCATCAGGTCTATTGAGAATTTAACGACTCAATTCTATCGAAGAAAACAAAAGAATTGAAAATGTTCAGATAATAAATGAATACCAAAGTATTGAGCGGAAGACGTAGGAAAATAAACGTTCCGTATACTATAGCAAATTTTTCATCGAATAAAATTGGGGAACTGTTCCATTAGACATCAGTCGATGGAGAATTTAACGTCACTCGCAACCTCCCCCTTAGAGAGCCCCCATGAGAACCATATGGCTCCATTGGATTGGTTTAGTTTATCTCTACTGTCATACTGTACATCACGAGTAGGATTTCTGAAAACTGATTCCATTCTGAGTTTTCCAGAGTTAACCCCTTCAATACCAATTAAAATATCAAATATTAGTGTTAGATCAGATAGTAAAGCCCCTTTACTTAAATAATCTCTTAGAGGGGATGGAATATTCAATCAAAAGGTGTTTTCATTCATTTGTTGACCCACTTAAACATCATAAATCTGTAAAGCCGATTCCATCAGTAAAACAATTTAAAAGGACGGAATATTTATGATAGCCAAGTACCCTTAACTATACTGAACATTGTGCATAAAATATTTCTTAGAAGGGTTGTTTGACGATTCAATTTCTATCAGCAATCAGGGCAATTGAAAATCCACCTATCAATTATAACTGTTCATTGTAATCATAAATTCGGTTTTTATCACCATCGAGTCACATTGAGTACTTTACAAAAAGTATATCTTAGAAAAATACCCATTTTGTGATTGAGTTTCTCGGCAATTTTCAGTGGAATTCTGTCAGCTTATACATTACAGTAATTTATTGTTATCACTGAGCCGTGTACTCACATTGAATATATAACGTATCTCTTAGAAGCCTTGTTTGACGATTGAATTTCTCTCTACAGCTATCAGTACAATTTAAAATCAACGGTTGATTGTTATTAAGCCACGTAGTCACACTGAGTACTATACAAAAAATATTTATTGGAAGAGCTGTTTAACGATTTAATTTCTCTTCGCAACTATCACTACAACTCTAAATCCACCTACCAATTATGATGGTTCATTGTTATCATCTAGTCATGTAGTCACAGTGGTACTTTAAATAAAATATCTTTTCGATGGATTATTTGGCCATTGAATTTCTCCCAGCAACTATCAGGTCAATTTTAAGTTCGCCTATTTTGTCACCGACTCACGCAGTCCTCTATTGAGTATTTTGCAAAAAAAATATATCTTGGTAAGGACTATGTGATGATTGAATTTTTATCAGCAACTAGCAGCGCAATTCTGTCCATCTATCCATTAAAGTAGTCCATTGTTATCACCGAGCAGTGCAGTTACATTGAGTACATAAAATATCTCTTAATAAAGTTATTTCGTGATTGAATTTCTCTCAGCAACTATCAGGACAATTCTAAGTCCACCTATCAATTATAACGGTTCATTGTTATCAGGTAGTCACAGTGCGTAGGCAGACGCTTAAAAGAAGAGAATGACCCTCCCGATGTCTGACGACGAGGTTACCAAATGAGCTGATCCCACATTGTCTCTCAGAACTCCCACATGGGGAAACACCAGTCATTCTGACCGGCCCCAGCCGCCAAGGTGATATGACTCGTGGGACGAAGAATCGTCCCAACTGACCCCAATACCTTATTCCGCCTTTCTTAGATCCAATCGCCTCGCCCACTACGGAAAAGGTCAACCTAATCTGAGGACAAGTAACAGTGCCACCGCCAACGACTGCCCCATTTAGTTCGAAATAAATGGAGGACATGAGTAATATGTAAATCGCACTCAAATTTAGTCACATGGCTCTATTCCTGACATTAGGGGATTTAGTTTGAGAAATTAATGCCTAAGCGGAAACTCACGTAAGATGAAGACTTTAGCGGTAATTAATTCACGGTTTGGTGAATGCCGTAGTATTGTCTGTCTCTGAGCTGTAGGTAGTCATAAACTTAGCTTGGTACTATTTCAGTTTGTAACTAAATTGGGGCCGGGAGAATTTCTGCGAAAATTGTATCAGACGCCGCGTCATGATTATTTCACGTAATTAATGATGCACATATAGTAGAGGGTGAGAGATGAAGATTGCATCAAATATCTGTTACTATTTAGCTGTTATAAAACTGCATGCTATATAGTTGCAATGCATGAAGTTTTAGAGAACTAGTATGTGTTTGAGACAGCTTTATAGAGCACAGAAACCTCAAAACATCTAAACCTAGGTTAATAATTCTCTATACTTTTGTCTGTCTCCGAGCTGTAGATACGCATAAACTTAGAGTTCGTAACTAAATTGGGGAAGGGAGAAATTCTGAGAAAATTGTATCAGACGCCGCGACATGATTATTTCAAGTAATTAATGATGCACATATAGTAGAGGGTGAGAGATGAAGATTGCATCAAATATCTGTTACTATTTAGCTGTTATAAAACTATGCCATACAGTTGCATATGCATGACGTTTAATTATGAAGTTTCAGAGGACTAGTATGTGTTTGGGACAGCTTCATTCAGAGTAAGAAAATCTCAAAACATTCAAATCCCGGTTTATAATTGTCTATAGTTTTGTCTGGTTCCAAGTTGTAGGTACACATAAACTTAGCTTGGCAGTATTTCGGTTCGTAACTAAATTGGGGCCGGGGGAATTTGCTAAAATTGTATCAGACGCCGAGCCATGGTTATTTCACGTTATTAATGATGTACAGATAGTTGGATTATGAGATGAAGATTGCATTACATATCAGTTACAATGTAGCTGTCATAAAACATGCCATATAATTGCATATACATGGAGTTTTGTAATATGTTTGTAAGTAACCAAATTTTAGTTCAAGATTAAGCAAAGATAATTCACGATACAGATAGTACAGTATATAAATCAAAAGCTTAGTTTTTTATTTAAAAGTTATTATATAATGCAGTTTATTATATAAACGGATACTGTTTGATATATTTATTGCAAAGGATCTGCACAACTTAAGTGTAAGAAGCCTTCCAAATTTAAAGAAAGTAGTACAATTGATGATTTGATTGAACTGAAAGACATCAAACATCACCATCTAACAAGTTCGTGTTAAAGGAAGACCTTGAGGTTTCCTCACATAAAAGAGTAAAGCCATAAAATTGTCAAATTGTCGGAGGCTAAAACCTTTGCAAACACATGTCGATTGTAAGTGATACCGTGATGGAAAATTATTTGTCCTGACAAAAGCTTAGTGACATTTTATTGACTTCTTTGAGAACATATCACCCTTCTTCATCTAAAGAAAAAAAACAGAATAAAAGCCCTCCCAAAAGTGAGAAAAACACGAAAAAAGCATTCTATCAATAAAAAATTATTTTATACTTTCGAAATATTTTGACAGAGGAGAAAAATTGAATTCCCTTCCTCTTGGACCATAAAATCAACACCTCTGGTTATGAAGACGACTTAAATGATTCTATGTTTCATTTAGTCAATACCCAAACGTCAGGCTAGAGGTACCATCAAGAAATCGACACAAAAGAAAATCCATTATCAAAGCAATTGCCCGTTTAATATTATGAAGAAACTAAAAAGAAATATCCGATACACGTTCCAGTTTATTGGTGCATTAACTCAAGATTTTTTACCTCTCTACTGGCTTAAGTCACAATTGTATCTGGGCTTCCAGTCTGCTATAATGTAGTTATTAATTAAATATTGGTGTGAATGTATCTCGAGATATTTAAATCATACGGTTTCCTGGGAATTATTTAATGAAATATTGCTTGCGTATTGAAATCGGGATCAAATGCAATCTTCAATATGGCTTTGAGGTTTACTCAGTCTTATACCATTTCTGTCCATAAGTGGTGGCTAAAAATTATTCTGCATGGTTGAAGAAGTTTGGGAAGGAGTATTCCAAATGAAAAAGACAGATATTGTGTTTTTCTCTTTATTAACGTACATTAAATGGAGACAATTGTTTGGTAAGGGCTAAGAAATTTTAGACTGGTTGATCGTAGATTGTTGAAAAGAAAAGAATGATCTTCCCTTTCGACACTTTCACTGTTCTTCATGAGTTGTTTCCTTTCTTGTGAAGATTCCGTTTACTAGATACGATTGAATGCAATATTGCTGACTTATTGAAATCTGGATCAAATGCGATTTTCAATCTGGCTTAGAGGTTTACAAAGCCTTATACCACTTCTGTCTATAAGTGGAAGCTAAAAATTATTCTGCATGGTTGAAGGAGTTTGGGAAAGGAGTATTCCAAATGAAAAAGACTAAATGGAGACCATTTGTTTGGTAGCAACTAGAAATTTAAGACTGGTTGATCGTTGATTGTTGAAAAGAATTATCTTCTCTTTCTACACTTTCACTGTTCTTCATGATATGTTTCCTTTCATGTGAAGATTCCGTTTACCAGATATCATTTAATGAAATATTGCTGACTTATTCAAATCTTGATCAATCGGATTTTGAGGTTGACTAAGTCTTATACCTTTTCTGTCCATAAGGAATGACTAAAAATTATTCCGCATGGTTTTTTTAAGAAGTTTGGGAAGGTGTATTCTAAATGAAAGAGACAAAGATTATGTTTTAGTCTTTATTAACGTACATTAAATGGAGACAATTGTTTGGAAGGAGCTAATGAATTTCAGACTTGTTGATCGTGGATTGTTCAAAAAGAAAAAAATGATATTTTCTGTCGACACTTTCACTGTTCTTCATGAGATGTTCCGAGCAAAAAATTTAATGTTTAATTTGTATTAGACACAATCGAGCTACTTGTCAGTGAGGAGCTTTGTTTCACCCTCACGCTTTATTGATTCAATATAGTTTCATTAATTCAAAGGCTTATGAATTTCAGAATATGTTTCGTTTCAATGACACAATGGAAATAATGAATTGCATTAGGTAGTATTATCTAAAATCTGCTTTATTGCATTCTTTATAATGTTAAATATTAGCGTTAACTATTTATATACAGGTTATTAATATAATAACGATGAAAGACTGCTTTGTTACGTAAGCACAGTTGATAATATTTTCTATTGTATTAATACTGAAAGATGTTTTGTATATTTATTATGCATCACTACTCTATATTTTACAAGGAAATTCTTACTCTTGGGAAAATTCCGTTCTTTAACACACGTTCAATATGATTTTTCGTTACAATGCCTTCTTTAAACGCAATCCCCTTTTCTTCACAATATATTAGACAACGGAATAACGAAAATACTGTATCATAACGTAAAGTGTATGAAGATATGTTTACTATTTCAGTAATGAAGCTATATTATATACACTCTATGCTACACCCCTGAAGCCAGTATTTGATCATAATGAAGCATTTGTGATGTACACGAAGAGACGAAGAAGTTATCAGAATGCAAATCTAGAGGACTCAATAACTGTATAATTACAACAGAAAGGTCATCAATTAATAAGTTGTAAAGCTTCCCCTCTGGAGACGATAAATGCTTATATAAGCATGTAGTCAAATGGAGTCCTTATGCTATCTTGTGGCATATTATGTCAAGCATTCCTCAGCTGCTGCTCCAGATCCCTTATATTCCGGAAGAGGGTGAGTGACAGCCTAGTATATTCCAGACATGTTCAATGGGAGACAGATCTGGGGATCTCTCTTGCCAAGGATGAGTTTCAACATCGTGGAGGCACTCTTGTGAGAGGCAAACTATGTGTGATTAGACTTTATCATTCTGGTAAATAGCCCCTTTGACGCGTGGCATGACAGGCAAAACTCCAAGTTGTAGGATCTTCTGGATGTATCATTGTGTTGTCAAACTATCTCGCACCGCTACTAGAGGTGACCAGGTGTCGTCTCAACTCCTGCCGGGTATTTGGCCTAATAACGAGCTTATGAACTACAGTCAATGGACTTCTCCAACTTATAATTTTTATGATGTATCATTTCTCAGTATCATGAAATCTAGAACAGAAAAAAATGATGTTTACTGTTTTCGTCGGATAAGCATAAATAGTCCTCTAGATTGATAAGCTCGTAACATAGCAAATGTACTAGGTATCAGATAAGTACCTGTAGATTTGACAACCGTTAACTTTAAATGGCCAAACAGCGAGATACTAATTTTTCGACTAGCACGTAGTATATTTTAAAGATTTAATATATGTTTGAATCTTATTTTCCCAAGTAATGCATCATACTTATCTTTTGCGGTGTATCAGGTCTAACAATTTCTATTAACACGATCTTATGAACTTCAATTAACAGACTTCTCCAACTCAAATTCCTCATGGTGTACCACTTCTGAGACTCATGAAATCACGGATAGTAAAAGTGCTGCTTTCTGTGTTTGTCGGATAAGCATGAAATGTCCCCAAGATTGATGGGCTAGCTAAATAACAAACGTACACGATATCCACTTATGAACAAAATTCAACAACGGCTAACTTTTAGTCGTCAAACTGGGATATACTGCTTTTTTTACTAGCTCGCAGTATACTTTAATCCTCCTAGTGTTTTTCTCGACGAGGTAACTCGTCATTAGCAAAATTGACCAGATCTGGATGGACAAGATATCTCGTCATTAGTAGAAAACTGATCGGATCTTGATCTCGTCATAATAAAAAAATCGGAAATATCTCCAGGACGAGACAACTCGCTACAAGCAAAGTTGGTTTGATCTAGATGGACGAGATTTCTCGTCGAAACCCCTTGGAGGGTTAAAGAAGATATAATGTATGTTGAAATCCTATTTTCCGAAATAATATATCATACATCCTTTCGCAGTGTATCAGGTCTAACAATTTCTATTAACGCGATCTTTTGAACTGTAATCAACAGATTTCTCCAACTTAGAATTCCTTATGCTGTACCACATCTGAGTCTCATGAAATCGAACTGAAAAAGCGCTGCTTTCTGTGTTCGTCAGATAAGCATAAATGGGTCCTCTAGATTAATATGCTAGCTACATAACAAATATCAGAGGGAACAGTACACTCTGCTTTGAATCGAGTTTAAACAGCTGGATATGACCGAGGAAGGAAAAACTGATTGTTTATTGCTTGCGGAGAGTCTAGATTAAATCCATAAATTGAACCCTCTCCCTTAAGCAGTTTGCATTCTTATGAAAAATAAGTTCACCCTTAACTAAATTCATATATGACTGCGAGCAGAAGGAGGGTTTTATACATATTCATTTCATCGAAAGAAATAAAGACATTGTAAGAGGAGGAAGTAAAGTAAATTTCGGTTTATTTGGCTTGGAAGTCAGCGAAAGTTGTTTTACTTTTTCCATTTAAAAGAGCCGTACTAAAACATTGACCTCTTTTAGTGTGGCTATAATACAGGAAATCGGTGTTACTGCTTCTATCGGCTGCACGAAATTCAGCTGGAAGGTGTTTTATTTGATTGTAGGCGATCTAAATGTGGGAGAAAAGATCTTAAATGGATGTTTTTCGTTTTCAGTTGCTGGTTTACTATTCCATTTAGTTGTCTCGGTTGAAGGATGATTGGTCTCAGTTTTTGGAACCAGCTGATACAGAAGTTAGATTGTTAACTCTCCGAGTGATTTCGAAGAGATATTTCGTCCATCAAGACCTGGTCAGTTTTTCTATTGGCGAGATATCTCGTGCATCAAGACCTAGTCAGTTTTCTTCTAATGACGAAATATTTCATCGAGACAACCAACAAGAGGGTTAAAGGATAGGTTGATTTTGAAAATTCCAAGCAGATTGCTTTCTTTTGACAAAAAGAAAACAAATTTTTTGGTAAGGCTCATGTAGACAACCGGGTATATAAGCTATGTTACTTATTGATTAAATCCTAAAAAAGTATGAAGCTTGTTTTACATGAATTAATTTTAAGTCTCATCCTATATTTATTTATCGAATTCATGTAAACTCGTTGCTATTTACGCAAACTTGTGAAAAAGGAAATTCGACTATGGAAGGGATTTTCAGTGTAAAGAAATCGGAGGAAAAGTGGAGATTTTACTTTCCAAATCGGGGGCTTTCGTATGATACACATAGAGGGCATCTTCAATTTAGTAATTTATCACTTTGGCAACACTTTTTGGTGATTAATTTAATTGGTTTTGTCCAATAAACTAACACATATCAATTCAGAATTCATTTTTTGGAATTTTTACTGGCGAGGTGCTGATATAGTATTCGAGAAACAAGCTAAGTGACGTCTCGTTCGGAACACGTACAGGAAACACATTTCGAAGAAACACTAGCGTTCCTGCTACCGTTTAAGTTAGCAAAAATTGCCTTTCATAGTATTGAAACCCTTATACAAGTTGGATTTCCAGTATATAAAACATTTGCCTAGACAGTTGAGAATTAGGTTGTATAACCCTTAATAATACAGATAGGATAGTTTCTAAATAGGTGTTAATAGTATGAGAGGAATTTTCAGTGTAAAACAAACAAACCGGACGTTCTGCAAAGATTTTATTCCTGATGCCCAAATGCTTTCGCATGATACATATCGGGTTACCTTAAAATGCAGTTTATCACCGTTTTGGAAACCCTTGGCTTTTAATCTAATTGCTGCTGAACAATCAAATATCATAAATCAGTTCGGAATTCATTCGGTGTGATTTGTATTATCAAAATGCTTAAATCGTATTCGAAAAACAAGACAAGTGACGGCACGTTCAGAATGCGACCAGGAAACTTGCATCGCCGCTGAACTACTACCGCTACCTATATTTAGCTTGACAGAAAATGCTTCTCATTGAAGCCTTATGCAAAATAGTTATAACTTTTAAATAAAAGCCAGATGTTTTTAAAGAATATAAAACATTTGTCTACACAGCTGAGAATGCGGTTGTACATCAACCCTTAACGATACCATGGATGCAGTTTATCGTCATTTTGACGACTTTTGGTGTTAAATCTGATTGATGTCGACACAATCAAATTCCATACAACAATTCCGAATTCAATTTTGAAATTTTTACAGACGAAGTGCTGAAATCGTAATCGAAAAATAAGACAAGTGACATTACATTCAGAATATGTACAGGAGATTTGCATCGCAGCTGAAACATTACCGACACCTATATTTTGCTTTTTAGAAAATGCCTCCCATTGAAACCTTATGCAAGCAAGTTTAAACCTTAAATAAAAACCAGATGTTTCTTCAGAATATAAAAAAACATCTGTCTAGACAGCTGAGAATGAATTCCATAAACTCTTAAGAATCCATGAATATATTTTCTATTGGTGTTGTATATTTCTTTGGTGTTGAATCTGATTGATGTCGACACAATCAAATACCCATCGACCTTAAAATAAAATAGACGGAGCATGTGCCCGCAGCTTCATGTTATTTCTTCCAATTGCTCGGTTTGAAGACTTGTCACGTGGTTGTAGGTAAAATCATGAATCCTAAATTATTGATTGATTAAAATGATTATCCACCGTGATCAACAGCACTAGTCTGCGCTTCCATAGCCAATCGGCTAAGTCGATTCATGATTTACCCTTCACAGATCCTACGACAGCGACTCCACCCACATGATCCATTATTTCATTAGAAAGTCCATCAATTCGGAATTCAATTTTGGAATTCTACTGGCGAAGTGCTGAACTCGCAATCTGAAAAACAAGCACGGCGCATTTGGAAGACGTACCGGAAACACGAAACGACGGGGAGACACTACCGCCACCTACATTTAACTTCACGGAAAATGCCTTTCACAGTCAAACAATGCCAATCCTCCATCCAAATTCGCACAGCATTCAAGTCTACAGGCGCCAATCCTTTCCGTCCAAAGACGCTTTCTTCCTGAAGAAAATCGCTGAATGGTTCACTTGAGGCATTCTGAGTTCTCCCTTCCAGGCTATCGATCCTCAAGAAAGCAGGGGACGCCTTTGTTGAGAACTCATTAATGAAATACTTGCAGTCACTCCATTTAGTGCCATTTCCCATTTGCACCCATCTTAAATGTCCGCGCCTCTAATAGGTCAGGTGAAGACGGCTCACAGGAATGCAATATATAGCCTCCCCATGTATTCTAATCTTCGCTATAAATAATTGTCAGGATTTATTAGCACAGCGCATTTAAAACAATGGGGCGCCTAATAATAGTTGATTAAAACGCGTAACCTCGGATAAGAATTCAAACAAAATTATTTAGTTTGTTTTGGAGGGCTCGTTTTTCGATCAGGATTCAAACAGTTTCATTTCTTGAGGAAGTTATTGTTTTAAATGTGCATTGTGCTGATAAATATTGACAATTATTTGTACTGGAATACAAGGGGAGGATATATAAATAATTGTGAGGATTTCCTTGGATAAAGAGTGATCAAAATTGTTTGAATAGTTTTGCATAATCCACTTTTGATGAGAATTCGAACAACTTCATTTGGTGGGGAAGATCCATTTATGCTTCTTGGATACTATTTTTATTTGTAAATTCAATCAACTATTATTAAATTCCCCATCGTTGTAAATGTGTTATGCTAATAAATCCTGACAATTATTTATAGCAACGATTAGAATACATGAAGAGGATATATAAATAATTGTCAGGATTTATTAGCACAACGTTATTAAAGCAATGAAGAGCTTGGTAATAGTTGATTAAAACGCGTAACCTCGACTAAAGAATGCAAACAAAATTATTCAGTTTGTTCTGGAGGCCTCATTTTTCGATGATTAGGAGGGTAATACAGATTATAACTCTGCACCATACCCCTCTGCATTGTAATCTTTGAAAATAATTATAAGGATTTATTAGCACAACGCATTTAAAACAAAGGGTACCCAATAATAGTTTATTGGATTTACAAATAAAATCAACAACTAAAAAACTCCGAGAAAAAAATGGTTCTTCCCAACAAAAAAATTGGTCGATTCATCGAAAATTGAGCCCTGCAAAACAAAAAAAAAATAATTTTATTTGCACTCTTTAGCCTTCCTGGAAATTATTCGCACACCATCACTATTATAATCGTTACAAATAATTGTCAGTATTTATTAGCATAAAGCTATTAAAACAATGTAAAGCTTGATAATAGTTAATTAAAACGTGTAACCTCGCTAGGCTAAAATAATGCAAAGCTTGATAATAGTTGATTAAAACTAAAGCTTGATGATAGTTGATTAAAACGCGTAACCTCGCTCGGCTAAAACAATGTAAAGCTTGGTAATAGTTGAATAAAACGCGTAACCTCGGCTAAAGAGTGCAAACAAAATTATTGAGTTCGTTTCGTAGGGCTCATTTTTCGATGGGGAGCCGACCAATTTTATTTCTCAGAGAAGAGCCATTTTTGTCTCGCTGCTTCTTGGTTGCTGGTTTTATTTTTTATCCGTAATCTTCGTCGCAGCTCCGGGTGATAGTATTTGACAGGCCTTTCATGAAAATATCGCCTTTTGCAATATTCACTCGATTGCTTTTGCCACCTTTCCTTATTCATTTCCGAGCGCTAGTGTTTACCGTTTCAGACCTGAAAGCCATTTCCCTGCTCGGGTCGGTTTTGCAACCGGTTGATGATAAGACGGAAAGGGGAAGGAGACAGTCAGCGAAACTCATCATGGGATTATTGCTTTTTTAATTTAACAGAAACTGGGATACGGTTCTGGCTGTTATAGTGGGCTGGGTACATAAGAATCGCATCGTCCTGTTCCGGTTGTGGTTGTAGGAATGCGTTATTTCTCCTGCACACGTCCACAAGCGCAAACTTTACATTCTTGCATTTAAATTTGTGTAGTTTTCTGCTCATGTTTAACCCTTTGAGCGTCGCCAGGTTTGCGACATGTGTAGTGTTGCTTTTATCCCACAACATACATAACCCTCCAAGTGGTTTAGACTGGATTCTATTCTAAGGAAAGGTGGAATAGAATATCCCTAAAGGATTCTAATCTAAGGAAAGGACGATTATGGAATCTTTCCAAAGGATTCTATTCCATGGAAAGGACATCAATAGAATCTTTCTAAAGGTTAAAGAATCTATGAATTCTTTAGAAAGATGTGGTTATTTAGCCATTAAACTTTCTAGTGATTGTCTCGACGTAGTACCTCATCATTAGAAAAGCTGACCAAATCTTGATTTCGCCGTCATAAAAAAAGTCAGCAATTTCATAATGACGATATATCTCATAATAACGGGGGTATGTTCCTAGTGGGCTCGGTATATAAAAGTTGTAATGCCCTGTTCCTGCTGTGGCTGTAGAAATGCGTTATTCCTTCCTACGTCTGCATACAAACGCAAACATTCCATTGTTGGATTCAAATTTGTGTTTTTGCTCATGTTTAACCCTCTGAGCGTCGCGAGGTTTTCGAGAAGTGTAGTGTTACCTTTACCCCATAATACTCTTAACGAATAAATAAGCACAGTTTTCTAATGAATCCATAGAATCTTTATATTATAGAAAGATTTTATTGGCCCTTTCTTTGCAAAGATTGTATTTGTCCTTTCCTTAGATCAGAATCCTTTTTCTCTCATTTCCTCATAATAAAATAATTTGGAATTATAATATTTGCTCCTTTCCTTAGAATAGAATTCTTTGTAAAGATTTTATTGCTCATTTCTTTAAATAACCTAAAGAAGATTCTATCTTCTTTAGGTGGGGCATCACAACCCCGAGGTACAAGAGCGATCTTCCTTCCCTTTCATTTTTACCCTCACCTACCCTTCTTTCTGCTTTTTCTTCCTCCCTCATTGTGTTGCCTGTCTTGGTTTGGGGCAGCTTGGCTAAATATTGCCCTTATGTCGTAAAACCCTAAAATAACCAACCGTTATAATTGTTTTGAGCTGAAACTTTAAAAATACTTCTAAATTTGTCTCTGTATTGATAAGTAGTTGATTATTTTATCGATCCAAAAGCCTAATAATAAGTACAATCCAACTGGGATAGGTAGGTAGTTAATTAACGTCGCACCAGAGCAACACAACGGGCTATTTGCGACGATCCGGGGTCAATCCCGAGGAGAAAGATCCAAGGACAACGTCTCGTAATTTTGAACCATGGTCAGATGACGAGGTCAAAACCTGAGCTGGCATCCACTTTCCAAACTTCCACACCACGCCAACACAAGGACATTTGAGGCCATGACATATTTAACATGCTCTAGCCCCAGCGTACACGATGGTCTTTGACTGGACCGAATTTCGAACTCGCACCCCTTCGGATGCTAATCCGTTGCTCTTCCAACTGGGCGACCGCGGCCCCGAAATTCAACTGAAAAGTATCATTACAACTACAGAGTCAAAGTGAATGAGTGATCGATATACTTATTTTCAAACCCAACTTCACGCAGTCTACTTTTCACTGCCGAGCTTCTATTTCGGTTTTATGACGTATCCAGGAATTGAATGCACTACCTGGAACTGCACCGATTTATTATAGAACATCTATAAATATTACAGCCCCACTGCGTAAAGGCAAGGAATCGACGACTACAGAATGTTAAAGAAAGCTGCCATGAATAAAAGATCAGCTCGGGTTTCTTCTAGTTACTATATTTTGTCGAGCCTTGGTAAGAGACGAAAACGCACCGTGATTGATCAACGCCTATTCTCTATTGGGAATACCACAGGATTAGAGCCTTTGGCTCTTTTTGATGCCAGAAATCACTGACGAGCCTCAGCAAGTTTACTGTATTACGCAACAAGGAGACTGAGTACGAATCTTGACCACTCAAGAGATTACATGTCTGATTAACTGATTTACTACCAAGGACAGAGCTTATTGACCCACTCAAGAGGTAAATACTCACCACTGGGACATAACTCTCCGTTTCCAGACCGATTTTCGTCCGGAAACGCTCAAGACTGGGGTGGTTGTGGGAGTTGATTATACCTTTCATGGGATTCAATGGAACTAAATAGTCTTAGAGAAAGACTTTCCTTTTAAATCGCTTAGAGGCTGGATAAGTAAAACTTCTTAACCCAAAAGTAGCGACTGGGAAGATTTTCTTACGGTTAACTCCCAGTCTCCCTGTCACTCTTAAGTACTTAATTTAATTTCTATTCTTCATGTCTGGGTCTTGGATATTTATTTCCTTTGAAATTGGTAGCTTAACCATTCTGATACTTGTCTTGATGAGGTATCTGGTCATTAGCAAACTTGGCGAGATATCTAGTCATTAGCAGAATTGGTCAAATCCGGATGGACGATATATCTCTCATTAGCAAAATTGGCCAAATCTTGATGGAGGAGATATCTCATTAGCAAAATTGGTCAAATCTTGATGGAGGAGATATCTCATTAGCAAAATTGGTCAAATCTTGATGGAGGAGATATCTCATTAGCAAAATTGGCCAAATCTTGATGGACGAGATATCCCGTCAAAACCACTTGGAGGGTTAAATGTGTTGTTGTTTCTTCTCCCGCGTAGTTTGACAAGCTGGATCAAATCCGTGAATTTATGCATCATAAAAAGTCCAAGACAAGCATACAATTAAAATACAGATCCTTGCTGAACAGCCGCAGACAAGAAAGAGAATGGATGATGTTTAATGGCACAAGGTCCTGATCTGGCCAAGCTGTACCTACGAACAGCACACTTTTTAAATGTATTGTTTTGATTCAAAGTTTGTAAAATGGTGTTAGATTACGTGTCTGATTAACTGATTTGCTACCAAGGACAGAGCTTATTGACCGATTAAAGAGGACTCTAATGTAAGGAAAGGACCAATGGAATTTTTCTAAAGGTTGAAAGAATCCATTGAATTCTCTCAACGAATAGATGTGGTTATTTAGTACTTATGTGTATTGTGGGATAAAGGCAATATTACGCTACTCGGAAATCTTGTGATGCTCAAAGGGTTAACACTCCTGGTGGTTGTCTCGACGAGATATCTCATCATATAAGAAAATCTGACCAGATATTTATACACGAAATATCTCGTCATCAGAAAAAACTGTTCAGATCTTGATCTCGTCATTATAAAAAACCGGCAATATCTTGACGGGATATCTGGTCATTAGCAAAACTGATCAGATCTTGATGGACAAGGTATCTCGCAATTAGGAAAAACTGATCAGATCTTGATGGAAAAGGTATCTCGCAATTAGGAAAAACTGACCAGATATTGATGTCGCCATCAAAAAAAATCGGCTATTATCTTGATGACGAGATATCTCACCATTACCAAAATTGGTCAGATCTTGATGGACGAGATATCTCGTCGAAACTACTTGGAGAGTTAAGTAGTATGCATAGATATATACCATTACCATAACCTTCCACCCTAAATGAAATATTTCCCTTTCGATAGGCATGTCAGTATATAGTTCAATGACGCCTAGTGACATGTATTTGCTTTTAATTTATTTTCGTACACGAAACCCTTCTTCAATCACAGAAAAAATGAAACATCCAAGTAGTCAACCTACAGCCCCATTACAACTACTTTACTTGAGTTATGTAACAGATTTTCATCTTATGACACAAGAATATGTCATTCACTTTTTTAAATGCACTAACGTGACATAAGCGCTTAGAAAACCACTGCCCCATTCCTAGTTTTATACAAACGCATTAAGCTCTCAATTTGTGGTGTCATTTACTCCAAAAAACCTGTTTGGATACTGTACTTGCATCGAGGAAACAAGCCCTAAAAACATAACTTGATTTTATCTTCTGAACATCCTAATTAGCCACTGAGGAGAGGGAGCAATTACGCTGCTTAATCATGCAAAGCTAAATAGCCCTTTATGAAAATAAAATACCTCCCACTTTGGAAAGAATCAGAAAAATACATGTAGTCATCTGTATTGCTCTTAATTGGTCGTTATATGCATCAATCAGTGCGAAATCGTGACAGTAAATTATAACCGTTTCCTCCTAGCATGTTCTGACATGTGTAATACGATGTGTTATTATTCAGTTTTTAATTAATCTGGAGTTTTTATTTATGTTCGGTGGTTGGTATATTTGCTTTTATAATGCAAATTTGAGTTAGATTTTATGTGACGAGCTATTAGTTATATGGACTGTCATAATGGCAAGTGGTGATTTCGGTAGGAATGAATAGTGGATCAAATCAAATTGTCATATTTTGCGAATGCTACCTACCTTGCATACAAAAACTGGAGTAGTTATTTTTTGCTACACTATGGTCAATTTCCATGATAATACATAAGCTTTATACAACGCATAACAGTAAATACTTTACATTTAAAACGGTATATAATTTTAGGTACCACTTTAGATTTATATTACGATTCAACTGCTATTTATATATATAATCTGTTACATTCATGATTAGTGGTATATCTGTTATTCCTTAAACTGCAAACTTGTTTAATACAAAATTCTTAAGAATATTAAATGATGACCAGATACACGAATCAAGAATCTTAATTGATAAAGAAGCAATCAACAATTTGGGGATAAGTAGGTATTATCACGTTCAATGCCAATAGTTTTCTCTGTGTTGTTTTTAATCGGTTTTAGCAATAATGACCAATAGAATGCATGGCCTCTAACCAGTCTTAGTACTTTTGACTAATAGATTTGGGGCTTCTAATCAATTTTAGTATCTTTTACTAATGGAATTCATGGCTTCAAACCAGTTTTAGTATTTTTGGCCAGTAGAATACATGGCTTCTAAGAAGTTTTAGCAAAATTTACCAATGCTTTGCTGAACTGCTTCAAAAGTGGCTGAAAATAGCCTAGCTGAGTATCCCAACTACTGAAACGTCTCCAAGGCTTCACCTGGCGCAGTTTGTCAGCTTTTGGACCTTGCGCCATAAAACCCCAAAATCCAATCCAATTCAATCCAGGGCTTCACTTCTCAAAAAAGTTACAAATGTCATCCCTCTAGAAGGATTTTAAACATGCCATGTTGTCTATATCAAGATTAAACTATAGTCTATAAACTATAGTTTAACTTAACTTAAGTATAGACTTAAACAATATATATATAGTACGAACCTTTAAAAGTAGAATGTGCAACACTCCTTGAGAAATATTTAAGTATACGACACCATGTTGCTCGGTGGTAAAATACCACGTATCCAGAAACGCTAATCCTTTTGGAAAGAAAGCTTTAATTGGAATTTCACTAATGCTTTGCTGAACAGCTTCAAAAGTGGCTGAAAATAGCCTGGCTGAGCATCCCAATTACAGAAACGTCTCCAGGGCTTCGCTTCTCAAAAAAAATCTCCAAACCTCATCTCACAAGCGAGATCTTGGTTCAATATGCATGTTGCATTACCCTTTTGGGTGAATAGTCGCTCATCAAACTGGGCCTCATTTTCTACTAATCAAGCCTTTAATTTGTCGGTTGGAAGTAATTTGAATAAATTTCCTCCCATCGAGAAGCAACAACGCCTTTTAAGTACATCGTGCATTGGAAATAAATCTCTTTCTATCCCCGCAACGGCGCTATTGTCTCTTTCCTCCTTTAAACGAATTTCGGCACACAAAAAAGCAACTCGGGTTACGAAAATTTCATCAAATGAAAAAGAACTAAACTCGGGCAAAACGCTTCCCTCCTCAGTGCTTTATTGATCCGCGCTCCTGTATCTTATTGTGGTAATTTCCTGGAAGAAAACCCGCGTCTAAATCCCTAAACAAACAATACACCGGAATGTAAACGAAATTAGTGTTCGTCTAAAACCCACTAAGAAAAGGTGATCTTTTAAGTAACGAAGGAAGGAGAAAAAGGGGAAAGATCGAAAAGAACCTGACGAACAACTGAAAAGAAGCAAATAAGAAAGCGGTACGGTGGCCATCCAATCATTGTGGACAATCCCCTCTATCCCGGATGAGTTAGGGAAACCGAGGGGCACCTTTAACGAAATCCTTAAGAACTCGAAAGCTATAGATTTTATTCCTCATTTTATTGGGTTCGCTTTCCACCAAAGAAATGGGGTAAAAGTTCCGAGCCCCGTCCACGTCAACAAGCCTTTGTGCCCGGTTCCTGAAGCTTAATCAACCTTAGGCCCCAGAAACTATACTTTGGTAATGGGTCACAGTTGGCTTGAGATGAGAACAGGGATCGAATAACCGTGGGTCGTTGATTATCCAAGGGCCAGCGAAGCGATGAGTAGGTCTTTCCTCTTTAGTGTAGCATGTATCTCCCTAAGCACTCGACCGACCACTTACATTTATTACTTTTATGGCGACTGCACTTACCATTCGAAAAGGGTTTTCGGGGATTAGGGAAAGACGGCGTTTCGCTGTCCGCGATGCCCGATATGACGATAAAGCGTTATTGTTGCCATGATACCATAAGTGATCGTAAGGGAAAGTTCTTTCAGTCCATCGTATGACCGTCTTTTAAGGCAAGTGTCGATTGAATGATTTAAGTAAGTTGAAGTAAGTTAAATTTGAGACTCGTTTTCTTCCTCAGTAGGTTTATATTTCTTACTTTTATGGCGACTGCACTTACCATTCAAAAAGGGTTTTCGGAGATTAGGGAAAGACGGCGTGCCGTTGTCTGCCATGTCCGATGTAACGATAAAGCGCTATTGTTGCCATGATACCATAAGTGATCGTAAGAAGTTCTTTCAGTCCATCGTATGACCATCTTTTAAGGAAAGTGTCGATTGAATGATTTAAGTAAGTTGAAGTAAGTTAAATTTGAGACTCGTTTTCTTCCTCAGTAGAAGTTTTATACCTTTTACTCTTATGACGACTGTGTGTACTTACCATTTGAAAAGAGGTTTGGGAATCAGGGAAAGATAGGTTCGCCGTTCGCGATGCCCGACATGACGATAAAGCGTTATTGTTGCCATGCTACCATAAGTGATAGTAAGAGAAAGTTATTTCAGTCCATCGTATGACCATCTCTTAAGGCAAGTGTCGATTGGATGAATTACGTTTCAATGAAATTTGAGGTTCATTTTCTTAATTAGTAGAAATTTTACGTTTCTTATTTTTATGGCGACTGTGCGTGTGTGCACTTACCCTTCGAAAAGCGTTTTCGGGTATTAGGGAAAGGTCGGCGTTTCGCTGTCCACGATGCCCGATATGACGAAAAGCGTTGTTGTTGCCATGATACCATAAGTGATCGTAAGGAAAAGTTCTTTCAGTCCATCGTATGACCGTCTTTTAAGGTAAGTGTCGGTTGGATGAATTAAGTAAGTTGAATAGTTAAATTTAAAATTCGTTACCTTCCTTAGAAGTTTTACCCTTTTTTCTCTTATGTCGACTGGTGTACTTACCATTTGAAAAGAGGCTTGGGAATTAGGTAAAGACAGAGATTCGCTGCCCGCGATGTCAGATATGACGATAAAACGTTATTGTTGACATGATACCATAAATAATCGTAAAGGAAAGTTCTTTCAGTCCATCGTACGACAGTTTTTTAAGGCAAGTGTCAATTGGATGACTTAAGTAAGTGGAAGTAAAATTTGAGCTTCGTTTTCTTCCTTAGTAGAAATTTCCTTTTTTTTATTTTTATGGCAACTGCACTTACCATTCGAAAAGGGGTTTTCGGGGATTGGGGAAAGAAGGCGTTTCGCTGCCCATGATGCCCGTTATGACGATTAAGCGTTATTGTTGCCCTGATATCATAAGTGATTGTAATAAAAAATTCTTTCTGTCCATGGAATGGCCATCTTTTAAGGCAAGTATCGATAGGATGAATTAAGTTTAATGAAATTTGAGATTAGCTTTCTTCCTTAGAAGTTTTACATTTATTACTTTTATGGCGACTGTATTATTCGAAAAGGCTTTTGGGGGATAATGGAAAGATGGAATTTCGCTGTCCTCGATGTCCGGCATGACGATAAAGCGTTATTGTTGTCATACCATGAGTGATCGCAAGAGAAAAGATCTTGCAGTCCATCGTATGATCGTGTTTTAAGACAAGAATCGATGGGATGAATTTTTGAAAGGAAATTTGATTTCCGATTTCTTTCTTAAAAGTTTTATTTGAGAATTCTAAAAACGTCATTTCAAGCAAACTATTTCCACTACTTTCTATCTACTTTGGTACTGATGTGATAACTGCCGTACTTATGTCTACTCATTTTGCATGGCTCTAAAGATCATAATTTAAATCTTCCCCTAATGATTTACTTTCAAATTACCTTAAAAGCGATATTTTGAAATTTACTTGGCCAATAGACATCAGTGATACTAAGACAGGAATTCTTTGATGATAACAAGTTTCACAGGAATTTATGTAACAAGGCAAGAAGTTAATGCTGTAATCCTCCATTTTAAGGTCTAACAAGTAGTGTTCCAATCAGTAATACTAAAAGAGGAATTCTTTGATGATTACCAGTTGCGCAGAAATCTATATTACCAGACAACATATATCAACGCAATGATCCTCCTTTATTTTGTCCAGCAAGTAAGTAGTGTCTAAATAAACATCAATGCTATTAAGACAGGAAGTCTGGTGATAACTTCTACAGGAATCTATATTACAAGGCACAGATCTCAATGCTGATTCTCCATTTTATAGTCCACCAAATACAAAATGTCCCAATATGACATCAAATCAAATGATGGGTGGTATTTGCACATCGCCGTGTCAATACGCCCACTCCTTATTACTGAGGCTAAAATATCGATCCCAACTCATACCTTTAACAATGGGCAATATTAGTAATTGTTAAATTTAAGCGATCTCTCCAGTGCTTAATCCAGACAAGCACTTCATACCATCATGGGTACGGCAGTTGCTCAGATCGATCTAATGGCAGACCGCTTAAACATTCCACTCAACATAAATGAAAGTTTAATTTCGCTTTAATTCCCTTTTAATGAATTCCTACTGCTCCGCCATTGTGCCTTGCTCCCCGAAGAGTTTCAATTTTTCATAATACAAACAATTAGGTTCTGTACATTTGAACCCGATGTCAGTGAAGGAACCTGAGGGAGTCATCGATAGGAGGCCTTAGTTTGGAGACATTGACTGGACTTTAATACTTAAGTGCAAGAGGAAAATGATGTTTAAAGCTACAAAAGAGTGATACTAATTGGGGTTTGTTTATCTGAGCTGTCTTGTTGACAAAATTATTTTGCTATGAGCGAGGATGTGCAACATTTCTGCCAGGCAAGTCGAAAAAGCACTATCTCCAAGTCTGGTCTTTAAGAGTTAAAGATTGTTATATACTGTGTTGTAAGAATCTAATGCTTAATAGGCACTAGACGACAGTATGATTGATTACTTCAACTGTTGACTAAGTGCTTTGTTTTCTAGTGTTATAAAGACGTCGACTAGACAGTTGTTGAAGACATCGTGTATATGTATCTAATACTTCAAGACCCTAGATGACAGTACGACCACTTTAAGTGTTGATTGAGTGTGCTTTGTTTTTTAGTATAATAAAGGGTCAACTTGACGTGAGTTGCATACAGCGTATATATAATGATTTATACTTAACACTTACTTATTACTTAGAGAAACAATTTTATGACCATCCTGTATAAGTAGGTAAGATGGTAGAGTAAGATAAGTTCTTAGAATCTGCAGCAAATACATCGAATACTGAAACCCCAATTCGACAACATGTCTTCCGCTTCCTAACACGTTTAATTAAAGCAACTCATCAATGATCTCTACAAAAAAATTCGATGAGAGACCATTCAGGTTCCATTTAAACCGATTTTTACTCGTGCGGCTCCCGGATTCATTTACGCCCGAGTAAAAAGTATCTGCAAGCTTTAGGATATTGGTTATTCATTTACTTCAATTTTGATTTAAGTATGGTACTTGGGTAATCCCATAGAAGACTCCGAGCAGAGAAACGCATTTTATAGCCATATCATGTATAAGTAGGTAAGATGGTAGAATAAGAGGTATTCTCAGAAGCGGGAGCAATCACACCGAATGTTGAACCCCAATTCGACCAAATGTCTTCCGTTACCTCACACGTTTAGTTAAATCAATCCTTCAATGATCTCTGCAAAAAAACTTCTACAAGGACCCACACATGATCCCTATAAATCTCTCCCTCTACTCGGATTCATTTACTCTAGAGTAAAAAAAATTATCTACTAGCTTTAGGGTTATTCATGTATTTCAATTTCGATTGATGTACGCTACTTGGATACTACAGAAGATACTACCACAGAAGACTCCGAGTAGAGAATCTAATTTTATGACTATCCTGTACAAGTAGGTAAAATAGTAAAATAAAAGAGTTTTAGAAGTTTTAGCAACCACATAGACAAATGTTCTTCGGTATATTAACACGTTTAATTAATTCAACCCATCAATTACTTCTGCAAAAAGGTTCTACAAGGACCCACACAGGATCCCTTTAAATCTCTCCCTCTACTCGGATTCATTTACGCTAGCGTAAAAAAATTATCTGCAAGCTTTACGGTATTGGTAATTCATTTTTATTTCGATTTTGATTCAAGTACGCTACTTCGATAAAGCCACAGAAGACTCCGTGTAGGGAAACTATTTTAGGTCCATCTTGTATAAGCAGGTAAGATAGTAGAATAAGAGACAGTCTTAGTAGTGGCAGCAATCACACCGAATACTGAAAGACCAATTCGACAAATTGTCTTCAGTTTCCTAACACGTTTAATTAAGCCAACCCATCAATGATCTGAAAAAAGTTCTACAAGGAACCACACAGGATCCCTTTAAATCACTCCCTCTACTCGGATTCATTTACGCTAGCGTAAAAAAATTATCTGCAAGCTTTACGGTATTGGTTATTCATTTTTATTTCGATTTTGATTCAAGTACGCTACTTCGATAAAGCCACAGAAGACTCCGTGTAGGGAAACTATTTTAGGTCCATCTTGTATAAGCAGGTAAGATAGTAGAATAAGAGACAGTCTTAGTAGTGGCAGCAATCACACCGAATACTGAAAGACCAATTCGACAAATTGTCTTCAGTTTCCTAACACGTTTAATTAAGCCAACCCATCAATGATCTGAAAAAAGTTCTACAAGGAACCACACAGGATCCCTTTAAATCACTCCCTATACTCGGATTCATTTACGCTAGCGTAAAAAAATTATCTGCAAGCTTTACGGTATTGGTTATTCATTTTTATTTCGATTTTGATTCAAGTACGCTACTTCGATAAAGCCACAGAAGACTCCGTGTAGGGAAACTATTTTAGGTCCATCTTGTATAAGCAGGTAAGATAGTAGAATAAGAGACAGTCTTAGTAGTGGCAGCAATCACACCGAATACTGAAAGACCAATTCGACAAATTGTCTTCAGTTTCCTAACACGTTTAATTAAGCCAACCCATCAATGATCTGAAAAAAGTTCTACAAGGAACCACACAGGATCCCTTTAAATCACTCCCTCTACTCGGATTCATTTACGCTAGCGTAAAAAAATTATCTGCAAGCTTTACGGTATTGGTTATTCATTTTTATTTCGATTTTGATTCAAGTACGCTACTTCGATAAAGCCACAGAAGACTCCGTGTAGGGAAACTATTTTAGGTCCATCTTGTATAAGCAGGTAAGATAGTAGAATAAGAGACAGTCTTAGTAGTGGCAGCAATCACACCGAATACTGAAAGACCAATTCGACAAATTGTCTTCAGTTTCCTAACACGTTTAATTAAGCCAACCCATCAATGATCTGAAAAAAGTTCTACAAGGAACCACACAGGATCCCTTTAAATCACTCCCTCTACTCGGATTCATTTACGCTAGCGTAAAAAAATTATCTGCAAGCTTTACGGTATTGGTTATTCATTTTTATTTCGATTTTGATTCAAGTACGCTACTTCGATAAAGCCACAGAAGACTCCGTGTAGGGAAACTATTTTAGGTCCATCTTGTATAAGCAGGTAAGATAGTAGAATAAGAGACAGTCTTAGTAGTGGCAGCAATCACACCGAATACTGAAAGACCAATTCGACAAATTGTCTTCAGTTTCCTAACACGTTTAATTAAGCCAACCCATCAATGATCTGAAAAAAGTTCTACAAGGAACCACACAGGATCCCTTTAAATCACTCCCTCTACTCGGATTCATTTACGCTAGCGTAAAAAAATTATCTGCAAGCTTTACGGTATTGGTTATTCATTTTTATTTCGATTTTGATTCAAGTACGCTACTTCGATAAAGCCACAGAAGACTCCGTGTAGGGAAACTATTTTAGGTCCATCTTGTATAAGCAGGTAAGATAGTAGAATAAGAGACAGTCTTAGTAGTGGCAGCAATCACACCGAATACTGAAAGACCAATTCGACAAATTGTCTTCAGTTTCCTAACACGTTTAATTAAGCCAACCCATCAATGATCTGAAAAAAGTTCTACAAGGAACCACACAGGATCCCTTTAAATCACTCCCTCTACTCGGATTCATTTACGCTAGCGTAAAAAAATTATCTGCAAGCTTTACGGTATTGGTTATTCATTTTTATTTCGATTTTGATTCAAGTACGCTACTTCGATAAAGCCACAGAAGACTCCGTGTAGGGAAACTATTTTAGGTCCATCTTGTATAAGCAGGTAAGATAGTAGAATAAGAGACAGTCTTAGTAGTGGCAGCAATCACACCGAATACTGAAAGACCAATTCGACAAATTGTCTTCAGTTTCCTAACACGTTTAATTAAGCCAACCCATCAATGATCTGAAAAAAGTTCTACAAGGAACCACACAGGATCCCTTTAAATCACTCCCTCTACTCGGATTCATTTACGCTAGCGTAAAAAAATTATCTGCAAGCTTTACGGTATTGGTTATTCATTTTTATTTCGATTTTGATTCAAGTACGCTACTTCGATAAAGCCACAGAAGACTCCGTGTAGGGAAACTATTTTAGGTCCATCTTGTATAAGCAGGTAAGATAGTAGAATAAGAGACAGTCTTAGTAGTGGCAGCAATCACACCGAATACTGAAAGACCAATTCGACAAATTGTCTTCAGTTTCCTAACACGTTTAATTAAGCCAACCCATCAATGATCTGAAAAAAGTTCTACAAGGAACCACACAGGATCCCTTTAAATCACTCCCTCTACTCGGATTCATTTACGCTAGCGTAAAAAAATTATCTGCAAGCTTTACGGTATTGGTTATTCATTTTTATTTCGATTTTGATTCAAGTACGCTACTTCGATAAAGCCACAGAAGACTCCGTGTAGGGAAACTATTTTAGGTCCATCTTGTATAAGCAGGTAAGATAGTAGAATAAGAGACAGTCTTAGTAGTGGCAGCAATCACACCGAATACTGAAAGACCAATTCGACAAATTGTCTTCAGTTTCCTAACACGTTTAATTAAGCCAACCCATCAATGATCTGAAAAAAGTTCTACAAGGAACCACACAGGATCCCTTTAAATCACTCCCTCTACTCGGATTCATTTACGCTAGCGTAAAAAAATTATCTGCAAGCTTTACGGTATTGGTTATTCATTTTTATTTCGATTTTGATTCAAGTACGCTACTTCGATAAAGCCACAGAAGACTCCGTGTAGGGAAACTATTTTAGGTCCATCTTGTATAAGCAGGTAAGATAGTAGAATAAGAGACAGTCTTAGTAGTGGCAGCAATCACACCGAATACTGAAAGACCAATTCGACAAATTGTCTTCAGTTTCCTAACACGTTTAATTAAGCCAACCCATCAATGATCTGAAAAAAGTTCTACAAGGAACCACACAGGATCCCTTTAAATCACTCCCTCTACTCGGATTCATTTACGCTAGCGTAAAAAAATTATCTGCAAGCTTTACGGTATTGGTTATTCATTTTTATTTCGATTTTGATTCAAGTACGCTACTTCGATAAAGCCACAGAAGACTCCGTGTAGGGAAACTATTTTAGGTCCATCTTGTATAAGCAGGTAAGATAGTAGAATAAGAGACAGTCTTAGTAGTGGCAGCAATCACACCGAATACTGAAAGACCAATTCGACAAATTGTCTTCAGTTTCCTAACACGTTTAATTAAGCCAACCCATCAATGATCTGAAAAAAGTTCTACAAGGAACCACACAGGATCCCTTTAAATCACTCCCTCTACTCGGATTCATTTACGCTAGCGTAAAAAAATTATCTGCAAGCTTTACGGTATTGGTTATTCATTTTTATTTCGATTTTGATTCAAGTACGCTACTTCGATAAAGCCACAGAAGACTCCGTGTAGGGAAACTATTTTAGGTCCATCTTGTATAAGCAGGTAAGATAGTAGAATAAGAGACAGTCTTAGTAGTGGCAGCAATCACACCGAATACTGAAAGACCAATTCGACAAATTGTCTTCAGTTTCCTAACACGTTTAATTAAGCCAACCCATCAATGATCTGAAAAAAGTTCTACAAGGAACCACACAGGATCCCTTTAAATCACTCCCTCTACTCGGATTCATTTACGCTAGCGTAAAAAAATTATCTGCAAGCTTTACGGTATTGGTTATTCATTTTTATTTCGATTTTGATTCAAGTACGCTACTTCGATAAAGCCACAGAAGACTCCGTGTAGGGAAACTATTTTAGGTCCATCTTGTATAAGCAGGTAAGATAGTAGAATAAGAGACAGTCTTAGTAGTGGCAGCAATCACACCGAATACTGAAAGACCAATTCGACAAATTGTCTTCAGTTTCCTAACACGTTTAATTAAGCCAACCCATCAATGATCTGAAAAAAGTTCTACAAGGAACCACACAGGATCCCTTTAAATCACTCCCTCTACTCGGATTCATTTACGCTAGCGTAAAAAAATTATCTGCAAGCTTTACGGTATTGGTTATTCATTTTTATTTCGATTTTGATTCAAGTACGCTACTTCGATAAAGCCACAGAAGACTCCGTGTAGGGAAACTATTTTAGGTCCATCTTGTATAAGCAGGTAAGATAGTAGAATAAGAGACAGTCTTAGTAGTGGCAGCAATCACACCGAATACTGAAAGACCAATTCGACAAATTGTCTTCAGTTTCCTAACACGTTTAATTAAGCCAACCCATCAATGATCTGAAAAAAGTTCTACAAGGAACCACACAGGATCCCTTTAAATCACTCCCTCTACTCGGATTCATTTACGCTAGCGTAAAAAAATTATCTGCAAGCTTTACGGTATTGGTTATTCATTTTTATTTCGATTTTGATTCAAGTACGCTACTTCGATAAAGCCACAGAAGACTCCGTGTAGGGAAACTATTTTAGGTCCATCTTGTATAAGCAGGTAAGATAGTAGAATAAGAGACAGTCTTAGTAGTGGCAGCAATCACACCGAATACTGAAAGACCAATTCGACAAATTGTCTTCAGTTTCCTAACACGTTTAATTAAGCCAACCCATCAATGATCTGAAAAAAGTTCTACAAGGAACCACACAGGATCCCTTTAAATCACTCCCTCTACTCGGATTCATTTACGCTAGCGTAAAAAAATTATCTGCAAGCTTTACGGTATTGGTTATTCATTTTTATTTCGATTTTGATTCAAGTACGCTACTTCGATAAAGCCACAGAAGACTCCGTGTAGGGAAACTATTTTAGGTCCATCTTGTATAAGCAGGTAAGATAGTAGAATAAGAGACAGTCTTAGTAGTGGCAGCAATCACACCGAATACTGAAAGACCAATTCGACAAATTGTCTTCAGTTTCCTAACACGTTTAATTAAGCCAACCCATCAATGATCTGAAAAAAGTTCTACAAGGACCCACACAGGATCCCTTTAAATCTCTCCCTCTACTCGGATTCATTTACGCTAGCGTAAAAAAATTATCTGCAAGCTTTACGGTATTGGTTATTCATTTTTATTTCGATTTTGATTCAAGTACGCTACTTCGATAAAGCCACAGAAGACTCCGTATAGGGAAACTTATTTTAGGTCCATCCTGTATAAGCAGGTAAGATAGTAGAATAAGAGACAGTCTTAGTAGTGGCAGCAATCACACCGAATACTGAAAGCCCAATTCGACAATTTGTCTACAGTTTCCTAACACGTTTAATTAAGCCAACCCATCAATGATCTCTGAAAAAAGTTCTACAAGGAACCACACAGGATCCCTTTAAATCTCTCCCTCTACTCGGATTCATTTACGCTAGCGTAAAAAATTTATCTGCAAGCTTTAGGGTATTGGCTATTTCGTTTTTATTTCGATTTTGATTCAAGTACGCTACTTGGATAAAGCCACAGAAGACTCCGAGTAGAGAAACGTATTTTATAACCATCCTGTACAAGTAGGTAAGATGGTAGGATAAGAGGAATTTCCTTTTAATTAAAACCCAACCAGTTCCAGCAACCACCCAGGAATGTTAAACCCCGATTCGACAACATGTCCTCCATTCCGGAACACGTTCAATTAAATCAACCCCAGCAATGATCGCGACTACAAAATTTCAACAAGAACCGAATCAAGATCTCTTTTAATCTACCCACAACTCCGAGACATACGTGGGCGCCCGTAAAAGAATCTGCCCGACTATTGATTCAGGCGGAGGAGCGACACAGACACGAACTTTTGCTTGTCAATTGCAAATGAAAATCAATGAGTCGACTTAAATTCCCATTTAGGACTCGAAATGAAATAGCTTCCCTCTCCCCGGTGATTGCTTTTCCCCGGGTCCTCCTTGCATCACTCAGATTAGGACATTGATGCCGTACTATGGAAAAAACACCGCCTGTGGTTACTTTATGCTTAATTAATATTTAATTGAGTTTCGACTCTCTCGCGGAAGGGTGACTCCAGTTCCAAATCGCTCTTGGGTTTCGTTTCCCGTTTTTAATTGCATTTGGTTTTGTTGGGATTCAGGAGCCTTTTGAATTAGGATGCGGGGAAAAAGTGGGATTTATCTGGGGGAAGAGGAGCCTTTTGGGGCTAATTGTTTATGATAAATATTCCGAATCCTTTTTTTATCCAGAAAAGCACCATAATGTGGATCTGACGAGAGGACAGTCGACCTTGGGTTGCTTGGTTTTGGGCTTTATGACGCAACATATTTGGTCAAACACAAGACAGACAATATCAGGTAATTATGAAAAGAAAGGATGCAGAGAAGAGAAAGATCGCTTGGGCAATCTGGGGTCACGATCACCATGGTTACCAGAGGCAGTAAACCCCATGGAGAAAGAATAGATCACTAGGGAACCTCGGGTTCGTGAAAGGAGAAAAGGAGAAAGAGCCCGTTGTGTTCCTCGAGTGTGACGTTAAGGTGTATGTATACACTAGAAATCACGAAAATTGACCAAAATATCGATATATCTTTTAATAATTCAAAATATTGTCCAACCCCTTAGCTTTCAAACGATACCAAGATCTTGAAAATATTCGAAATAGTTTTCTTGTTATAAGGGTTTGGGATAGGTACTGTCACCTTAGACAAACACGTTTCCAAAACTTTAAACTCGATTTCTGAAGAACTATGTTTTTGCAATAGGATGCTTCTTTCCAACAGTGATAACTCAACAATGAATTGATCTATTATAATTACTTATGTGTCATTATAATCTATGTAATTCAGTGGATGTTTTGACCCTCAGTCAAATTTATTTGTTATGAAATGAATTTTTAGTTAATTTTTAAATCTTGAAATTCCTGAAAAAATCTTGATTTTTTTAGACTTCTTTCGTGAAAAAAATTGTAAAAATAACTTGTTCCCTCTAGCAGCTTGATGGAGGGTCAAAACATGAAGAATAATATTAGGAATAATTTCCAAAAGGAATTGTCTTTCTGAACACATTAGAATTTGAGATATCACTATTAAAAAAACATGCTAATTAGCTAATTATATCTAAATTAGATAATTAATGAGTAGCTCAATCAGGATTTTTCACACTAAAATGAGTTTAAGCACAAACCAATGACCTATTGGAAAAAAACTGGATTTTTAAAGTTAAAATTTAAAAAAATGTTCTAGTGTATACATACACCTTAATTAACTACCTACCTAAAGATGTGCCTCCAAGGAAAGTCGACATTGAGTCAGTCGATTTTTGACAATACGTGTATGTGCGTTAAAAGGCTGCCAAACGCAAGGGCATAATTTGCAATCGACCTGGATGTTCCTCCCATGCCAACTCCTTATCACCGTTATCGCTTTCTGCACCTAATGGTAGGTAGTTAACCCTCCTGGTGTTGTCTTGACGATGTATCGCATCATTAATTAAACTTGTTAGACCTCGATTGACAAGATATCTCGTTCATCAAGATGTCGTCTCTCATCATTAGAAGAAAACTGACCAGATATTGATTTCATCATTGTAAAACACCGGCAGTATCTTGATGACGAGATATCTCTTCTTTAGCAAAATTGTTCAGATCTTGATGGACGAGATATCTCGTCGAAACCGCTTGAAGGGTGGAGTAAGTTTTAACCGTCGTGGATGGCTGTCTCGACGAGTCATTAGAAAAATAACTGACCAGATCTTGATGGACGAGATATATCGTCATTAGAAAAAACTAAACACGTCTTGATCTCTTCATAAAAAATTATCAATATCTTGATGACGAGATATCTCGTCATTAACAAAAAACGTCGGATCTCAATGGACTAGACAATAGACATCTCGTGGAAACCACTAGAAATGTTAAGTATGAAATTTTTTATTTTAATAAAGTTTTATGTTTTTTTTTTCTTTTAGGGCCGCGGTAGCCCAGTTAAAAGAGTGACGGATTAGCAACCAAAGAGTTGCGAGTTCGAAACCAACCAAAAACCATACTTGGGGGCAAGTGCATGTTAAATCTGTCGTGGTCTCAAATGTCCTCACGTTGGCGTTGTGTGGAAGTTTTTTGAGAGTGGGGTGCCAGCTCAGGTGTGACCTCGTCATCTGACCGTGATTCAAAATTACGTGGTGTTGTCCTCGGATCTTGGGTTGATCCCGGACCGTCACCATTAGCCCGTTGTGTTGCTCCAGTGTGACGTTAATTAAATACCTACCTATCTGTTTTCTTTTAGAATTCATTCTTCGTCTTAAAAAGAAACGAAGATCAGAAAAGAGGTGAAATTATACATTAGTTACATTTTTGGTAAAGTTTTGATAACGAAAGGCCAAAACCTTAACCATAAACCAAATGGTATATTAAATAATGTACTAATTAAAATCTAAAATATCGGCCTGCAAATGCATATATCCCACACTATTTCACAGATTATCAACACCCGATGCACATTTAAATAACATATTTCCAAAGTTAATTCTCGAGAGAATTTATTAATGGTTTTAATAAACGAAAATTAGTTTAATTAATCCATGTAAGAAAATTGCTAAATAATCCATTAAGATAAAAAATTCACATGGTTCTCTTGAGTGGCGTTTCTGGCTTCATGTACTAAGTGTTTGTACGTGTAAATCAAAATTCAATCCTTAATTATACTAATGAACGTTAAATTATTAAGTGTAAACCATTATTTCGTCATAAAACATAAATATGTTGTTGTTAAATATGATACATTTTTCATTAATTGAGTTTCTGTCACGTACTTTAAGTGATTGTGTGCTAAATTTAGCTACTTTCCCTCAGTCAAGTTTCAGATTACACCAAATTTCGTTAATAACTCCCTAAGTCAACTAAGGGTCAGAAACTTTAAAAAAAATATTAATTTAGAGGCTGTTTCTAAAGCGAAAAATTTTGAACTAATAAAACTACTTATAACTTAATAAATCGCTTCTAGACGCTTGTATGAATCATGTTTTCGATACATATTAGGTGGCAATATACATATATTTTTGTCTACGTGGCAAAGATCCGAGGACATCACATAATTTTTAACCACGGTCAGATGATGAGATAATACCTGAGCTGGCACCCCACTCTCCAAACTTCCACACCACTCCAACGTGAGGCCCCACGACAGATCTAACGTGTACCAGCCCCCTTTGTAAACGAAGGTCTTTGGTTGGAATCGAACTCGCAAACATCCGGTTGGTAATCCGTTACTGTTCCAACGGGGCTACCGCAATCCGTATTCTTTTCTAAGAAAATGATCAATAGAATATTTTTATCCAAATGATTCTATTATAAGGATGGAAGCTATAGAATCTTTTCAAAGGATTCTGTTCCAAGGAAAGGATTAATAGAATCTTTCCAGGGGATTCTTTTCTGATGAGCATCAATATATATAATCTTTACAAATGATTCTATTCTTAGGAAAGAATAAAGAATCTTTCCAAGGGATTCTATTCTAAGAAGATGAGGAATAGAATATGGTCCCAAATTATTCTATTGCAAGAAAAGGACCAATAAATAGTTCCAAAGAAAGATTCGAGAAGGAAAGAACCAGCAGAATCATTTTAAATGTTAAAAATATCAATGGAATCTCAGGAAAGATGTGGTTATTTAGCCCTTAAGTGTGTTATGGGGTAAAAACAACACTACGCTACTCGCAAATCTCATGACGCTCGGAATGTTAAATCTATCAATCAGGAAGATTCATCTACACAATTCGTCACTTGCACTCACGAGTTTACACACTAACCGTATTGTTTCAAGAAATTAGCATAGCTTCCAAAATGAATGGAAGTCCACCTGTAATTGCTGTACATGCAAAGAATGGAGACCCAAAGAAAGGTTCTAGAAGGAAAGAACCGGCAGAATCATTTCAAATGTTAAAAGAATCAATATATTCTCAAGAAGTGGTTACTTAGACATTTAGTGTGTTATGGCGTAACCAATTAAGTGTGTTATGGGGTAAAAACAACACTAAACTACTCGCAAATCTCATGACACTCGGAATGTTAAATCTATCAATCAGGAAGATTCATCTACACAATTCGTCACTTGCACTCACGAGTTTACACACTAACCGTATTGTTTCAAGAAATTAGCATAGCTTCCAAAATGAATGGAAGTCCACCTGTAATTGCTGTATATGCAAAGAATGGAGACCCAAAGAAAGGTTCTAGAAGGAAAGAACCAGCAGAATCATTTCAAATGTTAAAAGAATCAATATATTCTCAAGAAGTGGTTACTTAGCCATTAAGTGTGTTATGGCGTAACCAATTTAAGTGTGTTATGGGGTAAAAACAACACTAAACTACTCGCAAATCTCATGACACTCGGAATGTTAAATCTATAAATCAGGAAGATTCATTTGTCACTTGGTCTCACGAGTTTACACAATAACCGTATTGTTTCAAGAAATTAGCATGGCTTCCAAAACGAATGGAAGTCCACCTGTAATTGCAGTACATGCATCACATCCTCACTTAGTGTTGAAGCAGTGACTGTGCCCTACATTATCCATTAATGCTTTAAAAAGAAATGAAAATTCTCGCTTCTTGTGGAGATAGAGGGAAATAAACGACTTTCTTGGGTTGCTTCCTAAACACCTTTCGCCATTTGGGAGCAAAAAGAGTCCGCGCTAATTATGAGGAATGATTTCTTGCACCTCCTTAAGCCCTTCGAATTTCTTAGCTAAAAATATTTAGGTGGGATACTTTCTGCAAGTAAACTCGGATTGATATGACAGAAAAATGTTAAGAGAATTGTTATAAATTGAGGCGCGTACTTTATCTCAGCAGCTTTTTGGACCGTGGCGGCGGAATTTTTTGTGGAGCTTGGTTACAGACCTATATTCTGGGAATAATGGTTTTGTGTCTCGCGCTAAAACATCGTTTTTTACTGCATCCAGAAATAATGGGAATCCATTAAAACTCCTGGTGGTTGTCCTGACGAGGTACCTCGTCATTAGCAAAACCATTGGCAGATCATGATGGACGAGATATCTCGTCATTATAAGGAAACTGACCAAATCTTGATCTCGTCATCATCAGAAAATCGACAATATTTTGATCACGATACCTCGTCATTAGCAAAATCATTGGCAGATCGTGATGGACGAGATATCTCGTCATTATAAGGAAGCTGACCAAATCTTGATCTCGTCATCATCAGAAAATCGGCAATAACTTGATGACGATACATCTTGTCAATAGCAGAATTGGTCGGATCTTGATACCTCGTCGAAATCAGTTGGGACCCCCATCAACCCAAATGGGACCCCCATTATCTTAAGTGATTAAAGTAGTGTAAAGAATCCAAATATTTCAACCTCTTTCGGACTTCCATTATCTTACAGTTGGGGTTACCCTCTCCCGAAAGAAGTATTCGAAAGAAAAAAAATGAAAAATGTGTAAAGCATCCAAAGTGTCCCATCCCATTCGGACCTGTATTATCTTACAGTTGGGGTTACCCCTTCCCTAAAAAGTGACTAAAAGAAAAAATTGAAAAAAGTAGTGTAAAGGATCAAAAGGCCTAACCCGTATTTTTGGACCTCCACTATCTTACATTTGGGGCTACCCCCTCCCTAAAATGTGATAGAAAGAAAAAGTGAAAAAGTAATGTAAAAGGTCGAACACGTGGTGCAGCTAATCTAATTCCTCAAGTGCTTTTTAGTAGACTGAAGTTGCATTGTCTTTCCACCTTCAGCTACATGTAAATAGCCCATCAATTAACTTGAAAGTAGGGACAGTGGTGCAAAAAATTTCATCAAGTGCTTTTTAGTAGACTGAAGTTGCATTGTCCTTCTACCATCTTCTACACATAAAGGGCACGTCAATTAATTTGCTACTTGGTACTGCGATTTTCATTCAAGTGCCTTTTAGTAGACAGGAGTTACATTGTCTTTCCACCTTCAGCTACATGTAAAGAGTCCGTCAATTAACTTGGTAGTAAGGACAGCGCTACAGCTAATCTAATTCATCAAGAGCATTTTAGTAGACTGAAGTTACATTGTCTTTCCACCTTAAGCTACATGTAAAGAGCCCGTAAATTAACTTTGATACCAGGGACAGCGCTACAAAGAATCTCATTCATCAAGTGTTGTTCAGTATACTGAAGTTGCATTGTCTTTCCACTCTCTACTACACGTAAAGGGTCCACCAATTAACTTTACATATAGTAGCAACAGCAGTACAGATGTGTTTGCAGCCTGAATTAATAATTCCGAAAGTTAAGCAATGTAGGTTAACTTTTATAGAAGGAAACGTTACTTATATCGGGTCCCCTTTTTCCCAATAATTAACTACTTCCGTCCTAAGTTGGTGCCACCAAAACCAAACATAGTACATATTAGTTAATGGAAATCCATAAACACAAAACCACGTATAAGTAGTGAAGATGCTAATGAAAGAATAGTTCCCTGAATATATGTCGGTATTTAAGGGCAACAAGGATTGAGATCGGTATTGATCACATTTGTTGGTTAACGCTGATTAAGTATATATAAAAGAAAACGTGGGTATTCCGTTACGATTCATTTTGATTTCTCATGTACTTAAGTAATTGTTACACAAAAACACGTAACAAACAATCGAAAGATCACTTTCCTGTACTGGAAGTTTTAATAAGCTAAATCAAAAGGAGGATTAAATTTATTTTTATAAATAAAAATTTCGAATAACGATTATTTTAAATTAATCCCGATGGAATTAGTGTACCGACGTGAAATTATTCAAAATGTCGATGTATTAATATTACATTCCTCACATCATTCTTAATCTGTTGTAGCAATTTTTAACAATGAATAAGATAAAGAATGAAATACGTACAATAAATATATCCAATATAAGTAGTTAATAGTTCGAAAAGGCAATCCACAAAACTCTAATTTTGTTTCCTCCTGTGTAGAAAAAGACCGATACTTTTTATCCCTTCCTTGAACTTCATGGCATTTTATTTGTCGTTCCATATGATGAGCTTCACTTATTCCGTTGCTTCGTTACCGATGCTAACACAAGCAGAGTGCCATAGAATCCAAATTTCTGTTAGGAAAAGCGAGACTCACACAAGAAGTTTTTCACACTGTCTACGACTTTTCTACGATTTATTTTTAATATTGTCCAACAGATTTAAATAATATACGATTTAAACATTTATGGCATGACGATATAAATTACGGACAATCTTATATAAAACACTATATTTAGTGTTATTCAATTAAATGCATGTGGATCTGCGCATGATTACAAATATAAAAGTAATGAACAACGAACGAGTCAAAAAGAAACGTCGGAATATTTCCCCAAATGAAAGATGACCTATTTAATAAAAGTAGTTACCAGTTGCAAAGACAATTAAAAAACTATCCTTTTGATTCCTCTCTCCCTTAGCAAGGACGATACTTTTCTCCCTTCCTTGCACTTCATGACATTTTATTTGCGGTTCCTTATGATGAGCATCACTTATTCCGTTGCTTCGTTACCGATGCAACGGAATGCTATCACAAGCAGAGTGCCAGAAAATCCAAACTTCTTTTAGGAAAAGACACGAGACACACACAGGAAGTTTTCATACTGTGTGCTTCTTTTTCTTTTACCTATTTCTTATATTGTCCAGCAAATTTAAAATAATATACGATTTAAACTTAAATGGCATGGCGACATAAATTGCGGACAATCGCATAAAACACTAAATTCAGTGCTCTTCAATTAACTGCATACGCGATCCGCGTATTAACACAAATATAAAATAATGAACAAAGGAGACCAAAGACGTCGCAATATTTCCCCAAATGAAAGACGACCTATTCAATAAAAGTAGTTACTAGTTGCAAAGGCAATCCAAAAAAGACCCCCTTTTGATTCCTCCTCCGTAGCAAGACCGATACTTTTTCTCCTTTCCTTGAACTTCATGGCATTTTATTTGCCGTTCCTTATGATGAACATCACTTATTCTGTGACTTCATTACTGATGCTAACACAAGCAGAATGCCAGAAATCCAAACTTCTTTCAGGAAAAGACACGAGACACACAAAGTTTTTTCACGACATGTACGTCTTTTTCTTCTATTTATTTCTTAAATTGTCTAACAGATAAATTACAGACACTCATATAAAACACTAAAAATATAAATGTATGCGCGATCTGCGTATGAACACAAATATAAAAATAACGAACAAAGGAGACAATAAAACATCGCAATATTTCCGAAATGAAAGAAGACCGTCACTATTCAATAAAAGTAGTTACCAGTTGCAAAGGCAATCTCAAAAAGGCCCCTTTTGATTCCTCCTCCGTAGCAAGACCGATACTTTTTCTCCCTTCCTTGAACTTCATGGCATTTTATTTGCCGTTCCTTATGATGAGCATCACTTATTCCGTTGCTTCGTTACCGATGCTAACACAAGCAGAGTGCCAGAAAATCCAAACTTCTTTCAGGAAAAGACACGAGACAGTGGAAGTTTTTTCACAGCATGTACGCCTTTTTTATCAGCTATGTTTCAGGATCGAAATCCGCATGCTCCCATGTGGGAAAGGGAATCTCCGGATGAAAAAATCTATACATAAATACGAAATATCACATAGAAAACAGAAACTTTCTTTTCCATGTTGACTTTCAAAAATGTAAAAGAAAATCAGCTCCTGCTGGAGATAGGCGACCCGAATTCTCAGATGGAAACGCAAAAGCCATTTACTTCCAGACAAATTTATATATTTTGAATTTTATTCATTTTAGATCCGGTTAGGGGGTTTTCACTTGAACGGTACATTCTTAAACAGCACTTTAAGTTCAAGAATCGAAGAAAACTGGAAAGCCTCTCCCTCTGCAAAACACACGGGCTTTCATGATGACATTTAAGCAGCATGCGAAGAATCCGTGGCATTATTTATTGAGAAAAACAAGATACTGTGGGGGAAGAAAAGTTTCGTGGATCAAATGGGAGATGGGCTCTGAAGCTGTTAGCTGCGGGGAAATATTTTTTAGAATATGAAATGCCTCACGGCTTTTTCTGCGCCGAATGCAAGTTGTGAAAAGAAATCGCGTTTATTTTTGGTTATCATCAGCCGGAAATACCTAAGGAAATTTAATGGAAATTTCCAAGAATCTGTCACAATTTATGGGAAAACATAATCGTGTTTATGAATAACACTTTTCCCTTCAACTACCAAACGAAAAGAAAACAATTTTTTTTCAGCTGTGTGGCAAAAACTTATTTCAATAACGCCGCTGGGTTGTTTGAGATTTAATGTGCTATGCTCATACTTGACCAAGCATTAACCCTCTCCAAGTGTGTTCCACGAGATACCTCGTCCATCAAGATCTGACCAATTTTGATAATGACGAGATATCTCGTTTTCAACATATTGCCGATTATTTCATGATGACAAGATCAAGATCTGTTCAGTTTTCTCCTAATAACGAGATATCTCGTCCATCAAGATCTGGTCAGTTTTATTCTAATAACGAGGTATCTCGTCCATCAACATCTGGTCAATTTTCTTCTAATGATGAGATATCTGATCTATGAAGATCTGGTCAGTTTTGGTAATGACGATATACCTCATCGAGACAACCACCAGGAGGGTTAACGCCTCTGATTTTATGACTAGGCATAGTGTCACTGTCTGTCTACCCACCCACTGCAATAGAGGTAGAGTTGACTTTAGCACATTAACCTGGGTGTACCTCTCATTTCTGAATCAGCAAAATCTTGTGTCAGACACAGAAGGTCGTGATCTAATGTCTCAAAACAAAAACTCTCAACTCTTTTTCTCGGATAGTAAAATCAGAGAATCTCTCTCATATTGTAACCCGACTCAGCACCTTAAATCAGAACTGTAATGGGTTAAATTTAGTTCTAAAAGTATAAATTACTATTCTTGTTAGATAATATTCTCTCCTTTACAGCATACATTTTTTGCCAATGAGAAATAACTTTGCACCGGTCAGTTCAATTACAGCGACCATCAGCACAATAGGAATTTGGAGTACATGAAAACGGAATGACTGTCCATCTCACTAATTGAGGTGGTTAAGATCTTCCTTACGTGAAAGATCCCTACCATTATAGTGGAGCTCCGACGAGAAGGCAGGCAACCTTGGGTCAGTCTAGTTTTGAATAGGTGTGAAAGTTCGTTAAGATGGGAGCTGCCATAAGAGCAAAAGCATGAATGGCGATATCCGAGGTTGATTTTCCCACCGGCCGAATCGTTACCATGCTATCGCTTATGGCACCAAGCGCTAAGTTTGGAACGCTTTACAGACGACAGTTGTAGAAACGCTTTGTTTACGTTACAACCTATCACCTTATTTAAAGAATATACTCGTCCAAAAAAAGGTAAGGCTACTGCCTTCAGACTATACTCCAACCAGAAAAGGTACCCCTGGTAAATAAACATACACAAAGGATAATTTTTCTTGTGGACCTTCCCCTTACAAATGATCTTTCTTTCTATTGTCCAAAATCCTGATCTTCGCTCTGTCACCCCCATTGAGTTTCCATAATATATCTCATCTACCCTCTTAATTTACCAACTGCATGCAAACAGTGATGTATTAGAAGAAATTCTTTTCTGGTCAGAAAGGATATAATTTTCAACAAATGTGTCCACGAATAAATTAAAATTTGATAGTCATGCGTCTCTAGGTATTGGAGGACTTCTCCATATTTTTTCAATATTCCCCTTACACAGATTAAATACTTACCCCTTAAGGATTTCCAATATAAAAAAGAACTCCAAATGCTTACCTAAAATAAAAAGAGCAAATTAATATACATATTAACATAATAAAATATCACTATCATATTATATTAATACAAGCATTTGGTCATGTTTATTCCTTAAATAAGGTGAACTTGCAAAATAGACATTGGCCCCTTTTCTACCAATGCACAGATATTTAGTCAAGGATCTAATTACAAGAGTTTTGCATAACTTCGCCAATGATAAAGAGTCTATTGTATTTTTATACCCGAAGTTACACCAGTAAGCACAAAATTATTGACTCTCTATGGGATGGATATGGGATATGTTCTAGACAAGAGTGGCATTAATTTGACATGTTTAACATACTCCACAGAAAGTTGTATGGCGTAAGATCCGATGACCTAGAATATCATACCATCGACTATCTTAAACAAAATTATACAAAAGAAATCTTCCGCTGGGCAGTTTCGATTTTCTCGAAAATTGTCATTTATTTTCAAAATCATTTGCTTAGAACAGAATCCTTTGGAATGATTCTTTATCTCCTTTCCTTAGAATAGAATCCTTTCGAATTATTCTACGGCTCCTTTCGTTGGAAGTGAATCCTTTGGAAAGATTCTGCCTTAGAATATAATCTTTTGGAAAGATTCAATTGGTCAAGGAAATCAAAATTGGTTAAAAGTCATCCAGGGAAGACTGCAGGTAGCAAGGTGTAAATATACGTGTGAACCCCTCAGAGGGGGTTAAATAGCGTCAGTCAGTTTGCCTCAACCTTAAGTTTAATCAAGAACCCAAAACGCATCAACTTTTTCAAACAGAAATACATTTTTGTTTAAAAGATTGGAATACGTTCTTATTTTGGGATACATTAGTTTCTACCCCCAATAAAAACCCTCAGTGACGAATAAAAGTTTCAAAGTATCCGACAGTTCGGTTTCAGTTTTTCCGTACCACAAAGACATGTGTTTCGCTCGTGCAAACTTCTTTTCTCTGCATTTTTTCTACGTGTTCCCTATATTTTGTACCGCGCGGTTCGCAGTTTTCCTCCATAAGCCCTCGATGTTCTTTTAGTTTCATTTCTGTATTTTTCGTCCGTGATTACAAACCTCCCCACCCCCATCAAATCTCTATATTTTCATTCTTGACAGTGCAATTTATTACTTACTTTTCTTCTGGACTTTTCCGTTCCCTTTCGAGAGCGATTATTATCCTTCATACAGGAACATAGCTCGGTCTAATTTTATTTCCTGTTCCCTCTTTTTCTCCTGCGCGTACTTGTTTTTTTCTTGGCGAAAAAAACGCTAAGCTCTTTATTTTGAAAAATATTTTGTTTTCGAAAGTCTTTTTTAAGCGCGTAGCATTACTTTGCGTCACTAAACACAAAAGAGAGACATTTTTCATTCTCAGTTGAGACTTTGCGTGTTTGGGAGCCAAGTCTGAAACACAATACTGGCATTGGAATAGTTTGCGTGTTTATTTACGGATCCTAGGAACGACCGGAAGGGATACGTAGACACAATATATGCAGAGACAGGTTCATAAATATGCGATTGGTTTCGACAATGAAAATTTTTCAATCAGAATCCATTTTAGATGAGAGAACTTGCATTACTTTGCGTCACTAAACACAAAGACATTTTTGTTCTCACTTGAGACTTTGCGTGTTTGGGTATCAAGTCTGGAATACAATACTGGCATCGGAATAGTTGGCGTGTTTATTTACGGAAAGGATATGCAGACAAAATATACGCAGGGACGGCTTCATAAATAAATACACATGAATATGCGATTGGTTTCGACAATGAAAACTTTCAGTCTATTTTAGATAAGAGAACTTGCATTACTTTGCATCACTAAACACAAAAGATACATTTTTCATTCTCAGTTGAGACTACATGCTTGGAAACTAAGACTGTGAAGCCAAACACAATACTGGCATCGGAATATATATTGGTTTCGATAATGACAATGTTTCAATCAGAGGGTATATTTAAGATAACTTTCTCTGTTCTTGTAATAGAAATTTTCTACTGGAATTCGGATATGCAAACGGATATGTAGACGAAATATACCTGAAAACCAATTTTCGTAAGTACCTGTTTCCACAAGGACAATTTTTCAGTCAAGAAATATACTTTAGATAAGAGAATTTTCTATATTATTTTACTTCGGATTCTTACTAAAATAAAAATGTGTATTCCTTACAATGATTTCAATACGCATAAATTTAAATTGTTTTACCTATAAGTGTTGTTTTTCATGTGTTTTATCTGAGAAACTAGACTTATGGAAAGAAGGAAAAATAAAAGATAACATGCCTTAATTAGCGTCTGTAAGTAATAAGAAAATACGCAGAACTTGCTCACCATTTATAACAGTTATCTAACCCTCTAAATATATATAATTAATGTCATTTCCTGTAATATATTTTTTCAAAAACATGTTATTTCGCCTAGAATACATTGTTATCTATGATTAACCAGATTATGAAGCACATGAATTTTCGAATAATTAATACTTTACGAAAAATTGCAATAGATAATATTTTCTTTCCTTGAAAGAATCGCTAAACATTTCAGATAAACATCAAAGATCATTTTTATATCCTAAAGACAGAAACAAGTATTCCCTAAGATTTTGTTAATTCCTTTAATGGTGAAAGAAAATCAAAACTAGATGTATCTAGGCTTATACCGAAACTACTTTCAAGCATACGGCAGCAAAGATCTAAGCTCTGAAGAGAGCTTTTCGGTTTTATTTATCCTTCAGTAAATCTAGAGAAAAAGAAAAACCTCCAGTGTCATATTTATAAGACTTCGGGAAAACTTCCTAAGTAATGCTGTTACAAAAACCAACAGCAACTGGAGTATATGTATAATACGAAAAGTACCGCCCATGTGTTCATTATGGTTGTTTCTAATTCCTAGTCCGTAATACGTTTACAAACACCAGGAGTAACCGAGGTATGTGTATAATGCGAAAGGCACCGATCCGCCATGTGTTTAGTATGGTTGTATTAAACCAATTATTCCTAGTCCGTAAGGCGTTTACAAAATCCAGGAGTAAACGAGGAATGTGTATAATTCGAAAAGCACCACCCCTACATGTGTTCATTATGGTTGAATCAAATCGATTATTCCTAGTCCGCAATGCGTTTACAAAAACTAGGAGTAACTGACGTATGAGTATAATACGAAAAGCACCGACCCGCCATGTGTTCATTATGATTGCATTAAACCGATTATTCCTAGTCCGTAATGCTTTACAAAAATCAGGAGTAACCTAGGTATGTGTATAATGCGAAAAGACTGACCCGTCATATATATCATGGTTGTACTAAAAAAATTATTCTTAGTCCGTAAGGCGTTTACAAGTTTACAAAAACCAGGAGTAACCGTGGTATGTGTATAATTCGAAACACACCATCCCGTCAGTTTTTGTCAATTCACAGTCCGTAATGCGTTTACAAAAACCAGGAGTAACCAAGCAAAAGGCACAGATCCGCCATGTGTTCATTATGGTTGTATTAAACCAACTATCCCTAGTCCGTAATGCGTTTACAAAAACCAGGTGTAACTGAGGTATGAGTACAGTACGAAAAGCACCGACTCGCCATTCTCCAAGTGCGTTACGAAAACCAGGATTAACCGAGGTTTACGTATAATACGAAAAGCACCGACCCATCATTATGATTGAATTAAAACGAAACGATTTTCTATCCCCTTTTGCAGAGTTGGGTTGGTTGGATTTTTGGAGCAAGGGCCATATTTGGAGCTTGTGAAGGATAAATACGAAAAAGGTTACTAGTAAATATCGAATTTCGGAACTCGAATCTACCTTTAACAGCTTACTTCGCGAATTTGAAACCGATTTTGGAAAACTTGCATGCACTTGTGAGTAAACAAACATTTACGGAAGGATATTTTGATCACTGCGCTGGCATTCCGTTTGCCGTGTATTTATAAAAGTGTGCTCGAAATAGCCAAAGGCGCAAAGCTACATGAGAGGAATTTTATGTCAATCTAAATAGGTGGCGGTGGTCCTTCTACGGCGATATGTGCTTCCTGTACGCCTTCCGACGTCACTTGGCTTGTTTTTGGAACACGAATTCAGCTTTGATAGTAAAAATCCCAAAGAATGAATTTCGAACTGATATGTGCTAGTTGATTGGGGGTTCAACTCCAATTAGATTAACCCTCTGATGGGGCAATTCTACCTTGAAACATGCAGTCTTCCTTGCATGATTTCTGACCATTTTTAATCTTCTTTACTAATATAATCTTTCGAAAGGTTCTATACTGAAAAAAGAACCAACCGAACATTTCGAAAGAATTTCATTCTAAGTCAGAAGCAACAGAATCTTTCCAACAGATTCTATTCTAAAGAAAGTAACAATAGACCCTTTCCGAAGTAGGATTCTTTTCCACAAAAGGGCATAACATATAAGGCAACCTATATTCGTATTTAACTCACTTAGAATCACGAGACTGACAAACAACACATGTAATGACTAAATAACATCTACTGGTTGAAAGAGTCTGGAAAGATTTTACATTACAAAATGTCCATTCTCATGCATGTCCAATGTTCATGCATGGAAGACTGCAAGTTGCAGTTCAGATATATACATGTGAACCCCTCAAATGGTTAACCTCCAAAAGATTAAACCCGAGCTTTCATACTTTATTTCGATTTTGGTATAAATTACTATTTATAAATTTAATAATATCACAGACCAAGTCTTGTTTTCGATTTGATTAGTTAAATTTTTGTAGTGAATCCACTATAATGGATTTTTCAGATCCATTTGCTAATTGAAGTTTATTTTAATTGAGCTGTATTTCCTTCATAATGCAAAACAAGTCCGAATTCAGTCAATTGGTAACTTTAAGAGGAAATTATTTAAACAGTTATCCATCAATTCTTCTGGTGGTTGTTTCGATGAAGTATCTCGGCATTAGCAAAACTGAACAGATCTTGATGGACGAGATATCTCGTCATTATAAAAGAACTGACCAGGTCTTGGTCTTGTCATCATAAGAAAATCGGCAATACCTTGATGACAAGATATCTTGTCATTGAAGCATAAATTAGTCAGATCTTGATGGGCGAGATACTTCATCGAAATTATTTGGAGGGTTAAGGGATAGATTTGATGAGGAAAAATCACACCTACCGCAAATGGGTAACTATAGGAGAAATAATAATAGAAGTGAACATTAGCGGAATAAGTGCACGGTATAAAAGTTAAAGCTAAATCCGACCACACTATGGAGCAGCGTGCGACAAAACATAGGACATGCGCATGCGTACTCCGTTTCTGTACAGAAAACAGGTCGGCGCATGCGTATTTCAGTCAATTTAGTGTCGCACGACTGATGTTGGACCAATGTGTGGCTTGCCTAAAAGTAACAAGAAATGAAACGCTAGTCTCTCGTAGAATTTATTAATGTTTATCGTACGGCAATAACAACATAAAATATAATTTCAAATACAAATGTTGTGATTAATAATAAGTATATAAGAAGCAGATCGTACAAATAACGCACCTCATTTTTATAAGCGTTTCTACATATAATCACAGAGTGAATGAGAAACTATTAAATAGATGGGACTTATACCAAAGAATGTTGAATACAATAGGTATGAAAGACCATGCACTCATAATGTACTTAATGTTTAGAAGCGTTCCTACATATTAACAGGGTGAACGGAAGCATGAAAGTAATCAGAATTGATTCATATGTTGAGCAATATGTATACAAAATCGCACATACAATGTACTTAATATTATAAGCGTTTCTACGCATAATCACTGTGTGAATGGGAGAAAATATGAAAGAAATGGGGATTGATATAAGGTAAGGAACTTTATAGCTTAAAAAGTTCAAAATATCACGTTTAAATTCCAAAATATTCGTTGGAAAGCAGTGAAAACATGTCCTACTCATAATGGCGATGAAAACATGTCCTACTCATAATGGCGATAATCTTTATGTTCGTGAAAAGTATTTTTAATGTGCAGAATTGCGTATATTTTACAAATATTACTCAAGAAAGTATCAATAAACAACTTTTATCGATAAAAGTCGAAATTTAAAATTGTATTAGATGGCTTAATATTATGTTTTGGCGGAAAGGAAATCGAATTCATGATGTTAAAAAATAGATACAAATAATTTGAAACAGTAATCCAATATTCCAAAAATAGTTCATAGCAAAAATTATTGAGTAGCTGAGCGTAATTGATATTTCTCTTATGCATGTGTTTGAAATTTTAACGTACATTTTACTTAACGCACACAAGCATATCTAAAAGGAAATTGGATTCTAAATCTAAAATCACTTTATATAACTCAAAACACTTGCTTTTTTATTCAAAATACCTAATCTAATATTTACTGCACTTGTTTTTACTCTTAAAATTTTGCGATGCAATTTACGCGTACTTTTTAAAGGAACACACTAATTCAAGTGTCTTCTAAGTAAAGTAGTTTAAACCAATAAGGTAGAGACGAGTTTTTAAGTGCAAAAGGGACTGTTAAAATCTGAAATATTGTCTTTTAAAATTAAATTTTCTCAGTACTCAGACACGGTGTCTTTGATCCACGTTCCCAGTGAATAAAACTATAATTTTTTATTTGCATTGAAAATTCAGTGTTACTGTGACGTAAAAAAATGAAAATTTGATGACAATGATTTGGGGTGTTAAGTTTGCAAATCTAAAAGTAATGCATCAAATATATCTTTTATTTTAATGATGATGTAAGTTTCGTATATCAATTTGATGTTAATGATTATATAAATGTAGTATATCAATTTGATGCTAATGATTTGATGCAAATTTGGGGTATATCATTTTGATGTTAATGACTAGGTAAATTGGTTCATTAATTTATGTAAATGTTGTGTAAATTTATCTATAAATATGAATTTCATAATGATGCAAATTTGGAAAATCAATTTGATATTAATAACTTGATGCAATTTTGTTACATCAATTTAATGTTCATGATTCAATGTAAAGTTGGTACATAAATTTGATGTTGGCTTGATGCAAATTTGGTTTATCATATTGATGTTAATGATTTCATATCAATCTGGTACATCAATCTAATGTTAATGATTATGTAAATTTAGTATATCATTTTGCTGTTAATGACTTGATGTAAATTTGGTGTATCAATGTGATGTTAATAATTATGTAAATTTGATACAACAATTTGATGTAAATTCCGCAAATCAACTTGATGTTTATGATGAAGTAAATTTGGTACATGAATTTTTGCTAATGATGATGTAAATATGGTACATGATCTTTATTTTAACGATGGAATTAAAATGAAGGATTGAAAATACAAATAAAGAAATATGAAAGCTTTTTCATGAAAGCCTATTGAATCAAAATTTTATAGAGGATCTAAATCAAGTTTTTATAAGACAATGTATTTTCGATAAACCCAGAGCTATATCAATGTTTCTTCTAAGTCTTTTGTGCCATAGTGATATAAATGTATGTGTAATTTATATTTTAAGAAAGAATTTTGTAGCTTTGGATTTATTTTTTATCTTTCTTTTGTTCTGTAAGACTTTCATCCCTGTAGCACAGCAAAGGATTATTCTCTGAGGTATAATTTTCCACAAGAGGATTTCGTTACCCAAACAATCTGCTTGTCGGTTTTAGCGATAAAAATGTCTGATTCAACTTTCGCTAAATTTTCATTCATCTTTTAATAGTAACATTTTTACTGCTTTAGTGTTGTTAAATTTCTTAGAGTTGTATTCCATTTACTAATCATGCACCTCACTGTTCACTAATATCAACATCTCCATTGCGTTAATTATCATTAATCGAATTAATTATTTTCTTTTAAAACAAAAAAAAGTTAATTTTAAATGGAATTATTAATCCCCTGTTCGGATAAAGAAAAAATAACCCTCCTGGTGGTTGTTTCGACGAGATATCTCGTCATTAGCAAAATTGGTCACATATTTATGGTCCAGATATCTCGACGTTACAATAAAAATGACCTGATCTTGCTCTCGTCATCATGATAAAATCGGCAAGATACATGGAGATGACGAGATATCTCGTCATTAGCAAAATTGGTCGGATCTTGGTGGACGCGATATCTCGTCGAAACCACTTGGAATGTTAAAATAAGGTTTGATTCCTCATCAAGATAGATCGAGAAACTAAGCATTATTCATTTTTTAAATTTAAAAATGCAATATCTTCTCCACCAATAAGCCAAAAAATGCATGCTTTGTATAATATCCGAATGCGATTTAATGAATTCAATGTAATTTCGTACGTGATTTCAAATCTAGTAATGCATAAGCCTCACATGAAATCTGAACCATCAAGAAAGAAATAAAATAAGTTTATGCCCTCAGCAGTCATTCCCTGAAAATTGACTTAAAACGTGATACTTCACTCCTGTGAAATACATCAGAGGCACGAAAGAAGAATTAGCGATTGTTGAGCGTGCGCCTTAAGCTCTTTTTATGAATGACTAGGCTCGGTACTAGAGACTAGACAGCCTCTGCAGAATAATTTAGCATTCCAACGTTGGAAACCTTGTTAACCGCGCAATATTAGTATCGCCAACGATGCTTGAGTAACATTGCTTTGGAAAGAAATTAAAATTGAAATACGTGACTCCCGTTCTAATTTTCTTGGTAAAGGAATTTCGATCGTAAAAAAAGTTTTATGGGTAACGGTGAACGTAAAAGGTGTTTGAATTTTTGGAAAACGCAATACGTGACTGTTTACGGATGAGCTGGGATAGAGTGAATCCATCGAAATAAGAAAGAAAGTAGGAATTTATACTCATAGGTGAAATGAACAGAAAATATATCGACTAAGCTATGTGAGCTCATATAAGTTAAATATAAATTATTAGAAGAGAGAAACAGTCGAGTTTCACACAATACCTAACAGTTTACAAAAGAACTGTGATAGAGTTAATTCATCGCAATAGAAAACAAGCAGAAATTTATACCCAGTGGTGAAATTAATAGCAAATGTATCGACAGGTCTCATCTCAATTAAAATAGAGTTGCGAATCACATAATACGTGACGGTTAACAGAAGAGCTGGGATAGAGTGAATTCATCGAAATATGAAAACAAGTAGGAACTATTGGTGAAATAAACAGCAAATGTATCGACAGGCCTGAACTCATATAAATCATTTAGAGAAACAGTTGTGAATCACAGAATACGTGACAGTTTACAAAAAGAGCTGGGATAGAGTAAATTCATCTAAATAAATATGAAAACAAGTAAATTCATACCCACTATCGAAATAAACAGCAAATATAACGACAGGTCTGAACTCATATTTATTAAAATAGAATTCATTTAAATAGAGGAATAGTTGTGAATCACACAATATGTGACGTTTACAGAAGAGCTTGGATAGAGTGAATTCATCGAAGTATCAAAACAAAAAGGAATTGATACCCACTGGCAAAATAAATATCAGATGAACAGCAGGTCTGAAATCATACAATCCAAATAAAGATAATAGTTTCGAATCACACAATACGTGACATTTTATAGAAGAGCTGGGATAGAGTGAATTCATCGAAATATGAAAACAAGAAGGAACTATTGGTGAAATAAACAGCAAATGTATCGACAGGCCTGAACTCATATAATTCATTTAGAGAAACAGTTGTGAATCACAGAATACGTGACAGTTTACAAAAAGAGCTGGGATAGAGTAAATTCATCTAAATAAATATGAAAACAAGTAAATTTATACCCACTATCGAAATAAACAGCAAATATACCGACAGGTCTGAACTCATATTTATTAAAATAGAATTCATTTAAATAGAGGAATAGTTGTGAATCACACAATATGTGACGTTTACAGAAGAGCTTGGATACATTGAATTCATCGAAATATCAAAACAAAAAGGAATTGATACCCACTGGCAAAATAAATATCAGATGAACAGCAGGTCTGAAATCATACAATCCAAATAAAGATAATAGTTTCGAATCACACAATACGTGACATTTTATAGAAGAGCTGGGATAGAGTGAATTCATCGAAATATGAAAACAAGAAGGAACTATTGGTGAAATAAACAGCAAATGTATCGACAGGCCTGAACTCATATAATTCATTTAGAGAAACAGTTGTGAATCACAGAATACGTGACAGTTTACAAAAAGAGCTGGGATAGAGTAAATTCATCTAAATAAATATGAAAACAAGTAAATTTATACCCACTATCGAAATAAACAGCAAATATACCGACAGGTCTGAACTCATATTTATTAAAATAGAATTCATTTAAATAGAGGAATAGTTGTGAATCACACAATATGTGACGTTTACAGAAGAGCTTGGATACATTGAATTCATCGAAATATCAAAACAAGTAGGAATTGATATCCAATGGCAAAATAAATATCAAATGAACAGCAGGTCTGAAATCATAGAATCCAAATAAAGATAATAGTTTCGAATCACACAATACGTGACATTTTACAGAAGAGCTGGGATAGAGTGAATTCATCGAAATATGAAAACAAGAAGGAACTATTGGTGAAATAAACAGCAAATGTATCGACAGGCCTGAACTCATATAATTCATTTAGAGAAACAGTTGTGAATCACAGAATACGTGACAGTTTACAAAAAGAGCTGGGATAGAGTAAATTCATCTAAATAAATATGAAAACAAGTAAATTTATACCCACTATCGAAATAAACAGCAAATATACCGACAGGTCTGAACTCATATTTATTAAAATAGAATTCATTTAAATAGAGGAATAGTTGTGAATCACACAATATGTGACGTTTACAGAAGAGCTTGGATAGAGTGAATTCATCGAAGTATCAAAACAAGTAGGAATTGATATCCAATGGCAAAATAAATATCAGATGAACAGCAGGTCTGAAATCATACAATCCAAATAAAGATAATAGTTTCGAATCACACAATACGTGACATTTTATAGAAGAGCTGGGATAGAGTGAATTCATCGAAATATGAAAACAAGAAGGAACTATTGGTGAAATAAACAGCAAATGTATCGACAGGCCTGAACTCATATAATTCATTTAGAGAAACAGTTGTGAATCACAGAATACGTGACAGTTTACAAAAAGAGCTGGGATAGAGTAAATTCATCTAAATAAATATGAAAACAAGTAAATTTATACCCACTATCGAAATAAACAGCAAATATACCGACAGGTCTGAACTCATATTTATTAAAATAGAATTCATTTAAATAGAGGAATAGTTGTGAATCACACAATATGTGACGTTTACAGAAGAGCTTGGATAGAGTGAATTCATCGAAGTATCAAAACAAAAAGGAATTGATACCCACTGGCAAAATAAATATCAGATGAACAGCAGGTCTGAAATCATACAATCCAAATAAAGATAATAGTTTCGAATCACACAATACGTGACATTTTATAGAAGAGCTGGGATAGAGTGAATTCATCGAAATATGAAAACAAGAAGGAACTATTGGTGAAATAAACAGCAAATGTATCGACAGGCCTGAACTCATATAATTCATTTAGAGAAACAGTTGTGAATCACAGAATACGTGACAGTTTACAAAAAGAGCTGGGATAGAGTAAATTCATCTAAATAAATATGAAAACAAGTAAATTTATACCCACTATCGAAATAAACAGCAAATATACCGACAGGTCTGAACTCATATTTATTAAAATAGAATTCATTTAAATAGAGGAATAGTTGTGAATCACACAATATGTGACGTTTACAGAAGAGCTTGGATAGAGTGAATTCATCGAAGTATCAAAACAAGTAGGAATTGATATCCAATGGCAAAATAAATATCAGATGAACAGCAGGTCTGAAATCATACAATCCAAATAAAGATAATAGTTTCGAATCACACAATACGTGACATTTTATAGAAGAGCTGGGATAGAGTGAATTCATCGAAATATGAAAACAAGAAGGAACTATTGGTGAAATAAACAGCAAATGTATCGACAGGCCTGAACTCATATAATTCATTTAGAGAAACAGTTGTGAATCACAGAATACGTGACAGTTTACAAAAAGAGCTGGGATAGAGTAAATTCATCTAAATAAATATGAAAACAAGTAAATTTATACCCACTATCGAAATAAACAGCAAATATACCGACAGGTCTGAACTCATATTTATTAAAATAGAATTCATTTAAATAGAGGAATAGTTGTGAATCACACAATATGTGACGTTTACAGAAGAGCTTGGATACATTGAATTCATCGAAATATCAAAACAAGTAGGAATTGATATCCAATGGCAAAATAAATATCAAATGAACAGCAGGTCTGAAATCATAGAATCCAAATAAAGATAATAGTTTCGAATCACACAATACGTGACATTTTACAGAAGAGCTGGGATAGAGTCGATTCCGACTTGTTTTCATATTTCATCGCAATACGTGACAGTTTATATAAAAGCTGGGATAGAGTGTATTCATCGAAATATCGAAACGAGTAGAAATTTATACCCATTAGCGAAATGAACGGTAAATGTATAGACAGATCTGAACTCATATAATTCAAATAAAGAAACAGTTCCGAATCACACAATACGTGACAGTTTACAGAAAATCTTGGATAGAATGAATTCATCGAGGTATCGAAACAAGTAGGAATTTATACCCATTAGGCGTAATGAACAGAAACTGATCGACTAGGCTGTCTGAACTCATATAATTCAAGTAGGAATCATTGAAATAAATAATCTGAGGAATCATACGCGTGAAGATTTACAGAAGATCGGGGAAAGAGCGAATTCATCGAATGGCCAAACAAATAGGAATTTATCCCTATTGTTGAAACGAATGTATTATCAAAGCTATCTGTACTCATATATTAAAATAGAAATCATTGGTTAGAGAAACAGTGTTAAATTACAATACATGACAGATTACAGAAGAGATGGATTAATGAATTCATTGAAGTATCGAAACAAGTAGAATTAATGTCTATCGGTGAAATAAATAAGTGTATCTACAGTTATCTCATATCATACCATTAAAATAGAAATCATTCAATTGCAGAAACAGTGGCAAATCACTACAAAACCTAAAATTTTACAGAACTGTGATAGAGTGAATTCAATGAAACACCAAAACAAGTTTAAATTTACAGTCATTGGTGAAACAAACAAATGTATCGACATGGTTATCTGAATACATATAATTCAAATACAAATCATTCAAACAGAAAAACTGTTTTGAAATAAACAATAAAACGAGATCACATTTACAAAAGCAATTGTAACTCATAAATTCTACGTTCCCGAGTAGAATTACATAAAAAAGTTCCATGAAATATAAAAAATAAATTAAAATGAATAACAGCATACACGCAAACGGAATAAATTAAAAGACGGTATGAATATCAGTCTACATTGTTGTGTGAATCTGTTTCTTCTATACTTTTTAAAGGTGCCCTCTGAATAAGAAAAGTAATTAAAATGGGAAACGTTAAAAACCAGATAAAAGTTTGCAATCGGAATTTCGAAAAATTTATAATCCTTCACTACAGAACGAATGAAGGAAAGAGACACGCTTGTAAAATTTAATCAAGAAAATATTTATTTCATCTTATTTACTTTCATTTTATTAAAACAGATCCAGAAAACTTAATTGAGCGTTATCTAGAGACAATTTCTCATTAAATGGGTGGATTTTTTTAGATGATTATTTCTTGGAGTAAATGAATTTCGCTACTAAAGTACGCTGAAGCGATAAAATAACAAATACGTACATCAATTCGTAGGATTTTTGAAAATTAATTACACGTTGTTATTTATTTTATAAATTATAATCGTAAAACTTAGTTTTTAATTATATAATTGAAGATGGTAGTTTTGGCTAAACAATTATGAATAGCAAAATATTTAGTTGGTAGGTAGTTAATTAACGTCACACTGGAGCAACAAAATGGGCAATTGGCGACGGTCTTGGCTCAATCCCCACGTGAAAGATCCGACATCTCGTAATTTTGAACCACGGTCAGATAACAACACCTGAGCTGGCACCCCACTCTCCAAACTTCTACACCACACCAATGTGAGGACATTTGAGGCCACGACATTCAACATGTACCAGCAAGATTCGAACTCGGAACCCCCCGGTTGCTAGTCCGTTACTCTTCCAAATGGTCTACCGCGACCCTAGTTGTATATGTATTGATTATAATAGTAAATTATTTGGGCAAATTACTTATATTAGTAAAATGCGAGTTTTTGCTAAAATATCATTTATAAAATGCGGGCCTGTATGTTGATAAAATATGCTTAAAAGTTAAGTTTTGATAAGAAAACTTCTTGTAAACCCTAAAAGTGGTTGACTCGACGAGTTATCTCGTCCTTAGCAAAACTTACCATATCTTGATGGACGAGTTATCCCGTCATTAGAAGAAAACTGAGCAGATCTTGATGGACGAGCTATCCCGTCATTAGAAGAAAACTGAGCAGATCTTGATTTCGTCATCATTAAAAAAATCGGCAATATCTTGATGACGAGATATCTCGTTATTAGCAAAATTGGTCAGATCTTGGTGGACGAGATAACTCGTCAAAACCACGTGGAGGATTAAATTCAATCAAGACACCAAGAAATTGACATTCTGTTTTTACGGGAGAAGCAATATATTTTTTTGCTTTCTTCCTTCTCAAAAATCTTAAAAATTCTTGTGTGCAAAAACATTCAGACAATTTGCATGTTATTGGTTTTATTAGAACCTTTTGTAGTTTAACTTTGAAGGGTGCGGTTCAAATTAAAGTGACATAAAAACAATCTTCAATTTTTCTTTTTTTTAATGCTTTTTAACTTTTTCATACACTTTCATATTAAAAATTATTTTCAGAAAAAATACAAGTCTATTCGTTTTCAAAACGCTAACAAAAGATCAAATTATTAATCCTCTGAGCTTTGCGATATTTCCTAGTAGTGTAGTATTGCTTTTATCCCATGAAATACAGAATGATTATATAGCCACATCTATATTTTTGTTTGAAAAAATCCTTAAATCCTTTAACCTTTAGACTCTATTTGTCCTTTCCTTAGAATAGCATCTTTAGGGACAATTGGTCTATTGTGTATTGGTCTTATTCATGTAATAGAATTCATGTAATAGAAATTGGAACGATTCTGATGGTTCTTTCCTTAGAATAGAATCATTTGGATATATATTTATTTCTTTTTCCTTAAAATAGAATCCTTTAGAAATATTCTATTCCCCATTCTTTAGAATGGAATCCTTTGGAAAGATTGCATTGCACATTTCCTCCGAATGGAATCCTTTGGAAACATTTTATCGATCAAGAAGATTAAAATTTGTTATGTCATGCAGGGAAGACTACAGGTTACCGAACGTAGGTATGGGCCCCTAAGAGATTAAGGAGGACCCGCACACTCAACATATGTAGTACAATATTATTTTTAAAAACACACTACCTATAAGATATACAGTATTATTTTTAAAACCCACTACATCTATAAGGGTCGAAATTATTTTAAAAAACACTCTACCTATAAGACACTAGGTTCAATATTATTTTTAAAAACACATAAGGCAGTATTATTTTCCAAAACAACTGTTCACAAAAGTTACTTTTACTTTCCTAAAAAAGCTTAATTATCCATCTTTAGAAAAAAACCGCTTCAATTCTCTGAATGAAATTCTTCGGTATCGGCTCCGACACACACTTTCTAACTTTTGACATTTGAAAACAATTCCGAAAAGAAGTAGCTTTCCTCTAACACATAGCGCATGTAAAAATATTTAGTTCCCATCTTTAGAAAATACCGCTTCAATTCTCAGAATGAAATTCTTCGGTATCGTTTCCGACACACACTTTCTAACTTTTGACATTTGAAAACAATTCCGAAAAGAAGTAGCTTTCCTCTAACACATAGCGCATGTAAAAATATTTAGTTCCCATCTTTAGAAAATACCGCTTCAATTCTCAGAATGAAATTCTTTGGTATCGTTTCCGACACACACTTTCTAACTTTTGACATTTGAAAACAATTCCGAAAAGAAGTAGCTTTCCTCTAACACATAGCGCATGTAAAAATATTTAGTTCCCATCTTTAGAAAATACCGCTTCAATTCTCAGAATGAAATTCTTTGGTATCGTTTCCGACACACACTTTCTAACTTTTGACATTTGAAAACAATTCCGAAAAGAAGTAGCTTTCCTCTAACACATAGCGCATGTAAAAATATTTAGTTCCCATCTTTAGAAAATACCGCTTCAATTCTCAGAATGAAATTCTTTGGTATCGTTTCCGACACACACTTTCTAACTTTTGACATTTGAAAACAATTCCGAAAAGAAGTAGCTTTCCTCTAACACATAGCGCATGTAAAAATATTTAGTTCCCATCTTTAGAAAATACCGCTTCAATTCTCAGAATGAAACTCTTCGGTATCGTTTCCGACACACACTTTCTAACTTTTGACATTTGAAAACAATTCCGAAAAGAAGTAGCTTTCCTCTAACACATAGCGCATGTAAAAATATTTAGTTCCCATCTTTAGAAAATACCGCTTCAATTCTCAGAATGAAACTCTTTGGTATCGTTTCCGACACACACTTTCTAACTTTTGACATTTGAAAACAATTCCGAAAAGAAGTAGCTTTCCTCTAACACATAGCGCATGTAAAAATATTTAGTTCCCATCTTTAGAAAATACCGTTTCAATTCTCAGAATAAAATTCGTTGGTATCGTTTCCGACACACACTTTCTAACTTTTGACATTTGAAAGCAATTCCGAAAAGAAGTAGCTATCCCCTAACACATAGCGCATGTAAAAATATTTAGTAACTGTGAATACCAATTTCTATCTCCAAAAACCATACGTCAATTCCAAAGTATATACTCTACAACGCCCCAATGAATGCAACCTGTTACTGGCCGGGACAAGGTTACAAGACCAACATTTATTCTAAATAATCTATATTTTTTCCCTCCGTACCATCTGCGAAAGTCGGTTCTGATGTCAGTGGAAGAGGACATTCCAACAACCTGTTCCGAGTCGTCCTACAAGCGAGTTTTATGTAGGTCAGGGATGACTATTGCGTGCTTTAGTAGTTAAGCAACGATACGGACCTCATTACCATATCGATCTACATATTTCGCTATTTGGGGGAAAAAAGTAGCTACTGAGCGTAGGTTTTTGTTTTTGCGTCCTTATTTAACGTACTTTTTGGGCTGCGGAAAAAACAGTGATGAAAAGTTTCTGAGATATAGCGGGGGTATTTCTAAGTCCGAAACTCATTTTAATCAGATGTTTCCTCGGGTTAGATTGATCTTTGAACAGTAATTTCGACATGTTTCTTTGTTGGCCTTGTCATCTGACTGTGGTTAAAAATTACGAGGTCCCTCGATTCTTTCCCTACGGGATTCATCCCGGACTGTCACCAATAGCCCGATCAATTGTGCTCCAGCGCGACGTTAATTAAATACCTACCTACCAATTCTTTCCTAAAATTCCCATTTTCACTTCTCGAATATTAGTTTGATAAACACTTTTATCAGCTATTGCTGGCCACGGTAGCCCGGTTGGCAGAGTATCGGATTAGCAACCGAAGAGTTGCGAGTTCGAATCCAACCAAAGACCATACTTAGGGGCTAGTGCACGTTAAATCTGCCGTGGCCTCAAATGTCGTCATGTTGGTGTGGAAGTTTGGAGAGTGGGGTGCCAGCTCAGGTGTTGACCTCGTCATCTAACTGTGGTTCAAAAGTACGAGACGTTGTCCTTCGATCTTTCCATTCGCGTTTGATCCCGGACTGTCGCCAATAGCCCGATGTATTGCTTTAGTGCGACGTTTTCTCTAACTACCTACCTACCCTTTTGTTTAACTTACTTGGGTTACGAAATAAATAGTAGCGAACTGTTTGTGCAAGAGAAGGGATATTTCTGAGACTGAAATACGCGAAATTAATTGGGACTGTATATTTTCTCAAATGAGATAATTGTTCTTTGACGAGTGGCTTCTATCACAATCTGTACTCTTAGTTTTTATTTCTGGTTCCTTTTTTAACATCTTGAGTTGTGAAGAAAAGCGACCAACTATTTTTGAGATAGCCGGGGTACTTTTGAAGACGCATTACACGAAATCCATTTGAAACGTATATTTTCTCAGATCAGATAATAATTCTTTGAATAGTGACTTCTATAGCTCGATTTTTATTTTTGCGTCTCTTAACGCGTACGTAAATTGTGGAAGACGTGAACTATTTCTGAGATAACAGGTATTTTTGAGACTGTATTACAGAAATCCATTTGAAGCGTATATTTTCTCAGATGAGATAACTATTCTTTGGTTAGTGCCTTCTACCACTCTTCCTTTCTATTTGTTATTTATATTTGCATTCTTTTTATAACGTATTTGGTTGCTGGAATAAAGTAACTGTTTCTGAGAAAGCGGATTTATTTCTGAGACTTCATTTCGGCGTAATTCATTCGGGTCGAATATTTTCTCAGATGAGTAAATTATTCCTGAAAGAGTGAATTTTATCAGTCTACTCTTCCTTTTTGCTCTTCCCTTTTATAATGTATTTTGGCCTGGATTAAACACTGAGCTATTTCTGGGATAGTTAGGGTATTAGATTGCATTGCACAAAACTCATTTGAGGCGTATATATTCTCATATGAGGTAATCATTTCCCAAATAGTCCCTTGTATCACAGACTACACTTCATTTTTACTTTCTTTTTTAACGTATTTGAGTTGCGAAACAAACAGTGGCGGACTGTTTCGAGAGATGGCGGGGGAATTTCCATGAGACTGCATTACACGGTATTCATTTTGATCAGATAGTTTCTCCGATGAGGTAATTATTCATTGAATAGTAACTTCTATCAGAGACTACTTTTTATTTTTGTTTCACTTTGTAACGTATTTGTGTTTCGGAAAAACAGTGAACTGTTTCGTGGCTCGCACAAAAATACTAAACTTTAGCGGACTGTAACTATATTTATTGGCATTTACTAAAATTGCTGTACTGTCCTAAGTACACAGAGTTCCTTAAATACACTAAATTGGTTACTCGGAAGGAACACTGGCGATATCTTATCACATCAAGAGATCGAACACTGAGAAGTTGGCAACATTTTTGGCGCTTGCCAAGTACATGAAAAGTTAAGCCAATTAAAGAGTGGCGCCAATAACTTTCGCGGGTATACGATCAGCGTGAACGAACTGTTTCTGAAATAGCGGTATTTCTGAGGCAGCGATTCACGAAATTCATTTTGATGGAATATTTTCTCAGATGAATAATTGTTCTTCAAATACTGACTTCTATCACGCTCCCCAGTTAATGGGAAACGTTCGAATTGGAAATACGTTCGAAGAGAGCTCGATTAATTCTTTGGATTAAAACACAAGATATTCTATAGCCGTGGTATTTGAAACTTAAAATTGGGATTAATTTGAATCTTAATTTCGTGCAATGCAACAAGTTGTAAATAATAGTGGTAAATGTACCTCAGATTAAAGTTAAATATTCTTTGCGTTCTTTTAAAACTTCCTCTAAAACCGCATTACTTTTGGGATGTAATAATAACGTATTTCTGGGATACAGCAACAAAAAATGAGATTTGGTAAATATTGATGGACACATATATGGGTAGTAGTGATATATAACCATGTACCACATCACTGTGTGAATTGGAAGATATTCATATAAATGCTTGCTACATTTCTGGTTGGCATTCATCCATTTATCACTGAGCTCATTACAACGGTCACGAATTTCTAAATATAAAACCCCGCTTCTGTTCTCTAATTAAGTAATTAGGGAGTTACCTTAAGGGGAGTTGCATTCCATCAGGTTGTATCACTCCCAATCTAATACCAAGTCTCGAAACGAAGTACCGTAATGATGATACTCCTCGTGATGGTCTACTTTAATAGGATGAGAAATTGGATAATTTGGTCCTTGTGTGTAATTTTCATTACAAAAACGTAATCTCTCTGCCACTGGTAAAACGTTGCAATTAGAGAAAAGCGAAGTTAGGGTGGATAATTCGAGGCTCTCACGAAACTGGTGCACGTGTTTTCCTAATGTTGAGATAGCATGGGTTCGCCAACGAAAACAAATCGTATTGATTTTCGCCGCGTTGTGTAACACTTGTGCGTTTCTGAGCCTCATGGTAAGCTACTTTGGGTTCCAACCTCACATAAGTAGTCTTTCAATGTACTAAGATCAAGATAAAAATGAACGATTTTCTTGAGACGTTTTTTAGAAATCGATTAAAATAATATCCACCCTTAACTTCTTAATTAACTTTTTCCAATCTTAACTATTCTTCTAAGCCACAGGGTCGGAAATTGGATTCTTAACCCTCCTAGTGGTTTCGATGAGATATCTCATCCATCAAGATCTGACCAATTTTGGTAATGACGAGACATCTCGTCATCAAGATCTTGCCGATTTTTGATGATTACGAGATAAAGATCCGGTCAGTTTTCTTCTAATGACGAGATCTCGTCATCAAGATCTTGCCGATTTTTGATGATTACGAGATAAAGATTCGGTCAGTTTTCTTCTAATGACGAGATATCTCGTCTATCAAGATCTGGTTAGTTTTGCTAGTGACGAGATACCTCTTGAGGGTTAAATCGGCCTAAGTAGTCTTCCACCCCATACATAAAACATGCTGATGAACATGAAACTCGGCATGGTTTTTGGAGAAATCGATTAAAATATTATCCAATCTAAATTAAATTATTGAATTTCTGAACCTCAGGGTTAGGAACTGTAGGATCTAAACTTTATTAAATTGGTCTTTCACTACATACAAAATATATGCTGATTAACATAAAACCTAGCATCGGACACGATATGATTTTTGGAGGCACCGATTAAAATAACATCAATTCTAGACTGCATTATTAAATTTCTCAACCACAGGGTCAGAAACTGGATTCTAACCTCGGTCTAAGTAGTCTTTCACTGCATACAAGAAACATACTGATTAACATAAAACTTAGACGTTAACTTTTGTTAAACGTCAGGCAAACTACATTCTTAAGTTTAATGGGTATTACTTGTACCTAAAGGAGTCGTGAAACATACAAAAATTGCATTTCGTTTAATACTAAAAAAGTATAACGATATGTTAAACATCAATTGGTAAAGTGGAAATATCAACATGTTTGATAGGGCAAATTCTCTAATTTTAATTTTTACTTTGTAGAGGAGCATTAAATGAAATACAATAAACATTGTTAAAAACTTTATACGATATTCAAATATAGTTATAAACATCAGGAGTGTAAATGGGTTCAACACTTCACGCAATTTAAATTGTACAAACTACGAAAGTACTAGTTAAACCTCAATAAAAGACAGCATGACAAATACTACATATCTCTACAGAAGTATATTAGTTTCAAAATGTAGCAACTTGAATACATAATATACGTTATTAAAGTTAAGTTTTACACTTGCAATTAGAATTATAAAAATTACGAATTTTTATTATTGTTTAAGTACTTGATTTTGTTTCATGCGTAACACGTACAAAACTCTATACTTATATTTTCTCGAATAAAACTCTTATCAACTAATGATCGCCTTAATGCATTTTATCAGGGGAGAGTAAAAACTCAACGAAAAATCCGGCATTTTAGTAGAATATTAGCAAATTAATGAACACTGTATAAATATCCCATTCAGGATATTTTATAAAAAGGAAACGAATAGTAAAATATTAATCAAAACATAAATTTTAAAACGATTAAGCAATTTTCTTTGCTTTTGATCACATCATTTCTCCTTAAAATTAAAGATATAAAACATCAAAGAGAGAGCAGAATAAATTGCTTTTGAATTCTGAATTTAGTAGTAGTCGAGGTCATAATTTATTGAAAACTTGGTCCTCGGAAAGATTAACGATAACGACTGAATGTGGTTATTTTTATAATATACTCTATATGGGTGCTATACTATCACACCATATATAAAAATTACCAACAGATAATTTGAATTTTGCATGCGTTTGAGCTTCTTCGGTTTTACTTTAAAAGTATCTAGCTTGATTTATTATATAAGGTGGCTAGAAGTTTCACATCATGATAGTTAAACTAAGGCCGGAAACTATTTTGATATTCTCTGATACGCTCAATTTCATAGAAAAACTTTTATGAGTTTATTTTAGATAATGCTTCTTTTTACCATTGATTTATAGGTTTACACATGGTGGTCCGAAAGTTACTTTGCCATTTAAAGATTTAATAAATTTTTCAATTTACTTCATTTTTATTACAGGTAATTGAAAATTAGCCACTGGTTATTTACTGTGCACACGACCAAGTCAACGTGTCAAAATCATTGAATGTTACTACATATAATATATCACGATAAAATTCACTCCTTTTTTGGTGCTATAAAAATATTTTGAGATATTTTTATTGAAAAAATATTGAATACTTTGAAAATACTGCAAATATGCTGTAATGGTATGTTTGTTTGTCATCTAGACTAAAGTATAGTTGCCAATTACTTAACCTTCCTGGTGGTTCACCTTGGCATCGGAAACTGCCCAGTAGTGGTCAGCCTCTGGTGCAAAAATTGTCGCCAGTTCTGGTCAAGGGACAATTTGTTTTTCCAACTCGGATCTTCATTTCCCCTTGGAGTAATTTTGTAATGGTAATTTTGTCACGACGAGATATCTCGTCCTTGCAAAATTGAGCAGATAGTGAACGAGATATCTTGTCAAAACACCTGGAGGGTTTTAACCCTCCAAGTCCGGTTATCTGGTGGCTTTTAAACTACCAGATTACCGAAAAAGCTGAAAGTCGTCAAACCTATCTTCTCATATGAACTCACATTTTTGTTGAGTGTCATATCTACAGTTCTGAACAATTAACTCACACTAAAACAACAAAACCAGCTAAAAAACTACTTCTGATGAAATCTATTCACACACTACATTATATAAAAATATGCTCACGCATTACATTTGGAAACCAAGCAAAAAACTCATGTCAATAACCAAGCAACACTCCACACAAAGGAACTTCGATTCAGAATGCTGTAAATTCATCCAAATTGCAGGCTGGAATTAATAAATATATATTTTCCCTCATACCAACATAATTCCAACTAACCCATAGAAAAACTACGAATCCAGATAATTCTCCAAATTTTTTCCACGAGATATATCATCCAATAAGATCTGACCGATTTGGCTAAAGACGAGATATCATGATCATCAAGATAGAAGAGATCTTCATCAAGATATTACCGATTTTTTCATGATGACGAGATCAAGACCTGGTCAGTTTTCTTCTAATGACAAGATATCTTGTCCATCAAGATCTGGTCAGTTTTTCTGACAAGATATCTCGTCCATCAAGATCTGGTCAGTTTTCTTCTAATGACAAGATATCTCGTCCATCAAGATCTGGTCAGTTTTACTAATGACGAGATACTTCGTCGAGACAACCACGATGAGGGTTTAGAATACTATTTCTGTTGAAAGACGTTCACAAATTATATTTGTTTAAATATGCTCATACATTAATTGTAGATTCATTATGTAAGAGCTTATATACTGGACGTATGTACTCTGGGAAACCCAAGATCTCAAGAAATGTTTGATGAAATCATATTTCACGTCTCCACCCTCCTAATCACTCCAATATTAAAAAGCAGATAAGTAAAAACAAGACGGGAAAACACGCAAAAACTCATGTTAATAACCAAGCAACACCCCACACAAAGCGACCTCGATTCAGAATGCTGTAAATCCATCCAAATTGCAGGCCGGAATGAATAAATTGATTTTTTCCTCACTCCAACACAAGTCCAACTTCATTAAAAGGCGTAATAAGTATCATTACGGCGGAAAGACCAACAGAAACCTTTCGGGGCTGGAAGATAACTTTAGAGGCGAGAAGTAGCTTAACGGTGGGAAATTACAGGGTTGGACCTATTGACCGAGGACTCGGACGCTGATAAATTATCAAAAAGAACCGCAAATACAAAAGACCATTACCGTAAGTTACTCCGCACAGTAAGTTCCAGTGACATAGAGATGGGCCTTTGTGGTACGTTCTTGGTCATTGTGTTGTAGTTGTGCATCCTATAGGTAGCAGACTTCTCCAGACAGCGTTGAAGTCGCAAATTCTTGACTTTATGGTGCGTAATCACTGTTCTTAAAGTAATTCACTACCGTAAGCGGATGGTAAGTAAAAATCTACATCTGCAGTTGGTCGTAATTGCGGGTTCGGAAGCTTGCAACGCATTTCACAGCTTCGGCTATGTGTTTTCTGATTCCGGGTGCTGATTCAAGTTGTTTTCTTGTAAGTCTGGTGAGGAATACTGTTATTTAGAAGTCAAAAGGCTATCAAGAGTTCAAGGATTTAGTGTTTTGAATAAAAGTTCCCGTCTTCCAGAGTAAGCATCTTTTATCTTAAGCACACGGTTCTTTGTGACTGGTTCAACCTCATCCCTAAGAGGACAGTTATTTCTCAAATGGCAAACAAACTATCATCTCGAAAGAAAAGATCATGGTTATTTGCTTTCGAGATCACTTCGATTACTTTGTGAAGGGCTGGTTAAATCTCATCCCGATTGGATTGGATTGGATGTTTGGGTTTTATGGAGCAAGGTCCAAAAGCGAACGAGCTGCGCCAACTTCATCCCGAAAAGAATAACTGTTTCTTAAATAAGTTGAAAAAACTATAATACCAAAAAAGAACAAATGTTTCTCAAATAATCTAAAAAACTATCATCTCTAAAGAAAATAATCATGATTATTTGCTTTCTGGGCTTTCTTTTAGAGCCGGTTGAACCTAAACCCGAAGAGAACAGTTATTTCTCAAACAGCTAAAAAGCTATTATCTTGGACGAAAATAATGAAGATTATTTACTTTCGAGATTACTTCGATTACTTTGTGAAGGACTGGTCATTCCAAAGGGGACATTTATTTTTCAAATAGCTAAAAATCTCTCATCTCGAAAGCAAATAATCATGATTATTTGCTTTCGAGATTACTTTGTGACGTACTGGTTAAACCTCATTCCGAAGAGAACTGTTATCTCTCAAATAGCTAAAAAATATCACCTCGAAAGAAAATAATCATGAAGACGTATATGAAGAGCTGGGGTATATTTTATCAGTTTATTAAAAGAAAAATATGACTTAATGCGTTCATAAAATAAGTTCGACAAAAAAAGATAACCTATTCCCCAAAACAGTAATGGAACCGGCTATTATGCGAACGAAGTGATATTTTTTGGATTCCTTATTTTCTAAGAGGCTTAAATTATTAGATTGAAATAAAGCAACTGACATTTTTATTTATTTCAAATCATAAGATATTTGGCTTTCGTAAATGATTTTTTATGAAATGAGCTCATTAGAATATGCTCCTGAAGAACCGTTGCCGGTATCTTACTCTTCATAGGAGGAAAAAAGTTCTCGTGAAATTATTTCTTTGTAAAATTAGGTAAGCTGCTAGTTGAATAGCGTCATTAAGTAAAAAAAGTTCCTTAATGATGAATAATTCAGTCTATAGTTTTCTTTATTCAAAAAATTTATTTTCCCACTGGAAACTCTTCCTGTATTTATAAGTAACCTTTAAAATGAGTATATCCATAAAGAGACTACTTTTAGAGTATGCTACTTAGATACTAGTTTTAAGTGTGATCTAGATACTAGTTTTAAAGTGTGCTACCTAGAAACTATCTTCAGAGTGTCATCTAAAGACTTCTTTTAGAGTGTGTTACATAGCGACTAGTTTCAGAATGTGTGTTACCTAGAGGCTAGTTTTAGAGTATGTTACATAGAGTAGTTTTAGAGTGTGTTACATAGAGTAGTTTTAGAGTGTGTGTTACCAAAAGACTAGTTTTAGAGTATGCTACCTAGAGGCTAGTTTTAGAGTATGCCACCACGAGGCTAGTTTAAGGATGCGTTACCTAGAGACTAGTTTTAGTGTGTTACTTAGAGACCAGTTTTAGAGTATGCTATCTAGGGACTCCAGACTCCATTAAACTATTCAATGACACATGAATATTAAGTCATTAGAGTCATTAAATTATTATATCACACATGATATTTAGTCATTAAGACTATAAATAGACTAGACACATGAACTAGACACACTAGAAAAGACTAGATACATGAAAAGTAACTCCTAAGAAGTTGACACTCCTAATTCCATCGTGCAGTCTACAATCTTGACTGCATGACTTCTATCCAAACTTGACCTTCTTGATCAATATAATCTTTTTAAAGACTCTATTCTAAGAAAGAAGCAATAGAATATTTCCAAAGGATTCTATTCTAAAGAGAGAAGCAATATAATCTTTCCAATTTTATTCAACATAATGGGCCAATAGAATCGTTCCAAAGGATTCTATTCTAAGGAAAGAACCAATGGAATAATTCTAAAAGTTGAAAGAATCCATGGATTCTTTCACCCAAGAGATGTGGTTATTTAGTCATTAAGTATTTGTGGTGTAAAAGCAATACTAGACTACTCGGAAATCTCGCGACGTTCAGAGGGTTAAGTCATTAAGTTATTATAACACACGTGAATATTAAGTCACTAAATTATTATGTCACGTATATATATATATATATATATATATATATATATATATATATATATATATATATATATATATATATATATATATATATATATATTAATACATAAAATAATAGTTATTTGAGAATAAACTAACAATTATTTTATTCGGGAAAACAAAAAGTATTTCATGCATTAATGGCGTTCCATTATTCTTTTGTAACTATCAAATTGAATTGTAATTCTCTTTGTCTTATTTAAAAAATCATAACCCCGAATTTCGAGGAGTGATCCTCGGCTCCCTTGCTCTTACGCTCCTAATCTGAGAGCAGAGTTGCTACTGCAGTCTCCCAGACGCACTCCGGGAAAGCAGTATTGCAACTTTTATGAAAAGGGCCTCAGCGGTCTATTTTTGAAGACTAGTAAATCGTGTTACTCTCCCAGGAGAATTTCGCAGTGACAGAGAACAAATTGAACCAATTTTGTATCTGTTCCAAGTCAGCTTTGATTTATAGTAATTTACTGTTCACGAGAAGTGGCCTTCGTGGTTCTGAAAGATTAGATGGCGGCCAGTTGGGGCGTAAATCAGGGCGGCCCATGTAGACATGCATTTTCCCCTTTGTATGCTTGGGGCTGCTTCCTTATATATAGATACATGTGCGGTTATTTTGGTACGAAAGCTTTTAAAACAGTTTGGAAAGACATTTGCGGTGTTTTATAATGGATACGAATGTATTATAAAAATATGCACTACAGACCGACTACGGCAAGTTGGAATTTGAGTCGAATCTCATGAGTGGTTTTAAAGGAGCGTATTCTTAAACCTGAGGCGTCACGAGATTTCAAACTAGTATAATATTGTTTTTGACCCACAACACTCTTAATGGCTAAATAACCACATCTCTTGGGTGAAAGAATCCATGGGTTCTTTCAACTTTTGAAAATAAGCAACTTCTCTTAGAATAGAGGGGCCGCGGTAACGCGGTAGGAAGGTTAACGGATTAGCATCCGGAAGGTTGCGAGTTCGAATCCAACCAAAGACCGTCGTGTACAAAGGGGGCTGGTGCACTTTAAATATGTCGTGGCCTCAAATTTCCTCATATTGGAGTGGTGTGGAATTTTGGATAGTGGGTTGCCAGCTCAGGTATGATCTCGTCATCTGACCGTAGCTCAAAATTACATGGTGTTGTTCTCGGATCTTTCCCTTCGGGTTTGATCCCGGACCGTCTCCAATAACCCGCTGTGTTGCTCCAATGCGACGTTAATTAAAATATCTACCTACCCTTAGAATAGAATGCTTTGGATTTATTATTTTCCTCTTCTTCTTAAAATAGAATCCTTTGGAAATATTATATTGCTTCTTTCCTTAGAATAGAATCCTTTGGGAAGAAATTGATTTCCAAAAGGAACAGCGACACGTAAAAAGAACGCATCCCAATGCAACGGTACTGGTTGAACATTTTCATCAAAAAGAAGAGCCTTCCGAAACTCTTTATCTGCTGTAGTAATATGTAGTACAGTATCTTTTCTGCATTTTATATAGTTTGCTTTTGTTACTACGCCCGTATTATCCGAGTTTCTGGTTATCCGATGTGGAATCGGTCCGCATTATTTTGGATAATTAAGGTTCTACTGCATTCAAAATGGGCTTCTGAATGTATATCCACTAACCATATGAGCGTCACGAAATTTCCAAACAGTACTGTATTGTTTTACCCCACAACACACTTAATTAAAACTTATTGGTTAAGGTTCTACTGCATTCAAAATGGGCTTCTGAATGTATATCCATTAACCATATGAGCGTCACGAAATTTCCAAACAGTATTGTATTGTTTTACCCCACAACACACTTAATTAAAACTTATTGGTTGAGAGAATCCACGGATTGTTTCTAAATTTGGAAATATATTGATCCTTTCCTTAGAATATAATTCTTTGAACTGATTTCGTTGGTCCTTTCCTTAGAATAGAACCCTTTGTAAGGATTCTGATGGTGGTTCAATTAAAAAAAGAATCCTTTGGAACGATATCCCGGACCGCCACCAATATCCCGTTGTGTTGCTCCAGTGTGACGTTAATTAAAATACTACTCTTTGGAACGATACTATTGGTCCTTTCCTTAGAATACAAACTTTTGGCATGATTCTGTTGGTACTTAGAAAAGAACAGTTTGGATAGATTCTCTGGTCAAGAAAGTCAAATCTGTTCTGAAGTCATTCAGGGTAGGTAGGTAGGTATTTTAATTAACGTCACACTGGAACAACACAACGGGCTATTGATGACGGTCCGGGATCAATCTCAAAGGAAGTTATTCAGGGAAGACTACACTTTGTAAAGTGGAATATGCGCGTGAACCCTTAAGAGGGTTATAAGGCTCAAGTCATAAAGCACTACACCACCTGTCTTCATTTCAGTATGTATGCGCTAGGTAATAGCGACGCAGAAGCAATTGACGGCATCAAACACAACCCATCGGCCACGTTAATTATCAGATATTTTACACCGAAACTCAATTAAGCGTTAGCGATATCGCGGGAGAGAAAAGGAATTTAATTTCCAAAAGGAACAGCGACAGTAAAAAGAACGCACCCCAATGCAACGGCACTGGTTGAACATCCTCCCCAAAAGAAGAACCTTCCGAAACCCTTTCAAAGCAGTTCCCACAAAATCCAATATAATTTTATTATTAGAGCACCTCACGCAAGGGCTTCAAGATCGACTGCCTTAATAACTTTTTCTCCCTGGTCCCAGAGAACTTGCGTGAGCTGACTCATTTGTGAGTCGGATTCGGGAAAGGGTTTCCCGGGAAGATTCCGGAGATGAGCTCAGTCGATCGGGGAAACAGGAGAAAAAATAAGAGAAGCTTGAACCGGGATTTAATGTCTGCAAAGTGGATTAATCTCAATTTGGGAAGTTCAGCTTATTTCAATCACGCTTCTTTTCGCGCGGGATGTGTGCTGTTTGACAGACTCGGGTGTGAGGCTTCTCACGTTACGTGTTGGGGAACGCAGGAGGTTGTGGTGAATCTCCCACGTTGCTGTTGCAGGATGAATCGCCGGAATTATCCCGGTCGATTAGCTTCGTTAGTGGAGCGGGGTTCCTAATTGTTTCGGGAAGTCACGCTTTCAATACTGCCTTTTGGTAAGAAGTAAAGTGCGTCTTAAGACGTTCGTTTAAATTAGATAAGTTAAATTGGCTAGTTCCATAAGCATTGACCCTACAAGTGGTTTCGATGAGATATCTCGTCCATCAAGATCTGACCAATCTTGTTATTGACAAGACATCTCGTCATCAAGATAATGCCAATTTTTTCTTGATGACGAGATCAGGATTTCGTCAGTTTTTTTCTTTGACGTGATTCAAGATCTGGTCAATTCTATTTAATGACGATATTCAAGATCTGGTCAGTTGTTTTTCTAATGACTATATCAAGATGTGGCCAGTTGTTTTTCTAATGACGATATTCAAGATTTCGTCAGTTTTTTTCCTTTGCCGTGATTCAAGATCTGATCAGTTTTTCTGATGACAATATTCGAGATCTGGTCAGTTTTTTCTAATGATGATATTCAAGATCAGGTCAGTTATTTCAAATGACGATAGTCAAGATCTGGTAAGGTTTTTTATGACGATATTCAAGATCTGGTCAGTTTTGCCAATAAGATACCTCGTCGAGGCAACCACCAGGAGGGTTAAAAGGTTAACTTAACTTATAGCTTAAATATTATGGGAAACTCAATATTATAGCCGTACGAAATCAGGGATCCCCAGTCACTTGTGAAACAGTAGCATAGATTTTTAAAAAAAATAACAAAAAATGTTTCCTCTTAACCCTCCAAGTGGTTTCGACATGATATCTCGTCCATTAAGATCTGACCAATTTTGATAATGACGAGATATCTCGTCATCAAGATATTGCCGATTTTATAATAGATGAAGATATCATGATCTGGTAAGTTTTCTTCTAATGACGAGATATCTCGTTCACCAAGATCTGCTAATGGTTTTGTTAATTAGGAGATACCTCGTCGAGAAAACCACCTGGAGGATTAAACTGTTTGAATAGCAATTTTAGTTACTCAGATGTAAAATGAATCGGTTAAACACAAAATATGCTAAATAAGTATGAAACAGACTGTAGACTTGGCCAAGAAATTTAAATTTAAAAATTAAAAGAACTCAATATTTTCTTAATAAGGTTTTCAAGACCATCTATTAACCACAGATTCCGATGTTTTTCTTTTATGGTTGCCACGGCTTAGCGCCAAAAATTGGCGTCCCTTGGAAAATTTTCTCCCTAAAGAAAAACAATTTCACTTCAAAAAGTAAGTAAAAAGTCTAAAAAATTAGTTAAAAAGGAGCTTCAATTTTCGTTGACTTTTAGTGAATTTTCGAAAAGGTCGCCAACAATTTCCGGAAAGTCGCCAAAATTTCGAAAATAGGAGCTTTTGAGATGATTTTGCTCAAAAAGCTACCCTATTTATCAAAGTTAAAAAATAGTAGCAAAACTCAAACGTCAACCCAGTCTCTCTTAAATTTATTAGACCCAATTCAGCTTATAAATAATTTTCTTAGAAATAAGGAAAGTGAGCGAGATATTTAGAGGAACCTGAAAGTGAGGACGGATTTATAAATCAATTTTCCGCTTGCCTCTCAGAATATTAAAGCAAACCTTTCCATTTCGCTAATTACAATTCCAATTTTAAGAGCATTGATACCCCTTATATAAATCAAACAATTCATTTCCGTAATTCTAATTTTGTTCCATTTTTCCAATTTAGTCAACACAATCCTTACTCGCAATTCGTAACTTCGATGCATAATATTTTGGGTTATTAAGCAAGTCAACAAATACATTTGTTTTTCACTTGGAAATATAGTTGATTATTTTCAGAAATTATAACAATGGATAACTCCAGATTTCTCGTTCAGATACAATGTGAATTTGAAATCTTATTTATTGAGTGTAGAGAATTATTAAAATGCTGATATAAAAGGATTTCAACTATTTTTTTCTTAGAACCAATATTTACAACAGTTTATATAAGAAATCGTATCCTATAGCTCACTTATAAAAAGATGGACCATACCATCAAGACAAAGATGGTCACTATGGGCCTTCATAAATATGGGCTATACTGCTGTTTATATAAATCGTGTCCTACAGTTGAGTTATAAAGGATAAATAACCATACCAGCAATACACCAATTATATAAATTGTGTTCAAAACGCTCACTTATAAAAAGATGAATCATACCATTAAGGCAGAGAAAATGAGCACTTTAGTTTCATTAAAGATGGGATATGTTTCTATTTTATACAAATATTCGAGTACTATAGCTCACTTATCAAAATATAGAACAAACCATCAAGACAAGAAAATTGAGCACTACAGCCTGTATAAATATGGGCTATGCTGCCATAATAATCGTGTCCTATAACTAAGTTACAAAAGGAGGAACTAAACCATCACGGCAATAATAACCATACCAGCAAGACACCAGTAATATAAATAATTGCGTTCTACAACCCACTTATAAAGATGGCCTTATCATTGAAGCAGAAAAAATGAGCACTGTAGTTTTTTTAAAGATGAACTATGGTGCCATTTGTATAAATAATCGAGTACTATAGCTCACTTATCATTAGAGCACATACCATTAAAGCACATAGCAATAGCACAAGTGAGCACATACCATTAAAATAAAAAAAATGAGCACTATAGCCTCCTTAAAGATGGGCTATGCTGTCATTCATATATGGGATGCCATTCATATACTTCTGTTTAAATAAATCGTGTCCTATAGCTGAGTTATAAAAAGATGGACCATTCTATCATGGCAATAACAACCATATCAGCAAGACGCCAATTGTATAATTTGTGTTCCATAACTCACTTAAAAAAGGACCATACCTTTAAGGCATAGAAAATGAGCACTATAATCTTAAAGATGGGCAATGCTTCCATTTATACTATAAATCGTGTCCTATAACAGAATTATAAAAGAACGTACCATACCATCACAGAAATAATAACCATACCAGCAAGATACCAGTGATATAAATTCTGTTCCATAGCCCAATCAATTAAACTAGATCTTGATCATGGCTAATTCCCTTGCGGTACAAGCTAATGACCAAACTTGATCACCAGAGGAAATTCTTGCGAAATCAATATGGGATTTCTATGTTGACCAAAGATTCTCTATCGAGTTGGGGACTGAAGAATTTCTTGGACACTCAAAAGCTATTGACCACGCTTTTCCGTGTATGACGTAGCAGTGAAGGATTTTACTCGTAGTAAATCAGTATCATATTTACGATCGTCAGACTTTTTACCGATTAATAGTGCTTATGTAAATCTAAATAAAGTTGATTTCAAATATAAAGAAAAAATGTTCTCAAAATAACTTCATTTTAGAACGGACCCCGAAACAAGTCAAAATGATGCAGTTTGGAATAAAGGACTGTATATCAAAACCTATCGCAAGGAATGAGCTAAAATTTTTCACACCTAGATTTGAGACACCACTGAGTTGATTGTATTTAAAATCTATATACCTTTCAATGAACCATTTTTCAATTATGAGTTAATAAATAAATAATAATTAGATTATTCAACAGTTTAATGTAACATAATAGTTACTTTGATCAGCTTATTATGTTTGAAGGTATAAGAAAGAAATTGAAACACTCACTCAACATTAGAATCTCTGAATTTCAACCAATCGTAATTCAACATAAATTTGACCAAAATGAATGTATTTTACAATGATTCTGGCTATTTTGACACAATCAGAATATGTAATCAAAAATAGGAGCCACTCTTCAACCCTCTAAGTGGTTTCGATAAGATATCTCGTCCATTAAGATCTGACCAATTGCTGATGACATGATCATCTCGTTATCAAGATATCGTCGATTCTTTTATGATGACGAAATCAAGATCTAATCAGTTTTCTCTAATGATGAGATGTCTCGTCAGGGCTGCTGCAGACAAAGCACTTGTGAAATAGTAGCATGCATTTTAAAAAATAGTAGCGAAAATTGTCTCCTCTTACACGTTATTTTATTTGCTCAGATACAAAATGAATCGGTTAAAACTCAAAATGTGCTTGTTAAATATGAAAGACATGAAGATATCGGCAAGAAATTGAAATTAAAAAATTAAAAAGCCAAACATTAAAAGCAATCACAGATTCTTATGGGTTTTTTGTAGTTGGCTTGGCGTCAAAACTTTGAAAGTGGCGTCCTTTTGGAAAATTTTCTCCCTAAAGAAAATTTCGAAAAATATTATTTACGTCTGAGTTAGTTGAGAAAAGGGACTAAATTTTTGTTGATCTTTGGTGAATTTTCAAAACCAGTCGCCAAAATTTTGAAAAAGTTGCTAAAACTGAAAATAGGAACTTTTGATACGATTTTGTTTAAAAAGATACCCCTAGTCGCCAAGGTTTGAAAATAAGAACAAACATCGCATTTTAGAGGCCTAAGGCAGGCCAGCCCTGTCACTTCCATCAACACTTGGTGAGCTTTGCTAATGACGAGATTCTTCATCGAGACAACCACCAGGAGGGTTAAAAAAATTGAATTTCCAAAATTGTATATGGATACGAACCCCTTACGCAAATAAAATTCAAATTTATTTATAGTGCACATTATTCCAAATCAAATAATACCTTTAGTTTTATTGTACTATTACAGGGACGCGAATAGCAAGAGATGTTAGGATACTATTTTGATCGGTTGTTCCTATATATCCCAGCTGTTACTATATATACCAGCTTTAACTATATAACAGCCGGTTCAATAGCCGACTAGAAAATATCTTGAACTACCGTTTTGGCAAGCACGGTAGCATATCGCTTCACCCTAGAGAGAAACGGAACTTACAAAAATCGGAGAATATATAGAGAAATATAATACGATATTGACGCAAATTCCGCGTTTTGTAGCCTATTAATGAGGACGAGACTCCAACTGTTTCCCCAAAATTGTTTAGGTTAGATTATCCACCATCCGAACTTCCTTTTTTGATAACTAATGTATTTTAGGTCCCCCTATAAACAGGAAACGTGCATTTAGCCTACCTCAAAGAATTTTATTCTAAATATTTATGCGTTTAATAAGGAAGAGATATTCGCAGGAGATCAAGACCCCCAAATTATCTCCTTACGCGGTAGTATAAATAAAATATAACTTCTACAACCACCTGTTTCCTCTAGGGGTAAAATGAAACACCGTAGAATCATCTGCTTTTCTCATGACGTTGAATTAATAAAGTACCGTACAATCGACTTTGCATGCGTTAATAAATAAAATCAAATGCAGTACCTTGGCGAATAACGTTAAATAACGTGAAATCTCTCGCTCGTGCATATCATTCTGAAAATAAAATGACAAAATAACCTGCATGGTCTGAGTTATATAAACGAAAAGGGAAACAATCATTATTTTTCCGAGGCGTTAATTGCGTAAAATAACTTACAATCACCTGTAATATATTAGCTACTTGCACATAGGGTGCAATAAATAAAATAACATACCCAGCTGCTTGAATATATTGTTCAATAAATAAACCTAACCAATCTGCTTGTGTACCTAGCATTCAATACACAAAACAAGATCATCTGCTTACACAAAGCGCTCAGAGCATAAAATGTCACCCTCATCTGTTGGCACATAGCGTTCAGTGAAAGCAATAACGTAATCGTTGCTTGAGCATAGCGTTCAGTGCATAAAATGTCACAATCATTGCTTGCACATAGCATTCGCTGAATAAAAAACGCATCTTTTGCTAGCATAACATTCAATTCAGTAGTCTAATTTTTTCAGCTAAATGTGTTATTGGTAGCCAAAGTTTTATTTTTCAATCTCTAAGCAACACTAAATGGCCTAAAATCAATATTTCTATCCAAACCCGAACACCACCAGCTATCACACTTCTCCCAGCTGTCCAACCCAGGGTAGACCCAACGTAAACGTTCACCTTTTGTTGCTCCTTAGCCACAGAGAAAAGCATAACTTTCGTGAGGCTAAATCCGCACTCTTCTTGCTTTGGTAAATATCTCGTGGCTTAAGCACCCAAATCGGTTTTGCCTCCCATTGTCCTGGACAAAGGAAAGTGCTTTGTAGATCAAGAGACGGAGAAAAATGTAATCCTTCCAGTACCCTCTACCCTCCAGTAGTCCGATCGTAAGACAATCGTTGCTTGTACATGGCATTTAGTGAATAAAATAACACAATCATTGCTTGCACATAGCGCTCAGTGATTATACTAACACAATCATTGCTTGCACATAGCGGCGTACAGTGAATAAAATAACACAATCATTGCTTGCGCATAGTTTTCAGTGAATAAAATAATCAGCTCTTGCTGTCATAACATTCAATGATCAGTCTAATTTCTTCAACTAAATGTGTTATTGGTAGAAAAATAAATTGTGTTGATTATTTAATCTTTAAGCAGCAATCAATTTGTTTCTTTCCAAACCCGAACACCACCAGCTATCACACTTCTCCCAGCTGTCCAACCCCGGTAGCTCTAACGTAAACGTTCATCTTTTGTTGCTCCTTAGCCACAGAGAAAAGCATAACTTTCATGAGGCTAAATCCGCACTCTTCTTGCTTTGGTAAATATCTCGTGGCTTAGGCACCCAAATCGGCTTTGCCTCCCATTGTCCTGGACAAAGGAACGTGCTTTGTAGATCAAGAGACGGAGAAAAATGTAATCCCTCCAGTACCCTCTACCCTTCAGTCGACCGATCGATCAGCAAAGAGGGGAATACAGCAAAATCTTTCTGATTTGGCCAGAGAATGTCGGAAATTGAATATTTCATTCCTTGGATAAGAAAATGAACGTGGGCTGACGTATAAGCTAGGAAGAGAGGAATAGACGAAAGGAAAGAAAAAACACTTTATTGTCAAAGACCGAAACGTGGTCTAACTACCTTATACCGTAATCTCCTCGTACAATACTTTCCAGAAAGACTCCGGCGTCTTGTTGTTTCCTTTCGAGCGAAAATACGGACTTGGAAAATACAGACCTTGCTCAGTATGATAATGGTATAAGAAAGTGAAGACTATGGTGAAGAGGGTGGAAGGACAATATCAAATCTCCCTTTTTCGTCCTGGCTTGAAAGATTCTGCGCTTCGGGTGGGTTTTGGTATTTTGTTTTGCGTAAAAGCATTGACTGCTGCTTCAAGGGGTGTTATTTATAGCATGCTAGGTATGCGGCCGGAATCCAACGAATCGCGAAGTGTGTGAGGTGTGATCTTTTTTCAGATTGACTTCTCCATACCTGCTCTTTTATTTTAGCAGGGTGTCGGGAAGTAAACCCATTTTAGATTATGCAGGGACTTCATTGTTGAAACATTTACTTTGCATAAGCTGAGCAGTGAGATCTCAGGTGTCCACGTGTTTGTAATACAAAGTAGACACTGGATTTAGAGGCAGGATGCATAACCCTTTGGAGGCAGAGTTTCGATTTATGAAGTGTATGATTTGAGAGTCAAATCCTTCTTTAATTGTTAGAGAGTCTGACTAATAATATGTACGGCATGCTATGTAAACGGGTGTTAATTTATACAGATACATTTTGCGGAACGAAATCAGTGCTTTGTTAATTTACGCAGCGAAAATGGCAGATAAAACAAAGGGGAATATAATCTTTGTTCATCTGCACAGCGAAAATTGAACATGAAACGAAGGGGAATCGAAACTTGGTTCATTACACAGCGAAAATTGCAGAAAAAAGAAGGGGAATCGAAACTGTTCATTTACACAGCGAAAATTTCAGATAAAACGAATGGGAATCAAAACTGTTTATTCAGCGACAATTGCAGATAAAACGAAGGGGCATCGAAGCTTTGCCCATTTACACAGCATATAAAACTAAGGGGAATCGAAACTTTTCCCATTTACATAGTATAGAAAACGAAGGGGAATAGAAACTTTGCCCATTTACGCAGCATATAAAACGAAGGGGAATCAAAACTGTTCATTTAAACAGCGAAATTATCAGATAAAACGAATGGGAATCGAAACTTTGTTCATGTACACAGCCACAATTACAGATAAAACGAAGGGGAATCTGTTTTGCAAGAAATAAATCAAAAAGAAAATCCCTAGAAAAATTTCATCGTGTACCCCTACGTTGGATGTTTTACGGTCAATACTTTAAAAATAGCGGGCATGGAACATATAGCGTGCTGCTTCCATCTCGAAAAGGTGATCGGCCACAAGTGTTCCTGAAAGGGTTTCTAAGTGAAAAGTAACTCTCATGGATATCCCATCGCAGATATTTTGGCTTTGAAAGACATTAGTCATTTCTTTCTTTTTCCGGCTACCGACATTGAGAAGTTGAGAAAATAAAACTATTTCTGACAGGCGTAATAGATTGTGAAATCTCTCTTTTTAAAACGAAGCTCCGGAATATGCTATTATGTATAAAATGCGCTCGCGAGGAACTTCGTATTTTAATAGTTTTCGCTTTTTGCTTTTTCTGATTATGAACATTTATCACTCAAGCGGCTGTTTTCTAAGGGAGAGTTTTAATCATGTCTGTTGCATCTTTGCACTTTTTGGAAACTCCGGCTACACTTTAGAGTGCGTTTTGTGAACATGTTTTTGTCCTTTTTCGCCGAGAGGTGAAAGTTTTGGAATTTGCATTTGCAAGATGAGTAGGGTGCTGTAATGTCTCAGTGGATTACTTCAAAGTCATTAGCGTACAAAAAGCAGAGGATTGTATTTCGAGATGCAACAGCAAAATCTGTTTGGAAGATTTATTGCAGAACCTCGTGTCTGTTGCATCTTTAAACTTTTTCGGGGTGGAAACTTCGACTACATTTAAAAATGCACTTTGTGAACATATTTTAGTTCCTTACGCTAGTAGGTGAAAGTTTCAGAATTTGTATTTGCGAACTGAATAATGTCCTGTAATGTCTCAATGAATTACTTCAAAGTTATTTGCGTACAAACAGCGGATGTTTGCTGTTTTCCGTGCAGCAAAGAAACCTAATTTGAAAATTTATTAGCATTTGCGAACTGAGTAGAGTGCTGTAATGTTTTGTAATGTTTCAATGGACTAGTCATTAGCATACCACCAACAAAGCCTTGTTTTTTGTCCTACAGGAACGAAACCTGCTTTGGGAGATTTATTGCAGAACCTCATGTCTGTTGTATCTACACTTTATGCAAACTTCGGCTACATTTTCGAGTGCGTTTGGTGGACATGTTTTAGTCCTTTTTCGCTGAGAGGTGAAAGTTTTTGAACTTGCATTTGCAAGATGAGAAGAGTGCTGTAATGTCTCAGTCAAAGTCATTAGCGTACAAAAAGCTTATGGCTTGTATTTTGAGATGTAACAACGAAATCTGTTTTAGAATTATTGCATACCCTAGTGTCTGTTGCATCTTTACACTTTATGGAAATTTTGGCTAGGTTTTAGAGTGCGTTTGGTGAACATGTTTTAGTCCCTTACGCTAAGAGGTGAAATTTTTAGAGTTGCATTTGCGAGTTGAATAAGACGGTGTAATATTTCATTCGACTGTAGTCATTAGAGAACCAGCAGCAAATCCTTGTATTTTGCCATGCAATAACGAAACTTGTTTTGGAAAATGAATTGCAGAACCTCTTGTCTGTTGCATCTTTGCAATTTTTCGGGGCGGAAACTTCGTTACATCTTAGAGTGAGTCTTAAGAACATGTTTCAGAACATTACGCTAAGAGTGTACGATGAGAGTGCTTGGCGTGGCGTGGAAGTTTGGAGAGTAGGCTTCCAGCTCAAGTGTTGATCTCGTCATCTCAACATGGTTCAAAATTACGAGGTGCTGTCCTTGGATCTTTCTCTCCGGGATTGATCCCGGACCGCCGCCAATCGCGTGTTGTGTTGTTCTAGTGCGACGCAAATTCTACTACCTACCTAATTGCTTTGATCACATCGGCGTGTGTTGATAGGTAGATATTTTAGTTAACGTCGCACTGTAGCAACACATTCCGCCAGGGTAGACCCCGCGCCTATCCTTGTGAGGATTTACCGGTTTAGTAGTCCCCCTTGGGAGTTTATTAGTTTTTTTTTTATTCCAGAGTTACTGTTTGGTTTTCTTGACGGTCAGCTGGTGGTCATAGCGGGCTATTGGCGACGGTCCGGGATCAATCCCAAAGGGAAACCTCCGAGGACAACACCACGTAATTTTGAGCCACTGTCAAATGACGAAGCAACACCTGAGCTGGCATCCCACTCTCCAAATTCCACACCATGCCAACCTGAAGACATTTCACGCCACGACATATTTAACGCGCATCAGCCCCTTTGTCTTTCGTTGGCGGGGTGTGGAAGTTTAGAGAGTTGAGTGAGAACTCACACCTCTTCACCTGAGTGCGGTTGAAAACTACGGATCGCCTTACGTTCTTCGTCAATAGACCGTTGCTCCAGTGAGACGTAAATTCAACCCCCAAAACTAATTCCTTCTGAAAATCGCATAAATGTAAAAGGTCCGTTAAATGAAAAGTCAAAACTTTGTCTTTCCCTTTCCACGCAAGAATTTCAATTATGTTCTTTACCATACGGAAGGACATTTAAGTCCCGTTCTTTTCTTCAACTCCCTCTCGAGAAAAGATTAAAAGACAGCTCTTCGGCCCGCTTTAACAGCCGTTACGGTTTAATATCCCCAGAAATTGCTCGAGATTCGTCAGCCTCATTAAAATTTCCCTTCGTGCCGCAGCGCATTCGCATGGTCGAACTTCGTAGTCATTAGATTTCCTCTTATTTCATTGGCTAATGGAGGGGCGCCGTTTCACTACCAATATAATTACTAAGCCATGCTCGATGTAACTTAACAGCCGCTCAAGCTGCGAATGCGAGCTGCAGCAGAAAACTGAATTAGTTGACCACTATATTTTATCCCGAGCTACGAGACGTTCAGGCGCGCTGCTAATTTAGAAGTGTCATAAAATTAGCAGCTCAAATTGAAGTTGTAAATGAATTTGAACTTTTCTCCAAACTTCACGGATCCATAAAAAACCGCACTTAACAGAATTCCCAAAGTATTGAAATCGCTTGTCTAAGACTAATGAAGCTGGTTTATTCTACATGATTGCTACTGAGGGAAATAATTGAAAATACGCATGGTAGGTAGGTAGTTAATTAACGTCGCACTGGAGCAAAACAACGGGCATAGGCCGAGTCAATCGCGAGGGGAATTATCCGAGGACAACACCACATAATTTTGAACCACGGTCAGATGACGAGGTCACACCTGAGCTGGCACCACACTCTCCAAAGCTCCTCATAGGAATTGGTAGGTAGGTAGGTAGTTAATTAACGTCGCACTGGAGCAAAACAACAGACATACCCCGAGCCAATCGCGAGGGGAATTATCCGAGGACAACACCACATAATTTTTAACCACGGTCAGATGACGAGGTCACACCTGAGCTGGCACCACACTCTCCAAAGCTCCTCATAGGAATTGGTAGGTAGGTAGTTAATTAACGTCGCACTGAAGCAAAACAACAGGCATACCCCGAGCCAATCGCGAGGGGAATTGTCCGAGGACAACACCACATAATTTTTAACAACGGTCAGATGACGAGGTCACACCTGAGCTGGCACCACACTCTCCAAAGCTCCTCATAGGAACTGGTAGGTAGGTAGTTAATTAACCTCGCACTGGAGCAAAACAACGGGCATAGGCCGAGTCAATCGCGAGGGGAATTATCCGAGGACAACACCACATAATTTGGAACCACGGTCAGATGACGAGGTCACACCTGAACTGGCACCACACTCTCCAAAGCTCCTCAAAGGAATTGGTAGGTAGGTAGTTAATTAACGTCGCACTGGAGCAAAACAACGAGCATACCCCGAGTCAATCGCGAGGGGAATTATCCGAGGACAACACCACATAATTTTGACACCACACAATTTTGACACCACACATTTGTTTCATTGTTGTACAAGCATTTTTTGCCCTCGAGAAAATTACAATAACACCATTTTTTAAGCATAATTCCTTGCTTTTTAACACACTTGTTTCATTGTTGTACAAGCATTTTTATGCTCTCAAAAAGCTTACAATAACAGATAGCCCAGACCAGATATGGTCCTCTAAATATTTTGAATCTGATCATGGTTCAAAATTACGATGCGTTGTCCTAGGATCTTTCCCTTCGGGGCTAATCCCGGACCGTAACCAATAGTCTGTTGTGTTGCTCCAGTGCGACGTTAATTAACTACCTACCAACCTACATACCTGAATATTTTTATCAGACGTGTAACCCAGATACAGCCCTCCGAATGGGTTCATCAAACCAACAGACCCGATGCTACCCTCCGAATATTTTGCTTTTCAATGTATTTGTTTCATTGCTGTACAAACATTTTTATGCCCTCCAAACAAGTAACAACAGACAGAGCTTAGATCAGATTCGATCCTCTGAATATATTTATCAGACGCGCAAACCAGATACTGCCTTCCGAATAGATTTATCCAGCCAGCAGATCAGATACTGCCCTCCGAATATTTTTAATAGGCTCGCAGACCATATACGGCCCACCGGATAAGTTTGCACGGCTCAAAGACCAGATAGGCCGCTCGAAATGCTTTTATCAGGTTCGAAGAGACCAGATACGGCCCTTCGAATAGGTTTACCCGGCAGGTAGATTAAATACGGATAACAATTATTATTAGAGGATGCCCATTTATAAAAAGTAATAACCTCTGAATAGCTACATAGGGGTGTAGACAAGATACTGATGCAAGATATCCCTAGAGGATGCCCATTCATAAAAAATGATAATTTCTGAATAGATATTTTAAGGGTGTAGACTAGATACGGATCCCTAGAGCATGCCCATTCATAAAACATAATAACCCCCTGAATAGCTATATCAGGAGAGCAGACTACATACAGATATTCCTGGAGGATTCCCATTCATAAAAAATTATAATTTCTGAATAGATATTTTAAGGGTGCAAACTAGATACGGATAGAAAATATCCCTAGAGTGTGCCCATTCATAAAACATAATAACCCCTGAATAGCTATATCAGGAGAGCAGACTACATACAGATACCAAATATCCCTAGAGAATACCCATTCATAAAAAATAATAATCCTATGAATAGATATATCAGGTCTACAGACCACATACGGCTATCCAAGTATATTTATCAAGCCCGCAAACTTGATAAGGTCCTCAGAATTCGTTTACCAAGCCAACACACCAGATATACCAGAGATACCTCATAATATGCTCAAATATTACATCGAGCATAGTATAATAACCACTAATCTATTTTCCTATGGGTGTTGCCGAAACATTCTCCTCGCAAAACTCTCTTAAGAAACGCCATGGTATATACAACTCTCTTCCATATTTACAACACGTCGTTCCAACTTGTAATAGTAGCTTCTTAATGTCATGTTTTCTCATTTTAATAATAAATTTACCAGGATGCTTCCAGGGAAGGAAGATGTTCGGGAGACATCCGGATGAGAGTTGCATCTGAAAAGCAAATCCTCTCCCTCTGAGCATCCAGTGACACTTCCGCAAGATGAAGATGGATGGAGTCCTATAATGTGCTTTTCAAAAAGTGACTGGCATAGAGGTAGAGTGAGGAAATTATATTCACGCTTTCTCATTTCTTATGTGTGGATTATGCGTCGTTTTTCATAAGCAATTGTTAAATGGAAAGTTTTAAGGCATTTTTAGTAGTTTTTAGTCTTAATTAACCCTCTGAGAATTAATGGATTCTGTCTAACCATAAAAGTATCAGAAAATATACTTACACTTTCTCATTTCTTGTGTGGATTATGCGTCGTTTTTTCATAAGCAATTGTTAATTGGAAAGTTTAAAGGCATTTTTAGCAATTTTTAGTCTTAATTAAACCTGAAAGAGGTTTCAACGTTACATCTCATCCATCAAGATCTGACTAATTTTGCTAATGACGAGATATCCCGTCATCAAGATATTGGCGATTCTTTTATGATGACGAGATCAAGGTCTGGTCAGTTTTCTTCTAATGACGAGATATCTTGTACATCAAGATCTGGTCAGTTTTGACCTAATCTAATAAATGACGAAATACTAAGGATAAGATACCACGTTGTGACAACCACCAGGAGGGTTAACCCTCTCAGTATCCATGGATTCTTTAAGTCAATAGGTGTGACTATTTAATCATTAAATGTGTCGTGGATTCTTTCAACCTTTGGAAATATTATATTGGTCCTTTGCTTACAAAAGAATTATTTGGACAGATTATATATATATAATGGTCCTTTTTGATTAGAAAAAATCATTTTGAAAGATACTGTTTGTTTTTCCTTCGAATAGAATCATTTGGAATGATTCTGCCGTAGAAAAGAATCATTTGAAAAGATTAAATTGTTCCTTTCCTTAGAATAGAATTAACAAAATTAATATCTTGTCATTAGCAAAATTAATGAGATCTTGATGGACGAGATATCTTGTCGTTGAAAAATCACCAGATTTGATCTCGTCATCATAAAAAATCGTTATTAGTTTGATGACGAGACATTCGTCATCAGCAAAATTCGTCAAATATTAATGGACGAGATATCTCATCATTAGCAAAATTGGTCAAATCTAGATGGACGAGATATCTCATCATTAGCAAAATTGGTCAAATCTAGATGGACGAGATATCTCATCATTAGCAAAATTGGTCAAATCTAGATGGACGAGATATCTCGTCAAAAAACCCCACTTGGATAGTGAAGCTAAATTATAGTACGTATAACTAAGTCTACTTACAAGTATTATTATTCAAGCAGTGTTCTTTAAAATAACGGATTCGATTTAAAAGAATTATTATGGATATGAACATCACGAGTAAAAAGGTATAAAAGCAAATATAAATCACAATATAATTCTTTTGAAACATACCATTAGACTCTAAATTATCAAACCTTGTTGTGGATAATAAATTCATAAAAATCCAGAGCTCTGGATACTGTTTCTTAATTTTTTATATAAACAATGTTCTCTAGAAAAACAAGTTTTACGAAGTTTTAAACTTTTACTTAAAAGCTGGTACGTAATGTTTGAAAGTCGATGCTCAAACAAAACGGGACAGAACGGTGAGTGTCAGGCTTTGATATCCACACCATTGTCCACACTGACCGCAGAAAATTCGGCCAATCCCGGATCATCGATTACAGAAGCCAGTTTCTAATCCGGTTTCCCATTGACCATCCGCCCCATGATTAATCCTTGCCGAGGAATCAGCCTCCCACAGGAAAAAAGGAAGATCAACTGACGGAATGATTTGCCAATGATAGATGTACAGGGCTTCCGCACTAAAGGAATATTTATGAGCGAGTTTAGGAGAAACAGTCCGACCTTTGCGAGATGCGGAGTGCATGAGGGCTGTCACACTGCCAGGTCCAGGAGTTCGGGAATAACCGGATTAAGTAAAAACCACGAGCCCTAATTATTTCTCGTTATTGCGTTAAGAGAGAAGTTGGTTTCTTTTCGCGAGGGGAATTTGTGTCAGCTTTGGGTGGGTGTACAGGGAAAAACCCTACTGAACGTCAGGCTGTGGCATGGCATGCGTTAGGATAGCGAAGTTTTGTGCTTTAATTCTTTTCTGATAGAAAAGACAATGAACGTAAGACGTTCGCATATGTTAACGAAAGTTTGTGCCTTAATTCTTTTCTGATTGAAAAGATATTCAACTTCAGGGGGTGTCATGGCATGCATTAGGATAACAAAAGTTTGTGCTTTAATTCTTTCTGATTGAAAAGACATTGAACGTAAGACGGTGCCATGATACGAAAACGAAAGTTTGTGCTTTAATTCTTTTCTGATTAAAAGACATTGAACGTAAGACGGTGCCATGATATAACAAAAGTTTGTGCTTTAATTCTTTTCTGATTGAAAAGACACTGAACTTCAGAAGGTGGCATTTCATGCGTTAGGATAACGAAGGTTTGTGCTTTAATTCTTTTCTGATTCAAAACACATTAGACGTCAGGCTATGGCATGGCATGCGTTAAGATAACGAAGGTGTGTGCTTGAATTCTTTTCTGATTGAAAAGACACTGAACTTCAGACGGTGGCGTGGCATGTGTTAGGATAACGAAGGTTTATATTTTAATTCTTTTCTGACAAAAACATATTGGACGTCATACGGTGGTATGGCATACGTTAGGATAAAGCAGGTTTCTACATCAATTCTTTATTTTCCTATTATAAACGGTATGTAGGGAAAAACTATAAATGTCAAGTGGTGCATGGCATATGGTTGATACGTTTACCAATTTCGACCTTCTTGACGAATAAAACCTTTCCAGAGGATTCCATTCTGAGGAAACGAGCAGTGGAATTTTTCCAAAGGATTTTATTATAAGGAAATGAGCAATGGGATATTTCCAAAGGATTCTATTCTAAGGAAATGAGCAATGGAATTTTCCCAAAGGATTCCCCGGTTGGAAGAGCAACGGACTAGCAACCGAAGGGTTGCGAGTTCAAATTCAGCCAAACACCGCCGTGTACAAAGGAGGCTGGTGCACGTTAAATCTGTCGTGGCCTCAAATGTCCTCACGTTGGCGTGGTGTGGAAGTTTGGAGAGTGGGGTGCCAGCTAAGGTGTTGCCTCGTCATCTGACCGTGGTTCAAAATTACGTGGTGTTGTCCTCGGATCTTTCCCTTTGGGATTGATCCCGGACCGTCACCAATAGCCCATTGTGTTGCTCCAGTGTGACGTTAATTGAAATTCCCCCCCCAAAGGATTCCATTCTAAGGAAATGAGCAATTCAATGTTTCCAAAGAATTTAATTCTAAGGAAATGAGCAATGGAATATTTCTAAAGAATCCCAGTCTAAGAAAAGAAGCAATAGAATATTTCAAAGGGATTCTATTCTAAAGAAAAGATCAAGATTATTTTTAAATGTTGAAAGAATTCATGGCTTTTTTAGAAAGATTTGGTTATTTAGTCATTAAGTGTTTTATGGGGTAAAAGCAACACTACACTACGACGCTCCGAGGGTTAATTAAGGAAGTATTATTCTAAGCTTCGATGCCAGATACTCAAAACATGATATATCACTCGTCTGTCTTCCCGTATCAAAGTACAGCTTTAATTTCAACTAGGCAATCATAGTCCCCACAATTAAAAACGGAGCCACGCTAACTAAAAGACAAACTCATCTCTCAAGAACTAATATCCAAGACAAAAAAATGTCAAGGCACTCAGAAACAACTTAATTAAACTCCCCGTATATGTCTTTGTTAAAAAGCGTAAGTGAAATTGCGAAGGGTAGATATGAGGTAAAAAATCAGCAAGACTTGTCTCCCTCGTAACGTGATAGCGAAATGGTTTAACTTTCAGCTTTCTGTCTTAAAACGCAATAATCGCATTTTTCGTTGTTTCGTGACTATCCAGTGACGTTGGGATTCCACACGCCAGCGTCTATTAGCGTTTTCACTCCGTTTAACGTCTTTTCCCAGGAGAGAAAATTCAAGGAAACGGGAGCCCGAAATTAATCACCGAGTTTCCGGCTTCATTTAAAAATAAACACTATTAACAGTTATGTCTTTCTTAACGATGGTAATTTTGCAACACATTTCCACAGATAAGAATACTTGTGGCTATACATTTGTAACTCTATTCTATGCATTCATATTCTTTGCGTATAACGTTAATGTCTCGATTTGATATTATACAATCTAACGTAAAAAGCGAAATTACGGATATGCATAGCAGTGGCTTTCGTTAAGCTATTCTATGTATTCATATTCTTTAGGTATAACGCTAATGTCTCGGGTTATTATTACAATGCCATCTAATATGAAAAACGAAATTTCAGAAATGTACAGCAGTGGCTCATACAGGAAATTTAAAAGTAGAGTGAGTAATGTGGTAGCCTTTTTATGTGCCCAGGATCATGTGACCAAAGCTAGTAGTAACGTGACTCTTAGACTACTTTCGTCAGCTGGGACAATCGAACATTCATTATCTGATTGGTTTACGGGATGGAAGACGCCAATCCATTGATTCATCGTCTGATTGGTCCGCGCGACATTATTGTAGACTTTGGCGATTTCGCCAATTTTGTCGCCACTCTATTGAAATGCACATTCAAATACTTTCCCTTTCCCTGTCATTAGATGTTATATCGCCAAACGAGGGATAAAATACCAAATCGGCCAACCAAGTCAATTTTTCACAGAGCAGTCATGTGACTACTAGTCGACATGTTGGTCAAACGTTTTGAAGCTACTCTCAATAGCAATGCTCAGTCTACTTACATCTCACGTCTATACAATGACTTTACATTCGTAACACTGTTCTATGTATTCATATTCCTTACGTATAACGTTAATGTCTCGGGTTATTAGTATACCATCTGACATAAAATCGAAATTACAGATACGTATAGCTGTGCCTATACATTCGTAACGGTATCCTATGTATTCAGATTCCGTACGAATAAAGTAAATGTATAACAATTATCCATGCTGTGTGTGTTATCAGTTCTTGGATATCCTTACTTTGACAAATACAATAACGCCAAACGTTCCTGGAAATTATTTCAAATTAAATTTTGTAACATTACGCTCTCCTCTGTTTTGTTAAATATGAATAGAGCCCCAACCAAAAGTTATCAATGCCATGAGCTTCTGGAAATCCTTACTTTGACAAAATATAGTAATACCATACCTCCTGGAAATTATCTCAAATTAAATTTTGTCATCTTACGTTCTTCTCTACTTTAGTGAATATTAATACAGCTCCAACCAAAAATTATGAATGCCATGAGCTCCTGGAAATTCTTTCTTCGACAGTTAAAAATTATCAATGTGTGTGTGCCATGAGTTCCTGAAAATCCTTACTTTGACAAAATGCAATAATGCCATACGTTCCTGAAACATTTGGTCACATTATATTAACCTCTACTTTGTTGAATATGAATACCGCTCCAACCAAAAATTATCAATGCTACGAGCTCCTAGAAATCCTTTCTTACGTAATTGCAACGCAACTCAAACCATACATCTCACACTGGACAGGATCCCTGTTACGCTCTCCCACAACGCATTCCATTTTGCGAGCAGAGAGCTGTTTAGTGGGGTTCCACCGCTTCGAGGTTAAAAGCTAAAGCGTTTGAGTGCTTAAGTCCATTAACTCTCTTATCGAGAAACCACAAGGTCTCACACGGCGAGGAACACAGCGGGGAGAATGAAAATAAGGAATTAGGACTAAAAACAAGAGAAATGCAATTGAACGCCTATCCTGACAGGAGTTCTGAAGAAACACCCTAATATGAGAGCAAGAACCAGCTGGGGCACAAGATAAATTCCTCAACAGACGTCCTGGCTTGAAGTCAGGGACATGGTTGGATCGAACATACATTTCACTTGACTTGCGTTCGTGATCTTTATAAGAAAAACTATGATGTATTATATTCCCATCCTATTTTTATAGGGAGAAAGAACGGTCTCTGCGGAATAACCTAATTTTGTAATACGGTGCTTTGTTTTTCATTGGTTGGTTTAATGTACGGACGTTGACTTGACTGACTTAGGTGATCGATGGGTTAGTTTAAAATAGATTTCATTTGGAGCACTGTTAGACTTTTGTATTAAAATTTATGAGCTTTGTTTTTTATTATCGGCTTGATTGTTAATTAAAAGCAAGAATGCTTAACCATCTCCAAGTGGTTTCGACGAGATATCTCGTCCATCAAGATGAGACTAATTTTCCTATTGATGATATATCTCGTCATCAAGATTTTGCCGATATTTTTATGATGACGAGATAAGATCGGGTGAGTTTTCTTCTAATGATGAGACATCTAGTCCATCAAGATCTGGTGAGTTACCTTCTACTGACGAGAAATCTCGTCCATCAAGATCTAATCAGTTTTGCTAATGACATGATACCTCGTCGAGACAACTACCAAAAGGGTTAACAAATGAGATCGGACCAATTTTGCTACTGACGAGATATTTCGTTATCATGATACTGCAGATTTTTTTTATGATGGCGAGATGGTTTGTTTTTGATGCTGACGAGATCAAGGGTCAGTTGTCTTCTAATGACGAGATATCTCGTCCATCAAGATCTGGTCAGTTTTCTTCGAATGACGAGATAACTCGTCGAAACAACCACCAGGAGGATTAATTGAGTTCGATGACTTGAATTTAGTGATGGAAGAGCTATGATAAAATAGGCTTTCTGGAGTACTGTTAGCCTTTTGTGTGTAAATCAATGAGGGCAGTATTGTTTATTATCGGCTTGATTGTCAATTAAGGGCAAGAATGTTTAATTGAGTTCAGTCACTTGACGTTAGTAGTCGATGGGTTACTTTAAAATAGTTTTTGGTGTTTTGTTAAAATCTTCTGTACGTAAATCTATGAATGCTTTATTGTTTATTATTGTCTGGATTGTTAGTTAAAAGCACTTGTTTAAATGGTTGGTTGGTTGGTTGGTTGGTTTTTTATGGCACAAGGGCCAGATTTGGCCATGCTGCGCCAAACAATAGCTAGTTCATAACTGGTATTTAATTAGAGCGAGTCAGAAAGCCACGTAATAAAATTCAGTACAGTTGTGTATGTTGCAGTCGATTATAAAATCTAAATAAAGTTTACGAAACCAATGTCAGTAAGGAATAAAAATAAGTTTTTATGATGTGGGTCCATCAACAAGTCTGTTAAGGTAATAGGGGAGATACCAAATCGGTTTAGTCTATGACGATTAAAATTCCGGCATTCCGTCAATATGTGCTTTATGGAAAAGATACTATTGCATGATGAGCATAAAGGAGCTGGTTCTCCCAGCAGTAAATGTCTGTGGGTAAAAAAGGAATGTCCGATTCGGAGCCTTGTCAGTTTTACGTGATGACTTCTATTTAAGTTTGTTTTGCTGAATCCCTTTATAGATGGTTGAATATCATGAAGTTTGTTATGGTTTTCCAAATCCCAAGCGGATTGCCAGGATGAATTTATGGCTTGGGTTAAAACACTATTAATGTCGTGAATCGGGACATTGGAGTTTATAATCAGTGTTGCGTTTTTGGCTGCCAAATCCGCTTTCCTTGTTTAAATGAGTTTAGTGGCTTGACATTAGTGATCGACATTAGTGTAGCTTTAAAATAGGGTAGTGTTAGTCTTTTGTATGCAAGTCTATGCATTCTTTATTGTTTATCATCAATTTGACAGTTTTTAAGAAAGCATGCTTAATCAAGTGTAGTGATCCATTTGTTAATTTAAAATAATTTTTTAAAAGCATTGATAGTATTTTCTATGTAAATCTATGTATGTTTGGTTGTTTACTGTTTTTTATCGGCTTGGTTGTTTTTAAATTAAAGCATGTCCATTTCACTGAAGTGATCGATGTGTTACTGTTAAATAAGTTATTTGAAGAATTTTTAGTCTTTATCTATGTAACTTCTTTATGTAACTCACTAAACAAAACTGTATATATTTACAGCATTTTGCTTTTTCTCTATTCTGCAGCCAAACCAACCACTGCATGCAAATTGGTCGTCACTTACATTTCCAGCGTTCATTTTTTCCTAATAAACGCTAGAAAGGAATGTTGCGAATGATAGTTGTACAAAATAGTTATACTATTTCGTACACAGTTAATTAAGACATGCTTGGACTTTGAAAACAAAATTTGATATATTTACGGTATTTTCTATTTATCCCTTCGGTAAGCCAAGCCAACTACTGCATACAGATAGGCCGGCGCTTACATTTCTAGCGTTCATTTGTAAATGTTGCGAATGCAAATTTTACAAAATAACGACACAATTTCGACACATGTAATTAATCGCAATAATACTTAGGGTTCGAAAACAAAATTTGATATCTTTACGGAATTGTTCTTTTTATCCATCCTGTAGCCATGTCAACCACTGCATACAAATTGGTCGGCGCTTACACTTCGAAACTCCAGCATCCATTTGTAAAGAAAATTCAACGAACTCGAGCGTAAAGAAGGGTTTAGAGGCATAATAGTGATTAGATAGATAAAGACCTAAGACAGAGCTTCCGAAACAAGGAAGAACAAAAAAGGAACTCAAAGAACAAAACAGGAGAGACCCCGAAATAGAGAAAATCCCTTTGTGTTCAATTAATATCTTAAAACTTTTATGTTCTCTTAAAGTTGGAAGAGAGGATTCCTTTTTTACAAACCTCCTTTTCAACGCTGGGAATCTTGTTCCTGAATGGCAAAAGCAATTTGGGGCAGAAAACGCTCCTGAATTTCTTCTGAAGTTATAAATACGAGCCTTGTAATCCCAGCCAGCATCTTTTTGAATTAGTTTCGAAATATTCGCCAAACTAACTTCATTATTTGCACCTATCTAGATTACTCCCAGTGGCCAAAGGAAGTCGGCGAATTGAGAATTTTGATTATCAAACGAATCCCATGCTCATTTATTTCGTCTTCGTTTCCTGGGGAGAGAATTAAAAAAGAATACCATAAAAAGAATTCGAATATTCGAATTCGAATCTTAGTTATTCTAACATAGCAAATGAAAACTATCATTTCCGAGGTTTCTTGAAAAGTAATTCGTGTGTTCATCAGCATCCGATTACTTTTACTTATTTATTTTTAAATAGTGTTCTTTGTAAGGTTCATTGCATGTACTGATTATTCTTACTGACACTTGAGATTACATTTTCCGAGGACATTCGGTTTAATTAATTTCACAACTTAAAAAAACTGACATGTTATATTCAACGGAGCACAATCATGCCGTTCTCGTATCATATTATAACATACATTATATAATAGTCCCATCATATTTGAATAATGTTTCAAAGAGCTCAAATATATCGTCCTCCTAGCAAATTTTAACATTTACTATTTAATTACCCCAACTCGTACCTTTTTGAGTATCTTTCAATGGGCACAAATATATCGTCCTAGCAAATTTTAACATTTATTATTGAACTCTTCCAACTCGTACCTTTTTTAATATTTTTTCAAAGAGCTCAAACATATCGTCCTCCTTGAAAATTTTTAACATTTACAATCTAAGAACCTCAACACTCGTACCTTTTAAAATATTTCTTCAACGAACCAAATATGCCGTCCTCGTAACATATAACATCTATTATTTGATACAATAAAACTCCTGTATATCATGATTCCAAAGCTGCTAGCTCTGATTTCACGGTGTCTTCTATGCACACGAAATGCAATGGTCTTATAATAAGAATTATCACAATAGAATTAGCCAAGAAAGATCCATAAGAATAAGAACCATCCATTTTTAATCTTTTTTCAACGCACCCAAATATGCCGTCCTCGTAATACATTATGACATCTACTATTTAACGACCACCTTTTAATCTTTTTCAACGAACCCAAATATGTGTGTGACGTCGCTCTTCCTGACATATAACATCTACGATTTAATAACCTTCTTCAATATTTTTCAACGAACCCAAATATGCCGTTCTAGTAACACATTATAACATCTACAATTTAATAACCATCTCGTACCTTTCTGAATCTATTTTCAACGAACCCAAATACGCTGTCTTCGTTTCATTGAATAACATCTACTATTTAACCACCACCTCGTACCTTTTTGAATCTTTTCTCAACGAACCCAAATATGCCGCCTCCTTCTTAACGTATAACATCTATTTAATAACCTTTTCAAATGAACCCAGATATGCCATCCGCGTAACATAAAATATCTTATTTAATAACCATCTCGTAGATTATTTAATATTTTTTCAACGAACCTAAATATGCCGTCCTCGTAACACATTACAACACCTACTATTTAATAACTGCTCAGTGTCTTTTTGCATCGCTTTCAAACTATTCGCAACGCAGACTTCGTCATTTGCACAGATCCCGATTGCTCCCACCGGCCAAGACAAGTCGAGTTGAGAATTGTGATAATCAAATGAACCTGGGTGCTCATTTATTTGTTCTTCGTTTTCAGGAAAAGGACGGGAACGAATCCCGGGACATGCATAACCTGGGACTCCCGATTTTGTTAACGGAGCGAAGTGTGAAGGGGAATATTAGAAAAGCAAATGGCGAGGAAAGGAAGGGGAAACGACTGTAACTAAGGCATCGATTAGATGAAAATAAGTTTTGGACAAAGGAATAAGAAAATTCGGAGAACAAGAAAAATCTCCATTCCCCGTCTTGATGCTTCATTGTTTCAGAAATCTCGCATTCTTGATTCGCAGTTTTGACAAAAGTAATTACTCGTGAATGAATTTGGAACAGTAATTGGATTTCTCAGCACTCAGGATGTGTTGCTGGGAATAAAACGATACGAATACAACCGGTTTTTGACGAAGTAAATTAAATGGGAGACGAAGGTTCCAGATTTTAATTTGAAGATATCACTTTTCCTGGTGATCCTAACTTATGTATAATTCTTATGAATGTATGATTCTTCATTTAAGTTTGACATAGGTAAATACTATGAAGATCATTTGAGTGATTCTTGTTTTTATTAAAATTAACAATAGAAAAGTGCCATTCCCTAGGTACTTCATTTTTAACTTGATGTTGTTTACTTAAATAAAAGTATGTAATAAATAATATTTTGTCACTAATTCACAAACCGAAGCTCTTACTAATTTTTGTTTTTCAAACATAGTTTCGTATGGATTTATCAATTTACGATTTGATTAAAAAGCGTACCTCTGATAAAGTAGTGCAAAATATAATAATATCCGGTAGTTGTTGATACTCTTTTCCAAGATTGTGAATTTCTACATTATCTGAAATTCTAATAATCCTTATCAGTTCCGTAACAATTAAACGAGAACTATTATTTAACCAAGTGTTTGTACGAGATATTTCGTTCAAGATCTGGTCAATTTTGCTAAGGACGAGATATCTCATCAAGACAAAACTTCCCTATTACCCAAGGGAATGAAGATCCAAGTAAAAAACACAAATTGTCCCTTTCCCTGAACTGGTGACAGCTTACACCAGAGGCTGGCCACTACAGGGTAGTTTTCGATGTGAAGATAAACCACCAGGAGTGTAAAAATAGTTTAAATATTCAAATTAAATTTTAAATAAATATATTTGTTTCGTATGGATTTATTAATTTACACATTGATTAAAACCTGTAGCTCTGACAATGTTGGGAAAATATAACAATATTGGTTAGTCAAAATACATTACTGTTTCACTTTTTCGGATGTTGACACCTTTTTTCCAAGATTGTGCTTCCTACATTATCTGGATTTCTAATAATCTTTATCAATTCCGAAACAATTAGAATGAGAACTATTCTTTAAAATAGTTTAAGTATTCAAATTAATTTTAAAGTAATCTAGTATGGATTTATTAATTTACACTTAGATTAAAACATGTAGCTCTGATAATGTAGGGAAAATATACCAATATTGGGTATTCGAAATATTTTACTGTTTTATTTTTACGGATGTTAACACCTTTCCAGATTGTGCGTTTCCTACATTAACAAGGTTCCTAATAATACTTATCAATTCTAAACCAATAAGGAACTATTCTCTCTAAAATAGTTTAAAGTATGAGAATTAATTTTAAAGTATATTTGTTTCTTATGGGTACATTAATTCACAATGAGGTTAAGATCTGTAACTGTTTTCAAGATATTGACACCTCTTTTCCAAAGAGTTAAATTTTTTTACATTATCTGGGTTTCTAATAATCGTTTTATCAATTCTGAAACAAAGGAAACGAAAATTATTCCCTAAAATCGTTAATGTATTAAAATCAATTTCGAAAGTTTTAAATTCTTGCTGTCACGTTTTATATACTTATTGTCTTGTACGCTAACTGCAAGTTAAAAATATGAATTTCAGTTTCTTTCTAAATCAATAAAGCAAAAATGAGTTTATTTTGCCGATTTAAATTATTGAATTGGTCTTTATTATGTAGAAATCGAAAATTGAGTCATTTACTCGAATACTCTGATGTCAAGTAATGGAAAACCTTCAAATTTGTGAAATTATACTAGTGCTTTTGGAAAAAATTTTAAACCCAATTCAAACTAAAAAGACGAGTGAAAATAAACATAGGTATAAAAACATTACTAGGCAATAGATTTTAAAATTTCTGCAATTTAAAGATTCTGTTAATTATAATCCTTTATTCTAAGCTGATGAAACATTCGTAATGTTTTTATCTTTAATTCTTTGGTTTGGTTTGTCTCTACTGTCATTTTCGTTACTCGACTTTTATCGTTACAAATAATTCAAATTTTGATCAACATTAGAATATCTTTTATTTAATTACAAATCCACTGTTCTTTATTTTCGCTTCATGTACACGTATTTCAGATTTCATTTCCTGCGCCATCTTGATTTGAAGTGTATATATGCACTAGAAATAACAAAAATCGACCAAATATCGATATTTTTATTGCTTCAAAATATTTTTCAACTCCTTAGCTTTCAAACGGTACCAAGACCTTGTAAATATTCGGAATATTTTTCTAGTTACGGGGGTTTTTCGTTAGGTACTGTCAACATGCACAAACATGTTTCCAAAGCTTTAAACTCAATTTCTGAAGAACAGTGTTTTGCAATATGATGCTTTGTTCAAACTCAACACAATGAATTGATATATCATAATTATATTTGTATCATTATAATATGTATAATTCAGTGCATGTTTTGACTCTCAATCATAGTTATAATTAAGAAATTAATTTCTAGTTGATTTTTAAATGTCAAAATTCCCGAAAAACCTTGATTTTTGTTTCCTTCATGAAAAAATTGTAAAAAACACAATTCCCTCTAGAAACTGGATTGATTATCAAAACATGAAGAATAATATTAGGAATTATTTTCAAAGAGGAATTGTCCTTTTGAACAAATTAGAATTTGAGATATCACTGATCAAAAGCATTTTACTTAGATAATTATATCTAAATTAGATAATTAATGATTAGCTAAATCTGATTCCTCATACTAAAATGATTTTATACATAAACCAATGATCTATTGTAAGAAAACTGGATTTTTAAACTCAAAATTCAATATATATATATATATATATATATTCTAGTGTATAAGTACACCTTAAGCCTCTTCTTATCTATAGAGAAATTCACATGTTAAGTTGAACTAGCACAAATATGTCGTTCCCGTAACACATTATATCATCCACTATATAATAGATTAACTACTTTTAATTTACGTATCATCATTCTGTCCATGTAATGTAATTCCATAACTGTAAAATTGATTATGCGCAAATTATGCCCAAAGCTCTCTAGATGTGTCATCAGAGGCATGATAAGTCACGTTCTCTGCATACTTACTCACCTTCAAGGGAGTGAGCATTAATCTCGACTTCAGTTTCAGATTTAACCATTTTCGAACCACTACTCAAACCTAATTGGATAGCTGCCTAGTTTCGAGAATGCGTAGTTACCATTCACGTGTCAGATCAAATTTGAAGGATGATGAAAAAATTCAACAAAATAACTCTTAAGGTATACGTATACACTAGAAAATTTTTTAAACTTTGACTTTAAAAATCCAATTCTTTTACGATAGGTCATTGGTTTGTGCTCAAACTCATATCAGTGTGAAAAATTCGGATTAAGCTAATTATTACTTGTCTAATTTAGATTTAATTAGTTAATTAGCGTGTTTTTTAAACAGTGATACCTCAAATTCTAATTTGTTCAGAAAGACAATTTTCCTGTTGGAAATTATTCCCAATATTATTCTTTATGTTTTGACCCTCCGTCAAGTTGCTAGAAATAGTAGGGTTTTTCGACAATTTTTTCTCTCTAAGAAAGTTTAAAAATCAAGATTTTCCAAGAATTTCAACATTTAAAAATCAACTAAAAATTCATTTCTTAGCTAATAACTTTGATTGAAGGTCAAAACATTTAGTATTATATATATATATATATATATATATATATATATATATATATATTATAATTACACAAAAATAATTATAATAGATCAATTCATTGTTGAGTTATCATTGTTTGAACAAAGCTTTCTTATTGCAAAAACGCAGTTCTCCAGAAATTGAGTTTAAAGTTTTGGAAACATGTTTGTACATGGTGACAGTACCGAACGAAAACCGTTGTAACTGGACCGCTATTTCGAATACTTACAAGATCTTAGTATCGTTTGAAAGCTAAGAAATTAAAAAATATTTTCAATTAATAACAAAAATTATTGATATTCTGGTCGATTTTCGTGATTTCTAGTGTATACTCCTTAAACTCTTGGTTGCTGTGATTTAAACAATGAGTGGATATTTTCACACAGCAGTTGTCCGAGCATTCGGTGCGATATGTTACCCTTCTGATATTTTAATTGAAAGAAATAGACAGTATTAGGCAATCGGCTTAGACGGGTTAATTATCAAGGGAGATATATATATATATATATATATATTATATATATGTTATATATATATATATATATATATATATATATATATATATATATATTATATATATATATATATATATATTATATATATATATATATATATATATATATATATATATATATCTGTAAAAACATCAGTGAAAAATATAAAACATAGGAGACTTACTGAAAATGGAGAATAGATCAGGAATTTCAATTTCCTTCACTTACCTAAAAAGAAAAATACGTAATTAATCAACACTGTTCTTTATAAAGTAAGGAAACTTACGAACTATAATGAATAAGTACTACCTAACCCTCCTGGTGGTTATCTCGAAGAGATATCTCGTCGTTAGCAAAACTGAGCAGATCTTGATTTACGAGATCTCTCGTTATTAGAAGAAAGCTGACCAGATCTTGATCTCACCATCATATCGATAATATCTTGATAACGGGATATCTCGTCATCAGCAAAATTGGTCAGATCTTGATGGACGAGATATCTCGTCGAAACCGCTTGGAGGTTTAACAACAATGAGTTTCACCAAAACTGCTAACATTTATTTAAAGCATCAAAACCTTTAAAAAGTTAATTACTACGTTGTTTCATATTTATTCATGCTATAACTGCTATACATATTTGTAGTTCACATCAAAATTCGTTCATCAGTCTACTTTAGATGACAATTGTTCATCCTATTTACCTTAAATGCAAGATGGACTGATCCTTTTAAACTACAATACATATTTATTCGTTGTAAACAAGCCCACACCAAAATGCGTTCATCAGTCAAAGCCTTAGATGACAAGAGTTCATCCGATTTACCATAAATACAAGAGAGAGATCGACTAATCCTGTCAAATTTTTAAAGTGCTATAAATATTTATTCTTTGAAAACAAGCCCACACTAAAATGCGTTCATCAGTCAAAGTTTTAGGTGGCAAGTGTTCATCCTATTTACCGTAAAAAAAAATACATGATGGACTAATTCTTTTAAACTACAATAGATATTTATTCGTTGTAAACAAGTCCACACTAAAATGCGTTCATCAGTCAAAGCCTTAGATGACAATTTTTCATCGTATTTACAGTAAATACGAGATGATCTAATCATTTTAGAACATTTATTCATTGTAAACAAGGCCACACCAAAATGCGTTCATTCGATTCATCGTAAATACAAGATGCTAATTCTTTTAAACTACTATACATATTTATTCGTTGTAAACAAGCCCACACCAAAATGCGTTCATTAGTCAAAGCCTTAGATGACAATTGTTCATCAGATTCTCCGTTAATACAAGATGGATTAATCCTTTCACAAAGTGCTACTTGCATATTTATTCATTGTAAACAAGTCCATACCATGTTGCCGATACAATACAGCTCCCCAAGTCGATTTTTGATCAAGGGAACAAAATGTTGAGAAAGTTTCACCGTCAAGACGCTAACCCTTCAACTCCGCCAGCAACCCTGTCACGAACAGCAGTTGTAAAAGGGGAAAAAAAGTCAAAATGTCGAACCAAAAGCCCCTTTTATCCAGTTGCTTGTAAAAGTTTCCGTCTAAGGCTCCTATTATGTGCTATCAGCTGGAATGATGTCACAGCTGCTGTTGACGCGAGATTCGACAATCTATCAAATTTAAGAGATTTCAAAAGGTTTAAGGAGGTACGGAGCCACTCATTTGTTAAAACGACTAGCAGGATTTCTTTACTCGACACCCTGGAAGATGCTGTCTCGGCAATGGAAACTGCTAAGAGAAGTTGTCCCGGCACATTAGTACGAATGGGACTTTATAGAGGAAGAGAAGAAGTTCTAGGGTTCACGCTGTGGTGGATACGGTATTAATTGCCGCTGTGATAATACCTTTTGGCTCTAATTTTGTCGCATCGTTGTATTCAGCCCAAACACATCTATTATAAAATGTTGGTTTGTTAAGGTTTTATGGCGTGATCTAATAATTAAAGAGGACAGTAAATAAAATTAATGGTAACATTCTGAAGACATTCTTGTTTTACACATTAGCACGAATGGGATTTTATAGAGAAATAAAAGAAGTTCTCGGGTTCACGTGAGGTGGATACGGTATTAATTTCAGCTGTGATAATACCTTTTGTCGCTAGTTTTGTCGCATTGTTCTGTTCAGCCCACAAACACATCTATTATAAAAGGTTCGTTTGTTAGGGTTTTATGGCATGGTCTCATAATGAACAAAGTTGTGAAAAGAATTACAAAAGGCTATGCTAATAATTAAAAAGTACAGTAAATAAAATGTATGGTATTATTTGAAAGACATTCTAGTTTTAGTAAAACATCGATTTATTTGCGTTCAGTCATTATTTTTATGAAAAATGTTCTTCGTAAACGCCGAATATACAAATCAGATTAATCATTTTACAAACTACTTAGCATACTTATTCATTATAGACAAACCCATTATTACATTAGATTTTGATTGAACAGATTTTGATTGAACAGATTTTGATAGGAGAATAATCTGATTCCTTGATATTTCATTTCAAATGTGTATATTTTATTACTTTTACGACTCTTAAAATTAAATTTTATATGATAGGTTCAAAAGGAAGGAAGAAATTCAATTGAAGTCCCACGCATACTGTAAACTGATATAGCATGATATAATTTCTTAGTTATAATTATTTGTTTGTAAAACTCTTAAGACTGCTTAGCGTCCTGCTATATTCCATGATCATAATTTTTCAAAAGTCAAAAATATCTGACGAAATATTTTATAAAATATAGTTATAAACTTAATTACGTTCAAGTTTCCTAAGCACTAAAAGCTCATTTGTTTTTTCTAAATTTAAATAAATGAATTTACGGCTGAATCATATAAACGGATGAATTAAATATGAAGTTAAGACTCACATAATACTGGAAAGCAATAATTAATGAATAATTGGAATGCAATTTTATGAAAGTTAAATCACGTGTATATTGACTTTCGCGTATAAGGTCTTATTTCATACCTTTAAAAGATTCTGACGGAGTTATATGAAATTAAGTATTTGCTTAATTTCTCTAGTAAGCGCAATTGTAATATGGGATGTCTTCAGTATAATTAAATTTTAGATTCTTTAATTGAATGGATGAGTTTGTGAAAGAAGTATTTTAACAGAGAAAAGTCGGAGCCTTAACCCTCCAAATGGTTTCGACGAGATATCTCGTCCATCAAGATCTGATCAACTTTATAAATGGTGATATGTATCATAATCAAGATATAGCCGATTTTTGAATGACGACGAGATCAAGATCTGGTCAGTTTTCTTCTAATGATGAGGTATCTCGTCCATCAAGATTTATTCAGTTTTCTTCTAATGACGAGATAAATCGTCCATCAAAGCCTAGTCAGTTTCTTTCTAATGACGAGATATTTCGTCCATCAAGAACTGCTAATGATGAAATACCTCGTCAAGGCAACCACCAGGAGGGTTCATGCATTATTTCATTCTTTAGAAAGATTCTATCGATCCTTTTCTTAGAATCCCTTGGGAAGATTCTACTTCTCCTTTCCTTGGAATATAATCCTTTGGAATTATTCTATTGTTTTTTTCTTTGGAAGTGAAGCCTTTGGATCGATTCAGTTGGTGCTTTACAATCCTTTTGTAATATTCTGTTGGTCATTTCCTTGTAATGGAATCCTTTGGAAATATTCTACTGCTCATTTCCTTAGACGTTATGCAGGGAAAACTGCAGGTTGCAAGGTGGAATAATACGTATGAACCCTCAGAGGGTTAAATTGAAACGCATTACCACTTTAAATCCTACGTAAGACTAATTATCTTCAAAACAAAATAAATAAATCGCTAATCGTAATCTAAAACGAACGAGAAACGGCAAAATTTAAGTCTCAATGGACTTTAATAATATGAAATAGGCTCAACAATTCGAATACTGATGTTATTTTTAATCCGTCTGATAACGACAAAAGCAACATCGTTTTCATCACCCAAACAGGAAAACGCAAAAGCTTTATTTTCTTTAGCTTAATCTAAGTTTGAAACGTTTCATATCGTGTAAGCATTTGTCACATCTGAAGGTCAAAACTCATCCCTAATTTTTTCATTTTCTATCAAGCGGAGCAATACTTTCGGGACATAATTTAAACCATAGCAGGAATTATTATGAGATACTCGCAGTCTACTGCAACGTAATTGGATTTCCGAAAGGGCTCTCGAATTTCGGGCCCGCGTTTTTCATTTTAAAAAGATTTGGAATATAAATGGATTATACTCGGAAATATGGAAAAATATTTCAGGGATTATCTGGATACTAGGATAGGTCAAAACTTGTTCCGTTCAGGAAATACCTAAAAATGAAAGATTTAGAAACGTTCGTTTCATAGTCTTGTTGAGCGCTGTATTTACAATTTTTGTGAAAGAATTCCACGTCTCTGATCACACATATCTGTATTATTATTTATTTTCCAATGCCATGAAATTAGCACGTACGCGTTTATGCTTCTAGTTTCCCAATATTTTTAAAAACGCAAATTAAATCTTTTAACAGTCAGCATGTTAACCTTTTTTACATTATTTGTGAAAGTATTTCATATCTTTTATCAAGAACATATCTATCATTATTCATTTATTGATGGTAGAGGATAGAGTATACTTCAATATACTTCTAGATTCCCAATATTTTTAACAACACAAATAAAACATTTAAATAGTCAGCATGATAACCCCTTTTTTAGGGTTTTTATGAAAGTATTTCAGGTCTTTTATCGAATACATATCTATGATTATTTACTTACTAATGCGAGCAAATTAGCATATACTCCTTTAAGCTTATAGTTTACCAATATTTTTAACAACACAAATAAAACATTTAATAGGTCAGCTTATGGCCCTTTGTTTTTACAGTTTTTGTAAAAGTATTTCAGGTCTTTTATCGAGTTTATATCTATCATTATCTATATACTGATGTCAGGAAATTAGCATGTACTCCAATATACTTCCAGTTCCCAATATTTTTAGCAACACAAATAACCACCTTTGCGTAGTCAGCATGTTAACCCTTTGTTTTTACAGTTTTTGTGAAAGTATTACAGGTCTTTTATCCAGTGCATGTCTATCATTATTTATTTACTGACGCTAGAAAATTAGCATAAACTCCAATAGGCTTCTAGCTTCCCAATATTTTTTACAATAGAAATAAAGTCTTCAAATAGTCAGCATGTTAGCCTTTTGATTTTAATTTTTTTGTGAAAATATTTCAGGTTTTTTAAAGAGTACATATCTATCATTACTTATTTACTTATGATAGCAAATTAGCATATTCTTCAATAGGCTTTTAGTTTCTCAATATTTTTAACAACTGAAATAAAGTTTTTAAATAGTGAGAAGGTTATCTATTTGATTTTACATTTTTTTGTGAAAGAATTACAGGTTTTTATCGAGTGCATGTCTATCATTATTTATTTGCTGACATTAGCAAATTAGCATATACTCCAATAGGTTTCTAGCTTCCCAATATTTTTAACAGGAATAAAGTCTTCAAATAGTCAGCATGTTAGCCCTTTGATTTTACATTTTTCGAGAAAATATTTCAGGTTTTTTTTAAAGAGTACATTCTATCATTACTTATTTACTTATGATAGCAAATTAAAATATACTCCTTTAGGCTTCAAACGTACAGCCGGAACGTAATGCGGAACAACAGAATCAGCCAAAACGTTCAAAGTTTAAAATTTAATGATAAGCATCGTAGATTCGTTTGAATCACAAACATTTCATCTTCAATAACGTTCAACGCAATTTTGTGTTTTTACAAATAACATCTCTGGTAACGTAGTGTTTCTGTGGGTAAAAAATATATATAACAATGCCTTCCAAAACCCCATTAAAATTCCGAATATGCCTACCTCATACACAAAGAATGTAAACAGGTATGTTTTTTCGAGAATATGCCCACGCTTAGTTTTATCTGGTTTTTATTAAATTAATGTAGCAACACACAACACGAAAAACATTTAATTTTCTTTCATTAAATTGCCTATAAAAATAAATTTGTTTCTTTTTCCTGTTCCTAATTTTTTCAGTGGTAGCGTGGAGTTTTTCTAGATTGGCAGACTTAACTTGCTGTGTAGTTACACCATTTATTCGCTTAAGGAAATACTAGATTAAGCCTGAGAAAAAAAATTATCTCTAAGAAAACAGCTGCAAAAACACAAAAATTATACTTGGCATTAATTTACTTAAGCAATAATTACAATTTTCCCAGCATAGAACTTTACAGAAAAATAGCGAAATAGGCTCCTTGCATTTGTTCTCCAAGACGAACAATTGCTACATGATGGTTTTTATCATCTTGTATTTTTTCAATGAACTTTATTCGGGAGAAACCTTTCTCTTTAATTTCCCATGAAATTCAGTACTTTTTATTGTTTGCTGCCAGGACTTGGTACACAGGTTACTTGAAATACACATGGGAATAAAGAATTCAGATCCGTCTTCTTTGGTGCCTTTTTTGCTATCTTTAATGCTGCTACTTAAGTTACCATTAATGTTTTAGGTAGACGTTGAATTATTAACACGAGAATTGTGCAGCGTAAAATTCTTTTCGAAAGTTAAGTGTAACAGCGTTGTTACTTTTTAGACTAACGCGTAGTTTATTCATTCAGGGATGTAAATATTTTATCAGGGACTCAAAGGTTATTTATTCATTATTACGTTTCTCAACGGCGGAATCTTAAAATTGAGAAAATAAACTGAAAACTTCTCTCTTATGCTAATTATACTTGTGTGGTGTAAGAAAATGAAACCTCTTAGCTATGAAAATCAATGAAATTCAAGATTCCAAGTTACCATTAATGTTTTTGGTAGACGTTGAATTATTAACACAAGAAGTTCAGCGAAAATACTTCCAAAGTTAAGTATAGCAGCATTGTTACCTTTAGGACTAACGCGTATTGACTCAATATTATGAATATTTCATCATGGGCTCAAAGGTTATTTATTCATTATTACATTTCTCAAATCGTAAAATTGAGAAAATAATATGAAAAACTCTCATATTAATTACATTTATATGGCATTTTCGAAACCTCTTAGCTTTGAAAATCAATGAAATTATAATGCTAACTAAAGGTACTAACTTACCATTAATGTTTTAGGTAGACGTTGAATTAACACGAGAATTACAGTGCAAAATGATCTTCCAAAGTTAAATATAATAGAGGTGTTACCTTGTAGACTAACGCGTAGTTCATTCAGTCAGTGTTGTGAATATTTCACCATGAGCTCTCAAAGGTTATTTATTCACTATTACATTCCTCAAATCTTGGAAACTTAAAATCGAGAAAATAGTATGAAAAATTCTGTCATACGAGTTACATTTATGTGGCATTTTCGAAATCACTAAGCTCTGAATATCAATAAAATTATAATGCTAACTAGAAAAACTAAGTTACCATTAATGTTTAAGGTAGACGTTGAATTATTAACATGATAATTGTATTGAAAACTGTTCCGCCGAGGTTAAGTATAACAGCTTTATTACCTCGAAGACAAACGAGTAGTTTATTCAGTCAGTGTTATGAATATTTCATCATGTGTGGGTGCAGAGGGGCTATTTATTCATTATTACTTACCTCAACGATGGAATCTCAAACTTGAGAAAATACTCTGAGAAACGAGCTCACTTATACTAATTTTGTTTATCTGGCGTAAGTTAACGAAACATCTTAGCTATGAAAATCAATGAAATTGTAATGTAACTAAAGTTACTAAATTAACCATTAATGTGTTTGGTAGTCATTAAATAATTATCATGCGAAGTGTATTGAAATATGTTCTGCCCAAGTTGAATATAACAGTATTATTACCTTGTAGACTTACTCGTAGTTTATTCAGTTGGTGTTATGAATATTTCATCAAGGCCCCCTCCCTCAATGGGATTGTTTATTCAATGTTACTTATTTCAACGGTGGAATCTCAAATTTGAGAAAATACTCCGAAAAACGAGCTCTCACTTATACTAATTATATTTATCTGGCATAAAATAAAGTAAAATTTTAGCTCTTAAAATCAATATACTAACTAAATGCGAATTATTCTTTTGCTAAGACTTTTCCATTAAATCAGATGATAGAAAAGAAACAGAATTCCTAATGGAAATTAGAAAACATGCATATATTGCTTTTGTGTTTCCAATGATAAAATTACATTTAATCTTTTTACACTATACGTGTTTGAGTTAAAATTATTTCTCTTAAAGATTCGAGTTGATTGAAATAATTTTATTTTCTCCTGTATGTTTAATTAAATCATCCAATGCAAAACTGGAAATGCATCTATTTTTTCGACAGAAATAAATACATGTGATTTTTACAGATGGATGATCATATTCATCAGATATGATTCATCAGGGCAGAAATTCATAGATTTGTAAAAATTGTAGATAAACGTGTTCTGAATTAAACTATGACTTGAGGAAAAGCTTGTTTATTAGTTTTAGGTGCGATTGAGTATAAGTCATTTCAAAATAAACATACATGATAAAATAAAACCACATATAAAAGACTTTTTTTTTCAAGTTAAATGTAGATGGTGGTAGTGTTTTTGTGGCGGAACATGCTTCCTGTACGTATTACACTGGACGTCATTTGGCTTGTTTTTCGAATGCGATTTCAGCATGTCACCAATAGAAATTTAAGGAAAAATTCCGAATTGATGCATAGTAGTTGAATTGACAACGCCGATTAGATTAGACTCTAAACCCCGCCAAAATGGCAATCAAATATATCTTATGGTAACCCTGATATATATCACGCGAGAGCGTTTGAGTAACAGGAAGAAAACCTCAATTTTCGGCCTGGTTTATTTGTTTACACTGAAAATCCTTTTCAGAAAAATGTATGGATGAATACACGGAAACATGTAAAAGATGGTGATATGGATATATGTATATAAATAAATGCATGGTGTTCTGCTTAGGACTATCATAATTGAAATAGTATCATATTTTCTTTGTACTAAAAATTCTTACGTAAATACATAAACTAAATTTTTTTGCAAGTCTAGTACACTTCAACATGCGCACCATGTATTTCTCGTCATTCGAATTTATTTCAATGTTGCAAATTTTTCCTAAGTGGAACACCCCGTATATGGATAAATAAATAGATACATGGATTCACGTATAAGTTCATATTATCAAATGATCCGACATCAATATCCCCTCAATTATATCAATCACGTAAGTATAAAATCCAATACAAATTAACGAATCTCGATACATTTGATCACGCACTACTGTCCTTGTGATTCCGCAGTCGGCATTCTCATGAGAGAGAATTATCAAAATGATCGAGGAAGTACATTATTGGTTTTGAATTCTGAATAATGAGGTAGTAATAAGCTAGAAATTATTTTTCCGATTAATGGAGGAATATACTTCCTGAATCAGGAACCTCCCAACCCTACAGAAAGACGCACGAAAATACAAAGAATGCCATGTCGAAACAATTCAAGAATCTCAAATATCTTTGATAACGAGGCTTAACGTAATCAATACTGTCCTCGTAATTCCGTAATTGGTATCTGATGCGCGAGAATTTTCAAAATGATCGAGAAAGTACATTCCTGGCTTTGAATACACAATAACGAGGTACAAAGAAATCCCAAATCATTTTTCCAGTAAATAAAGGTCCTTACTTCCCGAATCAGGTAAACTTCAATATCCTAAAAACGACGCACGAAAATGCAAAAAAGCATGATCCCAAAATTCACGAATCTCAATATTCTAGATCACGAGGCTTAACAAAATCAATACTGTTACGCAGTTGGCATGATACAAGACCATTTTCAAATGTGTTTCAAATGTTAAGAAAGAGGAATATACTCCCGAATAAGGTAGGCTTCCATACAAAAAACGTAAAAATCCACAAATCTCAATAGTCTTGATCACGAGGCTAAACAAAATCAATACTTCTAATTCCTCGTAATTCCGCAGTTTAAAATAAAAAGGTGACAAAGAAACCAGAAATTGTTTTCACAGTTAATAAAGGAATATACTTCCCGAATCAGGTAAACTTCCGTACAAAAAATGTAAAAATCCACGAATCTCAATATTCTTGATCACGAGGCTTAACAAAATCAATATTGTACTCGTAATTTCGCAGTAGGGATCTCATACAAGAGAATTTTCAAAATGATCGAAGAGAACTTACATTCCTGTTTTGTATTTGAAATAAAAAGGTACAAAAGAAGCCAGAAGTTTTCCTACTTAATGGAGGAATATACTTCCCGGATAGGGTAAACTTCCATACACGCACGCGAAGATATTTAAAAAAATTAAATCCCCGAATCTCCACGAGGTTCTTGGATTCTTGTTCACGAGGCTAAACAAAATCAACACTGTCCTCGTAATTCCGCAGTTTAAAATAAAAAGGCACCAAAGAAACAAGAAATTGTTTTCACAGTCAATAGAGGAATATACTTCCCGAATAAAACAAATTTCAATAGTCACGAAAATCCAAAAAAATGTAAAGATCCACGAATCTCAATATTCTCGATCACGAGGCCAAACAAAATCAACACTGTCTTCGTAATCCCAGTGGGCATCTCACGAGAGAAAATTTTCAATAATGACCCGCTTCCCTCGAAATGAAAAACAACCGAAAAAGAACTTTCATAAGGAGCGAGATCAGATGAAGACGAAGAAAATAAAAAAGGCAGGGAAAAGCATAAAAGGATATCGGCTGAAAAACCCACCAGCTTCCGAAGCACCGGTGGAATTATTCCAGCTCAATCCGAAATGGTCCGATTCAGCCGAAGCTGGCAGAAATTTGTAGAGTTGTAAAACAGAACGGTCGCCATAGTGCCTCTGAACATCCTCCACCATCTGAAGAGAAGAACATTCTCCATCAGCGGAGTTCTCCCTTTATGATATTTCATGGCTGGCTTCTAATAAAGTGTTGGAATTCCCACTGGTTCTAGGGCTACGATCATTGGGCAAGATGCTCCGTTTTTTCATTATTATTTTGCTGCATCGTCCTTTCCTTTTACACCCTAATGCCGTGGGAAAAAAGACAAAAATAAACACGAGTGGGGAAATAAACAGACTGTCGATGATGATTTACGAGATGGGCTTGATTGCTTGACCGTTTGGTTGATATATTATTTACATCTATTCATCCGCCAAGTGTTTTAAGGTCTGGAAATTTCTGCGCGTTTCATAAGGGGTACGGGGGTATATATTTTCAGATGATGAAAAATTCCGGAGATTTTTCCAGCTTTATCGTATCCATTAAAGCAACATAGCTCAAAATATATTTATGCGAAAAGGGAGACAGTTGAACCAGCGTCACACTGGGGCAGACAGCGTGCCATTGGCTAAAAACATATGGCACTTCGCAATTTTGAACCACGTTCAGATGATGAGGTCAATACCCGAGCTGGCACCATAGACGTGAAATATAAGATAGGTAGGTAATTAACATCGCACTGGAGCAACACAACGGACCATTTGTGACGGTCTGGAATCAATCCCTAAGGGAGAGATTCAAGGACAACTAGTAATTTTGAACCACGGTCAGATGACGAGGTCACACCTCAGCTGGCACCCCTCTCCAAACTTCCACACCACGCCAACGTGAGGACATATGAGGCCACGACAAATTTAACGTGCACCAGATATGCCTCGTTGAGACCACCTCCAGGAGGATTCAAGAAAATAATGTGGGTTTCTACATTAGCAACGGCAGATGTATTTCACACGTACACATGAAAAATGTATTATTTGGAAACATTGCAATGGTTGGCGTGGCGATATATCTCGTCAATCCATACATGGTTAGTTTTGCTAATGACGAGATGCCTCGTCGAGACAACCTCCAGGAGGGTTCAATAAAATAATGTGGGATTCTACATTAGCAAGGGCAAATGTATTTCATACGTACACATGAAAAAGTTATTTGGAAACATTGCAATAGTTCATGTAGATGACACCTTCGCTTCTGCATCCTTCGGCCCTGCTGTTTGCAAACGTTTTGCACATCATGTTGGCAACTGAAGCGCAAGATACAGAATAAATTAGACCTCCTCAAACAAGAAACGTTGACAAATGGCTGGAGCAACTTTAGAATACATATAAAGAAAATTTCATAAACACCGGTCCATGAATCGTATATCATCCCGAGTAGTTATCACAGGAAGCCATGGTGACCTGCGGTAGCATATAAAAAACTGCATATATCACATAAAAAGCAATTTCGCGATGACGGCGGCCCAAATTATTCAGTATTGCAATATGGTAAATTTTGTATGAGAAACACTGGCCATAATTCAAAGGCTAGTGCCCCTAACAATCTATGTCAACGTTGTAGGAAACAAAAATAAGAAAAGAAGACGTGTGGGACTATTTATGTCTTTTCTCCTGGAGTGCCTGGATAAGACCGTCCTCTACGCACATTAAATGCAAATCAGGACCATATTTTTAAATGATTTCTGTTCTCTGAAGTTTCGGAGACCTCGGAAGAGAATATCTTTGATACATTTAATTAATGAAATTGAACTATACTCAGAGCAGAAGAGATCTAAGGTTCAGTATGTAGGATTTTCCAACTCATGTAGGACCGCGGTAGCCCGGTTGCAATAGTAGCATATTGGAAACCGGAGGGTTGCGAATCCGAGACTCGATCCAATCAAAGACCATCGTGTACGTGGGGGCTTCGCATGTTAAATCTGTCGTGACCTCAAATATCCGGTGTGGTGTTGAAGTCAGGTGCTGACCTCGACGTCTAACCATGGTTCAAAATTACGAGGTGTTTTCCTCTGGCCTTTCCCTTTGGGATTCATCCATGACAATCGACAGTAGGCCGTTGTGTTGCTCCAGTGCAACGTTAACTACCTACCCAGTTCAAGTAAGTTGAGTGACGCAAGATTTAACCCTCCTGGTGGTTGTCTTGACGAGGCATTTGTCATTAGCAAAACTGACCAGATCCTGGTGGGCGAGATATCTTGTCATCAGGAGAAAACTGACCAGACCTTTATCTGTCATCATAAAGTCGGCAATAGCATGATGACTAGATATCTCGTCATTACCAAAATTGATCAGATCTTGATGGACGAGATATCTCGTCGAAACTACTTGGAGAGTTAAGAACCAGGGTGGAGGTTTGGTTTAGTTTCTTGCTCTGCTGTCATTCCTTATGCCCCGAAGGCTTTTTAGACGGACTAAGATATAGAGCCACTTGTAGACTTATGCCGATAAGTAAGCCTCGCACTGATATGCTTGGTTTAGTCTTCCAGTAACGCATAACATAGAATAACGTAAACGCAGGGTATATTCCTGTAAAGTTTGTAGGTTCACATGAGAATATCCCAAAAAGTACCAAAGAGCCGAGAAGTTCTATTATATTATGAATGGTGTTGCTATAGATAAGTTGAGTGATGTAAGATTTTAGAACCAGGGGTAAAGGTTTGCTTTAGTTTCTTATTCCGCTGTCATTTTTTGTGGCGAGAGGGCTAGATAAGTCACACAAAATGAAAATTCCGTAATGAAAAAACAATTAAAAACAAAATATATTCAATAGGGTCCAATAATTATTGTTTGAACAAGTGCGCAATAATTGAAAGCTTAAGATAACACGGACTTTTGAATAGTGAGTAAATCAGAATAATTTTTGAATTTTTAAAACTTGAAAATCTTAAGAGGAAAATTTTGAAAAGTGGCTTATAATTATGCTGTGCAAAGCCCTTCAGTCGTTGTGTTTACTAAACTGGGGAATTTCAAGTTAATAAATATCAACTGAGAAAAATTTCACCACCTCGAAAAATAGAAAATCACCTCAAAACTTAATTTTATAGTAAAATTAACATCAAAAATAATATTTAAAATATTTGAGCATAGTTTAATTCTCAGTTTTAAATCAATAGAATCTCTCACTTTTGTAAGTAATTTATAGCTATTTCCTTATTTTACTTCCATGGTTTGAGAATCGTTCGTTAATTGAAAAATACAATAGAATCGTTTGCGAGTTGAAAAATTACAATAGAACTGCTCGAGAATTGAAATCATACAATGGAGTTCTCTGTTAATTCAAAACTACAGTAGAATCTTTTGTTAATTGTAAAAATAGAAATACAGTAGAAAAATACAATACTAACCGGACAAATTAAAAAAGTGGCCCATCACTATGTTGTCCGAAGCCCTTCAACCAACCCTCCAGAGCTTTCGACAAAATATCTCGTTCCCTTTTAAGATCTGACCAAATATTGCCCACCCATCCCTTGCTGTGTCAATAGAACTTTCCTTGCATTAAGTCCATTACTTGACCTTGTCTTACATTTGGCGCAGCTTCACCAAATATAGCTCAAGTGCCACACAACTCAACCAATCAAACAACTAGTCTACCAACCAGCCAAATAACGAGAATTAGATGTATTTTCTTGTTTTAAGTTTTCTGTGCTCTATTTTATACATGATATATTTAATCATGTTTAGACGGATCTTTAACTCTCCAAGCGGTTTCGACGAGAAATCTCGTCCATCAAGATCTGACCGATTTTGCTAATGAGATATATCGTCAAGATATTGCTGATGTTTTTATGATGACGAGATCAAGATCTGGACAATCTGCTTCTAATGATGAAACATCTCGCGCAACAAGATCTGGACAGTTTTGCTAATGACGATATACCTCGTCGAGACAATCACCAGGAGGGTCAAAACGGATCATTATATTTTTAAACATGTCTGAGCATACATTTGCTAATACACACAAAAATCTTTTCAAATGCGTCCTCTTAATAGAAAAACCTTCACGAGACGGGAATTAAACCTGATAGCATAAAAGTTGGTATAAAACATGCACATCCTTTTTGTCTCGAATCTAATTTAAAATTTTATCTGCAGCGACGGTGCTATGAGCACCTCCCAATACGATTTATAAAGCAATTAAGCGGCAAACGGAACAACACACCGAACAAGAACTGTCATTTCGCATCACCTTTATTAAATAACTCGCAGTATTTGCAATGCCACTGAAAATTCAGTCCCTTAAAAAGTTTTTTGATTCAATAATTCCCGAAATCCTTTTCCGGGAAAAACGTAATAAGATCTCGCTCCAGAAACTGGGAAAGGGGAATCGAGTTACTTTATATTTTCATAAAAGAATTCCGGGGCCCGAATTGGGAGCCGGGTGCTAAATGCGGAATATATTAGCTAATCTCCATTTTTTCCTCTTTCCTGATGGCTCCCCGCCCGATCTGCATTAATTCAGCCGGAAGCGGAGGAATTTCGTTATCTGACATCAGACATGATGGATATTGGCAACGGAGGGATATCGCGCGGTGGTATATCCAATTGAGGTGGGGATCGCATGCAGGTCTCCAATTAGGAAGAGGAATAACCCCTGTGGTGGGCAAAGACAAAAGACGAGACTCGAGTTGGCCCCCGAAACAATAACTGCCTCAGCAATAAAGAAAACGGCAACAAAAACCTCCGGCATATGCGACTAGCTGATTCTTCTTATTTGGGGTTGTCCCTACTCTGCACAAGGGCTACCAGAGACACGAGAAAACCCTGAAGGGAAGCTGATTCGACGGATGTAATCATTGGAGCATAGATATTTGTAGAAACGCTTGATTAAGTAAGATTGTATCTCGAGGAGGATCGGTCAGTGGGTCTTCCAGTAGGACTTGACCACGGTCTTACATCTCCAACACCAATTTCCTACGCTTTGTCACCCTTGGCTGAGGCTATTACATAAGACGACGGATATTGGGACGGGGAATTATTGATTCTGGATTAACCACGGGTGAGGTAATTGTCTCCCGGACGTCATGGCAAGTACATGCTTCAAGAAATGAAGTCATTATGTGATGACTTAGGAAAACTAAAATACTCGGATCGGTTATTGTGGGATTTTATACGGATTGTTTTACCTTTTGTTTGGCGTAAGCCTTTGAAGGACACTATACTAAAATAGTTATTTTGAAAATAAATTATGGAGTTAGACCTTCCATCTTATATGAATGTATTTACTATGCTAAAACACATTATTTTGAAGAAAAAAACATTTATGGAGTAGACCTTTCATCTTATATGAATATATTTTGCACTCGGTAGGAAATAAGAAATGAAGTCATTATGTGGTGACTTAGGAAAACTAAAATACTCGAATCGGTTATTGTAGGTTTTATGTGGGTTATTTTATCTTTTCTTAACACTTTGGCTTACCCCTTTGAAAGCCCGTATGCTAAAAAAGTTATTTGGAAGAAAAAAAATTATGGAGTAAGTCTTAAGAATTTATGGAGTATATCCCATATGAAAGTATTTTGCTCAAAACATGAAAGAAGAAATGAAGATCTTCAAGAAACAAGAAATGAAGCCATTTAGTGGCGACTTAAAAAATAAAATACTCGCATCGGTTATTGGGAATTTTGCGTTAGATCTTTTCCTAACAATTCGTCTCGCCCTAGATCTCGCTGAGATCTTTTCCTAACAATTCGTCTTTAATAGCAATATACTAAAAAAGTTATTTTGACAAAAACAATTTATGGGAGTAAAACTTTCTTATATAAATGCATTTTTCACACAACAAAAATGTAGGTTTTTAAGGGATCGAGAAACATCTTATGTCTTACCGACCATTTATAGAACTTCTAGACAACAGAGCATCAAATTAAAGAATATTTACACACCTTAAAGGCCTAAATATACCTAGATAATTCATATACTTAGCCTTAACCATTTCAAGGAGGAGGGACCTCAGACGTAACACCGTTTCTGGAAGGGTTAATGTCATTTGTACTTGATAAGTAAACTTTTTGAATGAGAAAAATGTGTTCCATTGACTCAAATAGGCCTCCTAACTGGTATGAGAGGGATTTCCAGTGTATCGCAACGCAAATGTTCTCTCGTCATACATATCGGGGCTCCTTTAAAATGTAGTTTACAGCCGTTTTTCCGAAGTTTGGTGTTTAATCAAATTGGCTTTAACCAATTAACTATCACAAATCAATTCGGAAATCAATATTAGCGAAGAGCCGAAATCGTGTTCGGAAAACAAACCAACTGACTCCATTTTCGGTAGATAGGTAGATAGTTAATTCACGTCACACTGGAGCAACACAACGGACTATTGGCGACGGTCCGGGATCAATCCCGAAGGAAAGATCCAAGAACAACACCATGCAATTCTGAACCACATCCAGATGACGAGGTCAACACCTGTGAGCTAGCATCCCACTCTCCAAACTTCCACACCACGCCAACGTGAGGACATTTTCGGTCACGACCGATTTAACGTGCACTAGTCCCCGAATATACGATAGTCTTTGGTTGGACCTAGTTTCGAACTCACAACCCTCCGTCACGGGGCCGCGGTAGCCCGGTTGGAAGAGTAACGGATTAGCAACCGGAGGTTTGCGAGTTCGAATCCAACCAAAGACCGTCGCGTAAATGGGGGCTGGAGCACGTTAAAACTCTCATGGCCTCAAATGGCCTCACGTTGGCGTGGTGTGGAAGTTTGGAGAGAGGGGTGCCAGCTCAGATGTGACCTCGTCATCTGACCGTGTTTCAAAATTACGTGGTATTGTCCTCGGATCTCTCCTTTTGGGTTTGATCCCGGACCGTCGCCAATAGCCCGTTGTGTTGCTAAGTGCGACTTTAATTAAATACTTACCCTACCAACCCCATCAGGTTCGTAATGCGAACAGAAAACACGTTTCACCGCAGAAAAACTACCGACATCTATATTTAGCTAGACAGAAAATGCCTTTCGGTGTCAGAGCGTTTGTCTGCCTCCCAGTAGGTCCTGGTTTCGAATCCCGGATTTAAGCGCATTGAATGTTGGTGATTGTCCCTTTAATGACCGCTTGCCCACTCTTTGCTCCTTCACAAATAGCCACCAGTTCATTCCTTGTAGTGCCTACGGCTGAAGAGATCGGGCATTGAAAAACTCACTCAAATGTGACCTTCAGGTTTTAAAAGACAATTTTACAACTTTTTCTTAGAAATATGAGCGCGATCTTGGATTTAGTTTCAGTCTGCTGTAATTATTTTGATATGAAAAAGCTTCGCAGTCGTATTCCAAGAAGCGTAAACTATAATCAATAAGTAAAACCTTCTACGATTGCATTTCATTTCATTTTTCATTTCATAAAAATCAAAGGTTAGACGGTATGAAAAGTAAAATGCAACTCAAGAGGGCGTTTGAGTCACACCAACTACCAATCAATCTTTAGAAGTTTGACGCCAATAACTAAGGTAAGAGGTGAATGGGACAAAGTGTATAATTTTATATTTCCAGTAACAAAAAATTAAGTCGTTTGATTCGAGTATGAGTTACATGATATGATTCATGATCACTACTTAAGGCTATTTCTTACACGCAAAAAACGCGTGATAGAATATCATTATAATTGAGCAATTGAATACGGGGAATAAATACAAAATAATCTGGGATTAATGTAACACGTTTTAGTCATGCATCGAGATTTGTAATTGAGATTAAAAAGAAAGTAATTATGGGGTTATAAGTCTTCATTTGGCTCAAATTTCGGATAATTCAGAACCAGGCTCATTGTATTAAATTGTAGACAATAAATTTATGATAAATGTTTGAGACATTTTCTAGCTAAATGTAGGTGTTTCTACAGTGATACGTGTTTTCTGTACGTATTCTGAACGTGACGCCAGTTCGCTTGTTTTTCGAATACAATTTCAGCATTTCGTCACAAAAAATTCCTAATATATTCCGAATAGATATATGATTTTGCCCTTCAAAAGTCACGTGGGTGTATAGGGACTTTACTATGCACCCTGTATGTGTTCATATTTGTCTCTAACGTTTGTGTTAAATAGCATTTTCAAGTCTGTCATTGTAAATACAAAATATGACATCATACCATGTGTAACAACGTCACATATGCAAATGTTAGATAAACGATGGTAGCAAATGACATCATGTATAATTTATTATCATCATCTGATGGAAGAGTTGCTTGAGTTTTCCACTAGCGTTCTATTTTAGTTTTAATATCTTTATAAGTCGTTCTTTGATGTCATATATTATGTATAATTAAATGTCAGCTTATTCATTGCAAAATAAGGTTAGATAAAAAACGATCGGTTGCTTTTATCATATCACATCAGTTATCATCTGATGGCTTTTGAGTTTTTTATTCGCGTTTTATTTTAGTTTTTAATATTTTTATTACCTGTTTTTTAACCTCTTATAGAATTAAATCTAGCTTACTCATTACAAACAAGTTAACATGAAAAAGCAATCATTTGCTCTTATGTCAGATCAATTATCATCATCTGATGGAAGTTTTCGAGTTTTCCACTCGTGTCTTATATTTTGGTTTTTAAAACCATCTATATAATTATTATTGATGATATATGATTTTATCATATATCATTGATCATCACCATCATCTGATGGAAGTTTTTTAAATTTTCCATTCGCGTTTTACATTGGTTTTTAATATATTTATAAGACGTGTTATAAAACTTTTATTTTTTGAGACCATAGCTTATTCATTACTTGATGAGTTAATACAGGAAAATAATCAGTTGCTTTTATCATATCACATCAATTGTCATCATCTGACGGAAGTTTCTTCAGTTTTCCACTCGTACTTTATTTTGGTTTTAATATATTTATGAGTCTTTCCATAAAAATGTATACATAGCCTTAGCTATTATTTACGTGATATGGAGGGATATAATCAGTTGCTTATCATATATAATTTATCGCCATCATCAGATGCAAGTGCTTTTTGATTTTTCCACTCGTGTTTTATTTTGTTTTTTAATATATTTATGAGTCGTTTTATAAAACTTTTGTATATAAACCATAGCTTATACAATACAAGAAAAGTTAATATAGGAAAATAATCAGTTGCTTTATCATATCAACTATGATCACCATCTGATGAAAGTTCCTTGAGTTTTCCACTCATTTATTTTGGTTCTTAAAATATTTATGAGTCGTTTTATAAAACTTTATGCATTAGACCTTAGCTTATTAACTACGAAATTAGTTAATGTATAAAATTATCACTTGCTTATCATATAATTTATCATCATCATCATCTGATGGAAGAGTTTTGAGTTTTCCACTCGTGTAGGAAAATAATTAGTCCCTTTTAACATCTGAATTTTAATCCGGTGTTTTTCTTCGATATGAAAAACCGTCGCCTAACCTCCATCTTATTAAACTATTTCAAGTTAAATAATTAAAGCGCAAGTGATAATTTATTTCCTCGCGAGCAAAAATTCGAACCTGCTGTCTCGAATTAAATCACGCGAAAATAAGAGCCCTTTGCTGCAGCTTAAGAATTACTTATTCAAGATTATACCGTGTCGTTGTTTTTTAACTTAAATAAATTATTCAACATTCTTGTACAAACTCGTTGCAGGAAGAGACTCAGGGTAGCTTCTGCATTCTGACTTAAGTTTAAAGCAAACAAAAGAAAAGCAGCTTTAGTGGGGGTCTCTAAACGAGCCCTTAGAAACAAAGGTTCTTAAATAAACTATTCCATCAAAGTTAGGAGAATGCAATAAAAGATTACATCTCGGTTTGCATTAAATATTTCATTTTCACCAGCTCCTTTGGCATTAAATGCCCCGCTTTATTGTAATTGTAAAAGGCATTGTAAATATTTATTACGAATATACCCTCAAAACATGGAAAGAACTTGAAGTTTGAGACTCCATTTCGAAGGTGACATTCCTTTGTTGGAGCGCTTTCTTTGTTTCAGAAATCTACTGAAGACTATATATGCATATGTACACTCGGATTTCGTGAAAGGGAGATTATTTTAAAACTGAAGGGACCAGAGCAATAATTTGTTTTGCATTTTACTCGGAGAGAAAAGAATGTGAACGACGAGGATTTCAAATCATGACTGATGCATTGCAACAACAAAATAAAAAAATAATTAGGAATTTGAAATGATACTAGAGCTACGTTTTATACAACTGTTTCTATAACTTCGGTTTACGATTTGGATATTTCAGTCCTATAATCTGTTTACTCTCCTGGTGGTTGTCTCTTGGCAAGGTACCTCATAATTAGCAAAATTGGTCATATCTTGATGGACGAGATATTTCATCGAAACCACGTGGAGGGTTAAGATATTAACCCTCTGAGCGTCGCGATATTTCCCAACAGCGTAGTATTGCTTTTACTGTTGTTTCTCTTTTTAAAACAATTTTTTATGTGCATCGCGTTTTATGTTTGCTTATAGACGGCATTGTGATGTGCCATTGTGCGATGAGGTATCTCGTTATTAGCAAAACTGTCCCGATCTTGTGGACGAGATATCTTGTCATAGAGAAAACTGACCAGATTTCGATATAATAATCATTACAAAACGGCAATATATTCATCAGACGGAATTCAATGGGCAATTTGATGACAAGCATCGTCATTAGCAAAATTGGTTAGATAGATCTTGATGGACAACATATCTCGTCGAAACCACTAGGAGGGTTAAAGCATAGAAACGTCTATAGATGTCTTTACAGCGAGGAAGACATTGTTCATACGGGCCGTTATTCTTGGATCAGTAAATAGAGAGGTGTTTTACCAAGTAATCTGGCAAGACTCTTAAAAACGGGCACACGATGTATGACTTTTGTAAGAGGATATTAGAACTTTCCAACTTGGTCCATGCTTCGAAATCTCATCAACTCCTCATATTTTTGGACTATGTGTCTGAAACAGGAGCTATTCACTGAGCGACAGCTCCTGGAAGAACAGGAAATACATAACCCTCTGAGCGTTGCGTGATTTCCGAGTTGTGTAGTTAATACATTAACCCTCAGGAGGGGTTAATACATAAGCCCTCAGCATGATTTCCACGAGATATCTCGTCCATCAAGATCTAACCAATTTTGCTAATGACGAGCTATCTCGTCGTCAAGATATTGCGGATTATTTTTATATTGACAAGATCAAGATCTGGTCAATTTTCTTCCAATGATGAGATATCACGTCCATAAAGTCCTAGTCAGTTTTGCTAATGGCGAGATATCTCGTCCATCAATATTTGGTCAGTTTTGCTTCTAATGCCGGGACACCTTTTCGAGGCAACCACCAGGAGGGTCAACAATCTCACTGAACATAAATTCAATGGCTAGTACTAATAAAACTTTTTTCTGGAAAAACATAGAAGTATTGAAAGTGTCAGAAGAAAGAATTTTCTCCAAATGAAACTTCTATAACATTTGAGGAATGCTCACTTACATCCTTTACAAGAGATATAACGTTTTTCTTTATTTTCAATTTCTGTCCACCACAGACCGTAATGTTGTTCTTGTGATAAGCAATTTAACATTGCTCTTGATAAGTATAAAGTTCGTACAACCCAAAATGAAAACTCCCAAAGTGTTAAAGGAGTAGTCGGAAGTACCCTTTTTCTAGTTAAAAAATGAAAGGAGGGATTTCCGAAAAAGTTCTGAAAGAACCAACCCTTCCTTAAGACGTAGGCCGATAAATCTTTCTCTTTAAACCTTTTCTTAAAGCCTTAGAGCCGGAATCCTTTCCGCAAATCTTTTTCTTGCGTTCAACGTAACAGCTATTAAATGCCATAATAAACATTTTTCATGAATTTTTCGCATCAGAATTTTTTTATACATTCATCATCATGCTGAAGAGAATTTGAACTGAATTTTAATTTTGGAATTCATTCCTTAACATCCATTTAAGAACTATAACGTTTATTTAACCCCTCATGTGTTTTCGACGAAATATCTCGTCCATCAAGATCAGACCAATTTTGTTAATAAGGTATCTCGTCTTCAAGATATTGTCGATTTTGATGATGACGAAATCAATATCCTGGTCATATATATCTCGTCCACCATGTTCTGGTCAGTTTTGCTTTTGACGAGATATCTCGTCGAGACAACCGCCAGGAGGGTTAAGATCAAATTATTCTGCTTTAAATCGTATAGTTCCTTAAAATTCAATTAAGATCAAATTATTGTACTTTAAATCATCAAGTTCTTTAATAGTCGTTTAAGATACAATTATTCAGCTTTATATCACGTTCCTTAATATTCATTTAAGATAAAGTATCTTGCTTTAAATCATCTAGTCTTAACATTAATTTAAGATCAAATTATTCTGCTTTAAATCACCTAGTTCATTCACATTAATAAAAAATAATAAATTATTCTCTTATAAATCACATCTAATTCCTTTACCATTCATCTAAGATCAAATTATTTTGCTTTAAATCATCTAGTTCTTTCACATTAATTTAAGATCAAATTATTCTGCTTTAAATCATTTTATTTTAACTTGTACACCTCAAATTCGTGCAACTCAAAGTATCTGAATGCCCGACCTAACTTTTTTCATTCACAAATGAAAGAAACACGCAGATGTGTTCAAAATTTAAGTTCATTGAGTACCGTACTGCATAGCTTCATGGGAGAAAAGCATAATTCCCCCAGTGAAATAAATACATCCAGCATAACGTACATCAAGACCTGAATGTTGAAGTCTCATTACACATAAGTATAACATTTTGGCAACTGAAGACAAATGATTATCCGCCATTGACACTTGACTTTGTGCTCTTCATTTTTAGCCCTACTTTGTTCCTTTGTTGTGTCCATGCCCTATCTTAATAACTAGAATTCTAACTTTAAACACCATCAATGAAAAAAACTCGCGTATTCATTCAAAACTTAAGTTTATTGAGTACCGTACTGCATAGTCCTAGCCTTACGGTGGAAAAGCATACTTTCCCATTGAGACAAATAAATCCATTCCAGCACAACATACATAGAGACCTGAGCGTTAAAAAGTCACATTGCACAAGAAATTTTAGAAACTGAAGGCAAATACTTAAGTAACATTAGCAATGAACATCTAATCCTAGTTCGTTCTTTTTGTGTGTCCATGTTTCTTCTATTCTCATCCTACCCTTAAATACCACAAGTGAAAGAAACTCGCGTTTTCATTCAAAATTTAAGTTCATTGAGTACCGTACTACCTTTCGTAGAAAACGAATCCTTTCCCATTGAGACAAGAATATCCATTCCATCACGACATACATCGAGAGCTGAATGCTGAAGTCTTAACCGGGGAGCTAAAATCTGTGTCAATAATTGAAGATCCGTTACTTTTTTTTTATCAATTTTTCAGCGAAATAATATCTTCCGTGAAAAAAGCACGCTAAAAACCCAACTATAAATTGAAAAAGTCATTAATCTCCCCGTTTCCGCCCTCACAAACACAAATCGGTGAAGCGGAAACGCAAAAGAAAAAGAAATATCTGTCCAAATAGTTTTCGACCTAGCAAGCAGAAATCTTCGGAAACTCGGACTTCTGAAAAGGTCTCTGAAGTTTATGGATTCAATATTCATCCCGGAAGAACAGGGGTCGGGAAAAACTAGTTCCTTATCTCGAAATTGAAAAAAGTACCATCTCGAATCGTCATTTCTTTAAGTGCCATTTGAATTAATCGCGCAAAATGAAACAACCCAAACTCAAGTAACTTCAATTTTGCCTCATGAATAGAAATAGCTCCCTCTCCCCGAAAGAAAATTGAAATACAGATTCAATTCACTGTTTATTTCGATTCGCTTGTGATTAGAGAAGATATTTAATCGAAATCGTACATCCTTTGGTTAAGGTTCTTAATTTGAATGCTTTAGGCCTATGCTCTCCAAAAGGTTGGAGGGGAAATTACTTTCCATCATTGGCGGTGGTATTTCATTTAGATGTTTTGAGTCATGTGATCCGGTTTAATGTGCTCAGCGGACCAATGGGGAGACTAGTTTTATCTAGGGAAGTATGGGGTTTTCTAATTTCAGCGCGAAAATAATCTGATAAGTCTAATTAAAGTAAGTGTAAACACTTGTGCAGTGTTCTATTACTTGTGCAGCGTTTATACTTAGTTTAATTAGATTACAACATTGAAAAGAGATTAAAAACCATCGACCGAACAAAGATGTATCTCTTTTAAGTTAATACATCCATTCGGGTGAATAAATAATGCCTAAACGTATGAATTATCAAATAATCAACAAATTTTAAAGTATTAAGTAATATTGAAGGATTAAATAATCAACAAATTTTAAATTATAAAAACCCTAATCATGTTTTGAATTTTTTCACATCACTTTAAACTATAAAAATGCTAATCAAATTTTAAATTTTTCTACAGTAGAATTATTTTGAAAGATTCTATTTCACCTTTTTTTAAAATAGAATTCTCTAGTAAGATTCTGATGGATATTTCCTTAGATCATAATCCCTTGGAAAGATTCTATGCATCCTTTCCTTGGAATTGAATCCTTTGGAGAAAGATTATGTTAGTCCTTTCCTTAAAATAAAATCCGTTATTAAGAGTCTGTGGGTCATTTCCTTAGACTAAAATGCTTTAGAACGATTCTATCACTCCTGTCGTTAGAATGGAATCCTTTGGAAAGATTATGTTAGTCCTTTCCTTAAAATAGAATCCTTCAGTAAGAGTCTGTGGGTCATTCTCTTAGACTAAAATGCTTTTGAACGATTCTATCACTCCTGTCGTTAGAATGGAATCCTTTGGAAAGATTATGTTGGTCCTTTCCTTAAAATCCTTCAGTAAGAGCCTGTGGGTCATTTCCTTAGACTAAAATGCTTTAGAACGATTCTATTACTTCTGTCGTTAGAATGGAAACCTTTGGAAGGATTATGTTAGTCCTATCCTTAAAATAGAATCCTTCAGTAAGAGCCTGTGGGTCATTTCCTTAGACTAAAATGCTTTAGAACGATTCTATTACTTCTGTCGTTAGAATGGAATCCTTTGGAAGGATTATGTTAGTCCTTTCCTTAAAATAGAATCCTTCAGTAAGAGCCTGTGGGTCATTTCCTTAGACTAAAATGCTTTAGAACGATTCTATTACTCCTGTCGTTAGAATGGAATCCTTTGGAAAGATTATGTTTTAGTCTTTTCCTTAAAATAGAATCCTTTAGTAAGAGTCTATGGGTTATTTCCTTAGACTAAAATGCTTTAGAACGATTATTTTACTCCTTTCGTTAGAATGGAATCATTTGGAAAGGTTCAATTTCTTTTTTCCTCAGAATAGAAATCTTTGGAGAGTTTCTATAGGTCAAAAAGGTCAACACTGGTTGCAAGCCATGCAGGGAAAGCTGTGGGTTTCAAGGTGGAATTACAGGAGTAAACCCCTCATAGGGTTAAGGCAATCTGTAGCTTTATCAGGATAAAATCCTAGGGACCCGTACAGCTTGTGGACCCAATGTTTTATGGTTGCCTCAACCTATGAGGGATAAAAGTTACAAACGTACCAATTATTGATCATGAACGTTACAAACACAATAAAGATATCTAATAGCACATATATATTTAGACCAACTGGGGTTTTACTAGGGACCTTTCAATAATTTCCTCACGTTGTCACCCCTGCTTCAGCGTTGACCACAACTTAAGAAAAGACGTCTGTGAAATTAGTGAACGGTCCCCCACGAAAAAAAGGTGTCTTCGGTCGCTAGAAATGACTGTGGTGATAAATTGAGGGTGACACTTTTTCGCGCTCATAGCCCCAGACCTAAAAATTAGTTTCTGTTGGTCCAATATTTTGCTGAAGGATTTACAATGTGTAAATGGAAAAACAAACAAAAGCATACGACCGAGTGAGCAGTACTGGGGCAGCGAAGCACTTACTTGGAATGAGTTTAAAGACCATGCTATACTTTAACTCATTTTAGAGCGGTATACTAAGAATTATTTTTTAATCTCTGTGAATACCGATCATCTGATGTGACTGTATTTTATAAACAACAAAACTAGCTATTAATTTTTTAATGCAATTAATTATTGACCATTTTTAACTCTCTATGAGTCACGAGAATTTCGAGTAGTATAGCATTACTTAAACCCCACAACCGTATCTTTTGTAACGGTAAAACTTTCCTTGTGTGTATGTCCATTATTTGAAATTTCCTGTCTTGTGTCGGCACAGCTTATATAAAATTCCCTGGGTGTATTTCTCTCTCCTATTGTGTCAGTAAAAGCTTTCCTTGTGTGTGCATGTCCATTACTTGACGTTATCTTGTGTGCAGCTTGGCCAAATATGGCCTAAGCCCAATCAACCATAAATTTGCAAAAGAGTATGTTTTACAAGTATTTTTCACAAACATAAAAGGTAAAAGAAATACACGGTCTAGAAACAATAAGACGAACAAGCCCCAGATTTAATTTCGAGAAGGGAGGTTTTTATAAAAATATCCGAACAAGCTAAATTATACCTCAGAAGTTTTGCATTCCTAATGGTTAGCATCCTACAATACTTTGGCGCAGCTTGTCCATTATTGGACCTTCCGCCATAAAACCCAAAACAACCACTCACAATGCTTACTTTCATTAATTTTTAAGATGGTTTAGTGGGTTTGCCCACTGTGTGTGTAGCAACCTGTGAATTCTAGATGGCAGAAATTGGAAATCATGTAACTATCATGGGTGTACTTCTCTATTCTGAGTCAGTAAAACTTTCCTTCTGTATGCATGTCCATTACTTGACGTTATCTGTCTTGTGTGCAGCTTGGCCAAATATGGCCCAAACCTAATAAACTTGCAAAAGAGTATGTTTTACAAGTATTTTTCACAAACAAAAGGTAAAAAAATTACGCAGTCTAGAAACAATAAGACGAACCCCAGAAGTAATTTCTAAAAGGGTGGATTTTATAAAAATATCAAGAACGAGCAAAATTCCCTCCGAAATTTAGCGTCAGTGACATTTCACCAAGAAATGCGCATTACTAATATCAGCACTCAAATCAGCATAAAACGCACTGCATTTGCAGAGCATTGGAGGTTTTGTGCATCTTCACATCACATGGAACAGAAGCATAAATTCTTGCGCAAAATCCCTTCTGGCTATCCATGGAAAATTTATTAGCGAAATGTGTCTAGAAATTCAACGAAATTTTTAAAAGCAAGAATAAAATGAGACAAATATACAAAAATTGCAGTCTCTCTTCAATCGGTTCAGACATGCATTGCATATCCTGTTCTTTACACACAAATGCTATACAAAAAATATCGCAGACGCTTGTTCAAGGAAATACTGCTGCTAGCATTTCGCTGATTACTTTTATACAATGGATTCTGGAGGGAAAATCGGACAAAATTTTTTTGCTTTTCTTTAATTCCTATTTTTACTGTCCAAACGATAACGTATGTTTTCATGTCACCCTTTCAGATAGCTTCAAGGATAACAGCAGTGAAAGGTAAAAAAGTAGTGTAAATATGCAAATATTAAGGGTAACTTGAAATGTTTTACAAAACAAATATATGTCAGGATCTCAAATCCCTTTCCCTAGCTTCGCCTAAAACATTAATCTCTTGGAATAAATTCCGTAATCCTTCGTGAAAAGTTTTATTTCCACCAATGAAACTCTTCAACTATGTTTTATTATTTTTAGATAACTCAAATGAATTTTTGTGTTGCTGTTTTCTTGTTTGTTTTAAGAAAGAACGCGAAATTTTATTGTTTCTCGTGAAATTATGTGTTTTGCGATTACCAAACTCTAAACTCGCTATTGAAACTATTGCATCTACGTTATATGCAATCCTCATACTTAATTCGTATAAAATCAAATAGGAATAACACTGAAACACGTTATACTACTCAATCGGAGAGTATATAATGCATTGTTACATTCCACTACATTCAAAAAATTCCATAGCATTTCATCTCTAACTGCACTCAACCAACGTAACATGTTTTTATTGACTAAAACTATTGTATCTGTCTACAGTGTGTGCTTATGTCTGCTCATAAGAACCTTACGACACTACAATTATTAAAACTTACAACCCTTGTATATCTTAGAGTCATTTAGGAGTAACACTTTGAAACATATCCTACTCTCTATCGTAGAATATGTAACGACTGTCACATTCCACTACTTTTTCAAGAACCCTCCAATGCCCTTGTCCTCAAACTGAACTCAATCAACGGTGCATGTCTTTTTATTGACTAAAACTATCGTCCCTGTTTACAGCGCCCTTGTAGCAGACATAAGCACCTTACGAATCTACTACAACTACTATATTTACAAACTCTTGCGTATCATACAAAGACATTAGGAGAGTAACACTTTGAAATATATCATCCAACTCTATCGTAGAGTATGTAACGAACGGTTTTATTCCTCTACTTTCAAGAACCCCGAAGCATTTGACCTCTAACTGAACTCAATCAATGGTGCATGTTTTTTTATTGACTAAAAATTATCATGTCTGTTTGCAGCGTCTTTATAGCAGACAAGCTTCCTACGACGCTACTACAACTGCTTCATTTACTTGGGTATCTTACAAAAGCATTTAGAAGAGTAACATTTTGAACCACGATATTCTACTCAATCGGAGAATATATAACGCAATGTCACATTCCACTACTTTCAAGAACCCCAATGCATTTGACCTCTAACTGAACTCAATCAACGGTGCATGTTTCTTATTGACTAAAACTATCATCCCTCTCTACAGCACCCTTGCATAATCCACCTCACGACGCTACTACAACTACTATATTTACAACCCTTGTGTATCTTACAAAGACATTGGGAGAGTAACACTTTGAAATATATCATCCTACTCTATAGCAGAGTTTGTAACGCACGGTTTAATTCCTCTACTTTCAAGACCCCGATGCATTTGACCTATAACTGAACTCAATCAACGGTGCATGTTTCTTATTGACTAAAACTATCGTGTCTGTTTGCAGTGTCTTTATAGCAGACATAAGCGCCTTACAACGCCAGTACAACTACTTCATTTACAACCATTCTCTATCTTACAAAAACATTTTGGAGTAGCACTTTGAACCGCGCTATTCTACTCAACGGTAGAGTACATAACGCACTGTCACATTTCACTAGTTTCAAGAACCCATGTTCTCTACCCGTAAAAGCCCGTTGCATTTGACCTCCAGAAAGCCCCTCCAATTTTTAGGAACCACGTGCTACGAAGGCAAAAAGGGTGAATAAATTCCGTCTTGAATAATGTAACAGTTACTCTCGTTAGGATTCGTTTTTATCAAAATATCCCCTTCATTTCCTAAAAAAAGCGAGTTAATAGAGAGGAACCCGTCGCGTATCTGAAATGCTTTTTCAAGACCCGGGAATTGATGTTCAACTTATATGCGGATAAACGTAGCCCGATTCCATTTAGTTCTAACTATACTTTTCTCCTATTATTTCCACTCTCAGGAGTACGAGACGTAGATTTTTATCCGAGCGGTATGAGCTTTCCGTAATAGCTTCATTTCCATCATTTCGTGGACGTTTTTTTATTTCACCGCAAACCCTTTTAACAAAGTGAATTTCATAAATGCGAAATGTCCACTCCGAAGGTTCATTCGATCACCAAGATTATACAATATTATACAGCATGGGGAAGGCTATGAGTTGTTTAATAGAATTTCAACCGGATGAAGTATAGTTGAAGATATCCTCTTTGCACGCTGGATAACAATAGATTTTTTTATATTGCGCATGAAAATTTTAGTCCGGAAAAAAAACGAAAATCCTCTCTATATCCACGTATTGTTCATAGTAAAACAAATTCAAAGATATAATTACATATGGGATAAAATCTATATACATTCATACGAATGAAATTTGCATAAGGGGTTGTCTTCATATCAAATTGCCCTTCAGGTGTGTTCGGGCCTTTTATATTGCGCATGAAAATTTTATTCCGGAAAAAACGAAAATCTTCTCTATATCCACGTATTGTTCATAGTAAAACAAATTCAAAGATATAATTACATATGGGATAAAATCATATACATTCATACGAATGAAATTTGCATAAGGGGTTGTCTTCATATCAAATTGCCCTTCAGGTGTGTACGGGTTTCACTAACCTGACGTACCCTAGTGATCTATTCTTTTCCCTTATGGTTCGGACCGCGGTTGGTTGGTTTTGGGGGTTTTATGGCGCAAGGGCCATATTTGGCCAGGATGTGCCATACACAAGACATACAGTATCAAGTAATAGACAGTCACACACAATGAAAGTTTTACTGACGCAGAGGAGAGAAATATACCCAGCAATCGAACCTGCACCGCCTGCAACTTGAAGGTTGTTGCCCTGTTGGAAGAGAAACGGACTAGCAACCGGAGGGTTGTGAGTTGGATTCCAACCAAAGACCGTCGTGTACAAAGGGGGCTGGTGCACGTTAAATCTGTCGTAGCCTCAAATGGATGGGATGGTGTGGAAGTTTGGAGAGTGTGATGCCAGCTCAGGTGTGACCTCGTCATCTGACCGCGGTTCAAAATTACGTGGCGTTGTCCTCGATCTTTCCCTTCGGGTTTGATCCCTGACCATCGCAAATAGCCCGTTGTGTTGCTCCAGTGCGACGTTAATTAAATACCTACCTACCCTTGGGATTCTCTTGTCTGTCTTGTGTTTGGAGCAGCTTGGCCATGTAAGGAATATGAGCCATTTCTGGAATATGAATATGAAAAATTTGGAGTACCTTATGATAAATTAGTTCCAAGACTTCCGTAATAATCTGCGTAGCACGTAATATTTTTATTGCGTGTGTTTATTAATGAACCCCAAAAAATCTGTGTAATATTTATTTTTTAATTACTCTTAGTATACAATATAATGAAATTAATAATCGAAAATATACAAACAGCAACCTTGACATCTTAAGTGAATGGAAATCGATATTGATCGATTATTTGATAAAAATTGGTTCGATGAATTCATTCGAAAGAAATCGATTTGATAGATTATTAGATAGAAATCGATTCATAGCAGCATTTTATTTCATAGTTTCAGCTCTTGCATCCCTATATTCTTTTCGCTATAATAAATTTAATAATCGAAATTTTTATCTATGTTTGCTAAAAGAAATAAGTAACTTTTAGGAAAATTCTACCAATTTTATATTTGGTCTATTACTAAATCATGCAGAATTACATCGTACTTTTATGAAAGCCATTTTCTTTCAAGTTAAATATAGTAGTCGCTAGTGTTTTATGCGGCGATACGTGTCTCCTGTGCGTGTTCTGAACGTTAAGTCAATTGAATATAATTTTAGAACTTTGACAATAAAAATTTCAAAGAATAAATTCCGAATTAATAGGATAGTTGATTGGTCAACATCAATTAGATTAAACACCAAACGCTGCCAAAGTGGCGATAAACTACATTTTAAGGTAACCCTGATATGTATCCTGCAAGATAAAACAGCAGAAATAAAATCTTCGCAAACCATCCTGTTAGTTTACACTGAAAATCCCTCTCACAAACATGCCATCGAATTTACACAATCGGAACACAAACTCCATACTTCCGTCCCTATCTATGGAGCAAAACTCCTGAATCGGAAGAAAAAACGTTGAATAACGAAATGATCGCATGTTATTTTCCAGATATTTGATACTGGAGCAGGAACTGATACCTTGCAACGCTTCACGTGTCCAATTTAAACCGTGATATCCTCTCCTCGAAGGCAGGAAGGAATCCCAAACAGACTAAGCTCAGCGCTGAGGCATAAATTTTAGAGGATTCCCCAATACCCTGGAAACACATAAGATGTCTCAGTCACCCCTTGGTAATCAATAGTCGGATATCATGATGAAGCGTTATCCGGAGGTGTGGGTTCCCCCGTCTCTCAATGGTGGAAGGGTTTAATGGGAGGGTTCGGTCTACGATCCATTCAGATAGACATCCACTAGTAGGAATTTTTTGTTGGATGGAAAGAACTTCCAGTTTATACGCTCCCTAAAGCACTCTAATTATGGACTCATATAGGGGATTTGGAATGGATTTTGTGTTGGTTCTCTTTAACTTTTAGTCGTGTACATATAAATTTCAAATTAGAAATGCAACTCAAATGATGTATAGGATGGGTCCTTAATTTATTTTACAATGGTTTGTATCATGGTGATAAAATAAACAAAAACACGAGTTTCTCTCTCAATGGTGGAACGGTTGGTAAACGATTCATTCAGATAGACATCCACTAGTAGGAATTCTTTGTTGGGTGGAAAGAACTTCCAGTTTGTTACATTCTCTAAATATGCCAAAGTACAATGGTATGTCGAAATTCTAAAGTGCTGGGGAGCTTTGGGCCTGTGTTACTTTGGGTTGAGCGGAGTGAGGACTGCGTAAGTGGTTTCATTCGAAAGCTATCGAACTACTCTACAATTAATAATCAATAAAATTAACCTTCAATTTTTTTATCAAACTGCGCACTAATCGCTCCAAACTGCGAATTAATTGTTGAATATTCACAATAAACAATCGTTCAAACTTCCTATATGTCTGCTTTATTCATTCCTCAAGGCAACATCATGCACGAGTATCCACTCTAAAACTACGGTTTGCGTCCTTGACACAACCTATCAATTCTTTTGGACGTAATGGTGAGACAAAATGAACAAAAAATGCCGTTTGCAAAAACATTAAAATTGCTTGTCATACGTTTTCTAGGTTTTCTACGTTTTTAGTCATGCTTCAAAATTACGAGGTGTTGTCCTTGGATATATATATCCCTTCGGGATTGATCCCAGGGCGTCGCCAACAGCCCGTTGTGTTGCCCAAGTGTGATATTAATTCAACCACCTACCTCTAGGAGTTTTCCACAGTTGTACACATTTTTCTTTAAACACCTTTATATACATCAAAAACTTACATCTTAAGCATTTTCAATTATTTCGGAGAAAATTTCCAAGTGCTTACCTAAAAAGAAAAAAAGAAAATTAGTATAAGGATATATAAACATAACAAATATTCAGACTGTCTTCGAAGAATAACTCGACAATTTTCAAATAGTGTTTCAAAACTTCATTACAAACTTTAAGGGAAAATAAGGATCACAAAATTAAGTCGTAGTCACATGAAGATGTATGCCGCAAGTAAGTACCCTCTGGATTTGTTCGAGGGTGCTGTTCGGCATGAGGTCAGTAGGCCAGTAAGTACGGCAATCTATACATGTAGCCTCATAATTTTGAGCACCAACTGAAACTGTTAGTATACAAGTTCTGCGAAATTATAAAACTAGAACTGATAAAAATTTGGATTAATTTTTTACTTTTCAAGTTGAGACATGGAGCTGAAAGATATTGTTTAACTCGGAGTTGGAAATCGGACGACAGAAGGAAAACTGACATCAAGACTGAGGGTGACAATATATTTCTAAGCTTATTAATAATTAATTAACAAATTACTTAATGCTGTAAATACGTAATTAATGTGCCCCGTTACTGATGGGTAAAGAATAAAGTCTTATTTTCAAACAAATGTAAATCCGATAACCCTTGATCTGTGGATAGCAACACTAAAATAATGACAAGATATTAATTTTTTACGTTTCAAGTTGAGACATGAAGCTGAATGACATTAATTCACCAGAAGTTAGAAATTAGACGATAGAAGAGCCTTAATCTCAGAACTGGATCTTCCGTTTCAAGTTAATTAATTAACAAATTTGATTACATTGTAATTATTTAATTGCTACGCAAAGTTACTGATGACACATAAACAAATCAAGCCCCATTTTCAAACAAATGTAAATCCGGTAACCCTTGAACTGGGCAATGCAACTCTAAAAGTAATGACAAGAGATTCATTTTTTACTTCGAGTAGAGACACGGAGTTGAACGACATTGAAGCACCGGAATTGGAAAGCCTTAAGCTCTGAACTGGACCATCCGTTTCAAATAAATTCATTTACAAATTAGACTACATTGTAATCAATTAATTGCTATATCACGTTACTGATGGCACACGTAAACAATTAAAGTCTTATTTTGCAACAAATGTAAATCAGGTAACTCTTTAACTGTACATAGCAACACTACAACTACTAATGACAGGAGATTAATTTTTTACTTTTCAGGTTGAGACATGGAGCTGAACGACATTGAAGCACCGGAGTTGGAAAGCCTTAAGCTCTGAACTGGACCATCCGTTTGAAATAAATTCATTTACAAATTAGATTACATTGTAATCATTTAATTGCTATTCCACGTTACTGATGGCACACGTAAACAATTAAAGTCTCATTTTGAAACAAATGTAAATCAGGTAACCCTTTAACTGTACAGGGCAACGCTACAACTCTAATGAGAGATTAGCTTTTTACTTTTCAGGTTGAGACATGGAGCTGAACGACATTGAATCACTCGGAGTTGGATATCGGACAACGGAAGAAAAACTAGCATCAAGCTCTGAACGTGACCATCCATTTCCAGTCAATTAATAATTAATTAACAAATTAGTTTACGCCGTAAATATTTAATTGCTGTGCCACGTTACAGATGGGCGAGTAAACAATTAAAGTCTTATTGTTCAAACAAATGTAAATGAGGTACATGACAGGTAGTTGCATATTTAAATCCGAGAAGCCTGAAAAATTAATCTCTAGAGTTAAGTAAATGGGCTTCTAAATAAAACTTCCCGCAAAAACAAAGGAAAGGAAAAATCTTCATTTGCTTTCATGGCCTTCTGTTTCGTTAGGAAATGGGATTACGGTGACCGAATAATTGTGTCCATCCATAAAGCAGAATTAACATTTAAATTGTGCTGTTTGCAGAGAATGCTTTGTGCATGTTAAATAAGCTTCAATAACAACATTCTTATTTGTATGTATTCATTATACATGCAATTAACACTCTAGAGTGTCATGGCCCCACGTTCGCTATTATGAAACTTGAAGCGACGCTTATTAACATACAAGGTAACGTTTCAGAAACTTAGAATTATATGTAGCTTCTCTCCACTTGTAAGTTTTTCAAACTTTATTTCGTTGAGTAAACAAAGTCTGAGCTATAAACCCTTAGTTATTCCATTTTTAACCCTCCAATTGGTTTAGACGAGATATCTCGTCCATCAAGATCTGACCAATTTTGCTCATGACGAGGCATCTCGTAAAGATATTGCAGAATTTCCATGATGACGAGATCGCGATCTGGGCAATTTTCTTCTAATGACGAGATATCTCGTATACCAGGAGGGTTAAATTTTACCCCCTGGTGGTTGCCTCGACGAGATATCTCGTCATTAGCAAAACTGAACAGATCTTAATGGACGAGACGTCTCGTCAATAGAAGAAAACTGACCAGATCTTGATGCCATCACACAATTTGCAATATCTTGATGACGAGATATCTCGCCATTAGCAAAATTGGCCGGATCTTGATGGACGAGATATCTCGTCTATACAACTTGAAGGGCTAAGCCTCCATATCTCAGGTTTCAGACCCTAAAATAGAAAATCGATGATACCGAAGTGGATTCGTCTGATGTGTTTAAACGTAGAACTTAGTATACCTTGTCTTGCGCCAATCAGATCGTGAATAAAATACACAGCGGGTAGGTACTGTTTTTCGAATTGACTCAACTAAACCACTGTGTTAATATTAATAACATACGAAAATCATGTTCAACCTCCTTATTTCAGAAGTATTGAAAACAAAAATATTATCGTTGCGCAGGGTACGGAAATGATCATCCACTTCACTGTTTAACCAATTCACACCAAATTTGATACACTTAAAGAATCCTGCGGGGAACATTCAAAACATCGCCAAACCACCCATTGCTAAACCCTCATCAGACTTATTTACATTCAAAATTCTCGCGACCTGTTTCAATACTGCCCACTGGTTCCTAGACTATATCTGGAGCAGTTCTGATAGACAGTACATCTGCATGTAGTATCTTATTATTTTACACGTTTTCGGATCTTTACTGCATTAAGTAAATAAATACTCAGCTATTGAAATGCCATCATTATTTTCCAGGCTCAATGATAAATCTTAAAAAATCCCAGGTTTCAGACCTTACAAGAAAAAGATTCAGTAACTTGTTTTTATCTTTTAATTCATTTGAACTTGTTCTATGAAAGTTTAACAATACTCAAAATATATTAATTAGTTTAATCAACAGAAGTACCAATCCCAGTACTTAGAAAGGAGCGATAACAATTGTATATTTTCTTAAGTTATTTGTTACATGCAAACTATAAGATAAATTAACATTAAAATAATTAATTAACATATACTTACGAAGCACAAAATGAAAGCAAGGAATGCATTTTTATCATTCGGTTGTTTACATGATAAACAAACTTTATCATAATCAAAAGAAAGTATAACACTTTAAATGCTTAGTCTCAGAAGTACCAGCATTATTGTCATATCTTAGCCCAAAGAATCTATTTTTTTGTTTATTATTCATGACAAACTAAACAAGAATGAAACTGAAGTAGAGATGGAAAAGAAAATGTAATATAAAACAATTCAATTTCTCTAACTAGAAGTATAGAATGTCAAAGTAGTCATACATAATTTCATTCTAACAGTTATATATTTATATGGAAACAAGGGTATACAACAAAAGGCATAACCAAAAGAGAAACATTTATTACATGATCTTTGAAAAAGCATTGCTTGACTTTAGTCTCCATATTCCGACAAACTAACTCATTGATCTGGGTCTATTTCAAGAAATTCATCAATAATCGCAGATGGTACTATTGACCAAGCATTTAAAACTCAGACGGATTTTTTTCGCTTTCAAAGGAAATAAATTTGTCGATTTCCTCTAATCAATTCCAAATCGATGAAATTACGAGGAGAAAAAAATATTTTCGGATTAGTAATTGCTTAAGGAAACATACCGTAGCTCCAAAACCAACAAAGCATGAAATGTAAAAGCTGGTAAAATAGTTTTCAAAAAAACACTGAGAGACAACTTTAATCCTTTATATTATACTCCGCTGAAAACATACGATAAGATAAACAGCACTGTATTTAGAGTATGCTTTCATTGTACATAAAGAAAAAAAATTAAGATAAGTAATGGCTCATAGAAACAAACAGCCAACCATAGTTACAAACCAACAAACATAAAATGTAAAAGCTGGTAAAATTGTTTCTAAAAACAACTAAGACAGAACGAACGTTTTAGATTATATTCCGCTCAAAACCCACGACATGATAAATAATACTGTATTCAGAGTATGCTTTCCTTTAAAGACAGATTTTAAAGTCATAAAACCTTTTTCGCTGTCTCAATCTTAAGGTATTTACCCAATAGATTTTATAAATGATTGCATGCAAATGGAGCATGATCTACTGATCAAGCATACATAGCGTTTCAAAGTGAGATAGCTCTTGCTTTCTCTATTTTTCCTTCTGTTATGTCACCGATGGATGCATAAATATACTTATCTCTCTTGTCATGGACTATAAAAATGAAAGATTTAATTTTAAAAGCATGTGGGTGCACTTTCTTTTAAGATGTATTCGTGTATATCTTATGCATCTTATACAACATGAGAACCAAATGAAAGGTGGTATAAACAATAAAAGGACCTTTTAAATTTCATATTAAAGAGTTTTAATGTCATTTCTTTTAGAAACATATAAAGACATTCCTAAGCCAACAAGAATAATGATGAATATATCGAACTTGGGGTTGTTTATAATGTTGCTAAAACGAGTGTCTCCGTGGACAAAGACACCGATATCAAATAAAGTTGAAATTTATTGCCGCACTGAAATGTTTCGCGATTTTTTAAAATTTTCTTTTCTAACTAATCGTGCACCTTTAAGAGGCAGTTTCAGTATCAGACACTGAAGAGGGATTAGAAAGTAATTAATAAAAGAAAATTTTTCGTTTTTGTGTTTTTTTCGACGGATCCCTCCTTTTGCTTGTCCTACTTGAAAAATGACCGCCTCTTCCTTCTTGAAACGGTAAACTTAATAACTTAATGGAAATTTGTTGGAATTTTTTTCGAATTGTATCGACGTCTGTTCACGACAACCTTTGTGTTTTTCTACATTTATTTATTGCGTTATTTATCTACATTTTGTTGGATATATGAGACAATGTAATCACAAACCCTAAGCATAAAACCCAAATTTGACCCTCCAAGGAGTTTTACACGCATACATTCCACCTTGCAACATGAAGCCTTCCCTGCTGACTTCTAAACAATTTGGACTTCTTAACCAATAGAATCTATACAAAGGATTCTATTCTAAGGAATGAGGAATATTATCTTTCAAATGGATACTATTCTAAGGAATGAGGAATATAATCTTTCAAATGGATACTATTCTAAGGAATGAACAATGGAATCTTTCCAAAGGATTCTAAGAAACGGTTCTAATAAAATGAGGAACATAATTTTTCCTAGCATTTTATTCTAAGGAAATTAGCAATAGAATATTCCAAATAATTTTATTCTAAGTAAATGAGAGATAGAATGTTTCCAAGGGATTCTATGCTAAGGAAACTAGAAGGCTTCCAAACAATTCCATTGTAAGGAAATTAAAATGTTTCCAAAGGATTCTATTCTCAGAAAATGAGCAACGGAAAGAATCTTTTCTAAGGATCCTATTACAAAAAAATGAACAATATAATCTTTTCAAAGGGTTCCATTCTAAGAAAACGAAGAAAATAATCTTTCCAGAGGATTCTATTCTAAAGAAATGAGGCAATGGAATCCCAAAAAAGTCCCATTCCAAAGAAATAAGAAATATAATATTTCCAATGGATTCTATTTAGGGAAATGAGCAATAGAATGGTTCCAAGAATTCTTGTCTAAGGAAATGAGCAATGGAATCTTTCCAAAGGATTCTATTCCAAGTAAAAGGCCAAATATGGCTCTTGCTACATAATAACCCTACCAACAAACCACTTCTCACTATTAGTATATCACCCTTCAAGAACTAGATAGCCATGATTAAACTTTAAAATAATAGATAACAGATTTGATATGAGACTGTTTTTCTATAAAGACAGAAGGCGCTGGTGTATTGTAGCTCTTTTCGTAACTTGGCATACTAAATACTAGCATGTAATATCATCGTATGCTACACATATTGGAAATTAACGTCGCCAAAATGGCTATAAATCAAATGAATATTTAATCGAAAGTATTTTTTTCTCCGATAATTTATTTGACTTTACACTGAAAAATATCTCATAAAGTTAAATCTGCCTTCTAGTCAATGGACTAAAGTCTCCTTCCAAAGCGGTCAGTCGCTTCATTTAACCCTTTTGGTGAGTATAGACGAGATATCTCGTCATTAGCAAAGCTTACCAGATATTGATGGACGAAATACCTCGTCGTTACAAAAACCTGACCAGATCTTATTTCATCATCAAAAAATAAGCAATAACTTGATGACGAGACATCTCGTTATTAGCAAAATTGGTAGATCTTAATGGATGAGATATCTCGTCAAAACCGAAATTGGCCAGATCTTGACGGACGGGATATCTCGTCATTGACAAAAGTGATCAGATATTGATGGACTAGATATCTCGTCGTCTGCAAAATTGGTCAGATCTTGATGGACGAGATATACTCGTCATTATCAAAACTGACCAGATGTTGATGGACGAGGTACTTCGTCATTAGAAAAACCTGACCAGATGTTATCTCATCATCAAATATAAGCAATAACTTGATGACGAGACACCTCGTCATTAGAAATACCTGACTGTATCTTATCTCATCATCAAAAAATAAGTTATAACGACGAGACATCTCGTCATTAACAAAATTGATCAGATCTTGATGGACGAAATATCTCGTCAAAACTACTTGGAAGGTAATTGATTAGACTTTCTGGTCGGTAAGAACAATGAAACATAAATCAAAATGTCAAAAAATACATTAAATATGTTATTTTTACTTTATTTTTACAAATCTGATTGTGTCAGAACTATCACACGGTACACAAATGCAAGCTTTTACATAATTTTTCAAAAAAGAAAATAAATGTAACGATCTTACTATGCACCAAACTGTGCTGAAAGACTTCCTTCGTTTTAAGGAATAAAAAGTTATTTTAACAAGTTTGTCGGTTTGGGCCAATTTTACCATCATTAATAACGTTGAATAATAAACGCTGCTTGTTTTGTGTGTCGATGAAAGAGATTAAAGTTACCGAAACTTTCTCTTTGAAAATAGTTGCATTCAAAGCAACTGGTTATTTTTTTCACGCGCTGGCGAAAGTAGCTCAGCTTTCTATTCCAGTTCCCCATGTAAAGCAAAAAATTTGCTTTTCCGCGGCGCCGAAAAAAAACACTTTGGATTTCGTTTCGAATGGTATCATGCCTCATCTCTAACCCGAAATATGTTTTTACCAATATTTCCCAGCTGAGACTTTGAAAATAACTGCGAAGATGATAAAAAACGCCGAAAAAACTACGCGGTTTTTGCTTTCCAAGTTTAAAATGGGTCATTGGACTTCTCCCTACAATGGGAGCAGAATTTTACAACTGAAGAAAATAGAGAGAAAAATTTAGTTCCTGGAAATTTTTGTTTTCTCCCGAACTTTTTTTATCAAAGCGTGTGGTCGAATTTCTTTGAAACCGAAGTCGCGCGATGAAAAAAACATGCGAACAATCTCGGTAAGAAAGAACTAGCTGAAGAAAGTGGAACTAGCTGATGTTTATTTTTAACGGAATGCGCAACTTTCATACTTTTTTGACCATGGATACGGAGTGGTGTTTTTTCCTTCCCATGCGAAGATTTTTGAATTAAAACTTGATCTATATATTTTTTGAAGTTTTCTCGGAAATATGAGCTTAGATAAATGATAGCATCTTGACTCTTTAATTCATTTTTTCTTTTAAAGATACGAAGGAAAGGTATTTTATTTTGTTTTTAACCCTCTGCTGCTTGTCTCGATTAGGTATCTCGTCTATAGATGGTTGGTTTTGGGGGTTTTATGGCGCAAGGGCCATATTTGGCCATGTTGCGCCAAACACGACATACAATATCAAGTAATAGACACACATACAATTTACTGACACAGAAGAGAGAAATCCACCCAGGGAGGAATGCACCTGACAGGAATCGAACCTGCACCGCCTACAACTCGAAGGTTGCTAGCGCAGTGGGCATACCTACGACGACCCCATATCGCCTATAGAAGTAGGTAGGTATTTCAATTAACGTTGCACTGGAGCAACACAACGGGCTATTGGCGACGGTCCGGGATCAACCCCCAAAGGTCGAGGACAACACCACGTAATTTTGAACCACGGTCAGATGACGAGGTCACATCTGAGCTGGCACCCCACTCTCTAAACTTCCACACCACGCCAACGTGAAGACATTTGAAGTCGACACATTAAATGTGCATCAGTTCCCTTTGAACACGATAGTCTTTGGTTGGATTCGAACTCGCAACCCTCCGGTTGCTAGTTCGTTACTCTTCCAACCGGGTTACTGCGGCCCTATCGTCTATGGAAGAAAACTGACTAGATCTTGATGGACGAGATATCTCGTCATAAGAAGGAAACTGACGAAATCAAGATTTCATCACAAAAATCAACATCTTGATGACGAGATATCTCGTCAGTAAAATTGATCGGATTTTGATGGACGAGATATTTTGTAGAAACCACGTGGAGGGTTAAAGCGTGTAAAGTAAAAATTAATACTTATCCACGTGTTTTGTGATTTAGATTCTTGTTTAAATCATTTCCTTGTTGCTTTAGAATGAGATTTTGCACATTTGAGGCAAAAGTATTTATACTCCAATTATGTCACTGCAGAAAATCTTGATGACGAGATATCTCGTCATTAGTAAAATTGGTCGGATTTTGATGGACGAGATTTTTCAATTTTAAGGCAAAAGTATTTATACTCCAACTATGTTACTTCAGAAAAAGAGACTATTTCTAGAAAATGTTGTATCCAGTTCTGTAGGAAAAAATGAATGTGTTTTAGGTAGAAAAATTCAAATGCGCAAATCCCTCTATACTGAGACAGGTAGTTGAATTAGCGTCGCACTGGAGTAAGACAACGGACTACTGGCGACAGTTCGGGATCAACCACGAAGGGAAAGGTCTGAGGGGAATCTCTCGCAACTTTAAACCACGGTCAGATACCGAGGTCAACACCTGAGCAGGCACCTCAATCTCTAAACTTCCACACCGCGCCAACGTGAGGACATTTGAGGCCCCGACAGATTTGACGTGCACCAGTCCCCTTAGCACACGACGTTCTTTGGTTCGATTCGAACTCGCAACCCTCCATTTGCTAGTTCGTTACTCTTCCAACCGGGCTACCACGGGGCCACGATACTTAGTGAAACAATTTTCTTCGATGAAATACAAAGCGAATATCTTGTTCAGAAACAAAAATTAATGAAACTGTTTATTAACCAACCTTCTTTATGAAAGTAAATTACAACAGAAATATTTGGAAGAGAAATGCCTGTAAGCAAGAAAGCGGTTATTTTATCCTTAGGTGAATACGGGTTTCTATAGCAAAGGAGGTTATTACCTTAATTCCATGAATCATTCCGGGAAAAAAAATTCCGTCCGGCCTGGAAAGGCTCTTATCTCATACATTAATTACAAGCATGTCAGCTAAAGGCTCGTACTAGGCGGTGAACTGTTGTGAGTGATGATTGCTTCTCCCTGGACTATACAAGTAAAAGCCAGTACTGACATACAAGTCTTTCATTAACCCCATTCAGGGTTTTCGTTTGAAATAATTTGTTGCGACTTGCTGTTTACCTAGGATACATTTGCGATTTAAGGAAGTGCTAGTGAATTCATTGAAACGTTTGTAGTTCTAACTAGAAAGCTATTACTTCCTGAAATCTGGTACTGGATTTCATAAGTCTAAGCTTCGAATCGACGGTAAGAAAAATCAGCCGCTTAAATTTATCAGCTTTGTTTTGCTTATGGTGTAATGGAAAGTAGTAACAAGTCTAAGCTTCGAATTGCTGGTTAAAAAAATCAGCCGCTTAATTCATCAGTTTGTGATTTTACTTGTGGCGTCATTGAAAGTAGAAATAAGTTTAGGCTTCGAATTTCCGGTTAAAAAATCAGTCGCTTAAATTCATCAGCTTGATTTTGCTTAAGGTGTCATTGAAAGTAGTAACGAGTCTAAGCTTCGAATTTTCTGTTAAAAAATCAGTCACTTAAATTCTTCAGGTTGATTTTACTTATGGTGTCATTGAAAGGTAGTAATAAGTCTAAGTTTCGAATTTCCGGTTAAAAAATTAGACGCATAAATTCATCAGCTTAGTTTTACTTATGGTGGCATTGAAAGTTGTGATGGATTTTACAAGTTTAATTGCCGTTTAAAAAAATCAGTCGTTTAAATTCATCAGTTTGGTTTTATTAATGGTGTCATTGAAATTATTAACAATTCTAAGCTTGGAATTTCTAGTTAAAAAAACAGCTACTTAAATTCATCAGCTTTGTTTACTTATGGTGTCATTGAATGTAGCACTGGATTCCATAACAAATCTGTTTCGAGTCGCTGGTTTGAAAAATCAGCCACTTAAATTTATCTCAACTCGATTTTACTTATGGTATCAGTAAAAATAGCATCGGATTTCATAACAAGTCTTAGTTCGAATCAGTCGCTTAAAATCAAATCTGCCTGACAACAGAAAGAGTATTAAGTGGGGGGCACTATAATTTAACCCTCCTAGTGGTTGTCTCGACGAGGTATATCTTTATTAGCAAAAGTGACCAGATCTTGATGGACGAGGTATCTCGTCCTTAGAAAAAAAACTGACCAGATTTGATATCGTCATCATAAAAAATCGTTAGCATCCTGTTGACGAGATATTTCGACAATAGCAAAACTGGTCTAATCTTTAAGGACGAAATACCTCGTCGAAACCACTTGGGGCTTAAATGATTGAAAGTTTTACAACTGCTATTTGTGTAATTGCATGATCTAATTTCTGTAATCTTAAGACTTACTTTTACTTTCCAAATTAAACATCAGTTTTCTGCATACATGTCCTAAAATAGTGGTCATTGCACAGTTCGAGATTTAGACCATTTATAAAGATGTCTTATGTTGTTCGAATAAAAAGTAACATGTAAAACAATCATAAAATAAATATTTAAAAGTAAACACATGCGTATAAAAACAACACGCAGAATCTTGAAAGCTGTGTGAAATATGTTCGGTAGTTTTGATATATAATAGGATTGGGAACCTAAAGAAAATCCCTTAATAAAAGAAGTATTTTCGCAATCCGTGTATTTTCACATTCGTAGATTTGTCGTGAAACAATTTAGATCCGTCGTATAAAACTAGGCGTTGATTCAGTATAAGGATTCAAAATCCCTTGTGGGTCTCGTGAAACACATATATCAACTCTCTTCGCTACAAAAGAAAATTGCTTTACGAACTATTTCATGAAATTGTTGCAAGGGATTTAGATTTAGTTAAGCCTGTAAAGCGAAAGTTTTGAACAGCAATTTCAATATGCGTGTACAATGGTTTAACTTTATATGGTATGAAATTTAAGGATAAAACACAATGCTAGAAATGATGGTTCTTTATTATCTTGAAAAACTTTAATGATATGTTTGTTGTAAGGTCAAAAACTAGTTTTCAATATACCTTAGTCTGGAAAAAAAATAGGTTTTTATGCCTCTTGGTGGTTATGTCTTCGAGGTATCTCGTCTCATTAGCAAAATTGTCCAGATCTTCATGGATGTGATATCTCTTCATAAAAGAAACTGACCAAACTTGATCTCGTCACCATAAAAAAATTGGCATTATCTTGATGACGATATATCGCGTTATTAGCGTAATTGGTCAGATCTTGATGGACGAGATATTTCATCGCAACCACTTGGAGGATTAAAGCATAAAACAAACAAACGAAGTCGTTTAAATTTAAATGATTCACATTCGTTATTTTGGAAAAATTTAAAAGCCTTTCGTGCTTTAAACCCTTTTGGTGGTTGTCTTGATGAGGTATCTCGTCATGAGTAAAACTGACCAGATTTTGATCGACGAGATATCTCGTCCTTATAAAAATTCTCCGGATCTTGATGTTGTCATCATCAAAAAACCGGCAATATCCTGATGACGAGATATCTCATCATAAGTAAAATTGGTCAGATCTTTATTGACAAGATATCTCGTCGAAACCACTTGGAGGGTGAGTTATAAAGAATATTTCCACTATTTTTTGTACACTTAAGTCTCAATTATTTTCGGGAGAATCCTTACAAATTCTTGTGGAACCTAATTGATCAATAAAAATGTACATATTGCACGCTTGGGAGGGTATTTAATATCTTAAGCAATGCCAACAATGAGAAATATGTCATCACGGAAAAACAAATTTTTTTGATAGAAACAGGTCAGCGCAAAAACTCCCCACTTAAGTTTGAATATGGTTAAAAAGTTTGCTTTCTGAAAATATCCAGCTACGACAATGCAGTCCAAAGTATAAAGGATGTACTTACGCGTTCAATTAAGTGAAAAATTAAATAGAAATAGTGGAAATTTATCTTCGAATTATAACAAGCCACGTTATTTTAATCGGTAACTTTTAAAAACGGTGCTACCCTCTGGGTATACGAAAGAATTTCCAATGCGTCTTTAAATTTATTTGTTAGTTTATGCTTCGTTTTTGTAGTTTCGTTACTTTAAATTTTGTTCGCTATTTTAAATGGCCTTTGGTACTTTAAATAACCTTCGTCAACTATTTAACTACAATAGAGTTTATGCAACATAGCCAGGATGTGAGAAAATCATGACTCATTATTTTTTAAAATAGGATTTATTTTGTTTAAATAAGATTTTTTATCGAAATCGGAGTCTTATGATTTAAATTAATTTATTGCCCTAAAGCTTAAACTTAGCCGTCAGAGAAACACGTCAGTTTCTAAGTAGAATTGAATTATATTAAACAGTAATATGGGGTTTAGGAATTAAACCAGAGCATTTTTTTAAAAAAATTTGAGATTTTATTAATTTATGTATACATATGTCAAACAGATACTCCGGTTATCTGACAGTTCGTTATAATTTTAATACATACTTTTCAAAACATAACTTGTCATAAAATATAAATTTTTTTCATGCAATAAATATGTTTTTAAAGCTTTTGAAAGATATGTCAATTCAAATTATTCTTTGGTTGATTTTAAATGAGATTAATCCAGATATAAAGAATTGTTATTTTAATAAAAATCACTTGATTTTATTCCCAGTTTACAGCAAGCTTATACAATTATATACAAATTATGCATTTCCAGCTTATGCAATTTGCACTCCATACCAAGATATTATTTCTTCCAAAACACCCTATATTGTAATGCTATGCAATTCGAGATAAAATAATAAGATCATTACTGTCAAAATATTTATAAATGAAAGTAACGAACTATATACCGAAATAATTAGAGAAAAACAAGAGAAATAGACAAAGAGGGTTCTTTTAGTTACATATATATATAACCAGAAGAAAACCACTCTCACAATTTCTTGTGTATTTTTCTCTTTTACATATAGTCGGCTTAGAGCAGAAGCTCACCAACCGACATTTTTAAGAAAAGCATTGACATTAAATAATTATTTTCATGATGTTGTGAGAAATAAATTGCAACATTGTATTCGATTCTGAAGAAAATATAACCCTATTAAAATGTTTATAATTTCTATTTTTGACCTAAAGACTAACAGTTAGTCTTTAATCCCGTCTGTGCTGTAAAATTTAACTTCTGTCCGTTAATGAGTTTCTGCTCTGATCTGACGATATACTATATGTAACCAAAGGAGAAAGAATATATATATAATAATTCAAGTAAAGGAAGTTTGAAAGAAATTTTAAAGATGAAGCGAGTGATGTTGGTGGATAAGGACGTCATCAGGTAAAAGCCTGGTCCAGACAACAGAATATGGTGTTTTCTACGTATGAGCGGCAAAAATGCTAAAAAATGCTCATACACTCCCTAAACACCATTATGAACGATAAAAGAAAAGCAAGTCCACCATTTCAACATGAAAAATTAACACGTCAAAAGATAGAGTAGAATAAAAGTACTATATATAGAAATACCCAACATTATACCTGGAACTGTTTATATAACTAACTGTTTGTTAACTATTATATATATATATATATATATATATATATATATATTAAGTAAAGCTACCTTAAGAATAGATTTCTCCGAGAAGCAAGATAAGATAAAATATGTAAATGTTGAGGTGAGCCTGATTACTTTATCAAGGGGAGTAAAGCCAGGAGTCACTTAAAAGGGATGCTTTGAGTTTTTTCTGTACTTGTGTGAGGCTGGGCCGAAGAGATCAACACAAGTTACCCCCGAAAACTCAAAGTTCTACCAGAGAGAAAAACATAAAAAATAAAACATTTTCAAGGTTTGAAAGGGCTGTTTTATTGATTTTTTCCTTTCAAATGTTGATAATGTTATATTTTTGTTTTTTTTTCTCACTGGTAGTACTTAGAGTTTTCGGGGGTAACTTGTGTTAATCTCTTTGGCTAAGCCTCACACAAGTACAGAAAAAATTCAAAGCATCTCTTAAAAGTGACTCCTGCTTTACTCCCCTTGACAAAGTAAGGGGATCACTATCTTCACATTTATCCATTTATCTTGTTTCTCGGAAAAATTTATTAAGGTAGCTTTACTTATTTTATATATATATATATATATATAGTGTGTGTGCTTAATATATATAAGTGAAATAAATTTTAAAGGAATATCGAGTAAAACAACTCAGACAACGAGCATAAAACAAAAGAACAAGAAACAAAACGAAACCTCTTCCATTCCAAGCCTGTTTTCCTAACTGCGTTACACCAACTCCCTTGAAAAGCGATCCTGCGAAAGGGAAACAAAGAAACCCAGTCGCAATCCCCTCTGCAGAAACGATGCCAATTTAATCTCAACTCGCAGCCATGTGGAGTCGGTTTCTGTTTGTCCTCTTCCCCTCAAAGGACTCCAGACACATTATCTGAGAGCAGACAATCCGATCGCTAGCCCGAAGAGTAAACACCATTCAAACACGACCGACTGAATCGTTGCGAACGGACTTTTCCGTCCTTTTGAGCCTTTCCAAGGGCATCGGCTATTCAGGATCAGACTCTCATCTCCCGAATCGGTTGACGATTTATTTCGGGCTCGTTATTGGGAGTCTTCTCCGCGGCTCACGGTTTTTTAATTCGGTAGAGTGGGTAGTCTATGCCTTTCGACACTAAATTGGATTGGGTGGGTTTGGGATTCAGGGAATAGGATCGTTTTTCTGCGAGAAGTCATCACCTTTGTTTTTTGACACTTGTGGTTGGTTGGTTGATTTGGGTTTTGTAGCGCAAGGTCCAATAGCGGACAGGCTGCACCAAACGTAAACAAAATCCAACCCAGTAAAACGAATAAAGTATTTAAAAATCCGTTTAGCAATGACAGTAGATTAAAAATAAGTAGGTGCGTTGCTTAAAAATATTTAGATCATAAAAAGGTATAGGATTATCCTCGTCATGAACATAATAAAAATTATTGATGAAGTGATGGAGTTTAAAAAAAATCAGATGGAATTCAAAAATTGTATGTTTTCCTTTGGTTTTGACACTTATGAAAGGCCTTTTGTTACAGAAAAAACGTAATTGTTTCGACTCAAATACAAATTGCAACGCTTTATAATTCGACGAAAATTTTTTCTATTCATAAATTTAATCCTATTTTATATCTCTATATAACATTTTCTGTAAATGAATATCTGCTACCTATAGATGGCCTTTTCTCGTAGAGGGCCGTCGTGGCTCAGTGGGTATGTCCACTACGCTAGCAACCCTCAAGTTGTAGGTGGCGCAGATTCCATTCCTGTCAGGTCCCCTCCCTGGGTGTATTTCTCTCTTCTGTGTCAGTAAAACTTTCATTTTGTGTGTATATCTATTATTTAATATTGTATGTCTTTTGTATACATGGCCATATATAGTATTGCACCATAAAAACCCCAAAACAACCAACCTTTTCTCGTAACACAAACCACAATTATTTCGGCTCAGGAAAATTGCTGACTGTTGATTCTAAAGGTTTAAATTCGGCGAAAATGATTTCCCATTTCGAGAAATCTCTGCCTCGTTATCTGCTACGTGTGGATGGTCTTTTCTAGTACACAAAACACAATTATTTTAGCTTCGGGAATAGCTAAATGTTTATTTTAAAGGTTTAAATTCGGCGAATAAAAATGGTTTTCAATTCGAGAAATCACTCGTTATCTGCTACCTTTTGATGATCCTTTCTCGTTCCACAAACAACAATTATTTCGGCTCCTGCCATTTTCTGAATGTTGATTGTACAGGCATAAATTCGGGGAATAGAAACAGTTCTTCATTTCGAGAAATGGTTACACCGTTATCTGCTACTGTTGAATCCAGAAAGTTACGAAATGCCAAGTACCTGCAAGCTACGAAACGAATTCTCGGCAATAACTTTTGGAGAGTGGGAGGTGTTCAGGTGTTGACCTCGTCATTTGACTATGGTTCCAAATTATGAGGTGTTGGCGCAAAATTATGAGGCCTATTGGCGACGTTCGGGATAGATCCCGGAGCGTTGCCAACAGCCCGTTGAGTCGTTCCAGTGAGACGTTAATTACATACCTACCTTTCTTGTACCAATGCACATACGTGTATTGGTCTGTTCTTAATTTGTTTATTTATTACCTTATATTATAGAAATAATCCATTCATTATATTTAAAATAAAGGAGTTTACTACCGACTAAAGAATTGGCTATTATTTTTTCAATTCTACCAGCAACATAATTTACACCATCGATAGGTATAGGTAGGTATTTTTAATTAACGTCACACTGGAGCAACACGACGGGCTATTATTTACACCATAGGAGTTTGCGAAGAGCACAGCTACCTATGAATGATCTTTCACCGTAGCACAAACCACAATTATTTCGGCATCGGCCAATCGCTAAATATTAATTCCAAAGGTTTACATTTCGGCATATAAAAAAAATTCAAATTCGGAGAAATCACCCTCGCAACTTTCCGGTAGCGCAAACCACAATTTAATTTGTCTACAGCCAAACTGCATAACCTGATATCTCCATGGCTCAAGTTTCATCCGTCACTTCAGTGAAAAGTCGTCCTGGATACCTCTCGCCGCTAAACGTTATACCAAAGGTTTATATATCAGCGCATAAAAACAGTTTTCTTTCCGAGAAATCACTAGCATCAGCCGACCACAAACCACTTTTTCCTCTTTCAATTTCACGGTCTCTGACATCAAAGTCCATGTCATAAACCAATTATCCTCACTCTAAATGCCCCTCATAATCGATCCTGCTAAAACACTATCTTTATTGTAAACGAAAGTAACCCTTCATTGCACTCAGATTAGTTTTCTCATCGCAAAAACGAAACTTTGACATCCGAAGCTTGGTCCCCCACGTATGTAATCAGGTTGGCGGAGTACGAAGAAGTGCAGTGTTTTCCCCCGAATTGATAGTTGCAGCACTTCAATTCTGAGCACGCAATGCATATTCATCGCAACTAAATCACTTCTTGGCAACGGGAGGGACGAATTGAATTACAGGACTCGAGCAACTTTGCATCGTTACCGTCTGTAATTTTTTGTCCGTAATCATAAACCGCGCTCGGTTTAAGAATAATCAAGTTTTGAAACAAAGTGAGCCACCCGGGTCAAAATTCAGTAACGTGTTTCTCTGAAGTTACTGGGTGTGTAGGTATCAGGGCCGAATGGAGAGAACTAGAGAGGTGGCCTAGGCATTTCTTTTCTTTTTGTAAAGTGTGTGCTCTTTTTGCTCAATATTTTTATAAAACGTGCTCAATACTTTTATTAAACGTGCTCAATACTTTTATTAAACGTGCTCAATACTTTTATTAAACGTGCTCAATACTTTTATTAAACGTGCTCAATATTTTTATGGTTGCCCTCCAAAGTTCAAAAGTCAAAGTGGTGTAACGTGTTTTTCTGAAGTAACTGAGTGTGTAGGTATCAGGGCCGAATGGGGAGAACTAGAGGGGCGGCCCAGGCATTTCTTTTCTTTTTGTAAAGAGTGCTCTTTTTGCTCAATATTCTTTTAAAAGTGCTTAATATTTTTATAGTTGTCCCGAAGCTCAAACGTCAAAATTCAGTAACGTGTTCTTCAGAAGTAACTGGATATGTAGGTATCAGGGCCGAATGGGTGAGAACTACAGGGGCGGCCCACACCTTTCTTTTCTTTTTGTAAAGTGCTCTTTTTGCTCAACATTTTTAAAGGGAGAGCAGAGGTCAGGTGCTAGAGACCTAGGCCTTTTTTCTTTTTATAAAGTGTGCTCTTTTTGCTCAATGTTTTTATGAAATGTACTCAATATTTGTATGGCTGCCCCCGTAGCTCAAAAGAGAAAATGCATTGAAGTGTTTTTCAGAAGTAAGAATATTTTGAAGGTAAAATGTAGTGTCAGCAATTACCTGAACTAAGATTCGCTATAAACCGAAGAGGTCAGGTGTTGAAAAAAAATTAAAATGTTTGGGGTTAATTCCTGACTAAAATCACTTTGAGGCTAAAAGGCCTGTCAGCTATAACCTGAACTAAGATTCGCCACAGACAGTAGAAGTCAAGCATTGAAAAAACAATCTGTGTTTTCATTTTGTGTGCGATTGTAATGTTTTTTTGGTGGTTAATCCCTCACTAAAAACCATTTTGCAGCTAAAAGACAGTCTCAGCAGTTACCTCAACTAATATTCGCCACAAGCCTAAAAAGCGGATAAATAACTCAATAACTCCTATCAACTTTACCCGTCTATAACTTTCTCAGAAAACCCACATTCTTCTCATCCTTAACGGAGATCAGAATAACTTCCCTAGAGTAATTCACAAACTGAGTCACGATAAATTCCCGTATTATAAGAAGGCGAAGCCTTATAACGAGCAAGACAACCATTAACCGTTCTCAAACACACACTGTCATTAGGGGTGGTTAATCCTTAACAAGTCACCGACCTCTAAAATTGGGTGAAGCTGAAGAAAATACGGATTTCACATTCGGCGTTGTAACGGTGATTCCGACCTATCGGTCGGATGAATCTGAGATCCCTCGGGTCATGAGAATCTTTGCTGTCATGTGTAGATGAACAATAAAAATCTTGGGTTGAAAGTGATTTGCATGGCATCCGCACGTAGCTTCAAGGGAAAGGTTAATCGAAATGTCGTATCGAACACGTTGATCGGAAAAGATTAATGAAATCATGATGGAAGAGCAGAATATTACAAGATTTTTCGACTTTTTATCCATGAATGCACACAGACCTCATGCTGTTAAGTGCTAGTTAAGAATGTTGTCCAAGTTCTGTTGTTAGAGTTAACCATTGTTAAAATACTATGTATGAATATATCTGATGGCTCATAATATTTGAAACGGAGCATACTCAATCAACAGTTGATTGTGTAATCTCACTGTTACCTGAGTTAGATACTTATATAGGGTGTTTCTAAAATATCTGGCCAAATGTACATAACACCTTTATTTGGCCAGATAGAGGGGCCCAAAATAAACATTCTTTCAAAGAAAGATTTTTGTCCTTTAAAAACTGTTGGTCCTTTCCTTAGAATAGAACCGTATGGAAAGAAAAAATTGGTACTTCCCTTAAAAAAAAGGATCCTTTGGAAAGATTGTATTGGTCAAGAATATCAGAACAGGTTAGATGTCAGGCAGGGAAGAATGCAGATCGAAAAGTGGAATAATGCTTGTGAACACCTCAGAGGATTAACCCTCCTAGTGGCTGTCATGACGAGGTATATCGTCATTAGAAGAAAACTAACCAGATATTAATGGACGAGATATCTCATCATTAGAAGATTAGATTATCATCATTTTTTGATGACAAGATCTTGATCTCGTCATCATTAAAAGGTCGTCAATATCTTGATGACGAGATATCTCGTGATTAGCAAAATTGGCCAAACCCTTGATGGACGAGATATCTCGTCAAAACCACTTGGAGAGTCAATACAAAGCCATAATTTTTTTCAATATCTTAAGATCCCTACGATATTGACTCCGTCCCCTGAGAACATAATAAACCAATAATCGCAAAGTAATAAAACCAAACCACTACATGAAATTTGTCAATAGATGGTCCCGATTTAAAACTAACGTCATTTCCTCTCCCTAAGCCTATGGTGAAATCTTTCAATAAGCGTCTTTATAAGGCTGTCTTATTAAGTTGAGAACGCACAACAAAAAAGATTTCAAATTTGCCGAGACATTGCGTTCCGCACAATGGAGTACCTGGCAAATTTAATTTCCCAGATATAACTCCTTTCTGCAAACAGCGGCGTTTTGTTGTGGTAGTGTGGTGACAAGGAAACAATGTCACCGCAATTGTGTGCGGTGGTATGTACTACGAAATAATTCCTTTCAAAGAATCTTTTCCGCACATAAACTAAGGGTGTCGGGATTTCAGATAATGAACACTTGATTAAGAAATAATCCAGGTCGTCGTTTCCATGAGAACTCGGGTTGTTTCGTCTGCCTTTGAACCCAATAGAAGAAAAACTCCTATGTATAAGAATAGAAGCTCGCGTGTATATGAAATATAAAGATCGGATGGCTTTATCTTGTTTTGTTTATCAGAATTAGAATTTCTAGTGTATCCATACACCTTGAAATATAAGAGCAATATGCTCTATCTGCTTTTTTCATGGTTAGTTGGTTGCTTTTCTATTGCGCAAGGGCCATATTTGGCCAACTGCTTTTTCATGAGGGTGACAAATAAAATTAGACGTATCCAGAGAATTGCAACGCTCAACTCTCCAAGTGGTTTCGACGAGATATCTCGTTCATCAATATCTGACCAATTTTGATAATGACGAGATATTTGTTAATCAAGATCTGACCAGTTGTGATAATGACGGGATATCTCGTTCATCAAGGTCTGACCAGGTTTGATAATGACGAGATATCTCGTTAATCAAGATCTGACCAATTTTGATAATGACGAGATATTTGTTAATTAAGATCTGACCAGTTTTGATAATGATGAGATAACTCGTTCATCAAGATCTGACCAATTTTGATAATGATAAGATATTTGTTAATCAAGATCTGACCAGTTGTGATAATGACGGAATATCTCGTTAACAAGGTATTGCCGATTTTTTATTACGACAAGATCAAAATCTGGTTAGTTTTCTTTCAATGACGCGATATCTCGTCCATCAAGATTTGGTCAGTTTTGCTAAGCATGAGATAACTCGTCGATACAACCACCAGGAGGGGTTTAACAAATGTTTTCTACAGAGGTTTCGAGTAAGATGTTATATTTAAATAGTATACAGAAGTGGTACAGTAGGAAGTATGGATTATAGTATTTAAAGCCATAATTTTTTAACAAAAGCATTCCTTCTAGTTCTCTTTCGGTGAACTTTTAACTGACAAAATCAATAATTTTATAAACGCTCTCCCAAAACTTCCATTCATAAGGCCGAGGAACTCATAAAATATTTCACTCTTTCTACCGTGGCTTTAACTAAGCATTCTAAAAGAACTTCGCTCCAAGCAGAAAAACTTCTTTGGGAATTATAGACGATGAAAGAAATATTCGCAGACAGGAGAAAGTAAATCCAATAAAGTATCGGAAAGTTTAATATCGGTAAAGCAGGTTAAAAAAGGTTTTCAGTCACCCAAGCGTTCTGCGTGTATTAATAATGAACATTCACTTGGCAATGTGGTCATTAGGGAAACGTTCGAATGGTGATGTTTGGTCAAATGGTCAGCAAATGATTTCTATGAACCGCACTCTAAGGAAATCCAAACTTGTATTGATACCCTTCATTTAAACTCGTATTGGACCCCGTTACCTAAACTGGTACTCGACCCCCGTGATCTAAATTGGGACTGACTCCCGTCATCTAAACATGTACCCGTGATCTAAATTGGTATTGAAACCCTGTCATCTAAACTGGTAATGGACCCCATTATCTAAATTGATATTGAACCCCTATCACACATCTAAACTGGTACTGAACCCGATTATCTAAATTAGTACTGAACCTCCGTCATCTAAACTGGTACTAGAACCCCATCATCTAAATTGGGACTGGTCTCACGTCATCTAAACTGGTACTGGACCCCGTCATCTAAATCGGTTATGGCCCGCGTCATCTAAACTGGTACTCGACATATGTTATCTGCACTGGTATTGTAACCCCGCCATCTAAACAGATCAGTTGGACATTATCATGACCAACAGAACATGATAATGTTCTGTTGGTCATTTCCTTTTAATAGAATCATTTGGAAAATTCTATTGTTCCTTTCCTTAGAATATAATCCTTTGGGAAGATTTTATTGGCCAAGAATGTCAAAACTGGTTAAAATCATGCAGAGAAGACTGCAGGTTTCAAGGTGGAATTATGCATATGAACCCTTCGGAGGGTTAAGACACTAAACCGCAATCAAATCTCAACAAACCAATCGGACTTGTAATTGCACAGAAAGGTAATCAACCAACTCAGTCACATCAGTCCGCTCCAAGCACTGACATTGGAACAGGCCTTACTTATTCTAGCACTCTACCCTCAAGCACTGACACAATCATTTATACGTAATGAAATCGATGACTGGAAAGTAATTCAATAATAACAGCAATCGTATTATTCGGTCATGCATTAGCCTGCTATCGCCGCTGAGTGCGGTCCATGGAAACCATTTGCCGACCACGTGACCCACCACCGTCATGCAAAATGGTTCCTTAATGACCACATTGCAAAGTGAATGTTCATTATTAATGCATGCAGAAGCGCTTGAGGTAACTGAAACCCTTTGCCGATCCGGATGCTTTGCGTTACTGATATTAAACTTTACGCCGCTTTATCGGTTTTACTCTTTTCCCCAAAAAGCTGTGTCTGCGAATACTTCTTTCATCGTCTATAATTCAGGCAGAAGTTTTTCTGCTCGGGGGGAAGTAGTTTGGGAACTTTTGGTTAGAGGGAGGAAGGGTGAAATATTTTATGAGTTTGCTCGGCTTATATGAATGAAAGTTTCGGGAGGGCGTTTATGAAATTATCGATTTTGCAAGTTAAAGTTCGCCGGGAGAGAAGAGTTTGAGAAATCCTTTAATTAAAATTGTGGTTTTAGAGCTGGAAAAAACAGGCTCACGTTGAATATATACTTATTTCTACTCATCAGCCATTTGACGGGTATTTAAAAAAAGGTTTTAATTGTTACCATTTTTAATTTCTTTAACCCGCTTAGGGGTTTACATCATAATTCCACCTTACAATCGGCAGTTTTCCGTGCAGGACTTCTAACCATTTTGGACCTTCTTAACCAATAGAATCCTTCAAAATAATTCTCTTCGAAGGAAAGAAGCAATAGAATATTTCCAATGATTTTAAGGAAAGAAGGGACCGAATCTTTCCAATGATTCTAAGGAACGAAGCAATAGAATATTTCCAAAGGATTCTATTTCAAGGAAAGAAACGATGCTATTTTTCCAAATTATTCTTCTAAACTGAAACGGACGAAAGAACCTTACCAAAGGAGTCAATCCTAAGGAAACAAGCAATAGAATCTTCCAAAAGATTCTAATCTAAGAAAAGGGCCAACAGAACCTTTCCAAACGATTCTATTCAAAAGAATGAGCCAATAGAATCATTCCAAAGGATTCTATACTACAGGAAGAACCAATAGAATCATTCCAAAGGATTCTATTATAAAATATACCAATCGAATCGTACCAAAAAAGGGTTATGTTCTAAGGAAAGGACCGATAGAGTATTTCTGAAGATTGGAAGAATCCATAGATTTTTAGAAAGATGCGATTATCTAGTCATTTAGTGTATGTTGTGGAGTAAAAGCTTTCCTTTGGAATTATTCTATTTGTCCTTCCATTAAAACATAAACATATAGTTAGATTGTGTTGGTCATTTTCTTACAATAGAATATTTTGTAAAGATTCCATTGGACCTTTCCTTAGAAAAGAATCCTTTGGGATTATTCTACTGTTCCTTTGGAAGTGAATCCTTTGAAAAGATTCTGTTTGTCCTTTCCTTAGAATATTATTCTTTAGTTAGATTTTGTTGTACATTTCCTTAGAATAGAATCCTTTGGAAAGATTCTTTTGGTCCTTTCCTTAGAATAGAATTACTTTAAAAGATTTTCTATTGCTCCTTTCCTTGGAATAGAATACTTTGAAATTTTTCTAATGCCCCTCAGAGGATCAATAGTCTCCTTTAACGAGTTAGAAAATAATATAACTAAATATTTTTGGCAGCATAAAGCTTCCATTTTCTAAAACCCAACAATTTTTTCATTGTATATTTTCAATTTACAAATAGAAATAATCGATGTTTATAGGGCTTAAAGTTTATTCACTCGAAAAAAGTTGTTTATTACATTATATAAAAAAAATTTTCTCGCTCTCCACTGTTTAGAAATTATCTTCACATTTCGAGAACCTTTTTTCCAAGATTGGCACTTTATTTTTAGAATTCCCGTTCTTTGGTATCTTTTATGATAACATGTGTTCTAATTTAAGGCACATGTTTTATTATTTATGTAGATTTTTAATGTTAAATTTATGTAGCTAATTTTATTTCATAAAACAACTTATATAAGTAATTTTTTGTGTATGTAGTTTTAACCTGAATACTTTGATATAAAAGGGGCGTGAAACAGTAAAAATGACTCTTCAAAAAACAAACTTATTTCTATCCTCCACTATTTCTAATGAATATTCTCAGCATTTAATAAAAGATGAAGAAAACCCCATCGCGTCAGTGTGACAAATAAGTAACCTAACGGAAAAGACTTCCATCTACCCAAAGTTTAAACAATGAAAACACATCGGTAATAGTATACCACTCGAAAATCTCGTGACGCTTACTGGGTTAAACCATTTCACGGATACATAAATATGACTTCAAAAAACAAGACCGCTTTCTTTCTATCCTCTACTTCTTTCTAATGAATATTCCCAGCATTTAATTAAAAACGAAGAAATCCCCATCGCATCAGTGCGACAAATAAGTAACCTAACGGAAAGGAGTCTTCCATCCACCCAGAGTTTAAACAATGAAAACACAGAGGTAATTATGTACCAGGAATGGGATCGTTTAAATTGTTCGTCGTCATTAAAAACCAGACACTTTAATGGGGTCTCCCGTAGGACTGTGATTGCCGAGATATTTGCGCCGACGTTAATGGAAGCTGCCTTTAGTTTTCAGTCTGGTCCAGACGAATGGTTGGGAACTGTGAGAATATGTTCGCGATGTTAAGAACGAAAGGAAGACTAATTTATTCCAAACTGAAATTCGAAATCGGTCATTGTTCTTAGGATTAACATGGAATGCTGTTAGGGCTCGCATGTGACAACGCGCGGCTTCTAATTCGTCCATTCCAAAATGACTTTCGTCTCATTAAAATGTATCTCTCAGTACCTCAGGAAATAGGTTTGAACAAGGCACAATGCTCGAAGCCGTTTATCCGAAACCTTTCTCTGCTGTGCTTTAATACTGGAGAATAAGTAGTCGGTTGCGAATAATTGTCAATAATAAATATTGGTGAAGTCTTCGCGTAATTATTAATCGCGGCGCAACGCGGCGTTTTGAAGAATAATTGCGTTACGCCTGAATCGAGTTTAGGAGTTAACTGTTGCATATTGTTGCATTGAATAGAAAAGCGAAGATGTAACTTTGATGTGTAAATAAATATTTACGCTTGAAATTACAATATGATAATTCCAAATAAAATCTTGGTGTCAATGTATTTGCCTTGATGTAATTGTAACACTTCAAAAGATACTCCTTAAAAATCATTTTGTAGAAATATTGAATCAATTCAGTTTATGCATCTAGTGTGAAAACTTTTCATAAATACATGCGAGTGTCTTCCTTTGGATATTAAATCATCAAAATTTCAAGTTATTGAAGTTGTAAGGAGTCTTGTTATAGATTACCTAGTTATAAATTGCCTAGAAGCTGTGTACTGCTAGTTAAAACACCTTATATCTCTCAGTGGATATTCTTCAAGACTCATATAATGAAAATTGTGCCACATCGCTTTTTGAAAACGCCTTCATATGTGTGTGCTCTACAGTTCATATTCTTCAAGACTTTCTCTCGTATAATGAAAATTGTGCCGTACCACTATTAGAAAACGCCTTTATGTAGTCTACAGTTTATATTCCTCTAGACTTCCTCTCATATAATACAAATAGAGCTATATACTGCTATTTGAAAATACCTTCATATATACTCTACAATTGATATTCCTCTAGACTTTCTCTTATATAGCAAAAATATAACTGTGTACCAGTATTACAAAATGTTTTCAAATGTATTCTACGTTTGATATTCTAGACTCCTATAACGTAGAATAAAAAGGACGTGCAAATCCTATAATGCTTTTCAGTTTTATTCATAGATACAGAAAGAACCTCTTGGACTCTCAAACTCAAACAAATTTTCTAATAACAGCACCGAAAGTCTGGTTGTCTTTGAGCATTGAAGCGAAAATACAAGCAGAGCAAAACAAAGGATCCAACCGAGCAAACAAATGCATCCGCTTTGGCTCTAGCTGTCTCTCCCCAAAAAAACTTGAATGTTAAAAGAAATTGCCCGGCAATATATTTCAAAGGATACGGGAGATCCTCCTGTACCCTTTTCTTGCCAAAATCCAAAAGCAAAAAAGGAAGTATGGCAGCTGCAACAAAAGCACAATCTGGAGGATCCCGCATGTAAAACACTCTCCGTCTAGATATCTGGTGGCCATCTAGACCTGGAGAGTTTACCATAAAACGGGAGGTTTTCCACGAGGAGAACATTTCACATTTATTTTGATTCGGGTTCGATATCGCAATCTTAAATGGCATTTATGATCTTGAAAATGCCTCCCGTTGGATCGTAAGCAAGTAGTTTTCGTCCTTTCCCGTTTCGTGCTATAAGCCTCTTAGCGGTTTAACGCACGCTATAAAAACCACGGAGAAAATAGAGCCATGATTATTTCGGCCGTTTCTTCCAGTGACTAATGGAAGAGGAAGCTCTAACGGTTTGTTCCGGTGCAACAGTCTTTCAGATTGTTGTAGTCATTTTCATGGATGAAATTTTATAGGTGGTTTTTATTTATTTGCGGATTTCTTTTTTCGCTTTTTCAACTTTCTCGTGTTGCTGTATCGTGATCATTTGGGAGCGGGCGAACTTTATGAGCGCTTTCTTGCTTTCGCGCTGTGAACAATATCAACATACATGCTGTCGTAAAATGAAGTCACCAAGAGGTCGACTTTTTCCCTTCACGCACATATTGTAGTCATTTTCATGGATCATATTTATAGTAGCTTTTTTATTTATCTGGGGATTTCCTTTCTTTTGCTTTTTCAACTTTCTCGTGATCATTTTGGAGCAGGCATACTATATGAGTGCTTTCTTTCTGTCGAGTTGTGAACAATATCAACATGCTGTCGTGAAATGAAGTCGCCAAGAGGTCGACTTTTTCCCTTTACGTACAGATTGTGGTAGTATTCATTTTCATGGCTGAAATTGATGGTTTTTATTTATTTGCGATCTTCCTTTTTTGCTTTTCCCACTTCCTCGAGTTGCTGTAACGTGATCATTTTGGAGTAGACGAACTTTATGAGTGCTTTCGCGTTGTGAACAATATCAACTTGCTGCAATGAAATGAAGTCTAAAATGTATTGTGTAAGTGTCTGGTGAAAAGAGGTCAACTTTTCCCTTTAAGCAGATTGTTGTAGTGATTTTCATGGATGAAATTCTATAGTTGATTAAAACAATTTGCGGGTTTTCTTTATTTTTTCTACTTTGTCATGTTGCTCTACCGTGATCATTTTGGAGCAAGCGAAATTTATGAGTGTTTCCTTGCTTTCGCGTTGTGAACAATATTAACATGTTGTCGCAAAAAAAAAGAGAATTAAAATTTCACGCTATTCCAATGAAAGTCTAAAATGTTTCACATAAACACGGAGTGAGAAGACAACAGCATTTTTTGGTTTCAATGTAATGAGATGGATTTAAAGGGGGTTTATGGTCTTAACGTGCTTTTTACTTGCCAGGTTTATCCTCTGGCGTTTTATGCGATATGAAAAATATTTAATCTTGAATACTTTTCACATTTTTGATTAAAATTGACGGTAAACACACAACTTACAAAAAATTATGGCATAAAATAGTATTTTTCCACACTGCAGCTATGAACAGTAAAATGTAGATTCTAATTTTTTTAGTTCTATAAACCAGTATGAAGCTTTTTCGATGTCTGTGGGAAGTATATCCCTTATAAAAATTATTTAACACTTCTAACTCTCTTATTAAGAGGTTATTTAAATTATTTTTAATTTAATTTGAATTTTTCAGTCACCAATTTAAAAAGAAGGCTGGATAGGAAATTATTATTTTGTAAAATTACAAATATACAATAACTAGATAAATTAATTATTTCTCCGTACATTTTTAGTCAAACATTTACGAGATTGATTAAAATTCAAAAGGCCTTCGAAGTAACAATGTCGACTGTTTTCTTTTATACCTTATATACAAAACCTCTTTTGCAGAGTGTGTGTGTGTGTTTCCATGTAGAATTAATTTAATTTCTTTTTAAAGTGACCTAATGCAATATGCTTAATGTGTATCATATTTTAATGAAATCTAAACATAACAGAGGTAGTACGAATATTTCACACGTGAAAACATTTTTAATAACATATCCCACGTACAGATTGTTTTATATAGTGTGGTCATAAAACAGTTCTCCCTATATACGATCCCTTGTGTGACTCATAGCTGACTTTATTTAAAATAAATCAAAATGACCACATGCATTTTTTACACATCTAAGGATTTTCTTTCACGGCTGTGTAAAAAAATACACTCGATGAATAAACAACGGATCTAAATAAAATTAACCCTTCTAGTGGTTGTTTCCACGAAGTATCTCGTAATCTGCAGAACTGACCAGATCTTGATGGACGAGATGTCTCGTCATTAGTAGAAATCTGACCGGATCTTGATGGACGAGATATCTCGTCATTAGAAAAAATCTGACCAGATCTTGATCTCGTCATCATAAAAAAATTGGCAATATCTTGATGACGAAAAATCTCGTAATTGGCAAAATTGGTCAGATTTTGTTGGACGAGATATCTCGCCGAAACCATGTGGAGGGTTAAAAATAAATCAACGGGAACCAACTACTACATTATATCAAATACATCAACTCCTCGAAACACTTTTTGGGGGGAGAAGTCAAAGTGCGATATATCTAAGAAAATTGACCACACTTTATGGACGAGATATCTCGTCTCTGGAAGAAAACTGACCAGATCTTGATTTCGTCATCATCGAAAAACTGGCAATAAACCACCAGGAGGATAAATGTCCTATATTTCGTAGTGATTCGGAATACACTTTAAGCCGCAAGTTTTGTTCTAATCAACCCTTCTGTAGCAAAAAAGGACCATAGAGCGAAAAAACGAAACCACTTTCCGTCCTAAAACATTCGTCTCCAAACGCTGCACTTTGCAAAAGGACAAAAGGCTAAATTCATTAACCCCTGGTCATTTTTGCAAAGGACGAGATATCTCGTCGAGACAAAACCACCCTATTAGTCCAAGGGGAATGAAGATCCCCTTGTAAGTAAGTAGTAAAAACAAATTGTCCCTTTCCAGAACTGGTGACAGTTTGAAAGAGGTTTTTTCACCAGAGAATAGCCACCACGGGGCAATTTTCGACTCCAAGATAGCCACCAGGAGGGTTAAAATTCACCGGGCAAGAAGAGCCATTATTATACTTCATTTCCCATATCTCTTTCTTAATATAATAAACAAGTCCTTCAAAAAAACCTTGAACTAGATTTAAAACCAATCTGTTATAGCAATTGACAAACGAACCGACTCTTGAATAATAAGGCGTCAAGAAACAAATTAAATTAGCGCTCAACAGCTAAAACAAACCATCTCCGCAACATTTTTATCCCGTAAAGACAGGATAAAAAACGCGAGCCCCTTCCGTATATATAAGGGAAAACCAGGAAAATGTATACAACTCTAATGACAGAAGAAAGTGCAGTCCTTCACATAGCCCATCCATCACTTTCAGCTGACATGACTGCTGCACCTTCTGGTTTTTAAAATAAATTGTCTCGCTGGCTGCGTTGGGGGTGACTACATTTTACGATAAAAATATTCACTCATCCATAAAAACATCTCGGACTATTTCTCAGTTATATTAAGATACCGCCTTATAACCAAAAGCTGTCAGAGAGGCTTGTGTCCTCTGTCACACGAGACAATATATTGAGAATAGAGAGTGCTCGGGTCGAAAATATTTCGATATTGGTTTAATTTCCTTGTCAAAAGGTGACTGCCAGGGATGGAGTTGCGAAGTTCACTCTGAGTGCAATGTGGGGGTTTTATGGTTGGTTTATGGAAAGGGTTGCATTACGGCGACGTAAATCCGCAATAAGCTCTTTATTGCATCACCCGTTGCATGGCTTATTTTACCACGGATTGAGCATGGATTGGGGGTAGATTTATGGTGAGGATAGATTGTGGGGTAGGTTGTGGTACTTGGTAAGAGTCCTGGCGTTTAAAATGTTTCGGTATGTGTTTAATTTCCTTGTCAAAAGGTGACTCTGCCGCGGATTGAATTTTATAGTTGGTTTATAGACAGAGTTGCATCTACGATGGTCCCCTTGAAGCTCTATGTTACATCATCAGTTGCAAAGTTTATTTTACCACGGATTGAACATGCATTGGAGGATAGATTTATGGTGCAGATAGATTGTGGAGTAGGTTATGATTCTTGCTAAAAGTCTTGGAGCATAAAATGTTTCGATACGCGTTTAATTTCCTTGTCGAAAGGTAACTGCCACGGATTGAGTTGCGAAGTTCATTCAGCTCAATGCACAAGTTTTATGGTCAGTTTATAGAAAAAGTTGCATCTACGATGGTCCCCTACAGGCTGTTACATTATCCGTTGCAAAGTTTCTTTTACCACGGATTGAACATGGATTTATGGTATAGTTAGAATATGGGATAAGTTATGGTTCTTGGTAAGAGTCATGGAATGAGTCCGGAAGTTTAATTCCATGTTTTGATATGTCTTTAATTTCCTTGTCAAAAGGTGCCATGGATTGAGTTGCGAAGTTCCGTCAGCTCAATGCAGAGGTTTAATGGTTGGTTTATGAAAAAAGGTGCATCTACGATGGTTTCCTACAGGCACTTTGTTACATCATCCCTTGCAAAATTTATTTGGCCATGGATTGAGGATAGATTGGAGGATATATTTTACTGTCAAACTGCATTGTAACCTTCAAATAGCAATTGATTTCATTAGGGAAAAAAGAAACTCCACATGTCTGAGTGTGTGTTTATTAACAATTCAAGTGATTTCGATGAGATATCACGTCCTTCAAGATCTGATCAATTTTACTAATGATGCGATAACTCGTCATCAAGATAATACCGATTTTTTTTATCATGACGAGATCAAGATCTGATTAATTTTATTCTAATGACGAGATATCTCGTCCATCAAGATATTAATAGTTTTTCTAATCACGATATATACCTCGTCATTAGCAAATCACCAGGTAGAAACCAAACTGAGACAACTACCAGGGAGGTTAATATGTAAATATCGCAATCGGTAAGAATTATTAATTAGTGTAATATTCGCTAATAGGTACGTGTGAGCGCATGCATTGTTTACTAATATATAAATAATAATTTTTATACAATATTTAAATTTTCCATAAGCTACTGTGGAATCAAGCTCCTATGTAAACCGGTTTCATATACTTCATTGACAGACCCGGCTGTTACACAATTGACGAACGACTAGTCAAAATTTCAATATCAGAAAACTGATAGATATAAAATATATGGCGGAAGGCTTTCTTTCAAAACGACAACTTTCTTTTCCATCGCTTTATCTCAACTACTTGAAAGCTCCAGCCATGTCATTCAGAATGAGATAAAAATTGAAGACAAAAAAAGTCTCTGTACCACCCCGAAGACATCCCACTTACCAATACCGGAATTCATTTTGTACCACGGGTCTCTAAATACATCCTCGTTTTCCTTTCATACTTGTGTGTATATATTTTTTCTTACAGCCTTGGCGAAAGAAAATACAATTCCACGGAAAAATCAAATCTCATCGGGTCTCAGAAAAAGCACAAATATTTGAAGAGCCTCCGAGTTGGTCCCCTTAATTCCTGGGGCTTAAAAGAAACGGTTCGATACCCAATACTTACAAGTCTTCTATCCACCCCAAACGGAGTACACCATCACCTCCCTGCCTCCCTTGACGGATAACCCTCACTTCCACCCTCAGCTGCCACCAGGAGAGGATTGATTACCACCACCAGTCCTCTGTCGATCCACCAATACAATCACCTCAAATTTATTCTCTCTCCGTGAAGATGTTATTTTTGTCCCTTTGTACTTTTGTTGGAGATCTTTGTTTCACTTTCCCATTCACTCCAACTTGGTTTTGCTTTCACAATTTTCGAAAACACTTTTAATTCCGACGTTCCTCAGGTCGATCGATCTGTCATTCCCAAAGAGGCAGAGGATTGGGTTTCTTGGAATAATATATGGTTTACCATATCGCTTTGTTGCGTTTCCTCTGGTATCCCGTGTCGGTTTGTCGATACAATTACCCTAAAACCAAGTACGTATTCCGGGAAATGTTATCCTCCAGTTCCTTTGGTATCGTTGCTTCGCTTTTACGATGACAGATCTTTGTTTCGCTTAAGCTATCTTCTAAAGGATTTTAATCTTTGCTACTCCTATTTCAACAAAATGGTATCTTTTGGAACGCTAGTAATTCGCCTCTTTAGACCTCTTTTGTCGATGTAACTTCCTGTAGAATTCCTTGAAAATAGTTGCAGATTTTAATTGTATTTATTCCTTTACCTATATATATTTCACCATTCTATTGAATATATTTGTCATACGTATGGATGAATATGGACGTATTCCGGGAAATATTATCCTCCACTTCCTCGGGTATCGTTGTTTCGCTTTTGCGGTGACAGACCTTTGTTGTGCTTAAACTATCTTCTAAAGCATTTTAATCTTTACTACTCCTATTTTAACAAAACGATATCTTTCGGAACGCTTGTTCGTATCCCTCTTTTTGTCGATGTAACCTCCTGTATTATTCCTTGAAAATAGCTGCAGATTTTAATTATATTTTTATTCCTTTACCTCTATATACATTTCACCATTCTATTCAATATATTTTTCATACGTATGGATGAATATGAACGTATTCTGGGAAATGTTATCCCGCAGTTCATTCAGTATCATTGTTTCGCTTTTGCTTAAACTATCTTCTGAAACATTTTAATCTTTGCTACTCCTATTTTAGCAAAATGATATGTTTTGGAAAACTAGCTAGTATCTTTCTCCTGTCGATGTAGCTCCTGTAGAATTCCTTAAAAATAGTTGCAGTTTTTAATTTTTTACCTATTCCTGTACCCCCATATATATTTCACCATTCTATATAATATATTTGTCATGAACGGCTTTTATATTTGATGTTATTTCGGTCGTATTTCCGAGATGTTATTTTGTCCCTTTTTACTTTTGTTGGTCTTATATCATTTCTTTAAACACAAAACATTGTTTGCTTTCCCAATTTTTGAAAATACTTTTAACCCTATGAGCGTCAGATTTCTGAGAAGTGAAATATTGCAACATACAATGACTATTGGTACCACATTCTATTGGTTGAAGAAACCCATGGATTCTTTCAACTGTTAGAAACATTCTTCGGTCTTTAGAAAACAATCCTTTGGTAAGATTCTATTGCTAATTTCCTTAAAATAGAATTCCTTGGGAAAATTATATTGGTCTCCTTTCCTAGAATAGAATTATTTTTGGAAAGATTATATTCCTCTTTTCTTAGAATCGAATCCTTTGGGATATTCTATTGATTCTCTCCTTAGAATAAAATTCTTTAGAATAGAACTCTTTCGAAAGATTATATTATTACTTTTTTAGAATAAAATTCCTTTGAATAGATTCTATTGATCAAGGAATTCAGAAAGGGTTAGAAGCAAGGCAAGGAAAGACTGCAGGTTGCTAGGTGGATTTAAGCGTGTGAACCCCTCAGAGGGTTAATATCTGTTTATCTCGAAATGACTACAACTGTCATAAGATTTTCCTTCTCGAATTGGTTTTAGAAATCTCCCCGATTATGAAACCTGCTATTAAGTTTCTCTTTTTAACTGATTCCCCAAAGATCAAAAAGTCTGATGAGTTTCCACCTATTGACTATTATGAAACAGTAGATTCTTTGTAGTTAATGTACAGTAGACTCTTTGTAGTTGATGTGCAGTAGACTCTTTGTAGTTGATGTACAGTAGACTCTTTGTATTCAATGTACAATGCTGTTTGTACTTCTTTTTGGGACCATTCAGTCCACAAACAGAAGCGAAGAAATTTGAATTCTGTAATAAGATTTTCTTTCTCGAGTTGCTTCAAGAAATCTTCCCTTCCCGATTATTAAACCCGCTATTAAGGTCCTCTTTTTATCCGATTCCCCAAAGATCAAAAAGTCTGATGAGCTTCCGCCGATTGACTATTACGAATCAGTACATTCCTTGCACTTGATTTCGTTTCCACTCTGGGCGAGGCGTTTTCCATTTGGACTCATTCAGTCCAAAAAGAGTCGACACCGCCGATCAAATTTTTGGTTTTGCATAAAACTGAAACTAAAAAAAGATTCGGGCACTTTAGAAACTAGAGCCGAAATTGCCGGCAAACAAAAATCGATTTCGCTCACCAGAGTCATAAAAGGAAAAATTAACCCCGGGTTTGTACGAGAATACACTCTTTTTTCTCTTTTGTTGCGAATTTTCCCCCGCTGTATACTTGCAACCTTTAGGGCTGGACAAACAATGTCCGTGATAAATTGTTCGAATCCAAGGAGGAGTTTTGCATGATGAAAGGACAGCATTTTGGAAGAGTGGCGCTGTAGATTCGACTTTAACATCTCCGCGTTTTCTGCTGAACTTAATAGCTGCGCGAGGTTTTGTTTGTTTGTTTTTTGTCTCTAATTTCGTGTTTACTCTTTTGCTTTCCGCTTTTACATTATAGAACGCGGGATGAATAATAAAGGCTCGAGATTAAAAAGAGATGCTTCTCTCACAAAAGTCTTTCAAAAATGTGGTGCCAAGGTTTTTGGCTGCGTTTCTTCAGCCGTGTAATGGAAGGAAATGCCAGCAAATAAGAAAAATTGTTATCGTGTATTATGTGTGCAGGCCTTTAATTCTCCTGGTGGTTGTCTGGACGAGGTATCTCGTCATTAGCAAAATTGACCACATCTTGATGGACGAGATATCTCGTCATTAGAAAAACGTGATCAGATCTTGATCTCACCATCAAAGAATCGGCAATATCTTGATGACGAGATATCTCATCATTAGCAAAATTGGTCAGATCTTGATGGACGAGATACCTCGTCAAAACCACCTAGCAAAATTTACCAGAACTTAATGGATGAAATATCTCGTCATTAGAAGAAAACTGACCAGATCTTGATCTCGTAATCATCGAAAAATCCGCAATATCTTGATGACGAGATATCTCATCATTAGCAAAATTGGTTGGACGATACCACTTGGTGGGTTAAAGATCAGTCTAATCATGATTAAATTATATTAAGTATGGAATACAACAAGGAAAACTTAAAAGCAAGAAAATACAACCTCTATTCTGATATTGGTTGATTGGAGGACTAGTTTGGTTGGCTGAATTGTATGGCTCTAGGACAATATTTGGCGAAGCTGCGCCAAACACAATACAGACAACGTCAAGTAATGGATATATACAAGGAAAGTTTTGTTGACACAGAATGGATTAGGTTAGTCGAGTTTTTATGGCGTAAGTGCCATATTTGCCAAGTTGTGCGAAGCACAAGACAGACAACGCCAGGTAATGGGCATAAACAACAAGGAAAGTTTTAATGACATAGAAAACGTTAGGTTAGGTTTCGTTTTATGGTTCAACAGAGGTCTTTTTTACTATAATATATAGCAAACTTAGAACAGACAAATACAGTAAAATCGATCTAACCATTATCCACAACCTAAAGTTTGTTCTGATGGATGTTATAGGTCTCTAAAGATCCATCTAATCATGATGAAATTATATTAAGCATAAATACGAGTATGGAAAACTTGAAACAAGAAAACACAATTTTTTTCTGGACTCCCAGCTATATCGAAACTAATGGGTATGTATTGACAAAAGAAACAAACACCAAGGAACACCAAACTTACAATAAACAAATACGTTAAAAACTCTCTCTACTATTAAAACGGTAAATCATTAAAAATAACAACCCGAGGATTAAAATTTGAACAATAATTTAAATGGACATTTTAGATCCAGATTCCACAACCAGAATATAGTGTGATTGGATGCTTCTGGTTTTATTTAAGTCAAACACTCAATCAGTACATAGTTACAAGTACTTCTGTACTTAAGGTGTATGTACACTAGAAATCACGAAAATTGACCAGAATATCGATTTTGTCTTATGGTTTTAAAATATTTCCCAATTTCTCAGCTTTTAAGCGATACCGAGATATTGTTACTATTCGGAGTACTTTTTCAGTTACAAGGGTTTTTCGTTATGTACTTTCCCCAGTACAAACATGTTTCCAAAACTTCAAACTCAATTTTTGAAGAACTGTGTTTTGCCCAATACGATGCTTTCCTTCAAATAGTAATAACTCAACAATGAATTCATCCATTATAATTCTTTTTGTATCATTATGATCTCTATAATACAGTGAATTGTCTGATCCTCAATCATAGTTTTTAGTTTAGAAATTAATTTTTAGTTGATTTTTAAATGTTAAAATTCCTGAAAAAATATTGATTTTTTAGACTGGTGAAAACAATTGTTAAAAATAACCTATTCCCTCTAGCAACTTGATGGGGGGTCAAAACATGAAAAATAATATTAGGAAAGATTTGATTTCCAACAGGAACTGGGGTCTTTCTGAACAAATTAGAATTTGAGATATCATTGTTCAAAAAACATGCTAATTAGCTTATTATATTTAATAATTAGCTTAATCTGATTTTTTCTCACTAAAATGATTTTAAGCATAAGTCAATGACTTGGAAAAGAACCTGTATTTTTAAAGTCAAAATTTAAAAAAATCTTCTGGTATATGCGTACACTTTAAGTCAAGTATATAAGCAAAAGAAACGAATCGCACCAAACTTCAATAGACTAATACATTAAGACACCGAGCAAAACGACATCCAATAAAAACAAATCCAGCGTCAACTATGAACAATGATTCAAATGAGTAATTTATATCCAGATTCTATAAATTAAACTTAGATCAAAAGAAAATACATAATTTCCTGAATGTTACAAGATTTATAATGCGGCTCAATCATGAATGAAGAATAAAAGTTCGCAATTGAATTCGCTAGATTTTTAGCTCATCTCTATCATCAAAGGCCCTTAATAGTATCTTCTACAACGAAAGAATTACTAAAGCATTGAAAATATAGTAGAATTAGTAGTAAATTACAAAACCCTTACAATTGAAATAAAAGATAAAATCTGAGATAAATGTAATTTCTTCAAAGGATGTTTGATATAAGAGCCTTTTAAAGTCTTTGAGTTATATTTACTGGAATTTAATGATTGGGATCCTCGAGTTATATTCTGATCAAATATGTGGATGTCTCGAATTATTTGTTTGAATTTTTTTCTTGAGTTTTATTTATTATGTCTCTGATTTCTTAGAATTTAAATTATCATCGCTCTTTGTCGCAACCATAGAGGAGACAAAAAGTAGATTGAGAAATGATAGCATTTTTATGTGCCCGGGATCATGTGACTAAAACTAGCAATAACATGACTCTTAGAATACTTTCGTCTAAAGTGAGGAAATAAAGATTCATCATCTGATTGGTCCACAGGACGGGAGAATATGCCCATCCATTGATTCATCACCTGATTGGTCCACGGCACCAATCAGATGATAAATTAATGGTAATAATCAATAAATTTTGATAACCTTATCAACTATTGAGAAGAATATCATTCATTGATTCATCTGATTGGTCCGCGTGACAAAGTAGTAGATCCTTTAGTAGTATACTTTGGTGATTTCACCACTTTTGTCACCACTCTATGGAAATGTGCATTCACACATCTATTCTCTCATAAGATGTATCGCCAAAAGAGGCGATAAAATGCCAAACCGGCCAACCAAGTCAATTTTTCACGGAGCAGCCACTTGACTACTAGTTCACATGTTGGTCACACCTTTTGAAGCTGCTTCCAATAGCAAGTCTAATAAAACCCAGTCTACTTATATTTCACGTCTATGGACATAACCCAATCCGAATAGGTAATGATATATACATATTATTCTTTTTTAAAATCTCATATTTAAAAAAGATTTTATTTATCTCAGATTTTATATCTTTTATTTCAATTTTGTAAGGGTTTTTAATTTACTACTAATTCTACTATATTGTTCTTATGAAAGGACGTGTCCTTTGAAGGTCATCTTGAAAGAAGAAATATGACGGGCGAATACTTGCAAAATAAGGTGTCACCACAAGACAAAGAAAGCAAGTCACATTCTATGGGTCAACATAGCTCAGACGAACTCAGAGGGTAAAAATAATTTTTTCCATTCACGTACTCTAAAACGTGTAGTATCTTCTTTTACGGAGATAGTAATATATTTTTATCTTGAAGCTTAACTACTCCAGCCTAATGCATGATTTATCGCATACTGACTCTGAAGTATATAGTAAAAGGTTTAAAAAATAATTAAGATGCTAAAAACAAAACTAGTCAATGACTATTTGAGGCCAATCAAAACGTCAAATTTGGTCACAACGATTGTGGAAGTGTGGTCTGAAATGGCACATTGACAGTTTTTGATTTTGTTAACAATTAATCTTTTATGAAACTCATTAAATGGATAAATTTGGCGGGGATATATGTACTGTCTCTGTAGTATATTCTCTTATAAAAACTAAAAAATGACTTCGAACGATATTAGATATTAAAACAGTCAATACCCATTTTGACCAATCAGCGCGTCCTCCATCTTTAAGACGACGGTGGACGTATGGTCTGAAATAGCCATTGACTGTTTTTGTTTTTAATATCTATTAATCTTTTAGGAAACTCAATATAATGGATAAATTTGGCCAATGTATTGTATCTGTAGTAGACTCTCTTATAAAAGCTTAAAAATGACTACTAAAAATATTAAAATAAAAATAGTCAATGGCCATTTCGACCAATCAAACAGGTCCATCATCTTTAAGACAAATTTCGTTGTGACAATGGTGGACGTGTGGTCCAAAATAGTTATTGACTGTTTTGGTTTTAATATCAATTAATATTTTATAAAACTAATAATAATTTACCATTTAGCCCTGATGATGTTGGACGTGGGGCCCGAAACGGGCATTGACTTTGTTTTTGTTTCGGATATCCTTATCAACAATTTTTAAAGATTTATATAATTGACATCCATTTTGGCTAAAATTTGTAACTTTATTTTATTGACTAGTCAGATCCTAATCTGGAGCTTGACGAATATTTACCAAATGTTGCAAAGGTTTGCGTAAGAGGTCGTATTCCAGTAAAAGAATTCATGAACTAATACCACCAAACACGCTTGACACAAGGTCTTCAAAAACCAGATGTGCAAGGAAATTAGAAATCACATCCATTCATCTAAATCAATTCTTTCACGAAACATTACCACAATAAACAAATATCTGTCACAGAAGAGTAAATTCTTCCCCTCTGTTGCTCAGCAACAGTCAATCCGTGACTAAATTTCAATCTAGCAACCGATCCCCGTTCTCGGCAAATACATTACCCCACAGCCAGTCTTTCTCGATCTTCCCAATGATACAGGAGATAGCGTGAAGTAGAATCAAGATTAAGTGGCCTTGACGCAGCAGGTGCTTTAGTAAATAAGCAAAACACTTCAATGATTTTTCACGCCGTCCTAACTAATTGGCTTAAGCAACAAAACTGAATTAATGGTTATTCATCAAAGCTTATCAGAAGGGGAAAGAAATCTTTTTGGCGTTATTGCTTTTTGCGCTTAAGCGAGGCGTGTGATTATTTAAATGTACCTACTTTTGCTGCTGGGAAGATTTCTGGAGGCTTCGAGTCGCAAGATGACGTTAATTTATCTGCAAGAAACATGTTAGCTTGCTCGTTAACCAGGCACTTCTAAGACGTTTTTTTCACGTGGATCGCGGGAAGTTGTTAAAAGATACGATACTTTATGAAGTAGTCTCCAGGTTTGTGTCAGTCCATTACCCATGAAATGGGAAGTGTCGTATTTCTAAATAGGTTACAGCTTAAAGCGGCATATTTAAGGTTGGCAAACTTTGTTTTCATTTAATGTTGTTAAGAGATACGTACTTAATGAAGTAAATAGTCTCAAGGTTAACCATGAAATGAGCAGTGTCGTATTTCTAAATAGGCTTCAGCCTAAAGCGGAAAACTTAACATCGGTAAAATTTGGTTTTATTTTAAGTTGTTAAAATATACATACTTAATGAAGTAAATAGTCTCAAGACTTGAACCCATGAAATGTACAGTGTCGTATTTCTAAATGGGTTGCAGCTTAAAGTGGCAAATTTAATGGCGGGAAAGTTTGGTTCAATTTTTTAAAGTTAATAAAGATGCATACTTAATGAAGTAAACAGTCTCAATACCTGCCAGTTAACTATGAAATGAGCAGTGTCGTATTTCTAAATAGGTTGCAGCTTAAAGTGGCAAATTTAAGGGCGGCAAAGCTTGGTTTCATTTACAGTTGTTGAAAGATACATACTTAATGAAGTAAATAATCTCAAGACTTGACCGTTACCCATGAAATGTGCAGTGTCGTACTTCTAAATAGGCTGTAACCTAAAGTGGCAAATTTAAGTACTTTAAAATTTGGTTTATTTAAAGTTTTTAAAAGATACGAGAAAATTGGTTAGTTAAAAATATCATATTTGATGAAGTAAATAGTCTCAAGACTTATATATGTCTATTACCCATGAAATAAGCAGTGCCATTTTTCTAAATAGGCGGTATCCTAATGCAGTAAATTTAAGTTTTTGTAAACTTCGGTAACAAAATTGGGTTTTTATCAGTACATATTCCCAAACTCAAGCTGTTTAGATTTAACCCTCTAGGTATTTCTCTCTTCTGTATAAGTAAAACTTTCCTTGTCTGTATGTCCATTTACTTGACGTTGTTTGGAGCAGCTTGGTCAAATATGGCCCTTTCGCCATAAAATCCAACCAACCCAGACTCAAGCAAAATTCAAGACAATTTTTCTACTGTAATACAAGACTCTAAATTTTGTTTATATAGAATTATAAATAGTGAGAAGCAGTGTAAGAAAATGGGTTTGATATGGATTGTCAGTTTGTGGTCATTTTTGGCTAATTTGACCGAGAAAAAATGGGAAAATCAAGCAATACGTGAATAAATTGAATAAAATAATGAAGTTTATGTTGCAAATGTTTCTTAAGATTTCAAATAAGGAAATAAATAAAATGAAGGGTAGAAATTATTGAATTAAATATTAATGCATGATTCAACTAAGGAATAATTTTTACAAAATAAGTAAATCAAATTATTATTGCTATACTTTTCACGAGAGTTTTTCCGACAACACCAAAAAACATATTTTTAACAATGGATAAAATAGTTACAAAGACAAAATAAATAACTGCTGCAGTATTTTTACATATTAACCTCCGACTCATTGAAATTCTGCGATTAATGATACAAAAGAAAGTTTACTTAAGGCACAAAAAAATGACTCTTCAGCCTTGAAGCTTCGTTTATGGAAATCTTCGTTCCTTTGAGAATTTCATTTCAATGAAGGAGTTAAAATCCCACAAAAAGAAACAAAGAAAACTTTTCAATAAACTACAAATAAAAGCGCTATTAAGCTATTTAAATCCCGGAATATATTTATACAATCGTTACTTGAATGAGGCTTCACTTTTCCTCAGTCTAAATATTGCAGGAAAAAATGATTTCCTTAAAGTTCGATGATTCTGGTTTGTTGTGTGGTTTTAATCGGTCGTATAAAGCGGTAATAAAAAACCTGCGCACCAAGTTATATATTCCGCCTTGGGAAATCTATTGTTTAACATTTTTAAAGAAAAAGTGAAGGTTATTAAAAATGTGAATCTCATGCGTCGATGAACACGCGGCTTAACTTCCAAATAATACCTTTTTTACTGAAAGTGTTCATAAGAAGCAACGAGCTTTTTGTGGTTGTTTGAGTTAGAAACATTTGATGGCCATCTTTGTACACTTAAAGAAGGGGTCATGTATTCATTTATTCCTGATCAATTATATTCTATCTAATCATTTTGTATTGCCTGCTCTTTTGGAAATATCAAATTCCAAAATATATTTTAAACGTATTTTGGGTTTTTGGGAGAATGATTTTTACATGCTGCGTATTTAAGTATCTAATACTTAACTTCTAGGTACATAAGTATTCAATACTGTACAACACTATATATTATGCTGCGTAAATATAATAATCTATAACTTAACATTATATAGTGTGTTGTGTATATACATAAGTATCTATTACTTAACACTATATAGTATCCTACATATATATATATATATATATATATATATATAAGTATCTTTTAAGTAACACTATATAGTGTGTTGCGTACATAAGTATCTAGTACTTAACAACACTATATAGTATATTGCATACATAAGTATATACAACACAGTACAGTATATGTATGTGCATAAGTTATTCAATGCTACACAACACTATATAATGTGCTGCGTATATAAGAATCTATAACTTAACACTATATAGTACGCTGCGTATATAAGAATCTCTAACTTAACACTATATAATATGCTGCATATAAATATAAGTATCTATTTCTTAACACTATGTAGTATACTGAGCATAGTGTTAAGTATTAGATACATAGGTATCTAATACTTAACACTATATAGTATGATATGTATATCAGTATCTTTTATGTACACTATATAGTATGCCGGGTATATAAGTATCTAGTGCTTAGCAACACTATATAGTATATTGCGTATAGAAGTATCTAATACTTAACCCGTTATGGATAAAATGTTTCCCTTAACGTTTTATGATTCTGGTTTGTACATTTTTAATCGGTGGATATAAAACGATAAAAAACACACACGAAGTTCTATATTCAGCCTAGGGAGATCTATTGTTCGTATTTTTAAAGTAAAAGTGGAGATTATTAAAAATTTGAACCACATGCGTATATGAACACACGGCTTAATTCCGTGATTTCAGAGACTTGAAAGTAATCACTGTTTATTGATTGTGTTCATAAGAAGCAACAAGCTTTTTTTGTGGTTGTTTGAGTTAGAAACGGTTGATGGACAACTCTGTACAATTAAGAAAGCCGATATATTAATTTACTTTAGATTGGTTGTATACTGAAACCATTGTCCGTTTGGAAATATCAAGTTCAAAAATTAAAAAAATTTTAATAGTTGGTCTTTTGGGGATGACGAGTGTTGCTTGCTACGTATATAAGTATATAATACTTAACAACACTAAACAGGATTCTGCTTAATAAGTATCTAATACTTAACAACACTAAACAGGATTCTGCTTATATAAATATCTGATACTTAACAATACTAAATAGTGTACTGCAAAAAAAAGAATCTAATACATAACAATACTAAATAGTGTGCTCCTATATAAGTATCTAATACTTAACAACACTATATAGCATGCTGCGTACATATCTAATACTTAACAACACTAAATAATATTGTGCCTATATAAGTATCTATAAGCTTACAACACTAAATAGTATTCTTCCTATATAAGTATCTATAAGCTTACAACACTAAATAGTATTCTTCCTACATAAGCATCTAATACTTTTAACAACACTAAATACTCCTATAAGTATCTAATATTTAACAACACTACACAGTATGCTCGTATATAAGTATCTAATACTTAGCAATACTATATAGTATGCTGCTTATACGTCTTCTTGAGAAAAGTGGCACAACTCAAAATAAATATTTTATTTTTTCAATCAGGTAAAATATTCCATTAAACTCGAACAAAAACCATGGAAATCAAATCAGCAAATACGCTAAAAAGTTTTAATAACGGAAAGAACGAATTTAAAGAATTCCAAATTGATATTTCTTTATTCTTAATTTCCTTCGATTCTCTATAAAATCCATTTTGCTTTTTGTGTTATTTAATGAATTTAAAGGTCGAAGCAAAGAAATTTAAGTTCCAATAAAATATTTATAAAAGTAATTGCAGACAAGAGAGCATAGTTATTCGCAATAAAATAGAAAGGCAAAATCACAATAAACAGCTTTTAACCATAGTAGAAAAAAAATTTAATTGCATTATTACTTACGAAATTCTCGAAGAATTTAAACAGGGAGTTTAATTTCAACATTCTTTTAAAGAAACGCAACTTAGCGTGATTGAAAATAGGTCAGATTCATTGCTAAGCTACCGAAACAAAAATGAAAGACCGAAATACATTAAATGCGAATGAGTTTTTATATTTCTTAGAGGGAAAGATTTTATACTCGACAGATATGAAACAAAATCCAAAACACTCTTTGATACATTCTATATATATATATATTCATTATCCATTTCTGGATTTACCAGGCACAATATTTGTTATTAATTCAACGTCATTCCATTATTATCTCAGACGCCTCTGACTTTAAATCTTGCTGCTCTCCACTTAAATTTGCATCTTTCCTACGCTCTGCTTGTCGTTTCGCACGTACTTTTCTCGCTGTTCTATCCTTAACTTTCATGGTGCTCGGGAATCCCTACAATCCGCAATTCATTTTCGTAATGTCTACTTTTTACAACTAAATAATGTCCTCTTTTGATCTTAAATCACCTTGAGCTTGATTGTTTACTTCGAATAAGTACACACAGTGTTTCGTAACTACTCCAATATAAAATTTAAGGGAAATATGGGAACATAAATTAACCATATTCACGAATGTACACCTAAGTGTACTTTTGGGATCAATGTATTAGCCGGGGTGAACCTGTCACTTGGTCTCCATGATCACCCGATTTAGCATGCTTTGATTTTTTCGGGAAAGCCTCTTCCATAAGAAATAGCTTGTTCGTCTTAAAACCTTTCACACTGCCTGAATCCGGAGCTTTCCGCTTCGATGCACCCTAATCTACGTTATTCAGTTTCTGCTGGATTCAAATTGATTCGGATTGACCCGGATTCTGTTAGTGCGAAGCGGCCCTATCTAGCAACTTATTTACAATACATAAAATATAAATCCATAATAATAATGAACTTCTTGCATTCTGTTACTTAATTTCGGGGTCGCGGTAGCATGGTTGGAAGGGTAACGGAGTATCAACCGGAGGGTTGCGAGTTCAAATCCAACTAAAGACCGTCGTGTACAAAGGGGACTGGTGCACGTTAAATCTGTCGTGGCCTCAAAAGTCCTCACATTGGCGTGATGTGGAAGTTTGGAAATATAAGCTCATGTGTTCATCTCGTCATCTGACTCGTGATTCAAAATTATGAGGTGTTGTCCTCGGTTCTTTCCCTTCGGGTTTGATCCCGGACCGTCGTCAATAGTCCGTTGTGTTGCTCCAGTGCGTCGCTAATTAAAAAATACGTAAATACGTTACTTAATTTCTTCTTCTCAAGATCCCAAAATCAAAGCCGTCATCTGACCGGGGTTCAAAATTAAGTGGTGCTGCCCTCGAATCTTTCCCTTCGGGTTTGATCAAGGACCGTCGCCAATAGCCCGTCGTGTTGCTTCAGTGCTATGCTAATTAAAATACCTACCTACCTACCAAAATCAAAGCAATTTCCCAATTATTTCAGATAAAACATGTCGAGAATTCCACGAGAAATGACTGAATGATTTGCAGATATCCATTCTGAAATAATGCGGAATCTAATAATCAAGGAATACAACAAAGGCAAATCGCAACATTAACGAAAGCGAATGTTTTTGCAAAATCTCACTTTACTAAACAGAATTCACGCGTCAATTATTAACTTAATGAAGAAAGACTTTTCATACGTTCTTCTCGAAGCCTTAAATAATCGTAAAGAATTTTTCTCGTTATTAAAAGTCATGAAGTATAAACGCCAAATTATACCTACATATCAACACATTGTTTGAAAATAATAACAAAACTCATCCAAGGCCAAATTTTTAATTGGGACGCTATTTTTATTTTTGCAGGGTATGCATTTCTATTAATTTTCCTTCTCCAGTAATTAAAGACAGTCAATTCTTCAGAAAGTACAAGCCTAACTCATTAGAAGCCAAAACATACTCCCCTAAGGTTTAACAGATGAACAAAACGCCTTGTGCGAAGTAAGCACAAAAACGAAATAAAATTAGAAACTTAGTGCTTGGTAAACAAGATAGTGCTTAAATCTGCTAACCAATCAATTCGCTGTAGATGGAAGTTCGATCAGAAAAGATAGGCAAGTCGGAGAAAAGGATTCATAACACTAAAAAGACTATTTTCTCAAAGTGTAGAGCGAAAATAGTTTCACCCTCTAAGTGGTTTTGACGAGATATCTCGTCCATCAAGATCTGACTAATTTTACTAATGACGAGATATCTCGTCATAAAGATATTGCCGATCTTTTTATCAAGATCAAGTCAGTTTCGCTAATGACGAGATACCTCGTCGAGCCAACCACCAGGAGGGTTAAAATTATGTATGGGTTTGGTTAATTTGGATGCCTTCTGCTGCGTGGCTATGGTTAATTTGGCAACATACTAAGCTAAATATTGCTAGTCTAGTCTAAAAGATAGTCGTCGAATTTGGTTCAATCAGTCAATTCGCTGAATATGGATGTTCGGTCAGAAAAATAGACAAGTCGAAGAAAATGATTTACGACATTAAAAGGTCAATTTTCTCCAAAGTGAAAGAGAAAATAGTTTAAAATTATACCTATGATTAATTTTACTTCAGAGTAACGAAATATTACCATGTTAGTCACATTTGTTCTCTTTGAATTAACTATTGTTATGTTATATGTATGATGCTATAATCATAGCCGGCTCCGGTGAGAAGGTAGATGACTTTGAAGGAGTCCATTTGTAAAGGTAGTTAAACACTCAGGGGAAAGGGCTGCCATAAGCAAAATCATGCATGAAGATCGCCACAGTTGATTATTTATTCGCCAATTCGTAATCATTGCCACAGCTTCCGGTATCGAAAGATAAACTAGGAGCCAGAAACCACGCCAAAGACGTCAAATGTGTGAACGCATTGTTTACATTAAACCTTTCCCTTAATTTAACGAATAGACTCGTCCAAAACCAGGTGATTTAAATGTCAACTCACCGGAGTTGGACTATATCTAATACCTGACAACTAGATAACAGTATGGTCACTCAACTAACTGTAGATTGAGTGCACTCTGTTTCCTAGCGTTAATGAGACAGAAACGACTCACCTCTTAGGCACCTAGTATATAGTATTTAGAAAAGATTCACGTCTTTGGCACCTAGTATACAGTATTTAGAATAGAATCACATCTCTCTCTTAGGCACCTGGTATACATAATACATAAAAAAGATTCACCTCATAGGCACCTAGTATACATAGTTTATAAACGATTCAGCTCTTAGAGGCACCAAGTTTATAGTATTTGGAATAGATTCACCTCTTAGGGCATTTAGTATATATTTAGAAAAAATTTACTCTTTTAGGCACCTAGTATAAAATATTTAGAAAAGATTCACCGCTTAGGCACCTAGTACATAGTATTTAAAATAGAATCACCTCTTAGGCACCTAGTATATATTATTTAGAAAAGATTCACTTAGGCACCTAGTATAAAATATTTAGAAAAGATTCACGTCGAAGCACCTAGTATATATTATTTAGAAAAGATTCACTTAGGCGCCTAGTATATAGTATTTAGAAAAGATGTCTTAGGCACGTAGTATACAGAATTTAGAAAAGATTCACCTCTGAAGTACCTAGTGCATAGTATTTAGGATAGAATCACCTCTTAGGTACCTAGTATATATTATTTAGAAAAGATTCACTTAGGCACCTAGTATAAAATACTTAGAAAATATTCACCTCTTAGGCACCTAGTACATAGTATTTAGAATAGAATCACCTCCCTTAATCACACCTAGGACATAGGATTTAAAAAATATTCACCCTTAGACACTGTTATATAATATTTGGAAAACTTCACTTCTTAGGCACCTAATATATAGTATCTAGTATTATTTAGAAAAGATTCATCTTTTTTCTTCGCAGCATTCATGCATTGCATCATTTGGATGTTTTCTAAAAACTTGCTGTGTAGCCTTGAGCATAACCATAAAGTAGATGACTGCGAAGATAATATTTAATTATTGAAAAAACACTTAAATGCATTGACAGAGTCTTAGATACAACTGGAACCTGAAATAATGTTACACTGTTTAATAAAACAGCAAACATAAAACATGCTATTGTTTCTAATGAAACGCTTCCTTGAACAGAAAAAAATAGGCTATAAATTATTTTCAAATTGACAACATTGAGGTTCTACCAGATCAAAGCATCTTTTTCGATGGAGGTTATTTTATTGATTTTAATCCATTTGTCATTACGGAAACAAGCATTTTTAACTTTTTGTAAAGAATAAGGATAAATAAGGTTTTTTTAATAATATATTACATTTAAAATAATTAATCGTGCCTGTCTATCGAAGGGATAATACAAATTTCTTACATGAATTATCAGTATCTCAAACTTTTATCGTCATTTATCCAATGCCTACGCTTTAGATTTGACGGATAGTAATTATCCTATAGCTACAAATCACCAGTGCAGTGCAATACCCGTCTTTAACCCACAGAGGGGTTCATGCACATAATTCCACCTTGGAACTTACAATCTTCCCTACATGACTTCTAAACAATTTTAACCTTCTTGTGCAATGGAATCTTTCCAAAGGATTCTATTATAAGCAAATGAGCGAAAAAATATTTCAAAAGGATTCCATTCTAAGGAAATAAGCAATAAAATCTTCCTAAATGAGTCTATTCTAAGGGGAGAAATGAGCAATCAATTGTTTCAAAATTATTCTAATCTTGCGAAATGAGCAATAGAATCTTCCTAAATGGGTTTATTCTAAGAAGGAAATGAGCAATAGAATCTTTCAAAAGGATTCTATTCTAATAAAATGAGCAACTGAATCTTTCAAAAGGATTCTATTCTAATAAAATGAGCAACTGAATCTTTCCAGAGTTCTATTCTAAGGAAACGAGCAATAGAATCTTTCCACAGGGTTTTATTTTAAGGAAACGAGCAATGGAATGCTTTCAAATGATTCTTTTCAAAGGAAGCAAGCAACAGAATCTTTCCAAAGAATTCTATTGTACGAAACTGAGCAATCTAATCTTTCCAAAGGATTAAATTCTAAGGAAAAGGGCAACAGAATATTTCCAAAGGATTCTATCACAAGGAAAAGAGCAATACAATAATTCAAAAGGATTCTAATCTTAGCAAAGGACCAACAGAATCTATCAAAAGGCTGAAAGAATTCATGGATTCCTTGACAAGATATGATCATTTAGCCATTAAGCGGGTAGTGGGGTAAAAGCAACAAAAAGCTTCTCGCAAATCTGGAGGGTTAAATATAAGTGATTAGAAAATATAAGGAGATTAAAAAATACTTTCTTTATCAATGTAAAATTAATAAACATCCCCAGATTTTCGTCACTGAGCCCTTTGTCTTAAAGCTTCCTATCTGTGAGATTAAATGTCTTTGATACACTAAATTATAGACTATTCAGCTCTCCTTTTTATAGAGGAGCGTCTTCCTTTCAATCCCAGCATAGAGTTTCTATTGTAGCTGCAAATCCTTCGTAGATATTCATAAATGTTAGGGGAAGTGGGTATTAGCAGAATAAAGAAAGGGTGTCATTTTAATTAAAACTGAATAAATATTATCATCTTCGTTATTAGGAGACAGTAAAAATTGGCAAGTGCAAGAGCAGCGCTTTGGATTTTAGTGCGAAAATTGTTGCAAATCACACGTGTGATTCTTTAGGCAGGTAGGTGCTATTGGTGACGGTCCGGGTTCAATCCCGAAGGGAAAGATCAAGGACAATGCCTCGTAATTTTGAACCACGGTTCGATGACGAGGACAACACCTAAGCGGGCACCCCAATCTCCAAACTTCTACACAACGCCGATGTGAGGACAGTTGAGACCACGACAGATTTAACGTGCACCAGCCCCCTTGTACGCCATGGTCTTTGGTTCGATTCGAATTCGGAACCATCGGTCGTTTTTAGGAGACGGTAAAATTTGGAAAGTGGAAGAGCAGCGCATTGAATTCTAGTGCGAAAATTGTTGCAAATCATACGTGTGATTCTTTAGGCAGGTAGGTAGTTAATTAACGTCGCACTGGAGCACCACAGCGGGCTATTGGTGACGGTCCGGGTTCAATCCCGAAGGGAAAGATCAAGGACAATGCCTCGTAATTTTGAACCACGGTCCGATGACGAGGACAACACCTAAGCGGGCACCCCAATCTCCAAACTTCTACACAACGCCGATGTGAGGACAGTTGAGACCACGACAGATTTAACGTGCACCAGCCCCCTTGTACGCCATGGTCTTTGGTTCGATTCGAATTCGGAACCATCGGTCGTTTTTAGGAGACGGTAAAATTTGGAAAGTGGAAGAGCAGCGCATTGAATTCTAGTGCGAAAATTGTTGCAAATCATACGTGTGATTCTTTAGGCAGGTAGGTAGTTAATTAACGTTGCACTGGAGCACCACAGCGGGCTATTGGTGACGGTCCGGGTTCAATCCCGAAGGGAAAGATCAAGGACAATGCCTCGTAATTTTGAACCACGGTCCGATGACGAGGACAACACCTAAGCGGGCACCCCAATCTCCAAACTTCCACACAACGCCGATGTGAGGACAGTTGAGACCACGACAGATTTAACGTGCACCAGCCCCCTTGTACGCCATGGTCTTTGGTTCGATTCGAATTCGGAACCATCGGTCGTTTTTAGGAGACGGTAAAATTTGGAAAGTGGAAGAGCAGCGCATTGAATTCTAGTGCGAAAATTGTTGCAAATCATACGTGTGATTCTTTAGGCAGGTAGGTAGTTAATTAACGTCGCACTGGAGCACCACAGCGGGCTATTGGTGACGGTCCGGGTTCAATCCCGAAGGGAAAGATCAAGGACAATGCCTCGTAATTTTGAACCACGGTCCGATGACGAGGACAACACCTAAGCGGGCACCCCAATCTCCAAACTTCTACACAACGCCGATGTGAGGACAGTTGAGACCACGACAGATTTAACGTGCACCAGCCCCCTTGTACGCCATGGTCTTTGGTTCGATTCGAATTCGGAACCATCGGTCGTTTTTAGGAGACGGTAAAATTTGGAAAGTGGAAGAGCAGCGCATTGAATTCTAGTGCGAAAATTGTTGCAAATCATACGTGTGATTCTTTAGGCAGGTAGGTAGTTAATTAACGTTGCACTGGAGCACCACAGCGGGCTATTGGTGACGGTCCGGGTTCAATCCCGAAGGGAAAGATCAAGGACAATGCCTCGTAATTTTGAACCACGGTCCGATGACGAGGACAACACCTAAGCGGGCACCCCAATCTCCAAACTTCCACACAACGCCGATGTGAGGACAGTTGAGACCACGACAGATTTAACGTGCACCAGCCCCCTTGTACGCCATGGTCTTTGGTTCGATTCGAATTCGGAACCATCGGTCGTTTTTAGGAGACGGTAAAATTTGGAAAGTGGAAGAGCAGCGCATTGAATTCTAGTGCGAAAATTGTTGCAAATCATACGTGTGATTCTTTAGGCAGGTAGGTAGTTAATTAACGTCGCACTGGAGCACCACAGCGGGCTATTGGTGACGGTCCGGGTTCAATCCCGAAGGGAAAGATCAAGGACAATGCCTCGTAATTTTGAACCACGGTCCGATGACGAGGACAACACCTAAGCGGGCACCCCAATCTCCAAACTTCCACACAACGCCGATGTGAGGACAGTTGAGACCACGACAGATTTAACGTGCACCAGCCCCCTTGTACGCCATGGTCTTTGGTTCGATTCGAATTCGGAACCATCGGTCGTTTTTAGGAGACGGTAAAATTTGGAAAGTGGAAGAGCAGCGCATTGAATTCTAGTGCGAAAATTGTTGCAAATCATACGTGTGATTCTTTAGGCAGGTAGGTAGTTAATTAACGTCGCACTGGAGCACCACAGCGGGCTATTGGCGTCGGCCCGGGTTCATTCCCGAATGGAAAGACCCGAGGACTTTCGTAATTTCGAACCTCCGTCAGATGACGAGAACACCTGAGCTGGCACCTCAATCTCCAAACCTCCACACCATGCCGACGTGAGGACATTTGAGGCCACGATAGATTTCACATGCACCAGCCCCTTTGTACGCGATTATCTTAGGTTGGATTCGAACTCGCAACCCTCCGGTTGTTAATCCGTTATTCTTCCAACCGGGCTGTTACGGCCAGATTCTTTGGGCATTTATAAATATATATTACAAATAGAAAGTATACAGATTAAGAACCGGACTGCCTACCGATTCAGGGTCGTGGTAACCCGGTTATAAGAGTAACGGATAAGTAACCCGGTTATAAGAGAACCGGAGGGTTGCGAGTTCGAATCCAACCAAAGACCGTCGTGAGCAAAGGGGGCTGGTGCACATTAAAACTGTCGTGGCCTCAAATTTCGTGGTGTGGAAGTTTGAAGAGTGGGGTGCCAGCTCAGGTGTGACTTCATCATCTGACAGTGGTTCAAAATGATGTGTTGTCCTCGATCTTTCCCTTCGGGGGTGGATTCCGGACCGTCGCCAATAGCCCGTCGTGTTGCACCTGTGCGACGTTAATTAAATACATCCTACCTACCTATCAATTTTAAATTAACAAATATCCTTTAATTTTTATATGGCCCCAAAATACTTTTCAGCTTTCAGATATTTTAAGCTGAAATTGTTAATTTTTTTAAATGACAGTCGTCCTTCAATAGATCTCTACCTAACCCAGGGCCACCGTGGCTCCTTGGGTTTGTCCACTGCTCTAGCAGCCTGCGAGTTGTAGTGGGTGCTGGTTCGATTTCGGTAACTTACCCTGGGTACATTCCTCTTCTGGGATAGTGGTAGCCCAGTTGGAAGAACATCGGATTGGCAACCAGAGTTGCGAATTCGAAACTCGGTCCAGCCAAAGACCAGGGGCTGGTGCACGTTAAATCTCTCGTAGCCTCAAATGTCCTCACGCTGGCGTGGTGTGGAAGTTTGCAGAGTGGGGTGCCGGATCGGATGTTGACCTCGTCATCTGACCGCGGTTCAAAATTACTAGGTGTTGTCCTTCGGGATGTTGCTCCAGCGCGTCGTTGATTCAACTACCTGCCTCTTTTGTATCAGTAAAACTTTCCTTGTGTATGTATGGTCCATTACCGGACGTTGTCGGTCTTATGTTTGGCGCAGCTTAGCCAAACATGCCCCCTTTGCGCCATAAAACCTAACTTTAAGCCAATCCGCTGCTAAGAACGCGAAGTCTTAAGCCAAACCCATATAAGCAAACCCAACTTAAATAATGCTCTGAAGTAAATGACCATCTGAGTATAGTAAAATACCACATGGAATTAAAATCTCCCATCATATTTTAATATATCCACTCAAAACAATGCATATTCATTTAACTCCAATTGAAAATCCCAAAATTTTACATAGACTAAGACCAGGTTTCTTTAGTTATTTAGTTACAATCAATTTGTTATCTTGACAAGCCTCTAAAGACAAACTACACAAATGAGAAATGTAATTTGCTGTTCTTGCATCGTACGAACTTCAACGGAGGTTTGGAAGGAGGAGAGACATGTTAATGGATGGTCCCTAATCCTGTGATTGATTACTAAATTCTATTGATTGTCTAAACCTGGAGCCCAATAGCACATCGAGACTATACAATCCTATGGGATATAGTATATCTTTATAGGCAGAATAACTAAATAGTGAATAGTAAAGATGATAGTATTCAACGAGAATTTATAAATCTGCTTGTGCAAATTTAAACGTGCCTACTTGCGACATAAAGCTATGCTGAGTAGCTACTTTTTAAAATTCATTTTTATGAATGAGTATCCTCTAGGATTATCTGATTTCCTATCTAGTCTGCGGACCAGTGCGGCTCAGTGGGCATGCCACTGCGCTAGCAACTTCGAGTTGCAGGTGGAGCAGGTTCAATTCCTGTCAGGTGCATTCCTCCCTGGGTGTATTTCTCTCTTCTGTGTCAGTAAAACTTTCATTTATGTATGTCTATTACTTGATATTGTATGTCTTGTGTCTGGCGCAGCATGGCCGAATATGGCCCTTGCGCCATAAAACCCAACCAACCTATCTAGTCTGCGGGCTGGGTAAACCTAACTCCTTTATCTTGCGAATACGTGTTTTAGGTACGCCACCACATTCCAATTAGGACAATAGCTCTTTCGCAAATAGCTAACAAAGCTAGAATTTGTTTTCTGTTGCTTGCCCAAACATTTAAATTGAGAAAAAGCTTTTAAAGTGGTTCAACTACTCAGAATCCGATAGCGACCACACGCTTCTAAGTTAAGCACTAAGTATTTGGAATACATGTTTTTTGTTATATTAGGGGCTCATCGTCTTGTGAGGTCTTGTGTATTTGATCTCAACTACCTCAAATTGAATTTCAACACAGCATTTTGTTCTGCAGAAGCTTATAATCATTTCTTAACTGAGTTCAGAACAAGGGTTCAACAATAATAAGGGAAGTTGCGAACCGTCTTGAATTGGGTGAGAAATTTCAACCTTGCTTGAACTATCTGTCTATTAAAAGCTTATCACAATAGTTCCCTGGGCTCAATTGTATTCAATAGAGGTTCAATAGTTAGGGAAGTTACGAACCGACTTGAATTGAAGAGGAAAGTTTAGCTCAGTTCGAACTGACTGTCCTGAACTTATTGCAATTATTTCAACCTCCTTTAAGGAAAGATGGACAACGAAACTATTTTAGAGAAATAGATGCAGTTGGCAAGCATCCAGACAACCAAACGGCGATTTCGACTTTCGGAGCTTACAAGTGCATAACCTCTTTCTCAAGAGAAAGCTATAGAGGTCACGCTCATTGTTGACGCGGCAATTTTTCTCCCCTAACTCCAAATGTAATGAACAAACATTCGCCAAAATTATTTCACCCTTTCTGTCTCTTATATTCCAGGGCGAAAGGATTCTATGCAAATTCCGAAGCGAAAAAGAATCCGCTGAAAAGAATCCTGGAGGGATTCATGAATCCACGAAAGTAGTTGTCATCCTCGACAACCGCAACTTCGGTCGTGGAAATTTATTTTGAGCAGAACATGAGCCTCACAACGAAAATGTCAGAAATTCCTTTCTTTTAGTCTTTTTATTCCCCTTTCCGTTTGTTTCGATTCCCTTTTTTGTCATTATTATTATTCCTCTGGAATAACGAAAGCTTTTTATTTTCACTAACTTCGGAGGAAATTTGTTTTGTTGTTTTCTTTTTAAAAGGATCGATGGGAGAAGTGGACTGAACAAGAGGAATTCGGGGGGCGAAAAGTTGATATAGTGCCTCGCACGAAAAACGATGAAGGATAAAGTAAATGCGAAACTTAAAAAGTTTCCGGATACAGTTCTTCTCCAGATCAAAGTTTAAGGCAAAACGGAGGCAATAAACTGCAGCTCGTTTACGCTCAAGAATTCACGACGGTAAATATCATTCCTTTCTGAGCAATCAGTGCCCTCAAAATACGTGTTGGTAACTAAAATAGTTTACCATTTCCCTTTTACTATGCACTTGAATTGGTTCCGAATATCAATCATTATCCAGAGTGTCGTGAAAACAATAGAGTGTAAATCATTATCAGTGTCGTGAAAAACTAGTGTATAAGTCATTATCATTTTCCGAGTATTGCGAAAAATGATGGAGGATAAAGTAGATTCGAAACTTGAAAGTTTCCGGCACAGTTCTGCAGATCAAAGTTTAAGGCAAATAGAGGCGATAAACTGCAGTTTGTTTACACCTAAGAATTCACGACGGTAAATATCATTGCTTTTTGAGCTATCAGTGCCCTCAAAATACGTGTTGATAACTAAAATATTTTACCATTTCCCTTTTACGATGCACTCGGATTGGTTCTGAATATCAATCATTATCCAGAGTGTCATGAGAAACGATAGAGTATAAATCATTATCATTATCAGTGTCGTGAAAGACGATAGAGTCTGTCATTATCATTTTAAGAATATTGTGCAAAGCGATGGAGGATAAAGTAGATGCGAAAATTAAAAGTTTCTGAATACAGTTCTGTAGATCAAAGTTTAAGTCAAAACGGGGCGATAAACTGCAGCCCATTTACGCTCAAGAGTTCACGACGGTAAATGTCATTTATTTTTGAGTAACGAGTGCCCTCAAAATACGTGTTGATAACTAAAGTATTATACCATTTCCCTTTTGCAATATACTAGGTTCAGTTCCCAATATCAATCATTATCCAAATTGCCGTGAAAACGATAGTTTATAAATCATTATCATTATCATAATATCGTGGAAAACCAGGGAGGATGAAATAAATGCGAATCTTAACTCCCCGAGTGGTTTCGACGAGATATCTCGTTCATCAACATCTGACCAATTTTGCCAATGACGAGAAATATCGGCATCAAGATATTGACGATTTCTTGATGAAGTCAAGATCAAGATCTCGTCAGTTTTCATCTAATGATGTGATATTTCGTCCATCAGGATGTGCTAATGGTTTTGCTAATGACCTTGTCAAGACAACCACCAGGAGGATTAAACAGTTGTCGAATACAATTCTCAATCTATAAGCTTAAGGCAAAAAGGCAGCGAGTTTATGCCAACAATGGTAAATGTCATCCCTTTTGTGTAATCAGTGCCCTCAAAATACGTGTTGATAACTAAAGTATTTTGCCATTTCCATTTTGCGATAAACTAGGTTTGGTTCAGAATATCAATCATTATCCAGAGTGTCTTGAAAAATGATGGAATCATTATCATTATCAGAGTATCGTGAAAAACGATGGAGGATAAATTATTATCATCAGATTATAGCAAAAAACGATGAAGGAAAAAGTAAATGTGATATTTAAAAGTTTCCGGATACAGTTCTCTAGATCAAAGTTTAAGGCAAAATGGAGGCGATAAACTGCAGCTAGTTTACACCTAAAGGTTGTCGATGGTAAATATTGCTTTTGTGGAATCAGTGCCCTCAAAACGCACCGCCGTCGATAACTAAAATATTTTACCATTTCCCCTTTTACGATGCATTGAGTTTGGTTCCGAATATCAATCACTATCCAGAGTGTCGCCTCTAATTGGTTCATTTGGTTGTCTCGACAACTCGTGATGCGTAATTAAGAGCACTTCAGTTGAAACTTGTTGCGAGAAGTTTGGATATTGCCTGTGTTGCGAAACTTTGCTCTAATGAACAAATATCTTTAATGAGTCTCATTTGTTTGTTTAAATTAGTATTATCCACCATACAATTTCTTTATGCATAGTAGAAACCTAATCAACCCTTCCCTGTCTAGCTGAAGTCGGCTAGACAGTTGGGGTGAAAGTTAGCGGCTTGGTATTTCATACGGGTGCTTAAAATTGGCCGTCTTTTTACTATGTGTGTCTGCCTTTGTTATCTAAAAGGTTATTAAACTTGCTATTTTAATAACTTGCAACCAAAAGAGGTATTTTTGTTAGTTTTCATACGTCAATCTAAATGTAGGTGGCTGCATAGACGTGAAAATAGACTGAGCATTGCTATTGAGAGGAACTTCAAAACGTGTGACCAACATGTCGACTAGTAGTCACGTGACTTATCTGTGAAAAATGGACTAGGTTGGTCTTTTTGGTATCTTATCACCTCGTTTGGCGATATAACATCTGATAACAAGATAGGTGCGTGAATAACCATTTCTACAGTGGTGACTAAAGTGGTGAAATCACCAAAGACTACTGGTGCTATCAGATGATCAATCAATGCACCAATCAGATGATCAATGATCAATCAATTTAATGGGCGTCTTTTCCCGTTCCGTGGACCAATCATGTGATGAGTGCGAGGTTCCAGCCAGCAGACGAAAGTAGTCTAAGGGTCACGTTACTGCTAGTTTTGTCACATGATCCTTGGCACATAAAAAGTTTACCACTGCTCACTCTACTTTTATATTTCCTCTACGAGTGGCTGTAGGGTGGAACATATGCTTCCTGTACTCTTTCCAGACGTGACGTCACTTGACCTATTTTCCGAATAGAATAACAACTCGCGTCGCCATAGTAATATCATAAAATGAGTTCCAGATTTATAAATGATAATTAATCGGTCAACGCCAATCACCACTAAACCTCCCTCTCAGACTGTCAACGTTTTAAGTATTATTTAAATTTAATTATAATTAATGTGTACACGACTGTCTTTGGTTAGACCTAGTTTCAAACTCGTAACCCTCCGGTTGCTAATCCGTTAATCTGCCAACTGGGCTACCACGGTCACTATAAGAGAGATTTTTAGTGTATACAAGCAAACCAGACGGAAAGTTAAGATTTTACTTCACCTACCCAAATGATCACGCTTGATACATATAGGGGTTACCTTAAAATGATTGCTTGACGTTTGGTGTTTAATCTAATTGATGTTGACTATGGCCCTCATCATTTGAGACGATGGCCCAAACTGGGGATATCCTCTTCTAAAAATGTTTATTTCTTTTAGATCATATGTACCCAAATTTAACATTTCTTATTTACAATAATTGCTTCACAATTCAATGTATGTAACCAGAATTTGGTTTTTCCTCTCCTAAAAATTTGTATATTTCAAAGTATGTCTTATACTCATATATGGCAATTCCAATTTGTAATAGTTGATTTATAAGGCAACGAATGTAATTAGAATTTGGTTCTTCCTATTTCCTAAAAATTTGTATTTTTAAGTGGTGACAATATGCGTCGAGTGCGATACGTTTATATACTTATTTATTCCTATAATTTTTAGTCATCTTAAACACTACATTATATATTTTTACTCTTGATTTACTTAAATAAAAGTTCCTTACCTTATAAAACTTCAGTAATTTAGAAAGCAATGTCAGCACTTACCTAAAAAAGACCAAATATATATTAATTTATAGTTTAATAATATAAAATATTCATGAACTTTTATATTAAAAATGTAGTTACTTAACTCGATGCACACAGCTTACTATACAAAATATAATCACTGCTTACAAATACAACACATAGCTTATAAAACAATTCAAATTTCAAATTCCAGTGAACGAATAGATTTAATCACAAAAAATTCTTATTTCATGAACTGAATTTGTTAATTGTATATCTAAATATAGGCAGCTTTCGCATAGAGAGAGCGTTGAACTTTATGATCATAGTTTACCAATCACAAGCCATTTTACCATTTTTCAAATTGTTCAGAACACGCTTTAGTAAAGGTATGTAGCTGTTCAGAACACGCGTCAGTAAAAGAACATAGAAATGTTCAGGAGAACGCGCGTTAATAAAAGTGCATAGAGTTAGTTGTTCAGGAAAACGAGTGGTGGGAAAAGTACTAAAGTCAACTGTTCAGGTGAACGCGTGTTAGTATTACATAGAGTTAGCTTCTCAGAAGAACGCACGTTACTAAAAGTACATATATAGTTGTTGAGGAGAATGCGCGTTAGTAAAAGTACATACGAGTTGTTGGGGAGAAAGCGCAGTGAGAACATAGAGTTAGTTGTTCAGAACACCTATTAGGTAAAAGTAAATATTGTTGAGAAGAAAGGTGTTTTAGTAAACCTCATATAGTTAGTTGCTTAGAACACCCGTTAGGTAAAAGTAAATAGAGTTGTTGAGGAGAAAGTCGTTTTAGTAAAAGTACATAGAGTTGTTCAGGAGAAGCGCGCGTTAGTAAAATCACATAGTTGTACAGGAGAACACGTGTTAGGAAAAAGTACAGAGTTTTTATTAGAAAGCGCATTAATAAAAGTACATAGAGCTGTTCAGGAGAATGCGCGCGTTAGTAAAAGCCTATAGAGTTGTTGGAAGAAAGCGCAGTGACTAAAAGTAAGTAGAGTTAGTTGTTCAGGAGAACACCCGTTAGGTAAAAGTAGAGTTGTTGAGGGAGAAAGGAGGCGTTTTACTAAAAGTGCATAAAGTAGTTGAGGCGAACACGCGTTCATAAAAACACGCAGAGTGGTTAAGATGAACGAGCACGTGACTAAAAGTTCATAGAGTTAGCATTATAAAGTAAGGCCAGAACAATTCCATACCCGTTACTAACGAGCGTTAGCTAATGGCGTTTAACACACATTATGTAAGGCTTCATGTGCATCAGGCCTACCAGTGTTACACCATGAGCAGCTCATTAAATTGCAACAATAAACCATCAGCTGCAAACAAGCATGTCAAGATACAACTACTTGGAAATCGCTGACCCGATAAAAATATGATCGGATCAACGATTAGGTCTTAAACAAACTGTGACCTTTTGATTCGGATCGTAACAGTGTATATAAAAGACCTATCTTTGATTTATCGCAAGACTGAATTAACTGAGTGATACAGGTCATACTCTCTCCAGTTCCAATTATTATCAAGAAATAGGAAGACTATTTATCTTTTCAATTTCGCTCACCACATAGGGAACATCGATTATTTTCTTCACTATTGTGTTCTTTTTAATTTTTAAGTACACAATAACGCATCAGTAATTTATCCGTCTTAACTTCATAGTGAGACACATTGGATCTTTGAACAAAAGAAACCAAGCATTGATCAAAGGAGCTTTTGTGTTGAGTTATGATTTCTATTTATATTGCGCTTTTGTAAAAAAATGTTTCTCTCCGTAGCTTTTATATTCTATTTGTGGTAATGTGAAACGAAATCTATTTTCACTTGAGGGTGAAGCTTTCACTGGTGTGTGATGATTTTTCTCGCGAGGTGCTTTTATTATGGAATAGATTTTTATAAGTGTGCGTGTTTCCGATTGAAAGTTAAGACATAGATTTCATTATGAATCAATCGATTAGATTATGAATCGATTCTTATTTGAGCGATTTCATAGATCAGATATTTTTTGTAGTTCATATTTTATTTGAAATGTGAATCGAATTCAATTATTTGATTGACTAGCTATTATATGATGGACAATTAACTACCTCAGTAATAGCATTTCCCAAAACAGATAAATTGTTCTACGCATTATACATTAAAAAATACTGAAGCTTCAAATTATCAATTGAGGAAATTTTTAGTATTTCTCGATAAACAGAAAAACAACTCAAACGACTTAATTTTAAGGGACAGAAAAAAATAATAATGGAAATCTTAAAGCATAAATAGAATCGTTTGTTAATTGAAAAGTACAATGTAATCACTTGTTAATTGAAAAAATACAATACAATCGTTTATTAATTGAAAAAATAAAATAAAATAGAATCTAATCCTTTGCCAATTGATAAAATAAAAAATGCAATATAATTATTTCTAAATTGAAAATAAAACAAAAGAATAATTTGTAATTGAAAAATACAATAGAATCGTTTGTCAATTTAAAATACAATAGAATCGTTTGTTGATTAAAAATATATTAGAATCGTTTGTTAATTGAAAAATACAATACAATCTTTTGTCAATTGAAAAAATAAAAAATGTAATATAATGATTTCTTAATTGATAAAACAGTAGATTCGTCTGTTAATTGAAAAAATATATTATATATAGAATCGTTTGTCAATTTAAAATACAATAGAATAGTTTGTTGATTAAAATACATTAGAATCGGTTAATTGAAAAAAATACAATAGAATCGCTTGTTAATTGAAAAATAAAATCGTCATGTTGGGCTGCATCGGAGCAAGAAAGACAATGCCACATGAAACGAAAGCGGAAGAAACAAACGAAAGCAAAGCAAAACCATAGAAACCAGCAAAACGTGAAGTTTTCCAATCGATTTCTATTTATCAAGTTAGAGGACAAAATGAGGTGGGAGAAAAATTGGAAGGACAGAACGAAATTGTCACCATCCTTTTATCAATAATGTTACTATGAAAATTCAAAATTACCAGGCTGAATTCGTTCTGGTAAAAATCGCTATCGAGTTCTAGCCAATCGAATCAAAAAACAAATTCCTATTCTGCTTTGGATTGCTGAGGGCAATCTCATGCTGGCCTTGAAGTGGGATAACTCTATATTAGCCCAATATGTGTGCGTTTAACTGGATTTTACCAAGTTTCGAGTATAGTCAAGAGGAACGGAAATATAAAGTTATTTGTAGTGTTGTTTTCAAGTTCACAACTTTCAAATTATATTTCTGCACTCCCTGTACACTTTGCGACTCATTTTAAATAGTTGAAAGGTTGAAACTATAGTTTAAATGTTGAAAGGAAATATAATTTCATGAAAACGTAATGGATGCAGATACATGTCTGTACTGAGTAAATTAAAGCATATTACATTATTTAAATGAGTGTTTCCAATGCTGTTTTAACGTTAGAGTGATTGGGATTAATAAAGTGTGTGGAAATTTATTGAAATAATCCCAAATTAAGCAGAAAACTAAAAGCATACAAACGGAATATAAAACTTAACTTGAGCACGAAACAGTTTCCCATAATAGCATCTTTCATGATCAAATGCCACAAACGAATCCAAATGTTTAACCCTTTTCACCTATTAAATTTCATTCAAGCGACGCTCTAAGATAAAAAGTGTCCTTACAAAATTGATCAACATCATCCGAAAAGAAACAGAAAAACAAAAACATACCCCAAACAGAATACAAAATTTAAACCCAAAGTTTCCTAAAAGTCGCGTCTTTCATGATCGAATGCCACAAATCAATCTGAGTGCTTAACTCCTTAATTGTTCAATCTCATTGAAGTGAATCTAGAAGATTAAAAAAGTGTTCTTGCAACAAAACTAATCAAAATCATCCAAAAATAAACAGAAAACCAAGAGCACACAAACCGAATACCAAACCCAAATGTCCAAACACAGCTTTTCAAAAGTCGTGGTCTTTCAAGGTCGGATGGCACAAACGAATCCGCGTGTTTAACTCCTCACCTGTTAAATTTCATTGAAACGACGCTATAATATAAAAAGAAGCGGGTCTTGCAACAAAACTAATCAAAATCATCCAAAGAGAAACAGAAAACCAAAAGCATACAAAACTGAAACCCAAACAGTTTCCCACAAGACGCGTCTTTCAAGGTCGGAAAGCACAAACGAATCCGCGCGTTTAACTCCTCACCTGTTAAATTTCATTGAAACGACGCTATAATATAAAAAGAAGCGGGTCTTGCAACAAAACTAATCAAAATCATCCAAAGAGAAACAGAAAACCAAAAGCATACAAAACTGAAACCCAAACAGTTTCCCACAAGACGCGTCTTTCAAGGTCGGAAAGCACAAACGAATCCGCGCGTTTAACTCCTCACCTGTTAAATTTCATCCAAGCAAAGCCACAAGACAAAAAGGAAAAAACGTCCTCGCAACAAAATTCATGGAAATAATCCATCCAAAAAGAAACAAACCCACGCAAGCTCGTAAAACATTCCATCCCGGATTTCATTTCACTTCAGTCCGTTCCATCCATTTCCACCGACCCCCCCCCCCCGCTGCATTTAGATCCGTTCTTTGCATAAATAATGAATCCAGAGCGCATTTAGTTGGGCAGAAGGGCAATTCATAATTTTCGCTTCCTTCCAGAATCCAGACCCACTCGCGACAAGTCTGAATTAGAAATTAGGAGACTCGATGAAAACGCAGTAACCTTTCCCAAAACTTTTCCACGTCGTACATCTGGAGCAATTGTAAGAATCCGGGAACCGTCACACGCTTAAATAAATGCAAATGATTTCGCATGTAAAGATGGTCGTAGAGGGAAGATGCTTCCGAGCAAATATGTCTTCTATTCTTTTCTTCGGATTCAAATATTTTTCGAATAACTCTTCGAAGACAAATAGCAATTGGAGGCTGAACTTCGTGTATGATGGATACGCAATTTTTGAAAAGGCTTTTATGCTGGAAAGGGTTATTGAACAGCTCTTCTATAACGAATAAATATGGATTACTTCAGTACAAATGTATGTACTTCTTTCTGGGTATTATCGGAAGACTATTTCAAGTTTGGAAATCGGATAAGGCTTTTGAAGCCAAGATATGTTGGAATTTTAAGTAGGAACTTTTCATGCAGATTAAAAAAGGCACGGGGAAATTTGTGATCCGAAAAGATTCCAAGTATTAAATGTGTTTTGTTCTTTGTGAGAAATGGTAGAATCAAGCATCAAAATCCTTTGTAATATTCTGATTCTTTAATTCCGTTATACGTTGTAACGTAACGTAATCGTGTATTGCTTTAAGGGGAGGGTTCTTTTTGCCGAGAGGGGCCGCGGTAGTCCAACGGATTGGCAACCGGTAGGTAGGTATTTAATTAATGTCGCACTGGAGCAACACAACGGGCTATTGGCGACAGTCCGGAAACAACCCCCGAAGGGAAAGATCGAGGACAACACCGCGTAATTTTGAACCGCGGTCAGATGACGAGGTCATACCTGAGCTGTCACCTCACTCACCAAACTTCCACACCACGCCAACGTGAGGACATTTGAGGTCAGGATAGATTTAATCTGCACCAGCCTCTTTGTACACGACGGTTTTGGGTTGGATTCGAACTCGCAACCCTCTGGTTGCTAGTCCGTTACTCTTCCAACCGGGCTACCACGGCCCTGATTAGCAAGCAGAGGGTTGCTAGTTCGAAACTCGGTCCCTCTGGAGAGTGGGTGCCAGCTCAGATGTTTTTATCGTCATCTGACTGTGGTTCAAAATCACGAGGCGTTGTCCTTGATCTTTCCCTTCGGGATGGTTACCGGATAGTCGCCAATAGCCCGTTGTGTCGCTCAAGAGTATGACGTTAATTAAATACCTACCTACCTTTTTGACGTGTACCAGTACTAAGGAGCCAGTATAGAAAGTTGAGCGCAAAAAAACAATGGGCATCGAGTTCGGTCTAATAATTTTTATTTTATCAACGAGAGCCCAACCAACTTAATGTCATTCGATAGTTAAGGGAACAAAGACTTGTTTAGTGACCAAGAGTTAGTGCCGCGATAAGCAGGGAGCGAGGGACGGTGTTTTAAGGACTTTCAGGTGCTCTGAAAAAACTTCAAATAGTATAACTCGGGATTGCAATACCGTATGACGTCCAAATCGGTATCAAACGAAAGTTAATGTCGAGGTCTGTCGATGATTTAAAACACTAGATATGAAATCAAATACAGTGTTGGTTATGAAGTTATGGATCGCACTTGAAAAGTTTTTAAATGTCATGAATTCGTCGATAGCCAAGAAGAAATACATTGAACGCCGTCTATGCGGAAGAGCAATTCATCAGCTTTCAATAAACACTGAATTGACTACAGAATTTGTCTTTCATTCGGAAGAGCAACTCATCAGCTTTCGATGAACACTGAATTGACTTCTGAATTCGTCCTTTCATTTATTCTCTCTATATACCCAAATAAATACTACGCGCTAACGAGTCATATTCACGTGAAGCCTTACGGCCGTGTTTCGACATAGCCTACCCGATTTTTTTCTCTAAAATTACTGCTTTGGGGGATTTGTTTTTCTGAAAAAACTACGCAATCACAAATAATTCCAAACTTTAAACGTACATTAATGAATGTTTCGGGTATTCAGAAAAAGTTTAATCAGTTTCATGAAGAATAGCGCCTGCTAATCCTCGACCATGACGCCGTGCGTAGTTCTTTGGTCATTGGTTGCCTTGATTTCTCAACTCAAGTGATCTTGAATAAAAAATTCAACAGCATTCACTCCATACACATGTAGCTATCGTTTCATGAGCCATTACTTTTTTAATATTTGAGGAAATGGTGACCAAAATCATCGATTTAGCTCAAACAATTGGCCAAGGTTTTTTGTTATAAAACTATGAAAACGTAACATATCCCTTATTTGGTTTATTAATTTTGGATTTGCGGCGCAAGGTACGGTAGCGGACAAGCTGTTACATGCTTTTTTGGTTCATCAAACGATAAAAGTATGTTTGCTCGATATGCTGTAAAAATTTGAAGTAAATCAACCCAATAGTTTTTCTTATAGATATCATACCAACCACTCGCGCCATATGAAACACTTCTCCGACACCCAAAAGGGAAAACAAATGCATCTGAATGTGTATTTCTCCAACACTCAAAAGGAACAAACAAATGCATTTGAATGTGCACTTCTCCGACACTCAGAAAGAACAAATGCATCTGAATATACACCACTTCTCCAACAATCACAAAGGACAAATTCATCTGAATATGCACCACTTCTGCAACACTCAAAATGAAAAACCAAATGCATCTGAGTATGCACTTCTCCAACACTCAAAAGAAGCAAACAAATGCCTCTGAATATGAACCACTTCCTCCAACACACAAAAAGAATAAATGTATCTCAATATGCACCACTTCAACACTCAAAAGGATGCGAAAAATATATATGAATATGCACTTCTCCAACACTCAAAAGGATGGAAAAAATGTATCTGAATATGCACTTCTCCAACACTCGAAAGGAAGAAACAAATGCATCTGAATATGCACCACTTCCTCCAACACTCAAAAAGAACAAACGCCATCTGAATACGCACCACTTCCATAACACTCATGCATGGAAGGAACAAATGCATTTTCCAAACTCAAATGCTTCCTATGAAAAATAAGGACGTGCCAACGAGGTGACGTAAACCAGTAAAGGTGCGAATCATAAATTTACGAACATCCTTTAATATCCTTCCATGATCGCACTTGAGCATCGGCGCATACATCTGGGTTTCCCAGAAGGAGCAGATATCGCAGTTTTATCACCATAAGAAAAATGAAGACAGATTTTAGTGGGATTTAGTAAAGTGCTATTGGCATATTAAGTTCAATACTGCTCCTCGAAAGAAATACAGCCATTTCCAGATCTGACGTCACGAGAGTCGTATTTTGTCGTTTCAATTTATTATTCCGAAAGACATTACCCGAATAACCGCTGCACCACGCGCGCGTTTTTGTTTATCTTGTTCGCAGCTAATGCATTTTCAAATAGGAACAAAACCGAAAAGCCGGGAGTGAATAGCTTCCGTGTTGTCCCGTTTTTGGGAACTGGAAAATGACGGCGTAATGTATTTGAATTGAATCAGACGATGATCTCCACTTTTGGGAAATAAGATTTGCCCATTTAAAAAACGAAGACACGTGTCATCAATTTTTGTGAATCTGGAAACGTTGATGTTTAAGAACAGTGCGATTCAAGAGGTGTGCCGCGGCACAGAAGGGTGATACTTTCATGGGTGCCTTGAAATATGACATTGGGGTACCATCTTTTATGTCCATATGTGTACCAGGCCTTGGATAACGGGAAAATATTTTTGTACAGTACTGTAATGTGTGTATACTGTTTTAGAGCAGTGGGCTTCAACCGGGGTTCCGTGGCACACTGGAGTACCATTCAACACCTCAGGGATACCTCGAAATATTAATCTGGGGTACCACACTATACAGAGAATTGATGGTACCATGGTACCAGGACTTAAAAAATGCCGTGCAGCACTAGGATACCGCTCGACACTTCAGGTATAACACGATATACGAGACTGGAGTATCATCTTTTTCCTTTTATATCCATCTACTTCCAGGTTGCACATAGGGAAATTGATGGTATCATGGTACCGGACCTTGGAGAACAGGAAAAGCTGTTCTATACTGTAATGTTCACTGTTTTAGAGCAGTGGGTTTCAACAGGGGTTCCACCTGTACACTTTGGTACTACTCAACAGCACAGAATACCGCGAAATATGAGACTGGGGTACCAGAATCTTTTTAGGGGGTTGATGGTACCCTGGTACCGGGGGTTTTGGACAGCAAAAGTGAAATCTTCATAGACCATCTAGTTTGCTTGATAACACTGAAAATCTCTCTGATTCTTATCAGCTTCCCCAAACACGATACCCAGATTAGTACTTATTGATATCGTTTTTCCATTTCGTCCAAAAATAACACTTGATTATCAAACTGTTAAACACTTAACCCTCTGAGGGGTTCACACACATAATTAAATCTTGCACCCTACAGTCTTCCCTGTATGACTTCCAATCAATTTCTCGACCATCTTGATCAATAGATACTTTCTAAGGAATCCTGTTATAAGGAAATGAGAAATAGAATATTTCAGGATTCTATTCTAAGGAAACAAGCAATAGAATATTTTAAAAGAATTATAATCGAAGAAAAGAAGCAATAGAATATTTCCAAATGATTATAATTTAAGGAAATAAGCGCAAAAGTATTTCCAACGGATTTTTATCCAAGGAAAGGAGTAATAGAATATTTCCAACGGATTTTTATCCAAGGAAAGGAGTAATAGAATATTTCCAAAGAATTCTAATCTAAGAAAAGGAACAATGGAATATTTCCAAAGGATTCTATTCTGGAAAGAATCAATGGAATATTTCTAAACATTGAAAGAATCCATGGATTCTTTCAACATTTAGAAATTTATTAATGACTAAATAGCTACATTTAGACATTAAGTGTGTTGTGGCGTAAAAGCAATACCACACTATTCGGAAATCTTGCTAAGGTCAGACGGTTAACCCTCCAAATGGTTTTGACGAGATATCTCGTCGAGATATTGCCGACTTCTTGATGACGACGAGATCAAGATCTAGTCATTTTTCTTCTAATGGTGAAGCACCTCGTCCATCAAGATCTGAATCAGTTTTGCTAATGAGATACCTCGTCAAGATAACCATCAGGAGGTTTAATACCTCCTGGTTCGACTCAACAAGGCAGCAGAGAAACGAACGAAATCGAAAAACGCGGATTCTCATCAGATTCAAGAACTCATTCACCCCTTTTCGGAACAAAAAAGAGAACGAAAACCTCGCGTGAAAGTTACTGCACAAAAACCACGGCCCCAGATTGCACACCCGAATTCAGAAAGTCATTGTTTACCCTGCATGCCCGTCGGCGAAGCTCCATTAACACGCAATTACGCCGAACCCTTTTTCCACTAGATCCCGTTGAAACTGTTATGCCTCACAGTAGCAAAACGCTCAGAAGTCGCATTGCGTGCATTCTGAAGAACACGCGAAAGGCCCATGACGTCACAACCTCCTTTGACCCGTGGCCGTTACATTCCAAACCGCTGGAACAGCAGAAGCCGTTCCGCCGCGAGCCACAGGGGTGAAAGTCGAGGAATGAATTGTCAAGTCCTGTTACCTGTCAAACCAGGCTGGGTCGTTACTCGAGCTGGATTCAATCCAATCCGAGCCCCGATAATACCCGTCCTGCCAATCCTTATCTGTTCCATCTGACAAAAAGCATGGGCCATGTAGACAATTAAAAAGAAGTTAGTGGGAATCGCGGTTATGTCTTCTACCCATGCTGCCACTGAGCCGCGATTGGTCAAGCCTAAGGGTCCGATCAATCTGGAGAAGTAAAATTACTCGGAATGACCTTCAAAAGTGCCTTTGACGAAGTTAAAGGATTAAATAAAAAGCGCTGACAGGTGAAACAAAATGCCATCTGCAGATAGAAGTGACATATATTGAAGTGGCTTGGCCTGAGCGACGTTATCTGCTCGACGGTTACTTTTGTGAATACAAACGAATAGGAAAACAGGTCCTGTTATAAACGGCGTAAGATTTTTGCTTGTGCTTTTAAAGCAACGCTTTAATCTTTCCTTTGCATAGGGGTAACAAGGGCAGAAAAATAAGGTCACGATTTTGTCAAGGAGAAAACAGTTGTAAAGTTTGGGAATGCTTTTAAATTTATTTTCAATTCTTATATATGTAGTTCGACATTATATTAACGATCAAAGTTCGCAAATTTTTAATTTGTTTTGAAAATTATTGTTACACTTAGGAATGCTCTTTGAACTTTTGATCAGTCATCCTACACAATATATATTGTTTATTTTAAAATATTCTTCATATGAGAGGGTTTCTCTGTAAAGCTTTATATGTAAATACACATACACAGAAGTCGCTAATGTGTTGATATACATTGTTTTAAATTAAAATATTCCTCGTATGAGAGGGTTTTCTGTGAGATGTTTAACAAGTTTAATAAGTATCTAGTGTGTGTTGGTTATATATTGTTTATTTTAAATAAAAATATTTCTCATATGAGAGTGCTTTTCTGTAAAGCTAAATACAGAGTCGCTAGTGTATAGATATACATTGTTTATTTTGAAACAAAATATTCCTCACTTGTGCGAGTTTTTCTTTAAAATTAGAGTCCCTAGTGTGTTTGTTGATAACCTCTTTTGTAACTTGTGGCGTAACTTGGCATGTTACTCGAATGCAATTTCAGCATGTCTTTTATATAAAAATAAATATAATATAAAATATATAACATAAAAAAATAAATTATTTAAAAATAATACAAAATTATATTAAAGAATCAAAATTATCATAAAGCTTGTTTTTTAAATAGAAACTGTACAAATTGTTGAAATAGGGTGACAAACTAATGATCGACGATGGAAGGTCATTATCACTTTTTGTTTAGAGAAAATTCTCGGCATTCTAGCTTCAATAAAAGAAACGGTATTGTTTGGCAGATACCAATGGCCCCACTCTCAACATCTCTTTTAATTTCAAGACATCTTGAATAGTATGTCTGGTCCAGCTCAATTTATTGTTAACTAGCAATTGAATAAATTGTTGAAACATGGTGACAAACTAATGCCGACGATGGAAGATCATTATCACTTCGTTTAGACGAAATTTTCAGCATTCTTGCATCAATAAAAGAAACGGTAATATTTTTATAGATACCAAGGGCCCCCCACCCACAAGATCCCTTTTAACTTTAATAAACTTATCTGGAATAGCATTTCTGGTCCAGCTCAATTTATTGTTAACTAGCAATTGTACAAGTTGTTGAAACATGGCGACAAACTAATGGCCGACGATGGAAGGTCATTATCACTTTTGTTTAGACAAAATTCTCAGCATTCTTGCTTCAATAAAATAAACGGTAATTTTCAACAAATATCATCATTCCTGTCTCAAAAAAATGACACTCCAAGATTCCTTTTAATCTTAATAGACGTATCTCGAACAGTATGTCTGATCCAGCAAATTTTCCCTCGCACTTTAACGTCGTTACCTTAAGAGCCTGGATTACGTTATTTCCTTCTCCTTTTCTCAAAGTAAATGATAATGATAATAATAATGATACTTCTACGCGCGCGATCTCGCGAAATCAGCAATTTTAGTATCTTGAAAGGTCATTTCCGGATTTTTGATGCCGCTTATAATGTAATTTAAGGGTTTGCTTTAAAAAGCAGTCGGACACGTCCCACATATAAGTTTGAGCTTTCCTTTCTCATTTTTGTCTCATAAAAACATTATTTTGCCTCCTAGAAAGTTGATGACATTTTGGGTCGTGACCAACATCTATACAATGCAAGTTTACTATGTTCCCGTTTGGTACAAATCGATCTTTGTGTGAGAGAAAGTCGACGATATCTAAAAGCTTTTGTGAGCGATTTTTTTCACTTCATCTTTTCGTTTATTTTACTTGCTTTCTTGGCATCATCCCTTGCTCTAAATAACCGTTTGCTTGGGTCCAGTTAGGACATTTCCATTTGACAGTAAGCTAATCAATTGTTGCGTAGTGTTTTCTTTTGGGCCGTGTGGTTTTAAATTTTTATCGACATATTCAGTATTCAAGGTTCAATTCTCATCATGTATAAAAAAAGAAACCTAGATTATCTGAATCGCGGTTATCCGAAAATAACCATTTGCTGGGTCTAGTTAGAATTTTCCAATTTGACAATACTCTAATTAGTTGTTGCGAGTTGCTTTGCTTCAGGCTATGTAGATTTAAACTTTTTCCGACATATTCAGTATTCAAGGTTTCACTTCCTCATCATGTTTAAATACAGAAACATCGATTATCTGAATCTCGGTTATCCGGAAATAACCATTTGCTGGGTCCAGTTAGGACATTTCCATTTGACAATACTCTAATTAGGTGTTGCGTGTTGTTTTCTTTTGGGCTGTGTGGCTTTAAACTTTTATCGACATATTCAGTATTCAAGGTTCAATCCTCATCATGTATAAAAAAGAAACCTCGATTATCTGAATCGCGGTTATCCGAAAATAACCATTTGCTGGGTTCAGATAGGATTTTTCCATTTGACAATACTCTAATTAGTTGTTGCGTGTTGCTTTGCTTCAGGCTATGTAGATTTAAACGTTTACCGACATATTCAGTATTCAAGGTTTCACTTCCTCATCATGTTTAAATACAGAAACATCGGTTATCTGAATCTCGGTTATCTGGAAATAACCATTTGCTGGGTCCATTTAGGACATTTCCATTTGAGAGTAACCTAATCAATTGTTGCGTATTGTTTTCTTTTGGGCTGTGTGGCTTTAAACTTTTATCGACATATTCAGTATTCAAGATTTCAATTCTCCATCATGTATGAAACTCTAGTATCCAAAAAAACAACTATTTGCTGCGTCTAATTAGGACATTTCCATTTGACAACACTCTAATTAGTTGTTGTGTGCTGTTTTCTTTTAGGTAATGCTGATTTTCACTGCAAGCATGTCCTTTGAGTGGTTGGTTTTGTTTTTATTGCCCAAGAGCCATATTTGGCCAAGCTGCGTCAAACACAAGACAGAAGATGTCAAGTAATGAACATACATACTCAAAGAAAGTTTTCCTGTCATCTGACTTGTATATGAATCAAAAAGAGGATCTAAACAAACTCTTTTTAGGTTAAAACATTGCGTAGTTTTATCTCAAATGTAACTCAAAGCTCTCTTAAACATTATCTGTAAAACTACGGTCTCAGGACTTAATCTATCCTTCAAATTCCGCTCTCCGCTCAGATTTTAAGGGAAAGATTAGATGCATCAGGAGATTCACATGCTATATACCTCCGATTTTATACCCTGAAAGATTCTCTGCCAGCTGTGTTAAATACTTTGAGCGGAGTTAGAGCTTGGAAATTTCTCGATTTAATGTCGCTGCAAGAATGTCCTCAGAGTAGTTGGTTGTGCTTTTATGGCGCAAGGGCCATGTTTGGCTCATACAGGAAATATAAAAGAAGAGTGAGCAATGGTAACCTTTTTATGTGCCCAGGATCATGCGACCAAAACTAGTAATAACGTGACTCTGACTATTTTTGTCTGTTGGGTGGAAAGTAACATTCATTATATGGTTGGTTCACGGGATGGGAGAAGACGCTCATCCATTGATTTATCATTTGATTGGTCTGCGCGTCACAGTAGTAGACGTTGGCGCTTTCACCGTTTTTGTCGCCACTCATAGAAACAGGTATTCACCTAGTCATAAGATGTTATGCCACCAAACGAGGGGATAAGATGCCAAATCGATCAACCAAGTCACTTTTTCAGAGCAGTCAAGCGACTACTAGTCGTAGTGTTGGTTCCAATTTTTGAAACTCATCTCAATCGCAATGCTCAGTCTACTTACATTTCACGTCTATGGTTTGGCTAAGCTGCACCAAACAAAAAACAGAAGATGCCAAGTAATGAACACACACAAATAAATTTTACTGTCATCTGAAATAAATTAAAAAGACGATCTACGCAAACTCTCTTTAGTTGAACACAGAGTAGTCATCTCAAATCTAATTCAAAGCATTCTTAAACATCTTTAAAACTATAATCTCAGAACTTAATCTCCTTCAAATTCTGCTCTCAGCTCAGATTTTAAGAGAAAGATTAGATGCACACGGCGTCTACCATTTTATATCTCGAAAAATTCTCTGCCAACTGAGTAAATACTTTGAACGGAGACTTTTCAATTTAATGTCACTGCATCAGGTCCTCGAAATGAAGATTCGTCCAAAATATAAAGAAGTGTCGGTAAAAATTAACGAGGATATTGTTACCTCGCTTTGAGTAAACAGAAGACTACATATACCTATTAAAGTATGTTACCAATTTTTGTATACACAGGGTAAATAAGAATGGATGTTAAGCTTACTTTTAACCTTTTCTCAAAGAAAGATAATCCAAATTAAAGTGTTTGACCCTCCTGGTGTTGTCTCGACACGGTATCTCGTCTCTAGCAAAACTGACTTAATCTTGATGGACGAGATATCTCGTTAAAATCGGCTATATTTTGATGCCTCATTTTTATCATACATATTTCTTAAATATGTTTTGTCTACGTGTGTCGTTTTCATTAACCCTCTGACGGGTTCACACATATAATTGCACCTTGAAACGTGTAGTCTTCCTTGCCTGACTTTTAACCAGTTCTGATTTTCTTGACCCATAGAAGCTTTTCAATGAGTCTATTCTAAGGAGAGAACCAATCGAATCTTCCCAAAGGATTCTATTCTAGGAGAGGACCCCCAATAGAATATTTTCAAAGGATTATATGCTGAGGAAAAGATCAATAGAATTTTGACAAAGAACTCTATTCGACGAAAAGGATCAATAGAATATTTTCTTATGATTCTATTGTAAGGAAAGGACCAATCAAATCGTTCCAAAGAATTCTAACGGCAGTAGCAATAGAAACTTTCCAAAGAATACTATTCAAGGAAAGGGGTAGTAAAATATTTTAGTATGGCTCTATTCCAAGAAAAAAAAACAAAAGAATTTTCTAAAGATTGAAAGAATCCACGGATTTTTTCAACCAATAGATGTGGTTTTTATTCATGTGTGTTGTGCGGGTAATGAAATTCTACACTTCTCAGAAATCACGTGACGATTAGAGGGTTAACATAGTTATATCTATACATATAAAGCAGAGTTGGCATCTGTCTGTCTGTTCTCTATACAAATCTATACCGTTTGACCAATCCACACTAAATTTGGTACATTTATTCTTAGGAACCCAGCGGGTAACGTAGGCTACATATTAACCCCCGTTCTATTTGTCTTGGGTGTGCAGAGGGGTGTAACGTCCCGTCATCCTGGACAGAGCACTTGCAGGGGACGCTCTCTCCCGGTCTGGCTGTGCAGATGACATCAGAATTAACATCTACAGGAGTCGCCTCTCAAGATGAAATTGGAATTTTTTATGGAATTTTAGAGTATGGTGCAATCGCAGATGGGATGCGGTTGCGCTGAAAATCGCTCAGTATCATATTGTTTATGCATCCCGTATGTAAATTCTTAAAATCTAGCTTTATTATTGGAATGCAAATTTTTATGATAATATAAGATTATTTTTATAGACAATAGTATTTTTTATCGTCGATATGTACAGGGGGCTAAAGACAATTCGAAATCCTCATAGGAATAACATTGCGCATTTATACGATCAAAGTCAGACCAATTCACACTAAATTTGGCACATTCATCCTGTAGAAGTCTGCGGGATTAACCCCGTTGGATTTGTCCTGGGACTGCAGGGGGCTAGAAACAATTCGAAATCTCCGTAGGAATAATATTGAGTAATGTACGATGAATTATAAACAATTCAACCCGAGCAACGCCGGGTAATTCATCTAGTATTTGTTACATTCAGAAAAATAATAAGATCACTCGATAATAGCTTTGTTTCTTTAAATTCTGCAATATTCTAGAAATTAAAGATATCCTGATACAGGACCGATCATGGAAAAATTGAGTTTTTGCATTAGTGCAGATTAATTATATTTGCCTTGCGGCAAATACTCGTAATTCTCATAACTTCTTTCATCGCAACTTGGTATTAAGGATTAAAAAATAATATTTATAACAAAGTAGGGGCTTGTCTCGTGACCTAGTTTGCTTTATAAATAAATAAAACGGCATTGAAAATGTACGAAACTGCTTTTTCTCATCCGCGAATAAAGGTAGAATCATTTTATTCACAAAATGGCTGGATTTTTGGAACTGATTCAGAAACGTTTTTGCATCGAAATGCAAATATTTATTTTCTGATTTTTATTGACAATTGCAAATTATCTTTGGGTTATTTATTTTTACATGCTTCGTAAGTGTGATTCTGGACTTCAGTTATAGTAAATAAATAAAAATAGTGATGTCAAATAAAAATTATGATATTAAAAAACTAACTTTATGCTATTATTTCATGAACGCAATGTTAAATAAATTTCATATAAAAGATAATTAAAAAATAAAGATATGTATCCTCTGTTATTGGTAGCCGAGTTCTATCCTCGGTTTAACAGGCTCTGGTTGGTTGGTTCGTTGGTTGGTTGGTTGACTTGGGGGTTTATTATGGTGCAAGGGCCATACTTGGCCATGCTGCGCCAGAAACAAGACATACAATAGCAAACAATAGACTCACACACAATCAAAGTTTTACTGATACAGAAGAGAGAAATACATCCAGGGAGGAATGCACCTGACAGAAATCGAACCTGCACCACCTACAACTCGAAGGTTGCTAGCGCAGTGGGCATACTCACTGAGCCACGATGACCCCTAACAGGCTCTGAGTTCGAATCCCGGTCTGACCATAGATATTCTTATAGGTTCGGAATTCATTTTAATTCGGTTTAATTACCCCTCGAACATCGATGACTAAATTTATGAACCAAACTAAATTTCAGTATTATCTTTGTATTTAATAGTGTGTTTAGACTAAACAAAAAGACACTAGGTATCGATATTTGTTATACAAGCGATATGAAGACAAATTTTACCATTTATGCGATTTAAAACTAACTTAAACTGGAAAAGTAATATCCTACCGGCATGCTGCACAATGACAAGACATGGATTTGGAGAGTGATCGAAAAATGCGTCAAGTATTGATATGTGGTATAATTGACAGCAAGCTTTACCATTCATGCAATAAAAAGAACTTAAAAGGGGAAATATTACCCTTTGGCATCCTTCACAAAGACCGGATCATCACATGAATTTGGTGAGTGATCGAAAAGTGCACTATGTATCGTTACACGATATAATTGACAGCTAGCTGTACTATTCATTCAATGTAAAAGGAACTTAAAATGGAAAATAATATCTCATCATCCTGCACGAAGACCAGACCATAACATAGATTTGGTGAGTGATTCAACAGTGAACTAAACATTGGTAAGTGGTATAATTTACAGCAAGTTGTTGCCATTCATGCCATGCACGAGAAAAATAATATCCCGTCGACATTCTGCACGAAGACCAAACCATAACATAACTTTGGTGAGTGATTCAACAGTGAACTAAGTATTGATATGCGGCATAATTGACGGCAAATGTTACTATGAAGGCAATGTAAAAAGAACTTAAAGTGGAAAATAATATCCCATCGACATCCTGCACGAAGAGACAAGACTATAAGATAGATACGAGAGATCAAAAAGCACACCCAGTATCATTTCTGACTAAACTACGAAAATAAGTTGCGTCGAGTGACCTTGCCGTAGGAAACAATCACCAACAGGCGTCCAAGGAACCCACATAGCAGGAAAGAAGCATTAAAAAATTGATCTCATTAGCGTTCGCTCAGAAAGAGATCGAATGCAATGATAAGGCAATAACCTGGCATCATTACAGTGGGATACAGAGGGAAAGAGATATATATTGTTCGTATTCTATCCCTACATACACAACCGCAGAGTCAAGAAGAAAAACGAACCTGTCTTCCTCCCGCCATAACTCTATTGACGTTATTGTTGCAGAGCGTAGCATAGACCTCGTCATTATCTAGCCCCGAATTGGAAAATATAAAAGTGTTTTGCGAATTCTGTTGGGTTTTGTTTCCTTTTTTGGAGGGTCGGTGCGATTTGGGGGTTTGGCGGATTGTGATCTTCGGCACGATCTTTTTTTTATCTTGAGATGCAGCCAATTCGGCGTGGTCCATTTAGGCGTGGACTATATGGGCGAAGGTCGTTTGGGAGAGGACCGTTTGCCTTTTCGCTTCGAGTGGTGTCTGAATGTGGGTCGATTTGCGAGAAGAAAAAAGGTTTGAGGAAACAATGCGGGATTGTTAGATTTTTTTCCCTTCTCTAAGCAAATACAGGATTTGGAGTATTGAATTGAATTAATAATCTTATCAGAAACTCGCTTCCTTTCTATGGGAAGGTCACAATGCAAGTGTTTGCAAGACCGAACTCACGGTGGGGACTAAATTGATTGGTATTGTTAGTATGCCGTCCAGACAAAATTGACAAGTACTGCTAGTTCATACGTACAAAAGAAACCAGAAACAACAACCAAGGCACTATCTGTAGGGACCAAATTGATGAATATTGCTTGTAGGGACGTCCATACGGGATAACAAAATTGATAAGTACTATTAGTTCAACGTAGAAGAGAAACCAGAAACAACAATAGAGGCACTATCTGTGGTGACCAAATTGGTGAATATTGCTAGTTGCTAGTAGGGTCGTTCATAAGGGGTCACAAAATTGACAAGTACTGTTAGTTCACACGTACAAGAGAAACAAGAAACAGTCGAGCCATTCACGGTGGTGACCAAATTGGTGAATATTGTTGGCAGGACCGTCCATAGAGATAACAAAATTGATAAGTTTGTTAGCTCATACGCGCAAGAGAAACAAGAAACAGTCGAGCCACCCAAAGTGGTGACTAAAATCATAAATATTGATAGTAGGACCGTCCATACGGAAGCAACACAACTGATAACTATGGCCAGGTCATACGTGCAAGTGAAACAAGAAACAGTCGAGTCACTCACTGTGGTGGCCAAATTGATGAATATTGATGGTATGGCCGTCCAAACGTGGTAACAAAATTGATAAGTATTGTTAGCTCATACGCGCAAGATAAAAGTGGAACAATAGCCGATGACACAGAGTAATCTGTCCCCATGGAATAATGAAACCAAACCATCAATCACGGAAAAGTGGGCACGAAAATAAATTTGTCAGGGAATAATCTAATTTTTGTGGATGGTTCCTTATTGGTGAGGGGATCATCCATTAGCTGTGTCACGATGAGACCGTAAAAAAACATCACTGTATGACTGAGCGAAATTCAGAATGGGAACCTACTGATTTTTAACAGTTGGCTTAATTGTTTAGAACACTGTTTCTCAAACTTTACCTAGAAGTACGATTCCCATGTTCTAATTCTCTTAGGTACCACCAGAGTCTCAAATCCTAAATCTATCAGGAGAAAATCATACGATTCGTTTACTAACAGAAGAGACTACCGTAGTCAATATATTTAACTCAATAAAAGTGAATTGATATGATAATTTTTTACGAATACGAAGGAGCAATGGAATCTTTCCAAAGGATTCTATTCTAAGGAAAGAACCAAAAGAATCTTTTCAAAAGTTGAGAAAGAATCCACTGTGATTCTTTAGAAAAATGGGTTATTTACTAAAATAAGTGTATAGTGGGATAAAAGCAATCCTAGACTATTCTCAAATCTCGCGACGCTCAGAGGGTTAATCACTGGTATCACTAGTGATTTCACTAGAGAAATTAGTGAACTTTCACTACTTAAGAATGTTGCAATTTTAGAATTCTGAATCTGAATCGATTGTTTTTAGCAAACTAGTTCAATTGGTTTTAACATATTGCCACTACCATCTTAAAGTATCGAATCTGAAACTGATTGTAACAACAGAAAAAATATGAAAAAAAGAAACCCTTTGAACATTTATATCTATATATATAAAGCAGAGTTGGCATCTGTCTGTCTATTCTCTATACAAATCTATACCGTTTGACCAATCCACACTAAATTTGGTACATTTTGGAACCCAGCGGGTAACGTAGGCTACATATTAATCCCCGTTCTATTTGTCTTGGGAGTGCAGAGGGGTGTAACGTCCCGTCATTCTGGATAGGGGGCGCTCTCTCCCGGTCTGGCTGTGCAGATGACGTCAGAGTTAATATCTACAGGAGTCGCCTCTCAAGATGACCTTAGAGGTTTTTAAAATCTTAGAGCATGGTGCAATCGTAGAAGGATGTGGTTGCGTTGAAAATCGCTCAGTTTCATATCCGTTATGTATCCCGTCTGTAAATTCTTAAACTGTAGCTTTATTATTGGAATGTAAATTTTTATGATAATATAAGATTATTTTTACAGAAAGTGGTCTTTTTTATCGTCGATATGGTACAGGGGGCTAAAGGCAATTCGAAATCCTCATAGGAATGACATTGCGCATTTATACAATCAATATCAGACCAATTCACACTAAATTCGGTACGTTCATCCTGTAGAATTCTACGGGACACAGGCTATATATTAACTCCGTTCGATTTGTCCTGGGTCTGCAGGGGGCTAAAAACAATTCGAAATCTCCATAGGAATAATATTGAGTAATATTACGATGAATTATAAACAATTCAACCCGAGCAACGCCGGGTAATTCAGCTAGTTAGGTCCGATAAATTTAAGTGGAGACCGACAATCATACACATAGCGACGGAACTAGTTTAAAAATCTGGTGATTTCAGCATCCAAATATCTACAGGGACTCCTTTAAAAGTGTAGCAATTTCAGCATCCTAAAATCTAAATCAATCCATAAAAACCTCCCGTTCTCCTAATCCAACAGCAATCGCATCCAAGCTAAAGGTAACTCAAGAAACTCACTCACGGTACTCCTAAATAGAGCAGTTTGGATACTCGAGACGAACTCGTTTAAACACTTTCCCGCGAGAGAGCCAGTTTGAATCTATGGCCACTTTCAGGTCGACCGTTTTTATAAATGTAGGGCAGAAGAACGAAAGCGGGAAAGGAAATCCTAACTTCCAAATCGAGATTAAAACGGGAAGATTGTCCGTACGAACAGTTCTCCGATTTCCATGACTCATTTCTGAGGGAATCAGGAGAAATATATCAATAGGTAGGTAGGTATTTTAATTAACGTCGCACTGGAGCAACACAACGGGTTATTGGCGACGGTCCGGGATCAAATCCGAAGGGAAAGATCCGAAAATATGTGAATGAAAACGAAGCAATTAACCAGCAACTCCCACAGAACTGAATCGTTTGGTGACCGACAATCACACCAAGCGACGGGGAATAGATTAACCCTTTCGGTGGTTGGCTCGACGAGGTATCTCGTCTTTAGAAAAACTGACCAGATCTTGATGGACGAGATATCTCGTTATTAGAAAAAACTGACAAGATCTTGATCTCGTCATCATCGAAAAATCGACGGTATCTTGATAACGGAATATCTCGACATTTGCGAAATTGGTCAGATCTTGATGGACGAGATATCTCGTCAAAAGAAAAAACTGACGAGATTTGTTTCGTCATCATAAAAATGGCGATATCTTTATGACGTGATATGACCACCAGGACTTGACCGTCCTGATAGTCATATCTCGTCATTTGCAAAACTGGCCAGATCCTGATGAACGAGATATCTTGTCGTTAGCACAAATGGTGGGATTTTGATGGACGAGATATCTCGTCAAAAGAAAAAACTGACTAGATCTTGATCTCGACACCATCAAAAATCGACAATATCTTGATGACGATACCTCGTCATTAGCAAAATTTGTCAAATCTCTCATCAAAACCGCTTGGAGGGCAAAACACCTTCCCGCGAGAGCTCGATTAAGAATTTACGACCACTTTCCGTCTCCCATTTTCATAAACACAGTACCGAAAAAAGGAAAACAGAAAGGGAAATCCAAACTTCCAACCCCGATTAAAACCGGAAAATTGCCCGAACAATTTCCCCAGGGCAGCGCTTTCGTTTCTGGTGGCCATTCTTCCGACTCTCCTTATTTCATTAGCAAAACGTTAGAAGAAGCAAATAGTCGAAATGGTCAATGGCCAGATGACGGTTTTCAGTCATTTCGTTGGGATGGTGGGGAGTAGGGCTCACCCCCCAGGGGAGCCATTCTTCATTCTCTTCAGGGAAATGTCACAGCCCGTTCTCCGAGGAGGTGCAAAGTGACTTTTCTTGAGACCAGACGCCCCAAGTGGTGGTCTGCAACTGATATCTCTCGGTTCGCTTTGTAAGGGGCGGAATACAGATCGTTGGTTCTATTGGGACTTAGGTTCATTCAACACTTTATTCCGAAACTTGAGTAGAGGCGTTAAGGCGATAGTGGTGCAAAGACGTTGGGTTCGGAAGTTGACTAAGAATTCAGGAGCTGAAATATTTTTAACCATTTTGTCTTATTAATTGGATGATTAATTTTTCGACTGCTGGAAAACTGACCAAATCTTGAGCTCATCACTATAAGAAAATAGACATCTTGATGACGAGATATCTCGTCATTTGCACAATCGCTTGGATCTTGATGGACGAGATATCTCGTCATTAGGCAAAAAGGTGGGAATGCAGATCGCTGGTTCTATTGGGACTTAGGTTCATTCAACACTTTATTCCGAAACTTGAGTGCAGAGGAGTTAATGCGATAGTGGTGCAAAGTCATTGGGTTCGGAAGTTGAATAAGAATTCAGGAGCTGAAATATTTTTAACCATTTTGCCTTATTAATTGGATGATTAATTTTTCGACTGCTGGAAAACTGACCAAATCTTGAGCTCGTCACTATAAAAAATCTTGATGACGAGATATCTCGTCATTTGCACAATTGTTCGGATCTTGATGGACGAGATATCTCATCATTAGGAAAAAAGGAAGGAATACAGAGGAATCAGAGTGGATTACAGATCGCTGATTCTATTGGGACTTAATAGGCCACTTAATAGGCGTCAAACACAAGACAGACAACGTCAAGTAATGGACATTCACACACACAAGCAAGGTTTTAAGGACACAAAAGAGAAAAATACACCCAGGTTAAGTTACAGGAATCAAAACTGCGCCGCCAGCACACTAAGCAAACCATGGAAGAAATATAGAAGTATAGTGAGCACAATGGCAACCTTATTGTGTGCCCTGGATCATGTGACCAAAACTAGTAATAACATGACCATTAGACTACTTTCTTACCGAGTGAAAAAGAACATGCATCATCTGATAGGTTGACTTGACAGACGCCCATCCAATAATTCATCATCTGATTGGTCCGCGGGAGATAGTAATAGACTGACGATTTCACCACTTTTATCGCAACTGTATAGAAATGTGCATTCACCTCACCTACTCTATCATACGATTTTGTATCGCCAAACGAGACGATAAGAAGCCAAATTGGTCAATAAAGTCATTTTTTTCACAGAGCAGTAGTCGACATGTTCGTCACACTTTTTGAAACCCTCTCAGTAGCAATGCTCAGTCTACTTATACTTCTCGTCTATGAGGCAAACCTGCTGAGCCACAAGACAAAATATAAACTATGCAACTTATACAACTGAGTTACGCCATAGGCGTCTTTATATACAATTGTGAATGAGATAAACTAGAATGAAGTTTAGAGGCCTGCAAAACTTTCTTTAAATGATGGATATACACACATGAGGAAAATTTACCCAGTATAAGTTACAGGAATCGAATCTGTGCCGTCTTCGACTGACAGATTGCTAACACAGTAATAGGCGCAGGGCCATATTTGGCCAAGCTGTGCCAAACACAAGAAAGAAAACGTCAAGTAATGGACATACACATACAAAGAAAAGTTTTATTGACACAGAAGAGAAAAAATACACCCAGGGTATTTCCAGAAAGGGAACCCGCCGAATTATAATTAAAAAACAATTGAAAATAAAATAATAAGTAACTTTTCCTTTCATTAAAACTTAATGCCATATTCAAATACTTTTCGAAACATTATTTCCCGTATCACGATAAATCTCTCACCTTCATTTAATCAGCAAAATGAATAATAGATCTCTTTAACAATACCTAGGCTATATGATCACTAATTTTTATGAGTATATTTACTGTTCATGCTTAAAAGACGTCTTAGTAGACATTTAGCTCTGAATAGAAAGTTATCGATTAATAACGCTTCGTTTTTCACTACCATTAGTGTCTAGATAAATGAATTACGCTACGCTTCGAATTGTCACTGTAACAGTGTGTTAAGCTCCCATAACTTTCTTCTAGTCTGGTGAATATTGCCCATTGCTCGTAAAATCTTCCGCAGATTTAGAGCCCACAAATGGTTACAAATTATTTTCTCTGACAAAAAGTGGTGATAGCATTCAGTGTATTGCAATTACTGCACTAAATCAGTTCAGACTTCTTCGAATCATTATAATTAGTTGAGTTTTCCGTTGAGGAATTAAAACTGGTTTCCAATTAAATCAGATTTAATCCTAAAGAACAATAATTCTCTCTCTATGAATACTTTAGATCATATCACTTTATTTGAAATGCATAGAATATGATGAATTTTTACCAGATAAAAAAATCAACTTATTTCTTTTAAATTTAACAAACTGGGAGTCTGTTTTGTTCAAATGTAAGTGGCAGTATAAACAAATAAACGTATTTCTATTAAATTTAACAAACTAAGAAACTTTTTTCTTCAAATGTAGGTGGCGGTATGAACAAATAAACTTATTTCTTTTAAATTTAACGAACTGGGAGTCTGTTTTGTTCAAATGTAAGTGGCCGGTATGAACAAATAAACTTATTTCTTTTAAATTTAGCAAATTAAGATGCTTTTTCTGTTCAAATGTACGTGGCGGTATGAAGAAATAAACTTATTTCTATAAAATTTAACAAACTAAGAAGCTTTTTTCGTTCAAATGTAGGTAGCGGTACTGTTTCTGCGGCGGGACGCGTTTCTCGTACGTATTCCGAACGTGACGTACCTTGGCTGGTTTTTTAATACGATTTCAGCTCGTCACCGATAAAGATTCCAAAAAGATAGGTAGGTAGGTAGGTAATTAATTAACGTCACACTGGAGCATAACAACGGGCTATTGGCGACTGTCCAGGATCAATCCCGAGGTAGGTATTTAATTAACGTTACACTGGAGCAACACAACTGGCTATTGGCGACGGTCCGGGATCATTTAGTTTACATCAAAGCTTTAGAAACAGCTCACACTCAGTTAAGGTCACATATTTATTCATCAACCCCCTGGTGGTTGTATTGACGAGATACTTCGTTGAAACCACTAAGGTTAAGAACATTCTTAACTTATATTTAAGTGGTGGTTCGGTTCTACAGTAAAAAAATTGCATGGCTTCCACGCCAAGTCTACGTGAAAATCGCTAAAAAATAATAAAACCGAAATAAATTTACAAAAATTTAAATTATGATACCTGTAACAGCAGCTATCTTGCGCACCCCTTCGAAAAAATCATCAATAACACTTAACCTTAGCCACACTGTCAAGGAGTATTTTTATGGAAGATATGATGGCACGCAAAGCATTCCCAAACCATAAATTAATCCTTCGGATAATTGCGCGCACTGTGGCATAGCCTGTGATGCAACGGATATATTTAACCATGTTGCATGGAAGTCCTGTGTTCCTTTGCTTGCCATTCATGTTTCAATACAAAAGGAAGCTTCTTTATCCCATGGAAATCCCGTAAAAGTCACGCTTTTGCCCGAAGTCTGTTCAAGGCCGGCCATGCTTAAACACGAGCTGTCTACTGAGGCGTGCGAAGTTGGCCGTTCGAGTAGGGAAATCGTATGCTAAACAAAATTGTTTACTTCTTGTTTACGCTTCGTTTCGTTTTCTGGCGAGAGTTTGGAAAGGGAAAGGCTTGGCGATCTTCTGGCGCGCAGGGTGGCCAGATATGAGAGGGAAAGCGCCCGATTTTTAACGCCACAGTGCGCCCTATTTGAAAGTGGTTTTGTGAGATGGTAATGAGAGAGGGCATTTTCTGCCAAGTTTAAAGAGCCCGGTTGGAATTGGTAATTGGTAATTAATTAACGTCGCACTGGAGCAACACACAACAGGAGCAACACCTTTTATACACAACGGGCTATTGGCGACGGTCGGGGATCAAGCCCGAAGGGAAAGATTCGAGGACAAGACCACGTAATTTTGAATCACGGTCAGATGTAGCCCGGTTGTAAGAGTAACGGATTAGCAAGCGGAGGGTTGCGAGTTTGGATACAACCAAAGACCGTTGTGTATAAAAGGGTCTGGTGCATATTAAATCTGTCATGGCCTCAAATGTCCTCACTTGGGGTGGGGTGGAAGTTTGGAGAGCGGGATGCCAGCTCAGGTGTGACCTGGTCATCTGACCATAGTTTAAAATTACGTGATAGTGTCCTCGGATCTTTCCCTTTAGGTTTGATCCCAGACCGTCGCCAATAGCCCGTTGTGTTGCTCCAGTTCGAGGGTGATTAAATACTTACCTACCAAAATATGCTCTGGTGCTCAATGTAAAACTTTGGTCTCCGACAAAAATATTGCAAAAATTGTAAAGCTGTTAAAGTCATCCAAAAGGCGCAATTGCGCCTAATCTGGTAACTCTGCTTGGAAAATCTGCCAATAAGTTATGATGAACAATAAGTAAAAGTGAAGTTGAATTGAGTGTTTACTGTTGCTCAAATATCTACAAAATGTTGCAGATCCGATTTGTGATGCTCTGGTGCTCAAAACATGATTAAGGGTTTTGAAGGGGTGATTTCCTGCGATAGAGGAAATAATATGGGGATTTTTGTTTGTTGCTCCACAAGGATTCGAATGATATACACGAGACTAATTGGTCTAAAACTGTTCGAGAAGTTATATCATGCTATAACTTTTTTCGTCGTCTTTTACCTATTTTGTTTAATAGACTCTTATTAAGTAAAAACAAAGTCTTCATTTTGAACTGAGGCACCTTTTTGAGATGAGAGTTAACTTGTTATACATTTGATTTTCTCAAACATTTCCTATAATAATAGGAATTCAATTTCACTGATGTCTTGCACAAGTGGTTTCCAAAGTGTGGTCTGCTGACCCCTAAGGGTCCGTGATAAATTTTCAAAGGTCAGCGGAAAACGTGAAATATTTTTCACAAGCCTTCAACAAAAAATAAAATATTCCATTATTTTCTCCGATTCTTTTATATTTTATATATATGTTTTATTCATCTATTTATATTTATTTATCTTATTACATTCTACAAATGATTAGTGAAATTGTCTATTATATGTCCTAAAAATGAGTAATTGAACAGCTAGGGAGTATTTTCCAGTGACTGATGATGTCGATATTGCACCCCGACTGTAATACCACCATTAATCAAAAAAATGAATTTCAAGTTATATGTGTAGAGAGACAACATGCTTCTGCGTACTGCAAAACTACCCTCTAATGGAGTCTACAATTGTGGGAATTTTGAAAGCAAAAGCACGTATTTACAATCTTTCTACACATTTCAAGACAACCACTAAGAGTTGGTTGGTTGGTTGGTTGGTTTTGAAGTTTTATGCGCAAAGGCCATATTACGCCATAGGCGCCAGACACAAGACATACAATAATAAATAATAATACACACACAATGAAAGTTTTACTGACACACAAGTGAGAAATACACCCAGGGAGGAATACTGCGTCGCCTACAAATTGAAGGTTGTTAGCGCAGTGGCCATAACCACTGAGTCAAGACGGCACCAAAACCACCAAGAGGGTTGAGGTGAAAAAGTAGGATGATTATGTTCTTATGCAGGTTTACAGATGCCCTATTTAATTTTATAATCTCAAGGTTTCCGTCAAATTTTTAATTTTCAATGGTGTCCTTGAACCCAAAAGTTTGGTAAGAACTGTTTCGCACAGTATCCATCGGCATTTTGCATACCCAGTACATGCCGGGAGTATATTACGTTCTCCTTTTCACCACGAGCTCAAATATCAGCTCTACACTGACAGCCTACAATTAATTTGCGGTAAGATCGTCCCCAACTCCTTTAACTATTAATCTCGAAAATTCGAAATTTCCCCCAAGATGATGAGTGTTTTCTCGGGATTATGAAAGAATCCGGGGCTAATCAATGGCTCTGCCCCTGACAGATTCAGATTTGTCTCCAGGATCTTTTCCCGACTCCAGAAACTGGAATGAATTTTTAATATTTCGCGCAAGGAGAGCGGGTTAGTCGGGACCTCGTTAATGATTAAATTCTACTAATGCATTTGTGCAGTCGGCGGCGACTTCCTTTGTCTTGAATAATTAGTAGAAAGAGACTGAGTTGCGGCGGAAAAGAATCACTCGTCGACAATGAATCGATTCGGATTCGTTTTTTCAATTCGGGAATTTAAATATTTATGCTCGGCTTTACGTGAGAATTTTGCGAAAGAGTACTTCAAAATGAAATTTTGGAGTACCTAAAGTGAGTTGAGTGTGACAACGGGAATTTATATACTGCACTCCTCGATAATTAGTATTATTTACCTTATCGATATAATTTTGAAACTTTCCTTTCGACACAAAATTAAATTTCACCGACTCGTTTCAGTGCTGGTAAACAATGTAGTTGGATTATTTCCATTTAAAAATCCATATATGTATGCATATATATGGATACATATTTATGTATATAGGTTACCGTAAAAGACCGAAATTAGAGAATGTCAATATTCTCCGGTGAATGTCGACACACACACCAAATACGTCGATGAAAGACCGAATATTTGGTTATATTGTTATACATTCGGACCATCGCCGGTGTATGTCGACAAGCACAGATAAGCTCTGGTGGGGGTCGAAACGAGAAAGCGGAGAGGCCTCTCCGCCTTCAGTTTAAGTTTTTGCAATAAATAAGATTGTATAACGTCAATCACATAATTTATGTGTAAGTTTATTATTGGTATTATTTTCTTTTCTCATTTAGAATTTACTGTTCGTTTTAGGTTCAACAGTTTATTTGCATGTGCTGTTACTTAAGCTTTCTCCTATTTTGACGTATATCATATGTTTTAATAATAAAGTATGATTTTAAAAGTTGCATTTTTGTCTTAACGTAACAAAAATATTTTTATTCAATATTCACCATCAGTGCATACTGAATGTCGACATTTACCGGTGTAAGTGAGAAATAATGATATTTAGCAAATATTTCGGACATACACCAAGCGACTATGTGAATGCTGACATTCACCGGAGAATATCGACATTTGCCAGATATCGGTCTTTCACAGTAACATATACATATAAAGTTAAGCATAATTCATAAAATACGAAAAAATAGGAGTAAATATGGATATACAATGGTTCAAAATTACTTGTGAAGAATCGTGGGACGAAGGTGAAACATTCTGCATATGCAAAACAGTTCAGTCGACATCGACATGCATTAAAGCACCGGCGCCCGTCGGAACGAGTATAAAACGGCCTCGAGCGGCATGACCAGTTTAGACAGGAATTTCGCAATTGCTGTGGTACGGAGCGTTGTTAACAATCAATAAGGACGAAAGATGTCATAAAGATGCCAACTGGACATGTTCGCAAAGGGACGAATTATTGGAATGCTGGAATCTAGTCGATCTCAAACCGAAGCGTCTCGAATTCAGAATGTGCCTCATGTGTGATCTCCTGAATGTGGCAGGGATTTCAAACCACTGGAGATGTTACCCGACGACCAGTACCAGGTCGGCCATGGGTAACAACCGCTAGGCAAGACCGATATTTGGCGATAACTGCGCGACGTCAGAGGAACCTTTCTGTCAGACAACTGAGTACAGCCCTGACGGCCGCTACAGGAGTCATAGTTTCGAGACAAACTGTTTTCAGGAGACTCAGACACGTTGGTCTCTATGCCAGATGACCAGCAGTTTGCAACCCCCTTGACGTCTGCACAGAAACGCGCGCGTTTACAGTGGAGTTTGGAACATCGATAGTGGAGTAAACAACAGTGGGGAGTGTCGTGTTCAGTGACGAGTCCAGATTTAGTCTCCAAACTGATTCTCGTCGTACCACGATCTGAAGAGAACGTGGAACGCGTTTTCACACGGGAAACATCACGGAAAGACATCGTTTTCCTTCAGGGGGAGTCATGGTCTGGGCAGGCATCATGCTGGACGGCCGCACATACCTCCACATCTTTGACACGGGTTCTGTTAGCGGTCAAAGATAAAGAGACTAAGTCCTTGGTGCGCCTTCCGCCTGTTTCGAGGTGCTGTCGGTCCTGGTTTCATATTCATGGATGATAACGCGCCTCCTCACCGTGCAGTTTTGGTCGACGCCTTCCCTCAAAGTGAGATATCCACCTCATGCAGTGGCCTGCCAATTCTCCTGATCTGAATCCTATAGTGCATGTGTGGGATATGCTCGGGATACATATTGCAGCCTCTGACACCCACCAAGCTCAATTCTGGAATTGAAAACTGCTCTCCGTGTGGTTTGGAACTCTTTGAGCACACAACTCATCCATACCCTCATTGAAAGTATGGGAAATCGTTGTGCAGCATGCGTGGCTACCAGAGGTTCCCCACACCGTATTAAACTTCAGCATCACATTATTTTAATCATTTTGTTTCACTAAAGTTGACACTCATATTGTGAACCTTTTTCTTTTTCAACCCTTTTCTTTGGATAATAAGTCATTATTATCCTTGTTTTGCATTGTTTTCTTCTTCTATACCCTATCACACCCACATATCGCGTTTCCTTCCATTCCGATGTAGATTTTCTGAAATATTCACATAAACAGCAATTATGCATAACTTTTGGACATGAGTGTGTATATATACCAGGGAAGGAGACTGATCCAGTCAACACATGGTGTTTTCTGCGTGTGGGCGGCAGTTTGCCAAAAGTACCCCCAATACCACAAGTAGGAAGGCAAAATAGGCAAAAGGTCAATCAGACAAAGAGGTCCAGGCAAAACGGAATACACACGTTATAGACAAGCACAACATAAAATCGTTTATACCCCGGTATTTTGGCAGATATCTTTTGTACCCTGGTATCTTTTAACAGAATCTATTTGCCATTTTCTGATAATAGAATCGTTTGTAAAGATTCTATTGGTCCTCTTCTCAGAACAAAATCCTTTCGAAAGATTTTATTGGTCAAGATTCAAACTGGTTAGAAGTCATGCAGGGAAGACTCTAAGTTGCAAGGTGGAAATATGCGTGTGAACCACTCAGAGGGTTAAAGATCAATTATCGTAAGTAATTTAAGTACGTATGATATGAGATAATTTGAGTTTATTTCTTTGGAATTTTAATTTTCCCATATTAATATGTGGATTTAATTTGATTTAATTAAAAAATATTATGTTTATAGAATGGCATCAATGCAACAATGGCTGGTTGTCGCTTAAGGTCACTTTTTGCTACACGTTGGCCAATTAGACTGTGACCTACGACTTAGTCAATGCAAGTATTTTATCCATACTTGAATTCATAAATTAGTTAAACAGAATTTTAACTAATTTATGAATTCAAGTATGGATTATATATATATATATATATATATATATATATATATATATATATATATATATATATATATATATATATATATAATGAGTAGTTAAAAGATTATGGTTGGAAATAGGGAGAAAATATTTTAATTCAAGCTTTTCGTCACACGAAACAAATTAGAAGGCAATAAAATAAGAATTATAAGCTTTCAAGTAAAAAAGTTTGAAGGACTATTTATAATGCTTGAAAATTTAAAATCAAGCGCTTTACACACCTCAAAGACCGTAGAACTTTCGTCTTCGGTATATTCGATGAAAAGTTTAAATAAATAATGTTGAGGTGAATAAATACATATAATATTAATGCAATTCTAAAATTAAATACATTTTAAAGGTAGAAAAAATTATGGTTGCGAGCTAATAATTAAGTACGAATTCCTCCAATCTGATGTTTATTTAGATTCAATTAGTGAATTTATAGAACATAAACCCGTGATGACTCCTATGGTTTATTTAATTGGCTAATTTAATATTAAACACATCTGAAACCCAATTCCTTAGACTGAAATATCTTTTTTTAATCTACAGCGTTTTAGTATTAGTCTTTCTCGAAATAATCAAAGTTGGATTCGAAAGGGAATTTAATGCCTATTAATTAGTGTTTTGAAAGCTCCACTTTCTTGTGATTTATTTATTTCCTTTCAGTTGATAAAGTATAACCAGATTACTCTTACCGTTTTGGTTGTGATAAAGTAAAATTTAATACATTACTTTAATATTCAATGCACAAGATTTTGATATTTAACCAAGAAAACATTAAGCTATGAAGTAAAAATTGAACCAAATCAATACGTTAAAAGATAGAAATGGAAATTGTGAGTGCAAAATGTCGCAATTCAGATTCCATTACTAAAAACGTTTTCAGTCTTTTAACAAGACATTTCATTAGTTTATGATATCTGCTAATTGTTTAAAAGTGTCAACAGAATCACTTGACTTAATCAATATCAACAGTCACTATTTGTACTACTTGCTGAATAATGAGACATCATACAACATACGTGACTCGCTCAGAAAATAAAGCTGTCCTTAGTACTTCCACCAACGCAAATGATACTAAAAATTGAAGTAAAAGATCTATATCTTTGAAGGTCACTAATTACAATCGCCTTCAATGACTGAACGACCTTTGCCACCTCCCACAAAACTCAAAGAAAATTTCAATGCGATACCTGCAACAATGGCTGGTTGGATGGTTTTCGCTTAAGGTCACTTTTTGCTACACGTTGGCCAATTAGACTGTGACCTACGACTTTGTCAATGCAAGTGGGATGAGCTATGAACTTTCGGTCGTCTGTAGGTTTGTCGCTCTAAGGTCAAGTTTCCCACATGACGGCTAAACGCGTTCGACCATCGAAGGCTATTGTACTGTACTGACCAGTCACTATTTGTCAAATTTTGGCTGAGTTTGACTGATATTCTATAATATCTCTCTATGATACGCTTAAAAAATAACAGTCCTTAATAGTATCACCAACACAAATTACATTAAAAATCGAAATGAAAGATTCATGCTGTTAAAGATCACTAACAAAAATCGCCTTCTACGACCAAACACGGCCTAATTAGTTTGGCAAAAAAGTGACAGTAGTGACAAACCAACTGACGACCGAATGACCTTTGCCCTTTCCCACAAAACTCAACGAAAATATCAATGCGACACCTACAACAATAGCAAGTTGGATGAACTATGAAAACAAATAAGGAAAGCAAGGAAATGTAAATGAACATTCATGTACTTTTTTTCACGTTTTTACACGGAAAGTTTCAACACAGCCAATGTGTAATTGGAAATGTACCTAATAATAGACATACTATAATACATTTGATGCGCTTAAGAAATAACATTGGCTTTAGCAACACCACCGACAAAAACAACTCTAAAAATTGACATGGAATATCGTTATCATTGATGGTCACTGACTACAATCACCTTCAACGACCGAAAACTGTCTAATTAGCTCTCGTGTGGCAAAAAATGAACAGTACAAAAAACAACCAACCGACGACCGAACGTTCGTTGTCCTTTCCCACAAACTCAAAAACAATATGTCAATGTGACACCTAAAACAATGGCAAGTTGGATGAACTACGGTAACAAATAAGGAAAGCAAGGAAATATAACCGAACATCCATGTACTTCTGAACTTAATGACGCGCCCAATGATAATTTAGAATAATATAATTTAACAGATAGTCTACAATATATCCGACAAATTAAAAATAACAGTGTCCTTAGAAGTACCACCAACACCAACACGAAATTCGAAATGAATTATTCTATCGTTGAAGGTCACTAATTACAATAGCCTTCGATTATCGAACACGTCTAATCAGTCATCATATGTCAAAATATGACCTTAGAGCGACAAACCAACCGACGACCGAACGACCTGTCTTTTCCCACAAAACTAAAGGAAAATATCAGTGTGACACCTACAACAATGGAAAGTAGGATGAACTATGGTAACAAATAAGGAAATCCAGGATATATAAACGAACACCCATGTACTTCTGAACTTTACGACACTCCCAATTCTAATTTGAAACAATATAATCTAATAGATATTCTACAATATATATGCAATATATCTGCAACGCTTAAAAGTAACATTGTCCTTAGTAGTACCACCAACACGAACACGAATGTCTACACGGCCAACTGTGGCAGAAAATGACCGTAAAGCGACAAGAAAACCAAGGACAGAACAACCTTAATAGTACAACCAACACGAACACGAAACTCTACGACGCGGCCAACTGTGGCAAAACATAACCAAAAAGCTACAAGACAATCCAACCAAGGACCGAACACTCCCTTTGTCCTTTCCCACAAAACTCAAAGAAAATATCAGTGTGTCACCTGCACAATGATAAGTTGGATGAACTATGATAACAAATAAGGAAATCCAGGAAATATAAACGAACATCCCTGCACTTCTGAACTTTACAACACACACACGCCCAATTGTAATTTATGTATTCAACAATATACCTGAAACGCTTAAAAATAACATGGTCCTTAGTAGTACCGCCAACGCGAACATGAAACTACACGGCCAACTGCGGCAGAACATGACCGTAAAGCGATACGACAAACCAAGGACCGAGCAATCTATGTCCTTTCCCACAAAACTCAAGAAAAATATAAGTGTGGAAAGTTGGATGAACTACGGTGACAGATAAGGAAATCCAGGAAATATAAACGAACATCCATGGCACTTCCGAACTTTCCGACACGGCCACTATAATTGAGAATACCCAGTCACCAAATTTTCTTCGATACATGTAGGAGTTTCAATTGTCCTCACAATCAACTGAACCCTCAAGAACATAGAAGGAAGTTCAATTAACAACCTAAGCCAGGTGTGAATCACGATTTGCATATCCGATTCCTGATTCCAGCCGCCAAACACCAACGCGAAATGCCCAGACACGAAGCAGCGATTTCGAGCGGCTCGTAGGAGTTTCAGCCTTTCCAATGACCGAGTAACGCAAAAGCAACAACAATGAGGCACGATTCCGAAACAAACGGGAAGATCCGAGGCTGGTTAGTGCAGTGCTTCCGCAGCTAATTGCAACCAGCCGACGCCAACACTCGGGACCGAAGCGCGTTGATAAGACCGTTATTTCAATGGGACGCGGAAGATCGTAGGAGTTTTGTCCTTCCCGATGACCAGCTGAACTCGAAGGAACGAGTGGTGAGCGAACACAAACAACGCCAACGCGAAATGAGACTGGTTTGTGGCGAAAAAATCCGAGCAGACTTGGCCGGACTGGAACTAGGTTATTCAGGCACCACTGCCCTACCCTTTAAACTCGTTCGGGCTTTACCTCGTTCAGCTACCAACGTAAAGCTCGACCTCACTTCCTTCTTTAGACATAGAGGAACTTGCGAAGAGCCGGTTATGTGCATACGTCAGCGGAGCACCAGGCCTCGTATTGTGTCAAGGCTTTTCGACTTGCAACTTCCGTACGGTGGTCTTGTCACGGCGGTTGGTTGCGAATTGGACTCGCAGAAATCGCTGAGCATCGGGGCTTTTTGTTGTGGGTTCTGGTTTTGTTTTCGGTTTTAATTGCGACGAAGCAAGGGAATCTGATACGGAAAAACACAGTCGGCATACAAGCAATTTATAAGGCCTTTGAGGAAATAAAAAGACTTTTGAGGAATTGAGACCACATTATATGTACTAGGAAGAGAACGAAATGACACGCAAATGTACTCCTAAACTACTCGGATTCATTTTAACCCTTGAAATCTTAGCAAATTTTACATCATGTATATATTTCAATGTTCCTCCGTGGTAAATTTATCTAAACAAAAATCGCCATGGAAAGTAAAATAATTTACACTGAAATCGAAACAACAAACGATTGTATCTATTACTTAACAGCACGTATAACAATCTAATATTAAACAGTACAATAATCAGTTTTGACCTTGATCAATGCAATCTTTCCTAGGATTCTTTCAATCAATGAGGTTATTTAATACTATTGTGTGTTGTGGGGTACGAAAATACTGAACATTTAGGAAATCTCGTGACGCTCAGAGGGTTAACACTATAGTATTATGCTGCATACATTAGCGTTCTATACTTAACACTATTACATATTATACTGAATACAAAATATTCCTTAACAGTATAAAGTATGCTGCGCATAAAAGTATCTATTACTTAACAGTAAAACTATATAAGTATCTAATACTTAACACCACAATAGCACAATAAACAGTTTTGCCTTCTTGACCAGTAGAATTTTTCCTGGGATTCTTTCAATCAATCGATATGGTTCCTTAGTCATTTTCTGCCTAGTGGAGTTGAAGACTACTAAATATTTCGGGAAACTCTCGTGACGCTTAGAGGATTAACAGCGTATAGTAAACTGCGTACATAAGTGATGTAACATTACTATACATTATGCTGCATAACAAAGTATCTATTATTTATTATAATATGCTGCGTATATAATTATCTAATACTTAACAACATAAAAACAGTTTGGGCCTTCTCGATCAATGGAATCTTTCCTAGGATTCTTTCAACCAATCGATGTGGTTCTTTAGACACGTGCGTTTGAGGGAAAGGAATCCCACAGTACTCGGAGATGTGACGCTAAGAGGATTAAAAAATAAATACACTTCTAATTACCGCACTGCTGTATATCATGTATCATTTTCTGAATAGAATAACTCAAACGCCAAGAAAACGCGAACGAATTGGAAATGCATTTCTGAGGTGCCAGCTCGGGCAAAAAAGGAAACCCAATTTTAGTTCAATTACGCTGAAGAGGAGCAGTAAGAGCTTCCCCATCGCTAAATTGTCTGGACACGGGGGCCTTATTTTGCATTCGAGGCGAGTCTGCCAGGACCAGGCCGTGATGAGGTGCAAACCACAGACCGATCGATGATATTTGTTTGGCGCCCTCAATCGCTCGTGCTGAATATCAAGCACTTCCAGTGCTCGCATACGGAGAGCATTATCTGCGATTAATGAACAGCTCAGAAACCACTTCCCGCTCTGCTTCCAAGAAAAAGTTCAAAAATCGAATTCGCTCAAAGGACAAATGTGCCTCGCAGCGGGGAGAACTTAAACAAGAAAATCATTTCTCAGGCGCGTTGTGAAGTTTTTTGTTTTTCTAACTCTTTCAGAGGTGGCGGGACGTCTGACGCCCCACCAATTTGAAATGGTTAAGGTTAGGTATATAATTATTCTAGGTATACAGAGGTCACCATGGCGCAGGGGTTCGCGCGAGTTGTCGGCAGCACTGGTTTGATTCTTGTTAGGTTCGCTTCCTCACTGGGTGTATTTCTCTCTTTTGTGTCAGTAAATCGTTTCTGGTATGTCTTTCATTGTGCGTATGTCCATTTACTTGACCTTCCTCGGTGCAGCTTGGCCTAATACGGACCTTGCGCCATAAAACCAACCAACTCTTCTGTATCAGTAAACGCTTCGTTGTATGTATGGTAGCATGCATGCAGCGGGAAGAACTTAAACAAGAAAATCATTTCTCGGGGGCGTTGTGAAGTTTTTCGTTTTGCTAATTCTTTCAGGGATGGCGGGACTTAACCATTTCAAATTGGTGGGTGCTCCACCAATTTGAAATAGTTAAGGTTAGGTATATAAATATTCTAGTTATACAAGGGGTCAGGGGTTCGACCGAGTTGTAGGCGGCGCTGGTTTGATTCTCGTCAGATTCAATTCCTCACTGGGTGTATTTCTCTCTTCTGTGTCAGTAAACCTTTCCTGGTGTGTATGTCCATTTACTTAGCGTTCTTTGGAGCAGTTTGGTCAAATATGGATCTTGCGCCATAAAACCAACTCTTCTGTATCAGTAAAAGTTTCGTTGTATGTATGGAAGCATGTATGCAGCGGGAAGAACTTTAACAAGAAACTCATTTTTCAGGCGCGTTGTGAAGTTTTTTATTACTAACTCTTTAAGGAGTGGTGGGACGTCTGGAGCCACACCAATATGAAATGGTTAAGGTATATAAATATTCTAGGTATACAAGAGGTCACAGTGGTTCAGTGGTTCTGCACACTGGAAGGGTTGTAGGAGGTGCTGATTTGATTCCTACCTTGGTCGATTCCTCACTGGGTGTATTTCTCTCTTCTGTGTTAGTAGAACTTTCTTTGTGTGTATGTCAATTTACTTGACACTGTTTGACGCAGCTTGACAAAATATGGACCCTTGCGCCATAAAACCCAAAACCAACCAACTCTTCTATACCAGTAAAACTTTCCTTGTGTGTTTGTTCATTTACTTGACGTTGTTTGGAGCAGCTTGGCCAAATATGACCATTGCACCATAAAACTCAACTCAACAACATCTAGGTATGCAAGACTGCTAAAGCATAGATTCTTTCATTTAATATTCTTATGTCTAGGGTACTCTAGATGTGCTATGAGACATAGGGAGGTCCACCTGCCGTTGAGAAACTCACTTTACGCTCTGCTTCAAGAAAAGTTCAAAAATTGAATTTTCTCAAAAGGACGGGTGTGCCTTGCAGAGAAGAGAACTTAACCTTCTGAGCGTCACGAGAGTTCCGAATAGTATAGTATTGCTATTACGCCAAAACACACTTAAAGACTAAATAACAACATCTATTGGGTGAAAGAATACATGGATTCTTTCAACCTTTAAAAAAGATTCTTTGGTCTTTTCCTTCTAATATAATCCCTCGGACAGACTTTATTCCTCCTTCACTTGGAAATTAATCCTTTAGTGAGATTATGTTGGTTTTTCATTATGAAAAGGGTAGACTGGCAATTTCACCATTTTTGTCACCACTCTATAGAAATGCGCATTCACACATCTACCCGGTCATAAAATTTGGCATCTACCGCCAAACGAGGCGATTAGATGCCAAATCGGCCAACCAAGTCAATTTTCCAGAGCAGTCACATGACTACTAGTCGACAAGATCACACTTTTCTCTCACTAGTAATGCTCAGTCTACTTATATGTCACGTCTATGGATAAACCCACTGAATTGTTAAATTATGTTCTAAGGAAAGTAAACGTTTTCTGTATAATATAAATAGGTATTTAATTTTTTTAAATTCTGCGCATATGGATCAATTATCAAAAAAATTCTTGCTCATCGCTTGATGTCATGATTGAAATATAGAATCTCGAAACGGTCTTCTAATAAATCGATTAATCGATTCGCCTTTTCAAACTATTAGTAACGAAATTGATCCTTTTTAAACATCACTCGCCAATTTCCAATTCAAATCAGAAAAACTTCCTTACATGTTCTTGCTCAAGTGAGAATAATCATTTTCGTCTAATAGAACAATATAGTCGTCAACGCAAATATGTATTTACTTTTAAAAATTATATCATGCTGGATGAATTATCGAAAAAATTTTGTCTCATCACATGATATCCGACTGAAATTGACGTTCTTCCAATGAATCGATTAATCGATTCATCTTTTGAAACTATTAGTAACATAAAATCGATCTTTTTAAAACATCATTCGTTCAATTTTCAATTCAAATATGTAAAAAATTTCCTGACATGCTCTTGCCCTTGTGGATTAATAATTTTTGTCTTCATTCTATCATTCTGTACGCAATAAAAATTTGACGAACATAACTTAAAAGCAGAGAAAATGCCAGTATTCACACAACACATGGAGTCGCGATAATTCATGGTTGTTAAATTGAAATTAGAACCAACATTTTTCTTAACTTGATTAAACACGATTAACTTTAGTCCTTAGTGGGCATGTAAATTTACTGTTTTATTTAAACCTGTTGGGGAACAAAAGATGTTAGTCGAGCATTAAATTAGGACAAAGAAATAGAAAAAGGTTTCCTTTTTCTAATTAAAAATGCTCTCTCCCTTATAAAAATAAGATGAACTTATTTTATCGCAATTTAGGTTTATAGTGCAAGGGCATAAAATAGTATAATCTAAGCAGTAATGACGGCATTCGTATTGAAGAATCAATACAGAAAATATAATTAATGCGATGCAAATCTATATAATATTCCCATAAGTATTAATTAGTTAAAGAAAGTTATAATAACAATGCTATGTGTGTCTAATGAATTTAATTATCATCTAACTAAATAAAATGTAAATTATTTCATTCGGAAATTTAATTCCGACGAAGATAAAGAAATTAGATCTAATGGAAAACTGTAAAAATACAAATAATCTTCAAAAGATATAATCCCAGAAAATAGAAATTTCTTTCAAATAATTAAGTGTATCAACATTTTTCACCAATAGAATCCCTATAGTGCACAAAATTAAAAACCTGAAGATTTTACCGAGACTAAGAGAAAATCCCAAATCGATTTCTAAACAATTTCGATTAAAATGAATAAAATCCCTTAGACAAAGAATATACAAATATAATTTAAAAGGGATAAATGCCAATGTGGCCTGGAATCTCGTGAATTACATTTTAAGGACCGAATCCTGTCTTCAGACAATGAAAGAATTTCCACCGATAATTGGTTGATTGGGTTTTATAGTGCAAGGGCTGCATTTGACCAAATTGCGCCAATCACAAGACAGACAACGTCAAGTAATGAACCTCACACGCAAGGAATGTTTAACTCTCCTGGTGGTTGTCTCTACGAGATAACTCGTCATTAGCAAAATTGGTCAGATCTTGATGGGCGAGATATCTCGTCGACCACTTGGAGGGTGAAGGCTCAAATTTGGTAATCTAGATTCTTCAGGGCATTCAACTAAGCAGTCGAAATATGCGCTGACACAAGCATATATGACAAGCCTGAAACCTTTCCCTTTTTATTCAGTTTAAATAATTCAAAATTTCAGTAAAACCTTGATTATCCCATGTAATGTGGACTGGATAACCAGAAACTCGTATAATACAGACGTAGTAACACAAAACAGCTTATAAGAAGTACAGTAAAATGTTACTGCCCACATGTTACTACTGCTACTGAAAGAGTCACAAAACCCTACAGCTCGCAAGCAAAAAAAGAATTGAAGGTTTACCATAGACTAAGTGAAAATCCTCCTCGATCTCTAAACAGTTTCAATCCAAATGAATAAAATCCTTATCCAAAGAATACAAATGCAATTCAAAAAAGATAAGTACCGCTGTTGCCTAGAACCCCCGTGTTTTACACTTTAAGAACCGATCCCTGTCCTCAGATGAAGAGGGAATTTCCCCTGATAAAAACATAGGATGGAGAAATTGATCTTGTTAAATATTCCGGTGTTTTTCTTAAGAAAAGAGTTCATGAATTTCGCCCGGGAGGATTTTGGGAAACTACTTTAAAGTCTAGATGGGGGAAAAAGTGTTTTTCTTGTGCTCTACTTGTTACTCCCGAATTTACCATTCAATTGAATTCTTTATAGTCTATTATCGACACCCAAAAGGGAGATCTCGGCTCCATTAATACTCAATGCAACGTTTGTAATGAATTTGGATTGGAAAACATGCTTATGCTTTCTTAAAACTAATATGACCAGTGACGTGATCAGTAGGTGCTCTGAGGGCCGAAAGTATTCGTTTCCCCTATCTTTAAAATATATCCAAATAAAATACTAAAAGTGCATAAATGGTTTGTTTATGTTCATATAATAATTATTATTTTATGAATACTATTCACATGAATAATTTGATATGAATAGTATTCATATGAATAATTTCATATCAATAATTTCGTATAACATTCATATGAATAATATTCAAATGAATAATTTCATATGAATAATCATGAATAATTTCACATAAATAATTTCATATGGATAATTTCATATGAATAATTTCATATCAATAATTTCGTATGAATAATATTCATATAAACAATTTCATATGAATAATTTCGTATGAATAATATTCAAATGAATGAAATTCATATGAATAATTTCAGGTGAATAATATTCATTTTATAATACAATAGTTTAATGAAATCAGTATTCATTAAAAAGTATGAAAGCTATGATTAGAGAAGCGTCGTTTTTTTTCAGCGTTGACTATGCCATCCTCTCACATATCGCATACGGACTGCAATACAACTACAACTAAAAAAATCCAGTTTATGAGTAGAGAGATTATAAATCCATGATTGTACCTGCCGTAACTGTAGATTCTACTGGATGACGACTGAGGCTCCAGTTGAGGGTAGTTGTAGTTTTGTTGCATGCAGAAAAATGTATTTGTAGTGTTTCTACTCCTAAAACTATAAATACATTTTCTAGTTATGGCAGCACTAAAGCTGGGGTGCAATATTTAAGTATTGTATCAACCCCCAACAAGGCAGAAGTAAACAGCAAGTTTATAGTAACCAGCTGCGAAACAGGAGACAGTTACGGATTTTCCCAAGAGTTTAAAAGGAACACACGCCCAGATTCGTTGTAAAATTATCACAATAAATACATACTATGATACAAATCCGTATAAATTATTTTTAATCCTAGCTTTGCGACTTTCAGTTACAATAGTAGTAACATGTGGGGTAGTAATATTTTATTGTACTTCTTATAAGCTGTTTTGTGTACTACGTCTGTATTATACGAGTTTCTGGTTATCCAGTCCACATTACCTGGGATAATCAAGGTTTTACTGTAATCCTAAATTATTTAAACTGAATAAAAAGGGAAAGGTTTCAGGCTTGTCATGCATACTTGTGTCAACGCGTTTTTGACTGCTTAGATGAATGTCCTGAAAAATCTGTATTATCAAATATAAGCATTCCTCTCCAAGTGGTTTGACCAGATATCTCGTCCATCAATTCTGACTAATTTTGTTAATGACAAGATATCTTGTTATCAAGATATTGAAGATTTTTATGATTATGAGATGAAGATCTGGTCAATTTATTTCTAATGACGAGATATCCCGTTCATCACGATCTGGTCAGTTTTGCTAATGACGACATACCTCGTCGGAACAGCCACCATGTAAGTTAATACGTAAATATCGTAATTGGTGATAATTATTCATTAGCGTAATATTCATTAATAGGGGTACGTGTTCGAGCATGTATTATGTTTATTAATATATGAATAATAAGTGTCTTTTATACGATATTTTAAAAATTCCAGAAGCTACTCTGTTTAATTAAACTCCTACGTAAAACGATTTCATATACTTCACTAACAGAGCCGTCTGTTACACAATTGACGAACGCCTAGTCAAAATTTCAATATCAGAAAACTAATAGTTATGAAATTTACGGCGGAAAGTTTTCTTTCAAAACAACTTTCTTTTCCTTCTTTCTAATTTCTCAGTCTGAAAGAAAGCAAAACAAATCCTTAGATAAATGCTGCTCTTAGGCGGCTGACGAACGCGCAAAAAACCGCAAGTTTCATCCCACTATGTTCGTAATTATCAACACATGAATAAATTTTCATTTTAAACACCGAAGCAAGAAGAAAACCGGGCTTTGCAAAACCCACCACCTGTTGGCAGCTTCGTCCTTCAAGCACAACAGTTTTCCCATGCATGTCGCACTTTTAAAACACGTGTGCCATCAATCCTCATTCGCGTGGACGAAAAAGAGACTTCGCAAACACAAATCCCATTTCCATTACCAGCAATTTTTATGACGGTCGCATCCGTGGCATTTGCATGGATGGCTCCCGTGCAAAACGCCTTCCCTCAACACCAGCATCCGACTGGATCCAATTCGCAGAAAGACAACAATAAACCCCTAGAATTCTCGTGATTAATTACAGCGAAACGCTGAAGATAAAAAGCAAAAAATTCTCAACTCCTTAAAATGAAGTCGGTGGGACAGTTGCCAAGTCTGGATCCCGGGTCGCCATCGAAGAACCAGAGGTGACAGGCTCGATAAATAAAAATTCGATTAACCTTATGTGCTTTGGTGTATGTAAAGCAGTCGGCACTGAGACTATCTTCCGAAATAAAGCCCAAAAGAGACATTGAATGAAGAAGAAAATGTGTTTTTCCTGGAGGGGTTGATCTGGAACTTTTCTCCTGCTGCGGTCAGTGGAGTAAATGAACTTGTCCAAAAACAATTTTCAGACTTGTAAAAAGTGGTTGGGAACTTGAGGTTAATTTAATGCTTTGCAGAACCGCGATGGTAGGAGACGTCAGGTCTGAAGTATATTAAATCCAGCTTGAAAGTGATACCGGGAGATCATTAAGGTTAGCGGTTTTTCGTTTGTTCACTAACACATTGATGAACCTTAGATACTCTGTAAGTTCTACGTATAAAACCTACTGCATTCTTTGGTAGCGGAACCAATGAGTTACTCAAACGTGAAGAATTTTTGGAGTAAATGAGAACGGTTAAGAACAATTTCCCTGCTTAGAAAAGGGGTTAGTAACTGTTGATAAACCTTGATTCTCTATAAGGTCTATGTATAAAACCTACTACATTCTTTGAAACTGGAACCAATGAGTTACTCAAATCTGAAGATTTTTTTGAAGTAAATAAATGAACATAGACCAAAACAATTTTCCTAGTTAAAAAAGGGGTTAAAATTTAGATTTTTTATGTTCTGCGTATGAAACAAACAACTGGATTTCTTGGAACCAAGAACCAACTTTACTTCAATGAGTTAGTCCAATGTCAGGAAGTTTTGGAATAAATGAACGTGACCAAAAACAATTTTCCTGTTTAAAAAAGTGTTTAGGGACCATTAATAAACTTTAGATTCACAATAAGTTCTGCTTATAAAACAAATATACACTCCAATGGTTTAATCAAATTTGAAGAATTTCTTAACTCGAGGGAAATTGTGCCTTTTTAACCCTCCAAATGGTTTTATGAGGACAAGATCAAGGTCTGGTCAGTTTTTCGTGATATCTCATCCATCAAGATCTGGTCAGTTTTGCTAATGACCAAAATATCTCATCGAGACGACCATCAAGAGGGTTAAAAGATACTTAGCTATAATTAATGAAATGAGCAAGACAGTATCAATTTTAATAATAAATGATTGGCTGTTATTTTCACCGCACTTAACACAACAAATGAGTTAAGTTAAATATTCATTGCTCAACTTTTTACACTCGTTGGAAATGTTTTCCAAGACAACAATCCACTAAAGATTAATAGTCAACTAAACTTAATAAAATGCATAATTTTTTTAAATAAAAAATGCAGAAATACACTACTTCTCTCTTTCCGACAATAATAATAGCTTAGTTATTACGTTCAGCCGCCAGCTTACTCGGAAAACAAAACCTCTTTATTCCCAGTTATATCCAAAAAAGCTCAATTTTATTTCAACTATACATCACAAAACCATTTTTCTTGAGCCTTTATCGGACTCAAAACGCACGGTAAGACGCAGCTCTTAACATGACCTTTCACTTATTTGAAAAACATAATATTCAACAACTTTCATATTCAACACAATGCGAGAAGGAAAGTAATGAAAGCTTCAGCTCCTCTGGATGGCTTCGCAAAAATAAAAACTTCCAGTCGTTTTATTACGCCACAAACTCAATTAAGATTATGCGAACACAAAGGCGAGTGTTGAGCGATAGCGGAAAAAGACGACTGCTAGGGTCCTGGCGTATTTAAAGGTGGATTATTTTTTACTTCAGGTGTTTTTCCGTGTTTATAAGAGGAATGACGTTTGGGAAAGGGTAATTCATGTCCCTTGAGAATTGTATAAATGACAGGTACGAAGCTGTCAAAGATGGATTGAACATAAATCGCATTTGCTGCCTTATGGGAAACTTATTTCCTTGTTTGTCTGGGGTCACCGTATTACCTGACGCTGTCCGTCTCGTGTTTGGCGTAGCTTGGCTAAATATGGCCCCTGCGCCTTAAAATTCAATCCAACCAACCAACTAGGATCGCCTTGACTTGGCGGGTTTAGCGACTCCACTAGCAACCTGCGAGTGCGGCACCGGTTCGATTCCTCCCTGGGTATATTTCTCCCTTTTCTTGTGTCAGTAAAACTTTGTGTGTACTATTTGCACTATTTGCTTGGCGTTGTTTGGCGCAGCTTGGCAAAATAGGGCCCTTGTGCTATGAAACCCGATCCAATCAACCTTGCCAATAGCGTTGGAATACAGGTTTTGAAAAATATTCAGGTTTCTGGTAACTTACTTTAAGTCGTTATTCCCGGTTTAATAGAGGTTATAGTGACTCAGTGGGTTTGCCCAATGCGTTAGCAACCTACGAGTTTTCGGCGGCGCAGATTCGATTCTTTCGTGAGTGTATATCTTTCTCTTCTGTGTTAGTAAAACTTTCCTCGTGTGTATGTCCATTTACTTGAGCATGTCTGTCTTGTGCTTTGCAAAGTGATGTGTCTTTGTCTTAATATGTCTGATTTCCTCAATTCTGAAAAAATAGTTGCCTGGTCTATGTGAAAGGCAGTGGATTGCAATGGAGTCTGTCCCAATAGAAATAGGACGATCATTCAAGGAGAGAACGCATTAAAGCAGCATTAATAGCCAACAGCTCTACAGTAGAAAAGTTTAAGAAAACATGACCTCTTGAATTGTAGTCAAAGCATTATATTTTTGTATTTTTTTAAACTTGAACATTTTTCCGCAAAATGCGAAAAGTGAATTTTCACTGTTGCCCGGAGCCCCTTCAATTGAATATTCAAGGATCCTTGAATATTTGTTGGTTCTAAATAGTTAACCACTATTTAAATATCCTTGATCAAATCCAAACTTACAGGCACTGGTTTCATATAAAAGGTTTTAAAGATATATGGGTATCGATGAAAACGAAAACTTGAAATAAAAATTATATTCTGGATGTCTAGAACTAGAGCTAAATAATAGTTTTTTGTGTTGCATTAACTACGATGATTAAAAATCCTTAACCAAATATAGTTAAGTGCTGCTAATTACGTTTAAGTTCGAGTGGAAAGAATGGAATATATTCTCAACAATCTCCCCATAAAAAGACAGCGAGATTTGAACCGATAGATACCAACTAAGCAGACCTTTCAACTCAAATGTTATTTGCTTCTTGAGAAAATCATTAATTGTAAGATCGCGAATTAAAAAGGCTTTTCACCACAAATTTATATTTCGTTATTTCAACGAAAAGGAAAATGTTGAAAACATCGTTTTATAATGGCATAAATTTTGAGGAATAACAAGAAAACATTTTTTGCTGGATTAAACTATGAATGAGTAAGAGTTGAGTTCATTCAAAAAACCAAAAGTTGAGTTCATCCAAAAAAGGCTGACCATTAAAAGGCACAAGCTGAAATGGTGAGGTAGTACACCTCATCCAACAACTAGTACAGAAATAGTTACAAAATATAATTTAACCAATTATTTCCATTGTTTTAAAGGAATAAACTAAAACCCTCAGAACACATAATTAAACGTTAACAAAAACAATTATTCCGTTATTCTTCATTTCTAGTAAACAAAGCCATAAATGTTGAGAAAGCTGAAAATATTTAGCGTTGATTCAACCCTTAAACTATATTTATTTAATTGTATTGCAATACGAAAAGAGTCATTTCCCCTTTATTATGTAAGACAAAGGAAGATTTACTCGTTAGAAATAAAAAATAAATGCCAAAATCAAGTCAAAACTTCAGTGAAAAATAAAATACAATAATTAACTGTATTCAAAATCTTTAATACTTAAATTTAACTCAAAGAAAATATCTCAAAATATTATAATTTGTGTAAATAATTTTTTGTTAGATTTAAAAAATTATCAATAAAAAATATACTATAGAAAACTTGTTTTCAATCTTTTGGAGTTTTGGTACATATCATTTATACAAAATAGTGTTAATTGAACATATTCCACAAACGTTAACTAAAAATTCAAAACATTAGTCATGAAGTATCATGCCTTATTATTCTCAAATCATATATACTTTAAAAGGTCTAATTTAAAATTTTATATTCCTAGGTGCATTGAATCATTAACACTATTTCAAATATAAAATACAACGACACGGGATCATTTCGTAAGGTTTTCCCAAGTCTAACTCTAATTGACATTTTCAATTTTCATCAAAAATTTCAAATTCTTCGACTCCATCATCAATATACAAACCCGAACATCAAAATAACACGCACATTCTATCAGAAATATTAAATAAAAACTTTCGAAGATTTTTGTCGGAATTAAAAATTTGATTTTTTCTAATAAACAAATAATTGGAAATGACTTTCCAAAAAACATACATGCTCATTTAAAATTACCGCTTTATAAAAATTATAACACACTAAATAAATTAATCTACCTAATTAAATACAAACAGAAAAACTGAAACTTTCGACTTTACATATCAAAAATACCATTCAATTCATCAAAAACAATATCACGCAAAATAATAAATTCTATTTACTTCAATAAACAAAATAAATCAACACCCATTTAAATTTGAACATAAAATACTGCTACTTTTCAAGGGTCAAAAATACCATTCATTTCTCAAAAATAGTATCCTAAAATAATTAATTCTCTCATTCAAAATAAACAATTTAATAAACTCATTTAAACTGAAACTTGAAGAAACGGAAATTGCAATCTTCACACAAATCGCAAGACAATATCTCACAAAATTTTCATCTTTCACGTAAAAAATACCGTTCATTTCTCAATTATAGTGTCCTTCAATAATTCATACTCATTCAAACAAACAGTTTAACCAACCCATTTATACTGAAACTTAAGAACGCCAATTTTCACGTAAAAAATAGAGGAAATCACAAAATATTTAAAATTGCATTTCAAACTGCAACCCATCATGTCAAAAATACAGTTCATATCTCAAAAATAATATCCTAAAATAATTAATACTCATTTCAAACACTTTAACCAACCCATTTAAACTGAAACTACAAAAATCTGCAATTTTCACGTAAAAGATCGAAAGAATCACAAACTTTTTAAAACTGCATTTCAAATTGCAACACATCATGACTAAAATACCGTTCATATCTCAAAAATAGTATCCTAAAATAATTAATACTCATTCAAACAATTTAACCAACCCATATAAACTGAAACTTGAAGAAATGGAAACAGCGATTTTTACGTAAAAAATCACAAAAGACAATACCATAGAAAATCTTTAAAACTGGAAACCTTCCACTTCAAAAATACCGTTCATTTCTTGAAAACAGTGTTCCAAAATTTTTAGAACTCATTCGAACAAACGATATTTAACCAACACATTTAAACTTAAAAAGTGGAATTTTCACGTAAAAAATTGCAAAAGACAATACCACCCAATATTTTTTTAATTGCAACCTTTTTCATCAAAAATACAGTTCATTTCCCAAAAATAATGTTCCAAAATTTTTAATACTCATTGTTGGTTAATAGTTAACCAACCCATTTAAACTGAAACTTAAAAAACTGCAATCTTCACGTAAAAAATCGCAAAGACCCAAAATTTTTAAGACTGCAACCTTTCACATCAAAAATACCGTTCATTTCTCAACAATAGTGTTCTAAAATAATTAATAATCGTTCAAATATAAAATTTAACCAACCCATCTAACTGAAACTTAAAATACTGCAATTTTCAAGCAAAAGATAGCAGAAGGAAATACCACCCAAAATTTCCAAAACAATCTTTCACATCAAAAATACTGTCCATTTCTTGAAAATAGTGTGCCAAATAGTTTATAGTCATTCAAACAAACGATTTAACTACCCTATTTCAACTGAAATTTAAGAAAATTCAATTTTTACATAAAAAATCGCAGAATGCAATACTACCCAAAATTTTTAAAACTTCAACCTTACGTATCGAAAATACCGTTCATTTCCCGAAAATAGGATTCTAAAATAATAAATACTCATTCAAACAAACGATTTAACCAACTCATTCAAATTGAAACTTTAAAAAAATTCATTTAAAAAATTTGAAAAGACAAAATCACCCAAAATTTTGAAAACTACCTTTCACATCTAAAAAATTATTCATTTCTCGAAAATAGTGCTCTTTAAAAACTGCAATTTTCAAGTAAAAATCGCAGAAGGAAATACCACCCAAAATTTCAAAAACAATCTTTCACATCAAAAATACTGTTCATTTCTCGAAAATAGTGTGCCAAATAGTTTAGTCATTCAAACAAACTATTTAACCAACCCATTTAAACTGAAACTACAAAAATTCAATTTTCACGTAAAAAATTGCAAAATGTAACATTACCCAATAATTTTAAAACTGAAACCTTTCACATCAAAACTACAGTTCATTTCTCGAAAATAGTGCACAGAATAATTAATACTCATTTCAAACAAAGTTATAGCAACCCATTTAAATTGAAACTTAAAAACTGCAATTTCCACGTAAAAAATCGTTAAAATCAACCACACAAAACAACCAAATCTACCAATTGAAACCAAAACTCAAAAACGTCAACTGCAACCATACCTTGTGGTGTGACTTGCACGACTAGAGACAGCAACAGCGCCTGTATCATAATACTACAACACCGATACATGTTGCTAAAGGTTGCGGAAGCGAGCGAAGAGGGTCCACATCAAGTTCCCGCGTATCCTAACTCCGCGGCCGCGCGTTACACACTGAGACCTCGGAGCTCCACGCTGGTTTGATAGTGAGTGTCTGCGCATGCGCAGAGGCTTGCATGGGTGTTTGCGATGATAGGGCAACTCCTCTGCTCAAACGAAGTTGAACCGTTCTTGCTTTCCACGCTGCTTTGCTTTTTGCAGTCACGTTGAAACGGGTCTCGGCAAATGAATGTCTTCGGATTGAGAAATGATGGCTGGGCTCCTTTTCTTGAGTCATGTGTGTGCGATTGTTGAGTTGGGCATAGTCAAAATTTCGGTTATGTTTAATTTAGAACAAATTTGTGAATGTAATTTGGGATACGAGATGCTCGCTTTGGAGAGAACTTTCTCAGTGTAAAACTTTTTTCGCAATTTATTTCCAACAATAATCAATGCAGATATCTTTTGCGATGATAGATATGCAGATATCTTATCCTCTGCTCAGACGAAGTTGGAACCGTTCTTGCTAACCACGTTGCTTTGCTTTTTAGTCACATTAAAACGGGTCTCTGGGCAAATGAATGCCTTCGGATTGAGTTATGAATGAGTTGGGCATAGTCAAAATTTCGGATTTATTTAATTTATAATAAATTTACCAACAGTTAATTTGTAAATATACGTTGGGGAACAAAATGCTCGCTTCGGAGAGAACTTTTTCAGAATTAAAGTATTTTTGCAATTTATTAACTAACAATATTTATTGTAGACATCTTTGTGAGACTGCTTTTTTGTATGAGTGTTTTCAACTCCTGCTCAAAGGAAGTTGGAACCGTTCTTGCTTTCCACGCTGCTTTGCTTTGTGCAGTGACGTTCAAACGGATCTCTGGGCAAATGAATGTCTTCGGATTGAGTATTGAATGAATTGGGCATAGAGTCAAAATTTTGGTTTTGCTCAATTAAGAATAAATTTGTCGCCCATTAATTTGAGAATATAAGTTGAAATACAAAATTCTCGCTTTGGAGAGCAGAACTTTTCAAGTACTAATTTTTTACAATTTATTACCTAACAATATTTATTGCAGACATCTTTGTGAGACTGTCTTCGCGTTGAGTAATGAACACTGTTCATTTTGAGTTGCAATAATTTATGAAAATATACGTATTTAAGAGTATAAAATTTCTTCTTTTGAGGGCAGAACTTCCTTGATATTTAAACTTCATACTAATTGCATAACAATAGTAATTGCTCTAGACATTAGATAGATTGATCTAGATATTTTAGTGGTAATGCTTTCTGTTTAAGCAACAAACGCAGTGTTCATTTTGAGTTGTTGTGGTGTTGAACATTATCGAAATCTCGGTTTTGCTTATGGTCAAATAAATTGGTCTTCAATGAATGTGTGAAAATATATTTAGGGTACAAATGCCCTCTTTGGCGAGAAGCACTTTTCTGGTATTTAAACTTCCATAAAGCTCTAGACATCTTAGAGAGAATGCCTTCAAGTTGAGTAATAAACTCAGGGTTGATTTTAAATTATGGTTTCTGAGTTACACATTTCCAAAACTCGGTTTTTGCTTAAGGTCAAATAAATTTGACGTCAATTAATTTATGAAAAACTATTTAGGGTACAAAATGCCCTTTTTGGATGGAAGAGCTTTCTTGGCATTTCAACTTCATACAATTTATTATATAATATTAATTACTCTAAGCATCTTAGTGATATTGCCTTTCTATTGAATAATGAATCCAGGACTAGGTTATCCTGGTGGTTGTCTTGACGAGGTATCTCGTCATTAAAAGAAAACTGACTAGATCTTGATAGACAAGATATCGCGCCATTAAAAGAAAATTGATAAGATCTTGATCTCGTCATTATAAAAAATCGGCACTTCTTGATGACGAGATATCTCGTCATTAGTACAATTGGTCAGATCTTGACGGACGAGATACATCGTCCAAATCATTTGGAGGGTTAAATGGCGTGTATGTGTTTGTTGAGCTGAGCATTGTTAAGATTTCGGTTTCGCTTGAATTTAAATAAATTCGTTGACAATTAAATTAAGAAAAATTTAAATTGGGTTTGTAAATTCCTTCGTGTTGAGGGTAATTGGTATTTTTGAAAATAATGAAGTCACTTTTTGCATAAAATACTATGTGTAGTTTTTAATAATATGTTAACAAGTAATTGGGGATTCTGTTAGACACTGGCCGCTTTAGGCCAGTTGGAAGACAAACGGATTAGCAACCTGAGGGACGAAATTCAGCCAAAGACCGTCTTGTACACTGGAGCTGGTGCATTTTAAATCTGTCGTGGCCTCAAATATCCTCACGGCGTCTTGTGGAAGTTGGGAGATTGGGGTGCCAACTCAGGTGTTTTTTTCGTCATCTGACCGTGGTTCAAAATTACGAGGTGTACTTGGATATTTCCCTTCGGAATTGATCCCGGACCGTCGACAATAACCCGTTGTGTTGCTCCAGTGCGACTTTAGTTAACTACCTAACCAGCTATTAAACATTTTCAAAATATCTATTTTGTTTATTTTCAAATACGTCTGACACAAGTAATGAGTTATAAAATTAAAGTTGGGTAGTCAAATGTCTTCGTAATTGAAGTTTTGCCTTTTCAAATAATAAATGCACTTTTGTTAGATTATCCATGTTATGTTGTGTGGGATAGTTGCATTAAACACTATCAAAATCTCAATTTTGTTTTATTTCAAATTAATTTGACATCAATTAAACTTAGAAATAAAAATCAGCCAAATAATTCTTTATATTAAGTATGTTTTAAAATCATGAGTGTATTAATTTTGTAAAATTGCATTAGGAATTAGCAAATTGTCGATTTTTGGTAATTTTAAAATCTCTGGAGCTAATTTGAAGACAATTCTCCTCGAAAATAAAGACTAAATTTTAATTATTATACTTATTTAAGACGCTTTTATAAAGATAAACTTACCTTTACACCAAATTTACCTTTTTAAGTAGATGAATGGGAAAACCTCCATCTTGATGGGAAAATAAACACACCACTCCTATCTTTTTTACTTGAGTATAAAATATGTACAGTTAATTCACTGCTCAAAATGCTTGTTTCTGGTTCTCTATATTTCTTAGGTGTTTATTACTATATCTCCTGTACTGATGAGAAAATATGACTTTATTAAAAAATTAGTGTTCTCCCTCTATCTCAGTCTTTCTGTCTTTAACTGGTCTCTATCTCAATCATTCTCTCTCTCTCTCTCTCTAACTGTCCTCCATCTCAGTCTTTCTCTCTCTTTCTCTCTTCTTTAACTATCCTCCATCTCTTAGTCTTTCTCTCTCTCACTTTTTTAACTATCCTCCACGTCAGTCTTTCTCTCTCACTCTTTAACTGTCCTCCATCTCAGTTCTTCTCTCTGTGTCTTTTTTAACTGTCTTTCTCTCCTTTTTAACTGTCCTCAATCTCATCCTCTCTCTTCTTTAACTGTCCTGCACATATCAGTCTTTCTCTCCTCTTTAACTGTTCTCCATCTCAGTCTTTCTATCTCTTTAACTATCCTCCTTCTCAGTCTTTCTCTCTCTCTCTTTAACCATCCTTCATCTCAGTCTTTCTCTCGTTCTTTAACTGGCCTCCATCGCACTCTTTCCCTCTCTCTCACTGTCCTCCATCTCAATCCTTCTCTCTCACTCTTTAACTGTCTTCCATCTCAGTCCTTCTGTCTCACTCTTTAATTGTTCTCAATCTCAGTTTCTCTCTCTCTCTTCTTTAACTGATCTCCATCTCGATCTTTCTCTCTCTCTATCTCTGTCTTTATTTACATATCCCTCTGTGTCAATCTTTTCAAGCTTCGTCTGTTGTCTTTCCCTTTCTATCTCTCCTGCCTCTCTGTCTTTCCCTCTCTCCTTCTCTCTCCCTCTCTCTCTCTCTCTCTGCCTATATATCTCTCTACTTATATATATCCTAACTCTCCCTCTCTTTATTGGTTTTTTAAAGCTCTCCACGTTGTCCTACTCTCTTTCATCCCTGTCTGTCTTTATCTATCTCCTCTATCTATTTCTCTGTTTCTTTCTCTCTCTCTTTGGCATTTTCACGCTCTGCCTGTTGTCTTTCGATCTTTGTCCTTCTTCTCTGTCGTTCTTTATCTCTATATATTTTCTCTCCTTCCGCTCTCTCTCTCTCTCTGTTTTTCTCTTTTTTTCCCGCATTTTCACGCTTTGTCTGTTGTTTATCTCTTTCTTTCCCTTTCAGTGTCTCTTTATTAATGGTCTGTATTTCTCTCACTCTTTTCCATATTTACGTCTATTCATCTCCGTTCTGTATTGCTCCATTTATCATTTCAATCATTTTTTAAAAGTACGGGAGCAAATTTATTTTACTCCAATTCCTTATATCGATCTCTATTTTGTGTCAGCTTTTCGCTTATCTCTATTCTCTCTCATTTATCTTTAGCCATCTCTTAATTTGTACTCCTTTAATTTATCTCCATCCAAGTGTTTTTATTTAAGTTTTAAAATATTGCTTTCATATTTCACTCATTTGAATAATCAAATACGGATTTTAAGTACAATAACTTTTATCTTTCTTTCAAATATCTGATCCACATATTGAATAGCTTCATTAATTTTTTTCTTTCTTCGAAGAAAAATAGAATATAGTTATAGCATTTTCATTTCCTTTGAATCTCTGTTTTATGTCAAATCGTTACTTACCTCCATTTATTTATCTTTATCTCTTATATGTCTAATTTATATCTGTTAATATTTTTTCCCTGCGTCTCTTTCTATCATTACTTATTGTTGCATATTTCATTTATTCTTGTGTTCGGTATATAATTTAAAACTACTTTTTAATTACCATTTCATGACCTATTGGATAAGCTTTTATTTTTAAATAGCTGCCTAATTACGATCCGTATTCCAATTATTGACACATTCACTGAAACTGAATCTACGAACCAATCCTGCACCCTGTGTGTGTGGACTTGTTAATTATTCCATTAAATTCTTGACTCTGTATCTCTCTTCATTTTCTTTCCCCTACTTGTCTGTCTCTGTCTATATGTGACTTCAGCTCTCTCTCTCTCTGTGTGTTTTCTTTCCCTCTCTCTTTATCTATCCTCTTTCTCTCTCCCCTACATATCTGTCTCACTCAATCTGTGTGTCTTTCTCTTTCTCTCTCTCTTCCTCTCTCTCTCTTCTTCTCTCTCTCTCTCTCTCTTCCTCTTTCTCTGTTGTCTTTTCATCTCTCTTTCTCTATCTATCATCTTTCTCCCCTATATGTCTGTCTCTCACTCAATGTGTGTGTCTTTCTCTTTCTCTCTCTTCATCTCTCGCTGTCTTCCTCTCTATCTCTCTCTCTGTTGTCTTTCCAACACTATTTCCCTATATATCCTCTCTCTCTCCACTACATGTTTGTCTCACTCAATGTGTGTGTCTTTATCTCTCTTTCTCTCTCTCTCTCTTCCTCTTTCTCTGTGTTGTTTTTCCATCTCTCTTTCTCTATCTATCATCTTTCTCTTTCCCCTACATGTCTGTCTCTCACTCAATGTGTGTCTTTCTCTTTCTCTCTCTTCCTCTCTCTCTTCCTCTTTCTCTGTTGTCTTTCTATCTCTCTTTCTCTATCTATCCTCTTTCTCTCCCTCTCTCTATCTCTTTCTTTATTTGTCTCTATCTCCTTTCCACTCTCTTTGTCATCTTTCTATTTTTCTCTCTCTCTTTCTCTATCTATCCTCTTTCTCTCCCTCTCTTTATCTCTTTCTTTATTTGTCTCTATCTCCTTTCCACTCTCTTTGTCATCTTTCTATTTTTCTCTCTCTCTCTCTTTTCCTATCTCTCTTTATTTCTCTTTCTTTTTCCACTCTCTTACTCCTCTTTCTCTCCCCTTTATCTGCCTTTTTTTCTCTCTCAATCTAACTCTCCCTCCTCTCCCTATTTCCCCTTTCTCTCTACTCCGTCTTTCTTTATATCTGCATATCTCTCCTTCCTCTCTTTCTCTCTCTCCCGTTGTCTTGCTCCAGTGCGAAGTTAATTGACTACCTACCTCTCTCGCTTTCTTTAATGTCTGTATCTCTCTCACACTCTATAATATTTACGTCTCTACCTCTAATGATGCAAGAGCCTCAGAGAACCAGTTAAAATCATCATAACAGTAGGTAATGGGGAAACAACAATGGAAACTTCCGAAAGATAATACAAGTGATACAATGCATCATCGACAGAATTACCCACATTAGTGAAATCGGAACCGGTAGAAGAAAATGTTGATAAAAGCCGACATCACCGAATAGCCGGGTTACTTAATAAGAGATTACAGCATTTATCTGACGAACAAATAGTAAATTGGATCCCAACATCGGTCGGTTTTGCGACAACTTAGGTAATGAATCGGAAGGCAAAAAGTTTTGTCTTAAAGAAACAAACAAGGGACTCATTCTAAGAAGATTTGAACAAAATAGGTCATTTTTAGCACTTTGGGGGTTCACACTCGTAATTCCACCTTGCAATCTGCAGTCTACCCTGCATGATTTGTAACCAGTATTGACCTTTACCAATAGAATCTTTCCAAAGGATTCTATTCTAAGAAAACAAGCAATAGAACCCTTCCAAAATATTCTATTCTAGGAAATGGCTAATAGAATGCTTCCAAATGATTCTATTCTATGCAAATATCCAATAGATTCCTTCCAAAGGATTCTATTCTAAGGAAAGGACCAATAGAATCCTTCCAAATTATTCTTTTCTAAGGTAATGACCAACAGTATATTTTCAAAAGATTATATTCTAAGGAAAACATCAATAGAATTTTTCCAATGGATTCTATTCAATGGAAAGTATCAATAAAATGATTCCTAAGGATTCTATTCTAATGCAAAAGCAATTGAAATCTTCCAAAGGATTCGATTCTGAGGAAAGGACGAATATAATCCTTCCGAAATATTTTATTCTAAGAAAGGACAAATAGAATGTTTCCAAATGATTTTATTCTAAAGAAATATCCAATAGATTCCTTCCAAAGAATTCTATTCTAAGAAAAGGACCTACAGAATCCTTCCAAATGATTCTTTTCTGAGGTTGACTATCAGTACATTTTCAAAGGATTCTATTCTAAGGAAAGCATCGATGAAATCTTTCCAAAGGATTCCATTCTAAAGAAAAAAGCAATGGAAATTTTCCAAAGGATTTGATTCTGAGAAAAGGACAAATAGAATCTTTCCAAAGAATTTTATTCTAAAGAAAAGAACAATAGAATCTTTCTAAAGGTTGAAGAATCCATGGATTTTTAAATCAATATATCTGGTTATTATTTAGTCATCATGTGTGTGTTGTGGGGTTATAGCAATACTACTCTACTCTGAAATCTCGTGACTTGCACAGGGTTAAGTAACTTTTAGTCCTGAATATATAATACCACTACACTGCCCTGCTGTAGTGTGGCTTTTTTGAAAGGCAAATGTCCTATGGGGAGTTTACTTCGAGAAAAGTTCACACAAGAGGAAAGAGTTGCCATACCTAAAATCTATTGTAGTGATCACCAAAGTTGATCACCCCTTACCCCAACTTTTATTCACTGCTATCGCTTCTTGCACTTGGTCTCTGGTGAAAGGAAGATGACCTTGAGCGATACCAATTCTAGAGAAGTGGTCTGCTCGCGAAGAGTAGGACTGTTATATTTAAAATTATGTGTGGCGATCGACAAATGTGATCATTCGTTCCCAACTCATATTCACTGCCATCGGTTCTGGCATCGAACGATCAACTAAGAAGCATCGACCATTCAGAGGATAAGCTCATTTTCCCACTTAACTTCTGTTTTGCGTTAAGATTTCACTTTGCCATCCCAATAAATAAATAAATCGCCTTAACTGAAGTGGGGAAAGGGGTTCAGCAGGTCGATCGTGCCAATCGTTACTCTGGTCGCCAAATGAAGGAGGCTGGGGGAGCTTAACCTTAGTATGCCTTTTCAAAAGAAACGAAGCATACTTTATTTTCCATTTCAGATTTGAATCTTCCGTGAATTTTGCACCTCGCATCACTTGTGGCACGTATAACTGCTGATAATCGGGATTTGAAGGTTTTCGCATTAGGAATTTTCGCATTTTTCTTCACTTTATTTGTTACATAATGAGTTATGTGATATAATCGCTGTTCCTTTCCTAATCCAATGTCTTTAAAAAAAATTTATTTTAATCAAAGTCCCTAAGGAAGTCCTTAAAAGTCAGCCTCTTAAAATAAATATTTACATTGATTCGCAGACAGCCAATTCTAGCAATTAAAAAATTCTCCACCAGTTTTGATCCTCTTTTGAAAAAACAGCTCTTATAATATTAAGTTTCAATAAAAATTCTAAAATAAATTTTCAATGGATCCCATCACATATTGGCATTCCGGGCTATGAGAGAGCTGACTTATTGGGCAAAAGCTGGAGCAAATAAACAACCTGGGACAAGAAAAAGTACCGTCCTGCTCTCGGAGGACGATCACCTGTCCGTACTTAAAAGGAAATTGCGCAGATCATCTCTAGTACCCTTTTATCACTGGTACCTCAGTGGAACACCAGGAGAGCTGCTTGCCTTAAATTCGCCCCGGAAAACTTTATGCTTGCCATGCTCCGATCTGGCCATTTGAGAAAGAAATTATTTTCATTGATGGCCAGAAATCCTTTCTCACCTGTATAAAGTGCTGCTTGTTACCAGCCTCTCCCTCACACATCCTGAATTGTATTGGAGCCATACATGAAGACATTTTTAAGGACCCATCTGCCATTGCCCAAAAACTTTTTTTGCACAGACTCAATGACTTAGTGTAATTTTTTTACACTGGGATAAGAAAGATGAAGAAAAGAATAACCAGTTAGTACTCATCAAAGTTTTTAAATCTTTATCCAACGTGTGTTCTGTGGAAAAGTAAATATAAAGTAAGAAATGTAGCAATATCGTTATGGAAACAGACTACTCTTAAGAGCTTTTCAAGTGAAACCGTTAAGACTAATCGCAGGCGCTAGACTAATTCACGGCTTTAAAGGGCAATTAAATACGAAAGCCATAAACTGAAGAGCAGTCGGAATGCAATTTAAATATTAAGGCTAAAGAGATTTCTATCTCTATTTCTCATTATACGTTCCAATTCTCCGTGTCCTTTCCAACTTTATATAAATATGCATATTATATGTCTATCTGTCTTTTTCTTAATATACATACCTGATTCCCTCTTTCTTTTCATCTTTAAAATCCTCTTTATTTCAAGATATACTCTCGATTCTCCTCTTTTTCTCAATATCTCCTCTCGAACTTTATCCTTTGTGTTAATGTCTTTCTCTAGGTATACGCTTGATTCTACATCTCGTTTTTCTCCATATCACTTTTCTAACATGTATCCAACTCTTAATCTCTTTCTCTAGATATACGGTTGATTCTAAGCCTCTTTTTTCTCCATATCTCTTCTCTAACTTTATTCAACTCTTAATCGCTTTCACTAGGTATGTGCATGATTATATATTTATCTTTTTTCCATATTGCCTCTCAAACTTGTATCCATATCTAAATCTTTCACTAGGTATGTGCTAGATTCTACCTCTCTTTTTTCTCCGTATCTCTTCTCTAACCTTATCCAACTCTTCGTCTCTTCCACTAGATATATGCTTGATTATACCAATCTCTCTCTCTCTCTCTCCGTATCTCTTCAACTTGTATCCAATTCTAAACATCTTTCTCTAGGTATGCGCTTGATTCTAGTTCTCTTTTGTTCTCTCCATATGTTTTCTCTAACTGCATCCAACTCTTAATCTCTTCGTCTTAAAACATGCGCTTGATTTTCAGTCTATTTCTTTTCTCCATATATCTTCTCTAACTTATATAGAACTTCGAAACTCTTTTTCTCAAGGTATGCACTTGATTCTCTCTCTAACAAAATCAAAACCTCGGAACCATCTTCAAAGGAATGTGACCTACCGGAAGCTCCCATCCCTTATGTATGTCTGAGTCGCAAATACTGAACTTAATATTATGTAGTAAAACATAACATTCCATAATAAAAATCTTAGTAGAGCTTCAAAAAGCTATGTGACAAGCAAAAATATCTTCCCGAACTATCTTCACCGGAATGTGACACACATGAAACTTCCCATCCTTGAGGCATAACTAATAATCGCAGAAACTGAACTTAACTCGAATTAAAGTAACCTAGTAGTAAAACAAAATATCCCGTGACAAAGATTGTAGGTGGCGTTAAGAGTTGTGTTCCAATCCAAATCAAACCAAAAGCAACCCAAACCATCCTCACTATAATGTGACCTACATAAAGCTCCTATCACTTACATATGTCACATAATCGCGAAAACTTCACTCGAGTTATGGATAAAACACCCTAGTAGTAACAAAATCAATATCTCCCTAAACCATATTCAATCAAATGGGACCTACATTAAGTTCTCCATCCGTTTCGTATGTCTGATAATAACGAAAAGTAGTTAAGCATAAAGCAACCTAGTAGTAAAACATAATGTTAAGTGACAAGGATCGTAGGTGGTGTTAAAAGGTAAGTGCCAATCCAAATCAAATCCATACACCCCAAACCATCTTCACCGGAATGTGACCCACATAAAGCTTCCTATCCCTTATACAGAGGCTGTTTGGACATTTTTTGAACGATTTTAATGGACTAAAGATCAATTTTTTACATTAAATTTTGTGTTTTAAATGTTCTATTTGACAGCCCTTATTGTTAACTATCATTCTACACTTTAATTTCCATGATAAAGTCCTTTTGTAGTATCGGCAGAGGTATTTTGTCCCATTCTTGTTCCACAGTTTTCCAAAGTCCTTGAATGGTTTTCTGTCGACATTTCGATAATACTTTTTTAAAAGCCCAAAAGCACAAAAGTCGATGGGTGGGACATCTGGAGATTTAGCATGAGTATCAGTAAAGGGTATTTATTGACTTGATACCAGTTTTGGTTCCATTTTTTCCAAGAATTTAACAGTGGATTTAGATGTGTGGCTGCTTGCTTTATCCTGATGCAGCTCTACTGATTGTTGGCACTGTGGGTAAAGAGATTATGTTTATTTTTCGAATATTGGGGATAAAATATGGTCTTGATAGTATGTGGGAGTTGATTTTTACATTTTTTCCACTCTCTTTACTTTTAATTTTCCATTATATGCAAAACCGGCAACAATCATAAATCCCTTAGAGAAAGTTTCTTTAGATTCTTTGAACCACGTTTTAAGATTTTTTTCTCCTCTTTTATGATAATAAATTGTTCTTTTATATTGCAATCATTTAAACACACCCACGCCTCGTCTATTGTCACATTTTCCCATCTTTCTTCAGCTAAATGCTTCTCATACAGAATTCTGCAGCGAGTTCTGCGTTCTGCAATATGTCGTGGAGATAGACGATGAACATTGTATTTTTTTGGCCTTTTTAAGATTCAAATCACTGTTGATTATTTTATTGACAGTTGAAACTGAACATTTTAATGACTTTGCAATAGTCCTTTGACTTGACGGATTCTCTTTTAAAATTAAAGATCTTACCTTAAAAATATTCTCAAAAATTCTTTTCTTCTTTGGATACGTATTTGGAAGTATTTTTCCATTTTTACGTTCTTTTTCCTTTCTCATTAATATTATTTATCGTACCTTTCGGTATCGAAAAATCATGACTTTTACAGCGTTTTTGAATAATTGAATAAGCATAATTCTCTTCGGAAAGAGCGGAAACACAGCCTTCAATCCATTGCTTATTTGATAGCTCCATTTTGAAAGTAAACAAAACTCTGAGTTAGCAGACGATAAATTATACTTTAACTATTTAATTGGCTGCGAAATTAAATTCTTTCGTAGCATACAATTTTTTACAGCTCATCAAAATCGTTCAAAAATGTCCGAACAGCCTCTGTAATGTCAGATAATCATTAAAACGAATTTCTTCACCAAGTCAAAGCTAAAACACCCAAGTAGTAACACAAAATATCCCGTGATAAGGATTGTGCGTGGTGTTATTAGGTCTGTGTCAATCCAAATCAAACCCAAAACATCCCAAACCATCTTCACCAGAATGTGACCTAGATAAAGCTCCCTATCCTTACATGTCTAATAATCGAAAAAGCGAATTTTTTCGCTCGAGTTAAAAATTAAACACCCTAGAAGTAAAACAAAATATTCCGTGACAAGGATCATAGGGGGCGTTAAAAGCTGTGTGCCAAAATCAAAATCTCCCTAAACCATATTCAGTGAAATGGGACCTACATCAAGTTCTCCATCCCTTACGTATGTCTTATAATCACAAAAAGAAGTTAAGCGCGATCTAGAAGTAAAACATAATATTCTGTAACAAGGATCGTAGTTGGTGTTAAAAGGTAAGTGCCAGTCCAAATCAAACCAAAACATCCCAAACCATACTGTAATGTAATCTCACCATAATGTGAACTTCATTAAGCTTCCTATCCCTTACATATGTCAGATAATCACAAAAACGGATTTCTTCACTCGAGTTAGAAAAAACATCCTAGTCGTAAAACAAAATATTCCGTGACAAATATTGTACGTGGTGTTAATAGGTCCGTATCAATCCAACTCGAACCAAAAACATCCCAAACCATCTTCACCGGAATGTGACCTAGATAAAGCTCCCTATCCCTTATATATGTCAGATAATCGAAAAACGAATTTCTTCACTCGAGTTAAAAATAAAACACCCTAGTAGCAAAACAAAATATTTCGTGACAAGGATTGTAGGTGACTTTAAAACCTGTGTGCCAAACAAAATCAATATCTTTCTAAACCAAGTCCAATATAAAATGGTACCTACATCAAGTTCTCCACCCCTTACGTACGGCTTATAATCACAAAAATGAGTTAAGCATAAATCAATCTAGTTGTACGACATAATATTCCGTGACAAGGATTGTAGGTGGCATTAAAAGATATGTGCCAATCCAAATCAAACTAAAACATCCCAAACCATCTTCACCGAATTGTGAAGTTCTTTAAACTCCGCATCCCTTACATGGGTCAGATAACCGCAAAAACGAATTCCTTCACTCGTTAGACAAAACATCGTAATAGTAAAACAAAATATACCGCGACAAGGATTTTACGTGGTGTTATTAGGTCTGTGTGAATCCAAATCGAACCACAAACATCCCAAACCATCTCCACCGTAACGTGAACTTCACAAAGCTCCCTATCCCTTACATATGTCAGATAATCACCAAAACAAATTATTCACTCGAGTTAGACAAAACATCCTAGTAGTAAAACAAAATGTACCCTGACACGGATCGTAGGTGGCTTCCAACCTGTGTACTGCTCTAGTGGACATCATCCTCCGTACGGAACCAAAATAAACAAAGGTAGATTAGGATGAGTTCTCACATAACATGGGTCAATTAAACATCTTGAAAAATGCTGGTTTTGCTTGGATAAGAAATTCCTTGGCAGTATCCCACGGTCAAAATGAGTTCTTTCTTGGGATAATTGAAGCTTTCTGAATCCAAGGAAACCTTTGAGAATTATCGGAACCGTGTTTTGTCTACAGGTTGTGTACTCATTTAAATTAATGACCTCTCCATATATGAACTTTAAAAGCTTTGGCTTCTTTTTTCTAAGCTACTTAAGGAATTACTGTTGTTATTGTCGGGATGAGGTTTAAACAGTCCGTCCAGAAAAACCATACTCGTAAGATAAATAAGTAGAAGCGGATAGATTGAGTAGAAGCGGATAGACTGAGGCCTGGAGACCAGATATGGCCCTCCAAATATTTTTATCGGGCCCGCAGTACAGATGTAGCCCTACGGATAAGTTTACCCAGCCCGCAGACCAGATAACGACCTACAAATATTTTTATCAGGCGTGTAGACCAGAAGCGGCCCTCCGGACACGTTTGAACCGGCTCGCGGGCCAGATTTGGCTTTCCAAATATTTTTATCAGTCCAGCAGACCACATACTGCCATCCGAATACGTTTAACCGGATCGCAGACCAGATAAAGACCTCCAAATATTTTTATCAGCCATGTAGACCAGAAGCGGTCCTCCTGGCAGTTTTGAACAGGCCCTCCAGAAAATTTTAAACAAGCTCTCCGGACATTTTTGAATAAGCTCTCCGGACATTTTTGAACAGGCCCTCCGAAAAGTTTTGAACAGGCCATCCGGACAGTTTTGAAAAGGCCCTCCAGGCCGGTTCCTGTCATTATCTGTTTTTCAAAAATACTTCATTATCTGCAGCAAAAAATAACGAGCATACTTATCAACGAAACAAAAACATTCAAAAACATGTCATCTGCAGCAATAAATAACCAGCATACTTAAGTGGTAAACAAAACGATTTCAAAGATTTCAATTTAAAATATGCCCCTATCTGTTGCAAAAAATAACAAGCATATGTATACGCGATACAAAAAAATTCAGAAATTTAGTCTTAAAATACGTCACTCTATCTATAGAAAAAATAACCAGGTAAACAGTATACTTATGTGCAAAATAAAAAAGCCTACATTTAAATTTAAAAATACGCTAGTATCTATAGCAAAGAACTACCAACATATTTATGTACGAAACAAAAAATTCAAAAATACGTCACTATCTGCAACAAAAATAACAGCATACTTATAAACGAGAGAAAAAAAATCAAAAATTTAGATTCAAAATATGTCCTCTGTAGCAAAAAGGGCCACGGTAGACCAGTCGGAAGTGCAGCGGATTATCAACCGGAGGGTTGTGAGTTCGAAACTCGGTCCAGCCAAAGACCGTCTTGTTCACGGGGGCTGGTGTACGTTAAATCTGTCGTGGCCTCACTTTGGAGTGGTTTGGAAGTTTGGAGAGTGGGATGCCAGCTCAGATGTTATCTCGTCATCTGATCGTGGTCCAAAATTACGTGGGTTTGTTGTCGGATCTTTCCCTTGGGGATTGATCCCGGACCTTAGCCCGTCGTGTTGCTCCAATGTGACGTTAATTAACTATCTACATATAGAAAATATAACCAGCTATGTATCAAGCAAAAAAATTTCAAAATTACGTCATTACTTACAGCAAAAAATAACCAGAATACATTTGTACGAAACAAAAAAATTCTAGAATAAAGATTTTCCATTCTAGAATTCGAATTATAAAAACATTGTTTCCTAACTTTGCATAAAAAGGTAAAATATTTCTATATAAAAAGCTAAAATAGCCAGCATACTTATCTACGAAATAAAAAGCTCAAATATTTAGATTAAAAAATTGCGTCACTATCTATAGCAAAAAATAACCAACATACCTATGTAAGAAACAAAAAACAATTCAAAATTACGTGATTTTCTGCAACAAAAATAACCAGCATACTTATGAACGAGAAAAAAAATTCAAAAATTTAGATTTAAAATGTCTATCTGTAGCAAAAAAATAGCCAGCATACATATGTACGAAACAAAAAAAAATCAAAATTAAGTCATTATCTACAACAAAAATAACCAGAATTCATATGTAGGAAACGAAAATTTTTCTAGAATTAGGATTTATCATCTAGAATTCTAATTATAAAAACATCGTCTATCTGACTTAGCATAAAAAGCTGAAGTATTTCTATATAAAAAGCTAAAATACGTATATACGAAACAAAGCTCAAAAATATAGATTTTAAAAATGCCATCATTACCAAACAAAAATCTTCAAAAATACGTCATTGACTAGCAAAAAATAAACGGTATACTTATGAACAAAAAAATTAAAAAACACGTCACTATCTGCATCAAAAATAACCAGCATACTTATGAACGAGAAAAAAATTCAAATATTCAGATTTAAATAGGTCCCTATCTAGCAAAACCTAACCAGCATACATATGTACTAAACAAAAATTAAAAATTTCGCCATCTAAAAATAAAACACATATGTACGAAACGAAATCTATACATATAAAGCAGAGTTGACATCTGTCTGTTCTCTATACAAATCTACACCGTTTGACTAATCTACACCAAATTTGGTAGTTATTCTTTGGAACACTGCGGGTAACGTAGACTAAATATTAACCCCCTTTCTATTTGTCTTGGGTATACAGAGAGGTATAACGTCCAGTCATCCTGGACACAGCACAAGCTAGGGGGCGCTCTCTCCCGGTCTGGCTGTGCAGATCACGTCAGAGTTAATATCTACAGGAATCGCCTCTCAAGATGACCTTGAATTTTTTTAAGAATCGTTTATTTATTATCGTTTTTAGAATCATATCGTTTATGTATCCCGTCTGTAAATTCTTAAACTGTAGCTTTATTATTGGAAACATCTACAGGAGTCGCCTCTCAAGATGACCTTGGAGTTTTTTAGAATCGTTTACTAGATCGTTTATTTATTATCGTTTTTAGAATCATATCATTTATGTATCCCGTCTGTAAATTCTTAAACTGTAGCTTTATTATTGGAATGTAAATATTTACGATAATATAAGATTATTTTTAAAGAAAGTGGTCTTTTTTTCATCGTCGATATGGTACAGGGGCTAAAGACAATTCCAAATCCTCATAGGAATAACATTGCTCATTTATACGATCAATGTCAGACCAATTCACACTTAATTTGGTACATTCATCCTGTAGAATTCTGCGGGACGCATAGGCTATATTTTAACCCCATTCGATTTGTCCCGGGTCTGCATGGGGCTAAAATCAATTCGAAATCTCCCCAGGAATAATATTGAGTAATATTACTATGAATTATAAACAATTAAACCCGAACAACGCCGGGTAATTCAGCTAGTTATATATAAAAACATCGCTTATCTGACTGCATAAAAAGCTAAAATATATTTCCTCTCCTTGCATTATGCCTCTACTAAACAGTAGTATATGAATAATTACGACATAACCATAACATAGCATTGTCATATAACCAAAAACGTTCCCTAAACCTGTAGAAAGACAAGAATGGGACTGATACAAAACGGCAGATCTGTTTATCCCAAATATTCCCACCAATTCCCGAGAAACTGGATTCAATTCATTTAATTCGATTTCCAGTCTCCGCTAACCAAACAAATACTGTGTACCTGTCACCATGTTAACTTCGGTTGAGGCATTCATTAGATGTATTGAATGGTGTGGTGAATATCAATGACAACTTTAGCCACCCTAACTGACTTATATGAGTTCCGTTTTAATGCACTGCATAATTCTGCTGCAACGGTTAAAGCACTAATGGCTTTTGTATCGAAGAGCGGTAATTTTGTTAGGATGAGGCAACACGCTAGCAAATTGCTTTTATTCACGCATGCGTTGAAATTGCCATTTCCACAGTGTAATTTCCATTTCAAAAGTGTTTGTAATGGAAAAAATACATTGTGAAGCATTGTCAGCAATATTGGGCAATGTTCGAACCGGGCATAATTCTGTTATGACGGTTAAACCCTCCAAGTGGTTTTGTCGAGATATCTCGTCCGTCACGAACTGACCAACTATGCTATTGACGAGATATCTCGTCCATCACGAACTGACCAACTTTGCCAATGACGAGATATCTCGTCCATCACGAACTGACCAACTTTGCTAATGACGAGGTATCTAATCCGTCACGATATGACCAACTTGGCTAATGACGAGGTATCCAGTTCATCAAGATATTGCCTACCTTTTTATGACGACAAGATCAAGGTCTGGTCAGTTTTCTTCTAATGACGAGATATCTCGGCCATCAAGGTCTGGTCAGTATTACCTCAATACCTCGTCGAGACAACCTCTTGGAGGCTTAAGGTGTACGTATATACCAGAAGATTTTTTAAAAATTTTAACTTTAAAAATCCAGTTTTTTTATAATGGGTCATTGGTTTGTACTTAATATCATTTCCAGAATGAAAAAAATCAAATTAAGCTTATCATTAATTATCTAATTTAGGCTTAATTCTTAATTAGCATGTTTTTGAACAGTGATAGCTCAAATTCTAATTTGATCAGAAAGACAATTCATGTTGGAAATTATTCCTAGTTCTATTCTCGATGTTTTGACCCTCAATCAAGTTGCTAGAGGAAATAGGTTTCATTTTACAATTTCTAAAGCATAAAGTTTTTAATTAAGCATAAAAAATCAAGATTTTTTTCAGGAATTTTAACATTTAAAAATCAACTAAAAATTCATTTCACAATTAATAACACTGATTGAGGGTCAAAACACCCACTGTATTATATAGATTATAATGATACAAAAATAATTACAATAGATCAATTCCTTGTTGAGTTATCACTGTTTGAACCAAGCATATTACAAAAACACAGTTCTTCAGAAATTGAGTTTAAAGTTTTGAAAACATGTTTGTACATGGTGACAAAACCTAACGAAAAACCCTTGTAACTAGAAGGCTATTTTGAATATTTACAAGACCTTGGTATTGCTTGAAAGCTATGAAATTGAAAAATATTTTGAAGTAATAAGATATCAATATTCTGGTTGATTTTCGTGATTTCTAGTGTATACATACACCTTAAAGCACTAATGGCTTTTATATCAAAGAGTGGTAAATTTGTTACCATGAAGCATCGCGTTCGCAAATTGCTTTTATTCTCGTACACGTTTAAATCGCCATTTCAGCATAATTTCCATTTTGAAAGTGTCTTGTATAAAAAAATTACATTGTAAAGCATTGACAGCATTGTTGGACAAGGTTTAATCTGGGCATAATTATATTGTGACCCTATAGGAGAATCGAGTGACACTTGAAATTACACCGGAAAAGTCTATCACCAGATTTGTTTCCCCACCCAAAAGAGGAACAGTTCGGTAACCACAAGTGTCCCGATTGGAGGACCGAGTTACTCTTCAATTTATACCTGGAAAAAATGTTCCCAGATTAGTTTTATCATCCACAAGAGGAAGTGATTAGTAACCATAGGTGTCCCCTTAGGAGGATCGAGTGACTCTTGAAGTTTTAGTCAAATACTGGAAAGATTGTCCCCAGATTCGTTTTCCTAGTCACGAGAGGACTGATCAGTAGGGGGCCATTGGTATCCCATAAAAAAACAATTTACTCTAGAAATTATACCTGTGGAAACACTAGATTTTTTTCCACAGCGACAAGAGGAACAGCTCGGTAACTATAGGTGTTCTCACTGAAGTTTAATTCCTTCCTGGCTGTATTTTCTTTCTTCTCTGTTAGTAAAACTTTCCTTGTGTGTATGTGTTTCCTTGTGTGTCCCTTTACTTGACGTTGTCTGTGTTTTATTTGGCGCAGCATGGCCAAATATGGCCCTTGCTCCATAAAACCACAACAACCAACCCATTGAAGGACCGAGTGACGTGAAATTATAGTGAAAGACCGGAAAAGGTTGTTCCCGCATTTGTTTCCCTATCCACAAGAGGAACAGGTCGGTAACTATAAGTTTCCTCATACAAGTACCACGTTACTCTTGAAAACCCAGAAAGATCGAGTTACCGTATACCTGGAAAGACTGTAATTAGATTTATTTCCTAGCAACAAGAGGAACAGATCGGTAACCATAAATGTCCCATAGAAGGATCGAGTTATTCTTGAAATTGTAGTGGATTACCTAGAATGACTGTAACCAGATTTGTTTTCCAAGCCACAAGAATAACAGCCTGGTAACCATAGGTGTTTCCATAGGATGACCTTGGTACTCATGAAAACCTGTAAAGACCGAGCTACCTTATACCTATTTATTTTCAATGCCACAAGAATAATAGCTCGGTAACTGTAAGTATCCCCATAGGAGGAACGAATTACTCTTGAAATAATGTGGGCACCTATAAAGATGGTTTTCTAGACAAGTTCTGGTCTCAAAGACGACAGATGGTTGTGACCTTCAGTCCAAATCGATGTAGATATTACCGGCAAAGTATGCAAAGCAGGTATTGTATAGAATGCCTAGGCAATATAGAGAATGCCTGGCGTTTTCGGGTAAAGTTATGAACCGATTAACATTTCACACATTTCCTAGGCATTCTTTGCAATGCCAAAAGACAAACCGGCAAAGTATAAAATACTCCAGCTAATGACGTTTCTAATGTCACGTGGCAAGGCACGTGACTTTCGACGCTCGCCTCAGACGGAGAATTCTCTATATATTTGCATTCAGTCTTTGTTCGGAAGTGACGACTTTATTTTGTATTTCTTTTTCATATACGTCTGTTCAATAAAGCCTTTTCATGACTCTTTTAATACTTTGCCTAAATAGCATTTGTCATTCCATATAATGCCTAGCATTACTTACAATGCCTAGGGAAAGTATGTATATTAAAATAATTCGGATATTTCATACTTTGCACAAAAACGCCAGGCATTCTGTATATTACCTAGGCATTCTATACAACGCCTGCTTTTCATTCATTGCAGGTAAAAGATATTTAGAGAAAGCCGTGTGCTGTTAAAAACGATGTACTTATATTTACGCATTTATCATTATCAATTATGTGTAACACAATATTTATAAACAAGATATGATGTTCAGTCTAAGTATCTTCAAAATTTTGAGCACTATGGACTGAAAATAAGTTTTGTTTGCAGCAACCTTCACATCATAAATCGAAGAAATGCGTAATAAGAAACTGATTCCGACATTTCCTAAGGCAATTCCAACTTCTCTTTCTCTAGAAACAACACTTTAGTATCAATAAAAATAACTGACGTAATTTCGCTCCAAATAAATTCTACCGTTTTATTGTTCTCTACTTGGTTCCTATTCATTGAACACCACCAAGTTCAAGAAATGTAATTTGTTGAGATATAACTTCTGCACTCTAAAGTGCTCGCACTTTGCTAAACGCCAAAAACGTAGGAACGTGACGAGATTAGATTTCTCGGAATATTTTTCACTCAATGCAGTGAAGTTTATTTTTAATCTATTACATACAAATTTACATGAAATCTTTCATTGCGAGTAGTACGTGATGAATATCAAGATTTTTCTTGTGAGATTGAATGCCTTAGTGCATAAATCGCATATTTGAATCAGAAATTTCGGACTACTCTGACGTACTGGAATTTCTCACACTTGAAAATTTAAACAATGTCAGTTAATAAATATACAGCAAACCTGGCCCGTGGTGAATATTTGATAGATGTTAAAATTATTACTGTATGTGTTCTCTTTTCTAAAATGCTTAGCTTTAATAAAACTTATAAGTATAGAGGACACAGTACGAACAAATACTTTTTTATTTAGAATAACATTTCAGGTATCGTTCCACTTTTCAACCCGCATTCTTCCTTGCAAGATTTCTAATCAATATTGACCTTCTTGACCAATAGAATCTTTCCAAAGGGTTCGATTCTAAAGAAATGAACAATCGAATCTTTTAAAAGGATTATAATCTACAGAATGGGCAGATAGAATCGCTCCAAATCTTAAAATAGATCTTTTCGAAAGATTATATTGCTCCTTTCCTTGGAATAGAAACATTTGGAAACATTCCATCACTCCCTTCCTTAGAATAAAATAATTTAGAAAGATTGTATTGCTCCTTTCCTTAAAATAGAATCCTTTTGAAATATTATATTGCCCCTTTCCTTAGAATCTTTGGAAATATTTTTTCACTCCCTTCCTCAAAATAGAATCATTTGTAAAAATTGTATTGATCCTTCCTTCCAATAGAATCCTTTTGAAAGATTATACTGCTCCTTTACTCAGCAGAATCCTTCGGAAAGATTGCTTTGCTCATTTCCTTAGAAAGGAATTCTTTGGAGATATTCCATCCCTCCCTTCCTCAGCATAGAATTTTTTGAAAAGATTATATTACTTATTTCCTTAGAATAGATTCCCTCGGGAAGATTTTATTGGTCAAGAATATCAATATTGATTAGAAGTCATGCAGGGAAGACTGGAAGTTACAAAGTGGAATTATGACCTCTCAGAGGGCTAAATTTTAATAATTTCCTCCCCAAGAAGGGTTTGAAAATTACATATTCTCAATACCGGATAATTACCGATGATAATTCCCATTAATGGTTTTGACAAGTTTTTTTATTTCTAAATCTCATGATATTTTGTGTACTTCGTAACTGAGCATCAAAACTTGACAATATTTTGACAATATGCGGGTGTTTTTTATGACTTTTTTATGGTGTTTTTATATAATGACAAAACTTGACAATATGCGGGTGAACTTCTCAGAGGGCTAAATTTTAATAATTTCCCCCAAGAAGGGTTTGAAAATTATCTATATTCTCAATACCGGATAATTACCGATGATAATTCCCATTATTGGTTTTGACAGGTTTTTATTTCTAAATCTCGTGATATTTCGTGTACTTCGTAACTGAGTATCAAAACTTGACAATATTTTTGACTACGACAATACAGAAGGGAAGTATTTATGCTCTGGAAGTATATGTAAAAACCCCGCAAAAAGGAAACTGAATTTATTTTTAACTCTGGAATTCCATTCCTTCCTCACAAAATCACAGCAATAAAAAGAGAATCGCTTTTAGTGGATGTGGTATTTTCTTACTACTGTTTATTTAACCTTGTGCCTCATGACCAAAATTGCAGCTGAGATTAGATTTCTGGTGACTTTATGTCCCATACTGACGGCATTTGCCGCCTCACTGCTATCCTATAAATTGATCTATGGAGTATGATCTCAAAGCACAAAGCCAATAATGCCAAAAATAATAGTAAAGTACCGTAACTAAGATTACCGGTAATGATGTTTTGGTGTCGGTCTTTCCCCACCAATCTCTAAGATCGATTTGTACCGGTACTCCATTACCGGCTTTTAAATGATATTCTCAAGTTGTCTGTGGTACAGGCATCTGAAGTACAGGTTGGGCCGCGAAAGAATAGCAACGGATTAGAAACAGGAGTGTTGCAAGTTCGAATCCAACCAAAGACCGTCGTGTACAAAGGGGCTGGTGCACGTTAAATCTGCCAAAAAAATATCCTCACGTTGGCGTGGAGTGGAAGTTTGGAGAGTGGTATGCCAGCTCAAGTGTTATCTCGTCATCTGACTGTGGTTCGAAATTACGCTGTGCCGTCCTCGGATCTTTCACTTCGGGTTTGATCCCGGACAGTCGCCAATAGCCCGTTGTGTTGTTTCCGGTGTGACGTTAAATAACTACCTACCAACTCTATGCTCAGTTGTAGAGCATGCCACACACTAGATATTTGTTATACACAAGAAATGTCAGTACTTTAAAATTGGTCTATGTGATCAAGGGGAATCCGATTCGGTGAATAAAATATCGTTTCCTGTGAGTTGATTCTCTATATTAATTTGTGTTTATTGCAAGATTTTATTTTAATTGCAAGATGCCACATATATCCAGCTGGAATCAGTGATGTGGTTGTTGCTTGAGCAGTCGAAACTGCATTATCTGTTTTATCTGCGTTTGAGGTGTACGTATAACAAGATTTTTTAAATTTTGACTTTAAAAATCCAGTTCTTTTCCAACAAGTCATTGGCCTATGCTTAAAATCATTTCAGTGAAAAATCAGATTACTAGTTAATTAATTATCTAACTTAGATATAATCAGCTAATTAGCCTGTTTTTAACAGTGATGTCTCAAATTCTAATTTGTTCAGACAGACGATTCCTGATGGAAATTATTCCTAATATTATTTTTCATGTTTTGACCCTCGATCAAGTTGCGAGAGGGAATAAATTATTTTTAACAATTGTTTTCATCAAGGAAGTTAAAAAATCAAGATTTTTCAGGAATTTTAACATTTAAAAATCAACTAAAAATTAATATCTTAACTAAAACTCTGATTGAGGTTCAGAACATTCACTGTATTATAGAGATTATAATGATACAAAAGAATTGCAATAGATAAATTCATTGTTGAGTTATTACTGTGTGAAGAAAGCATCGTATTGGCAAAAACACAGTTCTTCAGAAATTGAGTTTGAAATTTTGGAAACATGTTTGTACTGGTGACAGTACCTAACGAAAAACCCTTGTAACTAGAAAAGCATCCGGAATATTTAAAAGATCTTGATATCTTTGATAAGATCAAAATTTGGGAAATATTTTGAAGCAATAAAAACAAAATTGATATTCTGGTCAATTTTTATGATTTCTAGTGTATGCATACACCTTAATGCAAATGTTCGACTGTTTTCGACGTCAACAGCGTCAAATTTCTCTCTATCGGTGACTTTTGAGATTTAAAAAATTTCGCATCATACTTCTCCCTGCTTTGGGATTGATCCGAGACCGTCACCAATAGCCCGTTGTGTTGCTCCAGTGTGATGTTAATTAAAATACCTACCCACCATACTTCTCCCTGTCTTTAAAAATCTCAATACCAAAATTCGCTCCATTCCGTTTATTCGATTTAGCTACAGATGCCTCCAAAGAGAGTAGAAGTTATTTTATGGTCACCCTATACTAAAATATCACATTTTATGGTTTTGATAAGCATAGGGACGAAACTTCGAAACAAAATTTTAACTACTTCACGACTGACGTTTTTCAAGTGGAGATTTGAGAAGCAGAAAATGAGATTTAAAGTAACTAGGAAAACTTATGAAACTGGTATTTATTTTTCGGTAACGGTATTACTCACCAATCCTGAAAACAAGTATTTCAATACCTGTTTTAGAATAATACTTTTAAAAGTAACAAATGAGACTAAAAGAAAATGTGACTTTTAAAGTAACTAAGAAAATTGTAAACTAGTATTTTAGATAACGGTATTACTCGCCAATCTTTTAAACCGGCATTTCAATACATGTTTCCAAATGAGATTTTTAATAAGTAACTAGAACACTTTTAAAAAGAAACAAATGAGACAAAAAATTGGACTTTTCAAGTAACTAGGGAAATTTAGAAAACTGGTATTTGTATTTTAGTAACGCTATAACTTACCAATCCTCAAAACCAATATTTCAATGCCTTTTTCAAATAAAACTTTTAGAAAGTAACTAAAATGCTTTTTAAAAGTAACAAATGAGATTTAAAGTATTCAGAAAAACTTAAGGGACTAGTATTTATACTTATCCATCTTCAAAATTGGTATTTAATACCTTTTTCAAATTAGATTTAGAAAGTAACTAAACACTTTTAAAAGTCACAAATGAGACAAAGTATTTAGGAAAAAATAAAAAACTGGTATTTTTATACTTCGGTACGGGAATACTCACCAATCCTCAAAACCAGTCTTTCAATACCTTTACCAGACGAGACTTTTAGAAAGTAACTAGCACTTTTAAAAGTAACAAACGAGTAAAAAATCACTTTTCAAGTAACTAGAAAAACTTTGAAAATCGGTATTTATATTTCGGTAACGGCTATTACTCATTAATCCTCATAATAGGTATTTCAATACCTTTTTCAAATGAGACTTTTAGAGAGTAACTAGAACACTTTTAGAAAGTAACAAATTAAACTCAAAGTATTTAGAAAAACTTAAAAAACTGGTATTTATATCTCGGAACGTATTACTCACCAATCCTCAAAACCGGTAATTCAATACGTTTCCAAATCCTAATGTAGGGTGCATCTTAAAATGTCTTTCTTGGTTTTGAATTCCTTTCTTAAAACCATCTTGTCTTCGTTTTGAAAGCTATGGTAAATATTTCAAGTCGAAACTGCGGCCAAACTTCGTTGAAATGAAAATTCGTCTAGACAAGTATTTTCGAGTTTAAGTTGTTGCACAAGCATAGCATTGTTTCAGAGGATCGAAAAATTGCTTCTTTTCAACGGAACAACAATACGATAACAAGAAAATTCGGAATTGTCTATGCAAACTATATATTTTGTCACGAATTCAAAATTACGGTATCCTTATCTTATGCAAGATTTGTCTGGAAGCCATCGTGTCAGCGATTGCAGTCAGACTAGAATTTTAAGTTAAACTCTGAATACATACAAACATATTAATATTCAACTGGATTTTTCTGACTAGTATTAATGCTTTCAAATTAATGGATTGTTATTGTCGTATGAATATGAAAACTACCATATCGTCATCTGAATTCAAGAACTAGGTAACGTAATATTTTAGTTTTTGAAATAAAGAGGGAAAACAGTGCCGAATCCCAGAATCATATACGCTACGTGAATACGACTGTCTTTAGCTAGACCGAGTTTCGAATTTGTAATCCTCGGGTTGCTAACCCGTTGCTCTTCCAACTGGGCTACCGCGGCCCTTTTTGCTACATAGGGACATATTTTAAATCTAAATTTTTGAATGTTTTTCTCGTTCATAAGTATACTGTTATTTTTGGTGCAGATAGTGACGTATTTTTGATAACTACTAGTGAGTATAGACTGAAATTTATAGTAGGAATGTCCTATAGAAATGTGCAAACGTTTTATCTCAAAATATAAACACGTAAGTAGCAGTCATTTTACTATTTAGAATGTTAAATACATACCATCATGAGCACAAGTTCTAGGGGACTGAACCATTTGGTAGGTAGGTAGTCAATTAGAGGATAACACCACGTAATTTTGAACCACGGTCAGATGACGAGCTACCGCGGCCCTATAAATGTAACTTTGTTTCAATGAAAGAGGTAGGTAGGTAGTTAATTAACGTCGTACTGGAGAAACACAGGGGGCTATTGGCTCCGGTCCGGGATCAAACCCCAAGGGAAAGATCCGAGGAGAACACCACGTAATTTTGAACCACGGTCAGATGACGAGATCACACCTGAGCTGGCAACCCACTCTCCAAATTTCCACACCACACCAACGTGAGGACATTTGAGGTCATGACAGATTTAAAGGGCATCAGCCCCCTGTGTACACGACGGTCTTTGGCTGGATCGAGTATCAAACTCACAGCACTAGTAATCCGTTGCTCTTCCAACTGGGCTACCGTAGCCCTCTGAACCACTTTGACTAGTGAATAATTTTATGAAGGGGCACTAGCAAAATTCGGTTCTCTGATTTGTATATTTAGGGATAATGAAGTGACTGCAACTTCAGTGTTTAGATTTTGGTATAAAATCTTTGCCCATTTCTTAGGATCATATCTTAGGATGCCATAGGATCTTTCTTCCATAAATTTCAGTCTATACCACTAGTAATTAAATCTGTAGTTACCCATGTGGATGTGAACACTGAAATTGAAAATTTAAATATATAGTTAAGTCTAACTATATAGTAACAAGAGAGTAACTACAGAACTAACTACTAGTGAGTATAGACTGAAAAATTTAAGGAAGGAATGTCCTATAGAAATGTGCAAATGTTTAATAACAAAATCTAAATACTGAAGTAGCAGTCACTTTATTATCCCTAAATATCTATATTTAGAATGTTGAATACGTACCATCACGAATGAACTGTGCTGACGCCCCTTCGCAAAATTATTGACTAGCCTAGTCAACAAGGCTAGCCTACCTAACAAGTCCTAGGGGACAATGGTTCAGTCCCCTAGGACTTGTGCTCATGATGGTACGCATTTAACATTCTAAGTATGGATATTTAGGGATAACAAAGTGACTGCTACTTCAGTGTTAAGATTTTGGTATAAAATCTTTGGACATTTCTATAGGACATTTCTTCCATAAATTTCAGTCTATACTCACTAGTAGTTAGCGCTGTAGTGTGGTACCCCTGTGGATGTGGAATCTGAAATGGAAAATTTAAATTTACACTCAGACTTAACTATATAGTAACTACAGAACTAACTACTAGTGAGTATAGACTGAAAAATTTAAGGAAGGAATGTCCTATAGAAATGTGCAAATGTTTAATAACAAAATCTAAACAGTGAAGTAGCAGTCACTTTATTATCCCAAAATATCTATATTTAAAATGTTAAATAGTACCATCACGAATGAACTGTGCTGACGCCCCTTCATAAAATTATTGACTAGCCACAATGGTTCAGTCCCCTAGGACTTACCCATGTGGATTTTGATTCTGAAATTGAAAATTTAAATTTACAGTCAGACCAAAATATATAGTAACTACCTAGTAACTACAGAGCTATAACTACTAGTGAGTATAGACTGAAATTTAAGGAAGGAATATCCTATAGTGCAAATGTTTAATATCAAAATCTAAGCACTGAAGTAGCAGTCACTTTATCATCCCTAAATAACCATATTTAGAATGTTAAATACGTGCCATCATGAATAAACTGTGCTGACGCCCCTTCATAAAATTATTGACTAGCCAAAATGGTTCAGTTCCCTAGGACTTGTGCTCATGATGGTACATATTTAACATTCTAAATATCGGGATAATAAAGTGACTGATACTTCAGTGTTTGGATTTTGTAACAAAACATTTGTATATTTCTATAGTTACTGGGTGAATCGCAACCAAATTTTATACACATAGATTCCTGAGCGGTTTTCGATTTCGGAAGGAAAAAAATAGTTCACATTTCTGCCGCTTGCTGTTAAATTTGGCACTGCAGTAACAAGTATAGTCAAGAAAAGAGTTAACGTGCAATGACTTTATAGCAATCACTGTGGAAATTAAATTAATAACAAATATCTGCAAGAAAAAATAGCTGTGCAATAACTTTATTGCACAATCACTGTGGAAATTAAATTAATAACAAATATCTGCAAGAAAGAAGAGCTGTGCAATAACTTTATTGCACAATCACTGTGGAAATTAAATTAACAAATAGCGGCAAAAAAAAGAGTTGTAATAATTTTATTGCAGTTACAAATGGAATCACACTAACATCACAGATGTGGATTTACGTGTCCTCCGTCACCTTACTCTGTAAATTGCATTGGTTGCACAACGCACTCGCCAGTATAACGCAATTGATTCGCATTGATTTGTATCACATTTGCGAAATGCTGTCTTTTAACTCTCCTGGTTGTCGTCTCTATGACGTACATCGTCATCAGAAAATTGACCAGATCTTGATGGACGAGATATCTCGTCATTAAAAAACTGACCAGATCTTGATCTCATCATCATTAAAAAATCGGCAAAATCTTGACAAGATTTTACTAGACACTAGACACGTCATTAGCATAATTGACTAGACACGTCATTAGCATAATTGACCAGATCTTGATGGACAAGATATCACGACGAAACCACTTGAAGGGTTAAAACAGCCGAAACCGCATACTCAGGAAAGTATGTGTACAAAATTTGGTTTCTATTCGCCTGGTAGCTTTTCCCACAGAGAGGTTTAAACACCTACTGTTTAAGTGGGATAACCCTGTATAAACTTAAAATACACCATTTTTCGAATTATCAAGTCCTGAATTTAGGTGAATATATGCAGTGTTCGGTGGCTATTAAAGGAATTTGGAAGATTTGATAATGATGAAGTTAATGACTTAAGATATATCTTTTCTTAGAATAATTCTAAAGATACTGGTTTTGAACCTTTTTTTAATACTCAAGTGACGTTTAAATATACATTGAAATGAGGAGTATTTAGTTTTAAATTGAAAAACATTTTACAATCCAAGCATTATTATTCCATCATACAACCTGCAATCTTCCCTGCGTGTCCTCTAACCAGTTTTGACCTTCTTGACCTTTCTAGGATTCTTTCAACCAATATATGTGGCTATTAACCGTTTGAGGAATTCACACGCATAATTCCACCCTTCAACCTGCAGTCTTCCCTGCATGACTTCTAACCAGTTTTGACCTTCTTGACCAATAGAATCTTTCCAGAGGATTCCCTTCCACGAGAATAAGCAGTATAATAATTCTAAATGATTCTAGTCTAAGGAAAAGAACAATAGAATATTTCTAAAGGGTTCTATTCTAAGGTAAAGATTCTATCCAAAGGATTCATATCCAAGGAAAGGAGCAGTAGAATAAATCCAAAAGGTTCTATTCTAATGAAAAGAACAATAGAATGTTCCCAAATGATTCTATTCGAAGGAAAGGACCAACAGAATATTTCCAAAGGATTCGATTCTAAGGGAATGACTAAGAGAATCTTACTAAAGGATTCTATTCTAAGAAAAAGACGAACAGAATCTTTCCGAAAGATTCCATTCGAAGGAAAAGACCGACAAAATCTTTTAAAAGGATTCACTTCGAAGGGAAGAAGTAGTAGAATAAACCTAAAAGATTCTATTCTAATGAAAAGAACAATAGAATATTCTCAAATGATTCTATTCAAAAGAAAGGATCAACAAAATATTTCCAAAGGATTCGATTCTAAGGAAATGACTAAGAGAATCAAACTAAAGGATTCTATTCGAAGGAAAGGACCAACAGAATATTTCCAAAGGATTCGATCCTAAGGGAATGACTAAGAGAATCTTTCAAAAGGATTCTATTCTAAGAAAAGGACGAATAGAATCTTTCCAAAGGATTCTATTCGAGGGAAAAGACCAACAGAATCTTTCCAAAGGATTCACGTTCAAGCAAAAGAGTAATCAAACTTTTCTAAAGGTTGGATTCTTTCACCCAATATATGTTGTTATTGAGTCATTAAGTGTGTTGGGGGAAACGAAATACTACTCTACTCGGAAATCTCATTACGCTCAGAGAATCAAAATTTTATAAAATAAACTAGAAATTCTGTTTTTGGTGTTCTTGAAAATTTGTACACAAATAATTACTCTACATATAGCAAATATGGTCTATTCAATATAAACTTTGATGCTCGTAGAGTATGTTAGAAAAATTTTACATACCAAGTTTAAGTGTTTCTTTGAAAACATACATCGAATGTAGAAAATGTGTTCAGTTTGAGAAAATCGAGTTTAAAATTAGAAATAAAAGTTTATTTAATTGAGTTTTTTATTAGTTTTATTTATATTTTTAAAACTTCTAAGTAGTTTGAGCGCAAATGAAATATTTTTACCCGCTGAGCGTCACGAGATTTCCGAGTACTGTTGAATTGTTTTAAGCCCATGACACACTTGACTAAATAATGACACCTATGGATTCAAAAAAATCCATGGATACTTTCTACATTTGGAAACATTATACTGATCCTTTTCTAGGATGGAATCCTTTGGAAAGATTCTATTGATTCTTTCCTTAGAATAGAATCCTTTGGAAAGATTCTATTGGATAGAATCCTTTGGAAAGTCCTGTAAGTAGAAAATAATCGTTTTGAAAGATGCCATTGGTCCTTTCCTTACAATAGAGCCCTCGGGGCGCACCTTTTTAAGGTGTGTACGGGCATCACGATCTCGAGGTACCCAAGTGATATTTTCTTTTCCCATGAGCTTTACTGCTTTAGGTAAACACGGGGTTTTTCTGCTTTCATCCCAATACTCTTAAGGGCCGCGGTGGCCCGGTTGGAAGAGTAACGGACTCGCAACCGAAGGGTTGCGAGTTCGAATCCAGCCAAACACCGTCGTGTACAAAGGGGGCTGGTGCACGTTAAATCTGTCGTGGCTTCAAATGTCCTCACGTTGGCGTGGTGTGGAAGTTTGGAGAGTGGGGTGCCAGCTCAGGTGTTGCCTCGTCATCTGACCGTGGTTCAAAATTACGTGGTGCTGTCCTCGAATCTTACCGTTCGGGTTTGATCCCGCACCGTCGTCAATAGCACGTTGTGTTGCTCCAGTGTAACCTAAATACCTGCCTTGGCATAGAATCCTTTGAAAAGATTATATTGCTTATTTTCTTGGAAAAGAGGGGACCGTCGTGGCTCAATAGGTATTCCCCAGGCGGTGCAGGTTCGATTCCTGCCAAATATATTCCTCCCTGGGTGTATTTCTCTCTACGATATCAGTAAAACTTTCATTGTGCGTGCATGGCTATTACTTGATGTTGTGCGTCTTGTATTTGGCGAAGCATGGCCAAATATGGCCCTTACGCTATAAAACCCACCAACTAAACAATCTTAGAAAAGATTCCTTCGGGAAGATTTTCTATTGGTCAAGAATGTCAAAATTGGTGAAAAGTCATGGAAGACTGGAAGTTGCAAGGTAGAATTATGCGGGTTAACCCCTCATAGGGTTAGTTCTTATTCAATTCCTCCCGACATTCCGTTGAGAATGTCGGTTTGAAAATTACCGACATTCTCAATACCGGAAAGTTACCAATGAAAATTCTCATTAGCAGTAAACTTCCGATGGGAATTGTCAATACCGGTAAATTACAGATGAAAATTCTTAACAATGGTAAATTACCGATGAAAATTCTTAACAATGGTAAATTGCCGATGAAAATTCTCATTTCCAGTAAATCGCCAATTAAAATTCTCAATATTGGTTTCGACAGATTTTTAGTCATATATCTGAGGTATTTTGCGTACTTCATACAGGAGCACCAAAGCATGACAAAATATTTGACTAAAACCTACAGACGAGAACAACTTTTCTGAAACTATATGTAAAATCTACTAAAAGGAAAGTGAAAGTATTTTGTATGTATTTTGTGTCGTGTATTGTTTGCATTGTATTTTTTGAAACTGATACTATTGGTACTTTCCTTAGAATAGAATCCTTTGGAAAGATCTGTTGGTTCTTTAATTCGAAATGAATCATTTGGAAAGATTCTATTGGTCCTGTAAGTAGAAAAGAATCGTTTTGAAAGATACCATTGGTCCTTTCCTTAGAATAGAGCCTTCGGGGGCATATCTTCTTTAGGTGTATACGGCCATCACAACCCAGAGGTACCCGAAGGATCTTTTCTTTTCCATGGGGTTTACCGTCTTTGGTAAACACGGGGGTCCCGCTCCTGGAATACCAAAGCGATCTTTTCCTGCTTTCATCGTACTACTCTATTACACAATCCCTTTTCCTTTCACGACATTTTTTACTTGACGTTGTCTTGTAAAAGGGCCAAATATAACCCTTGAGCCATAAAACGCCAAAACAATCAACCAACTCTAACCTTAGAATAAAATCCTTTGGAAAGATTTTATTGCTCATTTCCTTAGAATAGAATCCTTTGGAAAGATTTTATTGCTCATTTCCTTAGAATAGAATCCTTTGGAATGACTTTGTTGGTACTTGTGTTGGCTTTCTTTTCAAAGAATCCTTTGAAAAGGTTCTATTGGTCAAGAAGGTCAAAACTGCTTAGAAATAAATCATGCAGGGACGATTGCACGTTGTAAAGCAGAATTATGCTTGTGAAAACCCCTAAGAGGATTGAAAAGCATAAAATAGACTAACCAATCCTCTGAAAATTTCAAAATAGATTTTTTTTTATTTTGGGCTCCCACTTGCAGAAATTTTTCTGACTTGTGTTAATCCCTCCAAATACACTACTGGCCACCCAAATTGCAACACCAAGAAAGACAAGAGATATCACAACAACATTTATTTTGTAGATAACATGTTGACCAAGTATCAAATGATTAAATTTATAGACTTCTGTGAAGTGTGGTTCCTGCCAAAATCAGTAGCCAGAGTAGCCGCCATTGTTGGAGATCACCGCTCCCACACGCCTCGGCATTGATTCAAAGAGACTTTGGATGTGTTCTTGGGGTACAGCAGACCAAGCAGCTTCCACACGTTGCCAAAGTTGATCTGGTGTGGCAGCTGGGGATGTATTCTGGGTCAATCGTTGAGCAACCATGGACCACATGTTTTCTATCGGCGAAAGATCCGGAGAGCGAGCTGGCCAGGGAAGCAATTCAATCCGGCGATTGACGAAGAACCCTTGGACAATGCGTGCCACGTGTGGTCGCGCATTATCCTGTTGAAATATGGCTGTGGGCAAGCCCTGAAGGTAAGGAAGGACAACTGGCTCCAACACCCCGGAGATGTAGCGCTGGCTGTTTAAAGTACCGGCAATGCGTACTAGAGGAGTGCGAGAGTGATATCCAATACCGCCCCATACCATAATACCCGGTGCAGGACCAGTGTGGCGGTGCATAACGCAGCTGTTCAGCATCCTCTCTCCACGGTGTCTCCAGACTCGTATCCGACCATCGTGGTGTTGCAGACAGAAGCGTGACTCGTCAGTAAAGACAATTTCATTCCATTCTGCCGTCCACATACTTCTTTCATCGCACCATTGGCGGCGGAAACGTCTGTGGTACTGCGTCAAGGGTAGACGAAGCAATGGACGTCTTGCGGACATATCACTCTGCTGTAAACGGCGTCGAATGGTACGCGCAGACACTGGATGATGCGGTACAGACTGAATGTGCTGTGCTATGGTTCGTGATGTGGCTGAGCGATCCGTCACTGCCATACGCACAATATGCCTGTCATCACGTGAAGTGGTGCACTGAGGTGGATGCGATCGAACACGTCGGTCCGTCGTACACTCCTGCATCCAACGATCACATATCCGCATTACAGTTGTTTGGTTTCGTCCAACACGACTACCGATTTCCCTGAAAGATAATCCACAATCTCGGTAGGCCACTATCCTTCCTCTGTCGAACTCGGATACTTGATCAAAAGATGATCGCTGTTTTCTACGAGGCATAATTGATCGATTTTTTTTTTAAAAACACAAGAAAAACACAATTGCCGTACTTGAAATCGTCGAAATCTCCAAGCCTTAAATAGCGCTTTGAAGTGGCGCCACAGGCGCGCGTGATGTGCGTCTGCGCTGAAATTCTAATCATTTGCATATCTCACCTCCGCTAATGCATGTTGTAAATTTCATATTATTTGCATGCTTCCTTCAGGGTGTTGCATTTACGGTGGCCAGCAGTGTAGAATGAATTTTTATCATATGTGAATATGATATAAAAACCATGTTAATATGATATGATCATCTGAATAGGATATATTTATCGTAAGGTTTTGTTTGGCCGATAAGATTTCTAAACACAAAATTAAAGAAATTATTTTGTCGACGGATAAGAAGTCAATGCGTAACACCCGATAAGATCTTATTAATTATAAAGTCTAATAAGAAACTTACACAAGTCAAATTAACTTTTTTAGAATCTTTGACGCATGTTAAAGTTTATAGCTATTCAAATTGGCTGTTAATATTCCAGTAGATAATTATCTCAAAAAATACAACTAGCACTATAACAAAATTAGAGTTACGAGAATTACTTGAAGTGTAAGGGTTTTTTTGCCCAAACTTATGGTAAACAATCTTGCTAATGGTAAACAAGTAGGTTTTGATTGCTTCCCTAATTCGGAGAATAGGACATAAAGTTAGGCACATTAAACAATTTCTAAATTAAAGTTCCATGAATTTTGAAAGATAAACAATTATTGTGATTGCTTCAATTTCGTTCATTGTACTATTGAGTGCTCTTTTAAGATAAAATATTTTGCGGTTATTCATCACATTAGAAATTTCAGCTGACAATTTGATCTGACGCGCAACGTACTGTCTGATAAATGAGTGGCACGATGGACTTAATTTCTTTCTTAAGGTGTATGTATACACTAGAAATCACGAAAATAGACCAAAATATCGATATTTTTTATTAATTCAAGATAGTTTTCAACTCTTTAGCTTTCAAATGCTACCAAGATCTTGTAATTATTCGAAATAATTTTCTAGTTATAAGGGTTTTCGTTAGATACTGTCACTGTACAAGCATATTTCCAAAATTTTTAACTCAATTTCTGTGGAACTGTGTCTTTAGAATAGGATGCTTTGTTCAAACAGTGAAAACTCAACAATGAAATGATCTATAGTAACTATTTTTGTGTCACTATAATCTGTATAATACAGTGAATGTTTTGACTCAGAGTCAAAAGTCCTTAGTTAAGAAATTAATTTTTAGTCGATTTTTAAACGTTAAAATTCCTGAAAAAGTCTTGATTTTTTTAGACTTCCTTGGTGAAAACGATTGTAAAAATAACCTCTAGAAACTTGATTGAAGGTCAAAACATGAAGAATAATATTAGGAATAATTTCCAACAGTAATTGTCTTTCTGGACGCATTAGAATTTGAGATATCACTGTTCAAAAAACATACTAATTAGCTAATTATATCAAAATTAGATAATTAATGATTAGCTTAATCTGACCTTTTCTCACTGAAATGATGTTAAGCATAAGCAATGATTTGTTGGGGAAAAAACTGAATTTTTAAAGTCAAAATTTTTAAAAAATTCTTCTAGTGTGTACGTACACTTTAAATGTACAGAGTGTTCGCTTTCGGGTTCAGAGATTCATGACACCAGAAAAATAAGAAAAAGTAATACTATGAAATACATTAATAAACAAGCAGTGCTATCGGTCCATTTCCTTTCATGTGGCAATGAAAAGTTCTTCGTCGGAATACACATCTTTCGGTTATTCATTACATCAGAACTTTCAGAATGCGACCTATGTAAAGACCAATAAACAAGTAGTACTATCGGTCTTTCATAAAACAGTGAAGTGTTTCTTATCGGATAAAAGATCTTTGGTTATTCATTATGGGGGTTCACTGTTTTGTAAATCTATGGAATGTTTTTTCAGGTAAAAGGTCCTTCAACTTTTAACGTGTGGTTATTCATTACACCAGAAATTCCAGAAGGCAACTAATGTACTGACGAATAAACAAGTAATACTATCGATCGAGTTTCTTTCATTAAATAACAACGATGTTTTCTTTATCAGATAAAAGATCTTTCGGTTATTCATTATATAAGAAATTTCAGAAGGCAGCTAATGTACTGAACAATTAACGAATAGTGCTATCGGTCCAGTTTCTTTCATGAAATAATGTTTTCTTTGCCGGATAAAAGATCTTTTGGTCATTCACTACATCAGAAATTGCAAACAACAGCTAATGTACTGACCAATAAACTATAAACAAGTAGTGCTGTGGGTCGAGTTTCTTTCATTAAATAATAACAACGATGTTTACTTTACCGGATAAAAGATCCTTCGGTTAATCATTACACAGCAAATTTCAGTATACAACTTATGTACGGACCGATAAGCAAATAGTGCTATCGATCTAGTCTCTTTCATTAAACAACTGTTTTCTATGCCGGATAAAAGATCTTTCGGTTATTCATTACATACGAAATTTCAGAAGGTAACTAATGTACCGACCAAAAAACAAGTATTGCGCTATCAGTCTTGTTTCATGAATGAAACAATGAAGTGTTCTTTGTCGATAAAGAGATTTTTTGCTTATTCATTATACAAGAAATTTTAGAAAGCAACTGATGTACTGACCAATAAACAAGTTGTGCTATAGGTCCAGTTTCTTTCATGAATCAATGAAGTGTTCTTTGTCGTATAAAAGATCTCCCGGTTATTCATTACACCAGAAATTTCAAAAAGCGACAATTTGATCCTACGGCTAATGAACAACCCGACATTGTTTCTGCAGTCCCGAACTTCGTAGACCCGAATTCCTCTGCTGGTCTAACCTAATAACGACCCGACGTGCTACAAGTATGAGACTATTAGATAATAAGTTGATTGATGGTGAAAGGTGACTCTTCTGACCAATGAGATTGGATAAATTTCCTCTTGAGTCTCAGAATAGAGACTCTGCAGTCTCAGGTCATCTTTAATGCGAAATGCTTATGAATACAAATGAAGCTCGAAAAAGACAAAACATCGCACTCTTCTAGAAGAAGCACCACAACTCAAAATTGAAATTTTTAATTCTCTTAAATAACGATTTATTCGAACAATCTATGGAAAGCAAATCAGAAAATTTGTTAGGCATTTTTGATAAATATGACTGTAAGTAGGTATTTTGATTAACGTCGCACTGGAGCAACACAACGAGCTATTGGTGACGGTCCGGTATCCAAACCCGAAGGGAAAGATCCGAGGACAACACCAAATAATTTTGAACCACGTTCAGATGACGAGGTCACACTTGAACTGGCCCTCCACTCTCCAAACTTCCACACCACGCCAACGTGAAGCATTGGAGGGCTCGACAGATTTAACGTGCACCAGCCTATTTTGTACACAACGGTCTTTGGTTGGATTCGAACTCGCAACCCTCCGGTTGCTAGTCCGTTACTCTTCCAACCGGGCTTACCTTTTACAAGTTTTAAATTCGACCGAATACGAAAAGAAAACAATTTACAGCAAATTTTCCATAAATATATGACAGAACTGTACAAATTTCAATTTCTAACAATATATGAAAAAAAAATCAGAAAATGTGATACACATTTTTGATAAGTGTGTGCGTGCGTGCGTGCGTGCGTGCGTGCGTGCGTGCGTGTGAGAGAGAGAGAGAGAGAGAGAGAGAACTATATAAATATTTCTTACAATCTATGGAAAGCAAATCAGAAAAATTGGTATAAATTGTAATAACCATATATGATAGAACTACAGATTTTAAAATCGATCAAATATGAAAAAAATATAATAAAATTTGCTACGTATGTTTAAAAATATATGACAGAACTGTACAAATTTCAAATTCGAACAATATATGAAAAGCAAATCAGAAAATTTTCGGTAAATTTTTAATCTATTATTATGATAGAACTGTATAAATTTCAAATACGAGCAATGTATGAAAAGCAAATCAGAAAATTTGCTGTGTATTTTTAATCTAATATATGATAGATCTGTACAAATTTTAAATTCGAACAAATATGAAAATACAAAATTTGCAACAATTTTAATCAATGTGACAGAACTGTACAAATTTTAAAATCGACAAAACGTGAAAAAGATAACAAAATGGGCTTCAAATTTTTAATAAATATATGACAGATTAATTAAACCGGGACCTACTGCTTAATTTGTTCAGTTGCTGAGCTGTTCACTTTTGGCTTTACTGTAAAATTCATTACTTCAGTTGCTCAACTTTTCGTGATTTCTTGCTCGCTCTACGGTCATTTTTGGCTACACAGAGAGCTAATTATACCAGGACCTACGGTTAACGTGAATTCGGAACCAAACACTCATACCTAGACCAGGACTCGAACCCAGAGAACGTTAAAGCAAGGGTCAGAGCTCAAATCACTCTTCACTGTTCTTTGAGAAGCTTTGATATAAGCTAGAATTTAACTATTGAAGCTAGAATTTAACTATTTTTATAAATTCGAATGGACGCTAATTTTTTTAACTTTAAATTTTTAAAAGTGATTCTGCATTTAAGATTAGGAACTTAAAAAACACTTTTAAATATATCCCATTAAATGGTTCTGTGAAAACATTAAGCCAGTACTTTAACTGTAAGGACTTTCTCTGAAGGCTCAAAACATCTTTTCAACTTGGCTTGATATCAAAATCGATGACAGCTATAATTATCTACCGTAGCATTAATCGCGTAATCAGTAGATAAAACTTCGACGAGTTTATCGCTCCTAGGCGATTTGGAATTTTTTTTTGTCGCTTCTGTGTCTCCTGAGCTGGAAGAAACAAAAATGTAGCCAAAAACACAATGTTCAAGTACAATGTAACACTTAATCTGTATTTGAATTTCATTGATTTATGTATCTTTATTTGTGTAATTTCTACTATGGCTTCTAACTTCAACGAGTTCGCATTCCGCGAATCAATAGCTTAAGGCTCTGAGATGCTATAGTACTTAAGTAATTCAAAATGTTTTTCTTCACTTCCGTGTCTTCTGAGCTAGAAGAAACGAAAATGTAGGCAAAAACACAATGGGTAAGTACAATGTTGTATTTAATTTGTATTAGAATTTTATTGATTTATTTATCTTTATTTGTATAATTTTTTTCCTAGCTTCTGACTTAAATTAGTTCACATTCCGTGTCTTCTGAGCTAGAAGAAACATGTAGGCAACAGAAAATGTAGGCAAAAACACAATGGGTAAGTGTGTTGTAACAATGTTGTATTTAATTTGTGCTAGAAATTTATTGATTTATATATATTTATTTGTATAATTTTAGTTCTTGCTTCTGATTTAACCGAGTTCGCATTCCGGGAATCAATAGCTTAAGGCTCTGAAATTCTAGAGTACTAAAGTAATTTAAATGGGTTTACTCCCGAGTCTTCTGAGCTAAAAGAAATGAAAATGTAGGCAAAAGCGCAATGGGTAAGTACAATGTTGTATTTAATATGCATTTGCATTTTATTGATTTATGTATCTTTATTTGTATAATTTTTATTCTAGTTTCTGATTTAACCAGATTTAAATTTAAGTTGAAACAATCCATTGATTCTTTTAACCGATTGGAGTGTTTATTTAGTGATTAAGAGTTGCAGGGAAACAATACAACATTATCGGAAGCCTTGTAACACTCACCAATAAAATCATTCCAAAGGACTCTATTCTTAGAAAAGGACCCATAAAATCTTTCCAAATGATTTTTTCTAATTAAGTGACCAATAGCATCTTTCCAAAGAATTCTTTTCAAATTTAAGGACCAATAAAATCTTTCCAGAGAATTATGTCCTAAGGAAAGGACCAATATAATATTTCCAACGATTGAAAGAATCCATGGGTTCCTTCAACCAATTAGGTGATTAAGGTAGATAGGTAGGTATTTTAATTAACGTCGCACTGGAGCAACACAATGGGCTATTGGTGACGGTCCGGGATCAATCACCAAGGAAATGATCCGAGAACATAATTTTGAACCACCGTCAGATGACTCTCCGAACTTCCACACCAAGCCAACGTGAGGACATTTGAGGTCATGGAAGATTTAACATGCAGCAGATCCCTTTGTACACCACGGTCTTTGGTTGAATTCGAACTCGTAGGTGATTAAGTGTGTTGTGGGGTGAAAACAATACAACACTGATCGGAAATCTCAGTGTTACGGATATAACAATTTCAATTCGGACCCCTTTTTGTCACAGGCGGTCGGCCGTTCGCTGCCCTGTGTTATTTAAGGAGTTTTGGGCGTTTTCCTACGTCAAAATAGTTTCCACAAACACACTTTCTCGCCTTCCATCGAGCAGACAACACAGCCCCAGATCGCGATCCCGAAACCGCTCTAGTAACAAAAAATATGGCATCATTTCAAATTACCCCAAACAAACAGAGCACATCCCATTCAAATAAAGAAGCTGTTTTAAATAAGGGCAAGGTAAACACCGAGGGTAGGGAATATTTTTTCGATTGTTAGCCGCATCAACAGTTTCAGTAACAACATCCGAGGCCTTTTCAGGGCGGTATCGCACCCGGATTGCAATGGCCTGGTACGGGGAACTTAACTTTCACTGCCCTTCCCTAAAAATAAAATAATGGAAACTTTGTTTCTATTTGATGAACACGACCTTTCAAAATAGCTCGACCATGAAGTTTATCCCGGGTATAAAAAAGTATCCCACTAACAAGGTTCTAAAAAAATGAGCTTTCCGAATCGTCGTTTTGGACTTTTTATTCGAAAACGTCCTCCCTACTTGCTTGGTTGAGATAATTATTTTTACATTCTGTCCTACCAACGACAACTGCGTTATTTATATATCTAATGCATCTGAGTCTTCTTAGACATTACTTTCGGTTTCTAGTGTGGTAATAAAAAAGTAATGCTCCCTTAGTCTGAAAGTAAATATCTATTTTGCGAAATAAAAATGTTTCTAGCGACATAGATCTTGCTTCAAATCCCCTCATTTTTAAAAGTATTTCTTATGCTGTGTTTTTGGATAGTAAATTTCGAAGTACACTCTATATTTGTCTGGTACCGGAAAAAGTAAGACGTAAGACACATTAAGTTTCATTTGAGATTGACAGTCTTGTACAGTCTCTTCAATATACTAGTTGGAAATGTGTTCTTGGAGTGTAGTTTGAGTAGTAAACAGTACATATTATATTTGTCTTGCTATTTTTGTTGCATGAAAGAGTAAGATGCATTAAGTTGCATTTGAGTTGTGTCCGCTGTGCGAAAAAGTAAGACGCAAGACACAAGTAGCATTTGAGATTGAAAGAATTGAAGTCTCTTCGATATACTGGTTAAAACCAAGTTCTTGAGGTGTAAATTGAGTAGCAAGAAGTACACACTATGTCTGTTGCGGAAAAAAGTAAGACGTAAGACACATTAAGTTTCATTTGAGATTGACAGTCTTGTACAGTCTCTTCAATATACTAGTTGGAAATGTGTTCTTGGAGTGTAGTTTGAGTAGTAAACAGTACATATTATATTTGTCTTGCTATTTTTGTTGCATGAAAGAGTAAGATGCATTAAGTTGCATTTGAGTTGTGTCCGCTGTGCGAAAAAGTAAGACGCAAGACACAAGTAGCATTTGAGATTGAAAGAATTGAAGTCTCTTCGATATACTGGTTAAAACCAAGTTCTTGAGGTGTAAATTGAGTAGCAAGAAGTACACACTATGTCTGTTGCGGAAAAAACTAAGACGTAAGACACATTAAGTTTCATTTGAGATTGACAGTCTTGTACAGTCTCTTCAATATACTAGTTGGAAATGTGTTCTTGGAGTGTAGTTTGAGTAGTAAACAGTACATATTATATTTGTCTTGCTATTTTTGTTGCATGAAAGAGTAAGATGCATTAAGTTGCATTTGAGTTGTGTCCGCTGTGCGAAAAAGTAAGACGCAAGACACAAGTAGCATTTGAGATTGAAAGAATTGAAGTCTCTTCGATATACTGGTTAAAACCAAGTTCTTGAGGTGTAAATTGAGTAGCAAGAAGTACACACTATGTCTGTTGCGGAAAAAACTAAGACGTAAGACACATTAATTTGCATTTTAGGTTGAAAGCATTGAATAGTCACTTCGATTTAAAAGCCAAGTTCTTGAAGCGTAAATTGATAAGTACGCATTATGTCTGGGGCTGAGGGAAAAAGTAAGACTTGGGACACATTAACTAGCATTAGAGATTGAAAGCAATAAACAATCACTTCAATATACTATTTAAAAACATGTTCTTGAGTGTAATTTGAGTAGTAAACAGTACACACTATATTTGTCTGCTGCGTGAAAAAGTAAGATGTAAGACACGTTAAGGTTTCATTTAAGATTGAAAGCATTAAACTGTCACTTTAAGATACCAGTGAAAGAAATTCTTGAAGTGTAATTTGAGTAGTAAGCCGTGCATCTATATTTGTCTGTTGCATGAAAGAATAAGTAAGACACACACATTAAGTAGCATTTGAGATTGAAAGCTTTTAACAGTTACTTCGATATACTAATTAAAAACCAAGTTCTCGAAGTGTAAATTGAGTAGTAAGAAGTACGCCTTATGTATACCGCTGAGAAAAGGTAAGACGCAAGACACATTAAGTTGCACTGATAATTGAAAGCATTGAGCAGACACTTCGACATGCTAGTTAAAAACAAATCTTGAAGTGCAATTCGAGAAGTACGTCGTGCATCTATATTTGTTTGTTGCTTGAAAGAGTAGGACGTAAGACACATTAAGTGGTAATTGTGGATGGTGGACATTATGGTTATTGTAAATAGTTCTTATATACACTTTTGATTTGTGTTTCAGAATATAAAGGGTGTATCAAAACTTTCTATACACGCATGTACACACTTTAAGGGTAAGTCTTTCTAAATAATCCATGGATTCTTTCAAGCCTTAGAAAGATTCTATTGGCCCTTTCCTTGGAATAGAATTCTTTGGAAAGATTCTAATGCTCCTTTCCTTATAATGGAATATCTTGGAAAGATTCTATTGCTCTTTTCCTTAGAACGGAATCCTTTGGAAAAATTCTGTTGCTCCTTTTCATAGAATAGAATCCTTTGGAGTGAGATTCTGTTCCTCTTTTCCTTAAAATAAAATCCTTTGGAAAGATTCTTTTCAAGGAGATTAAAATTAGTTAGAAGTAAAAGTTAGACTTTTCTTTTGGCAAAAAAAATAGCGAATATTACAATAAATTGATTCCTTTGAAAAACATTTGAGAATGTTGCAAAAAGTCCTGAATCTATTTCCGTCAAAGAACGTAATATGAAGGTCCCTGTTCACATATCTCTATAATAGTTGTTGGCGCTACTCCTCAATTGGCGTAATTTTTCATGTACTTGGCAAGCGCCAACAACATTGCCAATTTCTCAGTTAGTACCTGATCTCTTACCTGATAAGTTGACATCTCCAGCGTTCTGTTTCACAGACAGGGCCATGGTAGCCCAGTTTAAAGAGTAACGGATTACCAGACAGAGGGTTGCGAGTTCGAAACTCGGTCCAACCAAAGACCATCATGTACACGGGGGCTAGTGCACGTTAAATTTGTCGTGGCTTCAAATCCTCACGTTGGCGTGGTGTGAAAGTTTGGAGAGTGGTTTGCCAGCTCAGGTGTTGACCTCGCCATCTGACCGCGGTTCAAAATGACGAGGTATTGGCCTCGATCTTCCCCTTCTCGGGACGGATCCCAGACTCGACAATAGTCCGTTGTATTACTCCAGTGCGACGTTAATTAATTTCCTACCTACCGTTCCAGGAACCACACGTTGTACAGTACAACTATTTGTGTACTTAGGATAGTACAGCAATTTAAATTAATGTAAATAAATATAGTTACAGTCCACTGCAGTTTGTAGTTTTGTGTGAGCCGCGATAGTTACTATTGGTTTCTTTTTTCGAATATCAATTTCATAATAATATTCATAGTAAAATTTAACTTTCATTATTTATTAAAAAGCAGGGTTCTTTAACCCTCCTGGTGGTTGCTTTAGGTATCTCGTCATTAGAAAAACTGGCCAGATCTTGATGGACGAGACACCTCGTAATTAGAAAAAAATTCATCAGATCTTAATCTCGTCATCATCAAAAAATCGGCAAGATCTTGATGAACGAGATATCTCGTCGAATCCACTTCGAGGATTAATAATTGCTTTTCAAAAGATTTTAGCGTTATCGGAAGATTATTGGTATAGATTTGAAATTTGGTGGCGAATTTGCGTGTTGTCATTGAAAATTACGAAGTTGATTCAAAGTTTAATATGAAGACGACCCTTAAGTAAACTTTAGGTTGGTTGGTTGTTTGGGGGTTTTATGGCGCAAGGGCCATATTTGGCCATACTGCGCCAGACACAAGACATACAATAGTAAGTAATAGACATACACACAAAATGAAGGTTTTACTGACACAGAAGAAAGGATTTTTGGTAGTTTGGAGGTTTTATAGCGCAAGGGCCATATTTGGCCATGCTGCGGAAGACACAAGACATACAATAGTAAGTAATAGACATACACACAAAATGAAAGTTTTACTGACACAGAAGAAAGGATTGGTTGGTAGTTTTGAGGTTTTATATCGTAAGGTCCATATTTGGCCATGCTGCGCCAGACACAAGACATACAATAGTAAGTAATAAACATACACACAAAATGAAAGTTTTACTGACACAAAAGAAAGGATTGGTTGGTAGTTTGGGGGTTTTATAGCGTAAGGGCCATATTTGGCCATGCTGCGCCAGACACAAGACATACAATAGTAAGTAATAGACATACACACAAAATGAAGGTTTTACTGACACAGAAGAAAGGATTGGTTGGTAGTTTGGAGGTTTTATAGCGCAAGGGCCATATTTGGCCATGCTGCGGAAGACACAAGACATACAATAGTAAGTAATAGACATACACACAAAATGAAAGTTTTACTGACACAGAAGAAAGGATTGGTTGGTAGTTTTGAGGTTTTATATCGTAAGGTCCATATTTGGCCATGCTGCGCCAGACACAAGACATACAATAGTAAGTAATAAACATACACACAAAATGAAAGTTTTACTGACACAAAAGAAAGGATTGGTTGGTAGTTTCGGGGTTTTATAGCGTAAGGGCCATATTTGGCCATGCTGCGCCAGACACAAGACATACAATAGTAAGTAATAGACATACACACAAAATGAAGGTTTTACTGACACAGAAGAAAGGATTGGTTGGTAGTTTGGAGGTTTTATAGCGCAAGGGCCATATTTGGCCATGCTGCGGAAGACACAAGACATACAATATTAAGTAATAGACATACACATCAAAGTCTTTACTGATACAGAAGAGAGAAATACACCCAGGGAGGAATGCACCTGACTGGAATCGAACCCGCGCAACCTGCAACTCGAAGGTTGCTAGCGCAGTGGACATACCCACTTAGCCACGATAGGTAGGTATTTAAATAACGTCAAAATGGAGCAACACAACGGGCTATTGGCGACGATCCGGGATGAAACCCGAAGAGAAAGATGCGAGGACAACACCACGGTCAGATGCCGAAGTCACACCTGAGCTGGCACCCCACTCTCCACACTTCCACACCAGACCATCGTGAGGACATTTGAAACCACGGCAGATTTAACGTGCACCATCCCCCTTTGTACACGACGGTCTTTGGTTGGATTCGAACTCGCAACCCTCCGGTTGCTAATCCGTTGCTCTTCAATCGGAGGATTGCGAGTTCGAAATTCGTCCCAGCCTAGGACCGTCGTGTACACGGTGTCTGGCGCACGTTAAATCTGTAGTGGCCTCAAATTTCCTCATGTTGGTGGGATGTGGAAGTTTTGAGAGTGGGGTGCCAGCTCAGGTGTTGATCTCGTCTTCTGAGCGTGGTTCAAAATTACGAGGCGCTGTCCTTGGATCTTTCCCATAGGGATTGATCCCGGACCGTCGCCAATAGCCCATTGCGTTGCTTCAGTGTGACGTTAATTAAAATACCCGTCCGACCGGGCTACCGCGGCTCCAGTACTTATTCAGAAATACAAGATTCGTTTCTAATAATACGTTAAGCGTAATAAAATAAACAATAGAATAAATTATTTTTTCTTTTGTCTAGTACAGGACAAATGTTTTTACTGCTTGTTTGCTGAAAAATAAAGCAAGCGCAGTGAATGTTTTTCTCATCAAAGATGTAACGAAATGTACTACATTATTTTTAACATTTGCAACCATTTTTTAAACATTTGCAATCATTTTTATATCATTTTCCTCCCATCTCTGCAAGTTTTGATTATTTTAGTTTGATAACATTTGCATAGTTTTTCGCGAATTTTAATGCACATATCCTGGAAAAAATATACTGCGGAAAATGAAAAATAATACTCTTCCGGTTCTGAACTCTTTTTAACTAAAACTATGTATTGAAAGAATAATGTGACAAAGGAGAGGAAACGGTAAATCTGACAAGCATTTATGACACTGACAATATTTTTCATATTAAATTATTCCGTCGCATTTCTTATATCGTTAACATGTTTCGCTATTGCTGTTCGAGGATCCTAAAGTGAGTATTTGCATGTTCCCATTTTGTTTTTACTACACAAAAATATTTTTTAATATGCTGTGTGAAGTAAAATATATAAAACATCTTTACTGATGTTCAAAGTAACGAAGGAAAAGGTAATATGATAATGGTAAGTAATTAATGCCGCTCTGGAGCAACACAACGGGCTATTGGCGGCGGTCCGGAATTAATCCCTAAGGGAAAGATCAAGATCAAGGACGTAATTGTGAACCATGGTCAGATGAGAACAATACCTGAGCTGGCACCCCAATCTCCAAACATCTACATCACGCCAACATGAAGACATTTGAGGCCACGATTGAACGTGCACTAGCATCCGTGTACACAACGGTTTTTGGCTGGACCGAGTTTCGAACTCGCAACCCTGTGGCTGTTAATGAGTTGCTCTTCCAACAGGGCTACCTTGGCCCTCTCACGGTAATATGAATCAATATTTGTAGTTTCTAACAGTGCTTTGATAGTTTAAACTATCATGTGGTATTTTATGCCACAGCAAATATATTCTTTTTGGTGATTGTTTAACACCCTGGTAGTTGTCTCGACGAGGTATCTCGTCAATAGAGAAGCTGATCAGATTTTGATGGACTGAGATATCTCGTCATTAGAAGAAAACTGACCAGATCTTGATTTCGTCATCATCAAAAATACTACAGTATCTTCATGACGAGAAATTTCGTCATTAGCAAAATTGGTCAGATCTTGATGGAAGAGATATCTCGTGGAAACCACTTGGAGGGTTATTGTATTTTGAGTTCCTATTGTCACGGGCACGTAGACTCTCAATGTTTACAGTTACAATTGAGGGGGTCAGAAGCAAAGGGATGTAAGTGACAAAAATGCCAAAATGAGCTGGATGCATGGAGAGATTCTTTAGGAACGTGGCTGACTGGCCGCGGACGGTTAGAGCCGTCATGTGTATTGGTACTGACATATAATGAGAGAAAGATAATCTCCTCAAGAGCCGTCATGTGTATTGGTACTGACATATAATGAGAGAAAGATAATCTCCTCAAGAGCCGTCATGTGTATTGGTACTGACATATAATGAGAGAAAGATAATCTCCTCAAGAGCCGTCATGTGTATTGGTACTGACATATAATGAGAGAAAGATAATCTCCTCAAGAGCCGTCATGTGTATTGGTACTGACATATAATGAGAGAAAGATAATCTCCTCAAGAGCCGTCATGTGTATTGGTACTGACATATAATGAGAGAAAGATAATCTCCTCAAGAGCCGTCATGTGTATTGGTACTGACATATAATGAGAGAAAGATAATCTCCTCAAGAGCCGTCATGTGTATTGGTACTGACATATAATGAGAGAAAGATAATCTCCTCAAGAGCCGTCATGTGTATTGGTACTGACATATAATGAGAGAAAGATAATCTCCTCAAGAGCCGTCATGTGTATTGGTACTGACATATAATGAGAGAAAGATAATCTCCTCAAGAGTCCATCTTCGGCTTGGTGCCAAAGGGACGCAAGTCACTTACGTCTCTTTGCCGCGAAGTAAAACCAGTGTTGCATATTCACTTGGTTGGTTGCGAAATGGCTATGAGGGTAGTACACATCAACTGTTTGGCGCTTTAAAAAACTGCCACACTCTCTCATTCCTCACATGACTTGACCGTTTTTGTCGGAGTCGGATTTGAGCTCTCGGTGTCTGTTGTTTTTTTTGTGGCATATTGCGGTGCTCTTTTTTTAATAGAGAGCCTATATAGATAGAGAGGTGACATACACCCGACATTTTCTAATTGGCTGATGCGGCCGTCAGCCATGTTTTCAATGCTTTTGAGAAATATTGGGAGCTAGGTTCATGGGACCTGCAAACTGCTTTTCTTACTTCCTGCATGGGGGTATTTGTTCCGAAAAGACATGCCGCAAACGCTGTTACTCAGAAATCTGTCAGTGTTTGTCTGAATTTTAAAGGCAGGAGAATCTGTAAACTCTTTTTGCTCAAAACATTAGATATCAGCTCGAAGAGGTATGATAATGCTCTAAAAAACGTCATGAGACAAGAATTTCTTCAACTGATCAACGAGGATATCACGTGCCCTCTAACAAAATTTCGGACGAGAAGAGAAACCATGTAAGAAAACACATTTACTCTTTCCCCCGGTACACTAGCCATTACTCAAGGAGGCAGAACCCTAATACCAGATATCTATCTCCTTATTTTAATGTACAAAAAATGTATAATATGTACACCGCGCATTGCAAAGAAAAAGGTACTGAACCTGTAAAAGACAGCTGTTACCGCCATATTTTTAACACAATGTTCAACTTGAGTTTTAAAAAACCTCACACAGACACCTGCAGTACCTGCGATGTTCTGAAAAATAAAATACAATGCGAAGATCCGAAAGTCGTTGCCAGAAGTCAGATTGAAAATGAAGTTCATTTGCGAAAGGCAGAAAAAGCAATAAGTTCCAAGGATGAAGCCAAACAACTGGCTAAAAACGACATTTTTTCGGTTCGAGCTATTTGTTTTGATTTAGAAAAAACGCTACCAACTCCTGCGCTTACTTGTAGTACTGTCTACTACTTAAGACAGCTTTGGACTTATAATTTTGGCATCCATGACCTTCAGGACTTCAGGACCCGCCGCCTCCCAGCTCGCCTAGAAGGCTTAGAGCTTTGTGCATGGGAAGCGGGGGGTTAACATGACCTTGCCACTGGTCAGAGCTCAATGTTCATGTGGCATGAAGGAGAGGCACTAAGAGGATCGCAAGAAATTGGTTCCTGTTCTTCTGCGATACGCCAACCAACTCCCTAGCAGTGTGAAACACTTGATTGCGTTTAGTGACAACGCGGGGGGGGGGAGGCAGAACAAAAATCAAAACATAGTCAAGTTTTGGATGCGTATCGTCACTACTACAACAATCAAAAAAGTGAACCACAAGTTTTTCATTTCGGGCCACTCATACATGGAAGGCGACCAAGACTTTGGCATTATAGAGAAAGCCAAAAAAAAACATGTTTTATCCCAGACGGTTGGGTTAACATCGTATGCAAAGCAAGCCGCAAGTTTGCCGTTTTCCGTATGGACAGAGAAGACTTTCGCTCCATTGAAAACATGGCAAAAAATCTTTCTAAGAACATCAAAGGAATCCGTAACATGCAGTGGCTGCGTTGTTTTGAGAAGGAAACACCGTCAATGATGTATTATAAAAACACACTCAATGAAGACACACCCTTTCAAACAATAAACCTAAGGCTGAGTCAACAAGGTCGACCGTTCTCATTGAACACAATAGTGTTGAAACCCCTACATCTCGAGCATGTCGCCATCAAAACAGCTAAATACAACAATCTTCTAAAGCTCCTGAAATACCTGCCTCCAATCCATCATGATTTCTACAAGTCGCTCAAGCATTCAACCAACAAAATACAAACATCCAGGTTACCTGCAATCACAGACCCAGCCGAAGATCTAACCAAACTGGAATCTGAAGATGACTAGTTTTGTTTCATTTTTTTACTTTGTCTATTTTTTTCACCTGTCGACAGATTTTTGTATACTTAGCACCTGTTTACGATTAATAATTTTTATGGTTTCTTAACCATTTTTTTACTTCTATCTTATGCTCATGTTGCTAGTGTTTTTGGAAATTATTTTAGTATTAATGAGACACTACTTTTTCAATATATTTATCGGTTATTCTATCTATTATCTGTTATATTTTGCTTTGAAACTCGTACATTAAACTGTTTTAACCTTGCCTTATATAGTTCCTTCAATCCTAAAATACCGACTGGCAATAAACTCTCGGAAGCAAAGGGGTGCAAGTGCATGATTGCTTGAAATAAGCCCATAATAACCTTCAGGTAAACAAGTATAGGGTAAATCAAGATGGAAGACAGGAAGGAACAAGGTTTGAGTGCTCTAAAAATATTATGGTTGTTCTGTTTAAGTGTTTTTGCGGAATTTTCAAGATCGCTTCAACTTTGAAGCTCTTTTTCTCAAAAGTTGGTTTTTTCACGTGCATCCCTCTGCTTCTGACCCACTCAGTTATCATATATATGTTACCGTTAAAGTATATAATGCAGTTATTTCATAGAATACCTAGTTATTCCATGGAATAACTGATCGTGTCCGTTAAAGTGTGTAATATGTTATTAATTTGACACTTTAACTAGTTATTCTATGAAATAACTAGGTATTCTATGAAATAACTAATGAGAGACAGTTAAAGTGTAAAATAAACAATTTATCTAAAATGAAATTAAACTAATGATAGACAATTAAAATGAAAAAGAAGCAATTTATCTAATTTATGCACCATAAAATCATTTGTTACAACAAGGATTACTAAAATGACACTTGGAATTACAAAGAACATTATTTCTAAAACAAAAACATTTTTTGTTGACACACTGGGTTTTACACGAACATTTTTTAAATCCCTGACCAGTACCTAAACTTTGAGCTGTAGCAACCGACCGGAGCGATATTTCTATATCCGGTACTTCTTCGATTTTAATTAATTTTTGTTCGCAGACACTGAACTGGGATCGGGAATATAATTGTTTTATGCGGCCGTTTCTTGTGCCCAATTGGAAAAATCCTTCTTCGGTTATTTTTATGATGATAGCTAAAATAGATTTGGCATCACCTTTTCCTCTGTCAACTTCAGGCACTGGGATACGGACGGTAAACCCCACAGAGGCTTCAGAATGAGATTTATCCGACATTAATTTCATCTTTTTCGCTTGAATTTCTAAACATTTTTTAGACTTTTCTCTTTCTCTTTCAACATTAAGTTCATTAAAACACAATTTGCAGATTTTCTGCTCAACTTCATCTTCTGAAACATAATTTTCCGAACATGATATATGGACAGGCTCCATACATTTGAAGCAAACTATATCTTCACTGCATTCTTTTAAACAGACAACACATACTTTCGTAATGGGATTATTTAATACTGTTTGTTCAACTACTTTTTCATTATCAGGTTGAGAAGAAACATTCTTTGCAGTCAAAGTATTTTGTAATTGATCTTCGTCGACCAACGAATTAAGTGCTTCCTTCGGAATGGCAGTTGTTGACAGTCCAACTCTAGCTGCGCAACCAAACATAGCCTCGTAGGGGGACCTTTTAATACCAGAATGGAACGCTCTGTTCTTCATAAACTGGATAAATTTTAACCCGTTACTCCACGAAGTTGACTGGTTGTCTTGCATCCAAGTCGTCAACATATTTTCTATGTCCTGATTGGCTCTCTCAACACTACCTTGGCTTTGGCTATGTCTTGGTTTGCCATGCACGATCTTAAGCTCTGGCCAAGTTACTTTTAAGTCATCAATAAGTTTGTTACAAAATTCTCTTCCATTGTCCGACTGCAATATACATGGGGCTCCAAACAACAGGAATATATCAAGCAACTGTCCTGCAACTTCTTTTGCTCTCTTTGTTTGAAGAGGTCTTAAAACCACGAACTTTGTAAGGTGATCTTGATAAACTAAAATAAATTTATAGTTTCCATCAGGTTGTGATTGAAAATCTATGAGGTCAACCTGACATCTTGAATTCATATGTGAAAAAATCATGGGCTTAACAACAACACCTTTTCTGCCCGCTTTGCGTTTTTGTTGACAAGATTCACAAAAATTCAGGAAAATCTTAATATCATTTTGCGTAATATTTTTGTAACGACGATTAAGTTCTTTTATCATTCGGTCTCTACCACCGTGCCCAATAGATAAATGAGTTTCGTACAAAATGTCAAACAAAGAATCACTTGACCAATAAAACATTACATCTGGTGTTGCATTTGTTACTGGGACTATTAATTTTTGTACTCCTTCAACTTCAAGGACATCGTAATGTTGAAGTAACCAATAATCACGTGGCACTTTTTTATCTGATGTTTTACATTTCTTTACATCAGCTATCAAACTTAATAATTTTTCACGGGTGAGCAAAGCACTGTTCTCTTTCACATCACGCTTATTTAGTAAAGATTCAAACTTTTCTTTCATTGCAGCTTTTTTTTCGTTATCACTTAAAGAATTCATTGTTCAAGACAATTTAAGGTCTTAAAAATAATTGCACTTTAACGTAAGCAAACTAAATTAACGTAATAACAAATGACTAAATTATAAAACTTGAAAAAATAAATGTATCTCAATACCTGATACGTGGAAACAGTATTTGACGAACAGCAGCCGGCAATGTACGTGCAAGCAATCAATTAACCGGATGAACTGGCGCCAACACGCTAAACAAGTTCTCTCCCTATGGCCTGGAATAGTTCATAAATGCAGTAGGGGTGGAAGGTAAATGTATTTGTCGTGCGAGATATACGATATAGATTATTTTACACTTTAACGGGCTGCAGATCGTTATTCTATGAAATAACTAGTTAAACCATGAAATACAAGAGAGTTTTACACTTTAACGGACACGATCAGTTATTCCATGGAATAACTAGGTATTCTATGAAATAACGGATTTCATACTTTAACGGTAACATATACACTATGTGCCATACAAATCTAATCACCACAAAGAGGGTTACTTGGTTACTAGCTGTAGGGTTATTGAGTTTTGAGTGCTTATTGTCACTTGCACGTAGACTCTCAATGTTTAGTTACATCATATATACACTATGTGCCATACAAATCTAATCACCACAAAGAGGGTTACTTGGTTACCAGTTGCAGGGTTATTGAGTTTTGAGTGCCTATTGTCACGGACACGTAGATTCTCAATGTTTAGTTACATCATATATACACTATGTGCCATACAAATCTAATCACCTCAAAGAGGGTTACTTGGTTACCAGTTGCAGGGTTATTGAGTTTTGAGTGCCTATTGTCACGGGCACGTAGACTCTCAATGTTTACAGTTACAACTATCATATATACACTATGTGGCATAAAAATCCAATGAACACTATGCCAGTGATCAATAGGAATGAAACTTAGCATGTGTGATTAACATGAAGAGATAAAGAAATGAACCCAATATCAAACCTGGAGGACTCTTTTACTGTAGCTATACATCAAAAAGGTATTAACCCTCCTGGTGGTTTATCTTCGCGTCGAAAACCCCCCTGTAGGGGCCAGCCTCTGACGGAAAAGCCTGTTCCAAACTGTCACCAGTTCAAGGCAAGGAACAATATGTTTTTCCTATTTGGATCTTCATTCCCTTGGAGTAATAGGGCAGTTTTGTCTCGACGAGATATCTCGTCATTGGTAAAATTAGTCAGATCTTAATGGACGAGATATCTCGTAGAAACCACTTGGAGGGTTAAATTAGTAAGTTATAAAACTCCTTCTGGAGCTGATGCGTTCTGAAATACGGCGTTGAAAGGAGTCGAAGAAAACCCTTCTGATATTCCTAAATTATACGGCTACTGCCCCAGATGCTTTATATTCGGGGATGGTGTAATTTAAAGGATAGTATATACCAGACATGATTAATGGAAACAGATCTGGGGATCTCGCTTTGCAAGGAAAGGTTTCAACACCACGGGGGCACTACTGGGAAAGTTCAGCCATGTGTGGCCGGGTGTTGTGCTGGTAAATATCCCCTTGGTCGCGTGGTATGAAAGGCAAAACAACAGGATGTAGGATCTACTGGACGTATCTCTGTGCTGTCAAAATACCTCATTAGCAAAATTGGCCAGATCTTGATTTCTATATCATCAAAACATCAGCAATGTCTTGAATAAATATCTCGTCATTAGCAAAATTAGTCAGATCCTGATGGACGAGATATCTTCGTCATTAACAAATTGGATAGATCTTGATTTCGTCACCATCAGAACATCAGAAATATCTTGATTATGTATCTCGTAATTAGCAAAATTGGTCAGATCCTGATGGACAAGATATCTTCGTCATTTGCAAAATTGGCCAGATCTTGATTTCGTCATCATCAAAACATCAGCAATATCTTGATTAACTATCTCGTCATTAGCAAAATTGGTCAGATCCTGTTGACGAGATATCTTAGTGTCATTAACAAATTGGTCAGATCTTGATGGGCGAGATATCTCGTCGAAACCACTTAGAAGATTAGTCATTTGAAAGTGATACAGAGTATCTTACATACCAAATTTCATGGTTGTTGATGAATGCTTCTGGGTGTTTCGATTTTTTGAGTGTTGAATAATCAAGATATATTAAAAATAAAGATACCCGAGAAATTTTTCAAAACAAGAATTACCGTTAGAAAAATTGGAACACACGATGATTATAAATGCAACTTCATTATATTATAGCTTAATTTTTTTCAGAAGGAAAAACAATCCATAAGTTTCCAAACACATTTCGATAAAAGCATTCCTCCTAAGAAAAATAATTTTCTTGACTACAAGCATAATTTTCCCACGTGGTATTAAACCACTCATTGATTGAATAATAAACAATTTGGTAGTCTTTCAAGTACCGAAAAACAGTTCACTAACTTCACAACACAAAGAAACCCAAGGAAAGGGTTCAAGGGTCTTGCTAGTAAGAATATTGGAAGAACCAAAGCAGTTCGACGACTTATTTACATTTATCGACCTGTGGGAAACGACTGAACCTCACGTTCAATTCGATTGAAATTCACGACACGTATAAAAAGATGTTAATTGAAACCCTGCACTGGTGAGTCTCAAGCAAAGCATAAAATTTAAGTACATTTACTTCACCAATCTCTTGACTTTCCGGTACACATTTTATCTGAAACAATACCTTCAGTTTTTTTAAATACATTAACAGATGCAGCTATCCTGTGGTTTGGTTGGTACATATGGCGCAAAGGCTAATTTTTAGGACAAACTAAGCCAAACTCTATATTATGGACTTTTATACCTTTAGTAAACATATGCTTATTTTTAGCGTATATTTCATACATATAATTTTGATAACCCTCAGAAAAGTTCACACGAACGATTCCACTTTACAACCTGTAGTCTTCCCTGCATGACTTCTAAACAGTTTTGACCTTATTTACCGATAGAATCTTTCCAAAGGATTCTATTCTAAGGAAAGTACCAGCAGAATCATTGCGAAGGATTCTATACTAAGGGAAAGGACCAATAGTATCTTTCCAAATGATTCATTTCGAATTAAAGAACCGACAGAATCTTTCCAAAGGATTCTATTCTAAGGTATACTAGAGATCTTTCCGAAGGATTCTATCCTGGTATGACAGGCAGTATTGTGCTTGTCATACCAGACCAGTCAAGAACAAAGTGCGTACACTAGTGCACGAAGCATTACTTAAAGTTAAAACCTCAGTATCAAATTCGGATCGGATAACACGAACAGTCGGTTAATCGGAGCTCGGATGATCAAGATGCTACTACATATGAAGATTCAAAATTCTCAGAGTAACTTTTAATGCTAGCGAAATGTAAAGTAAGAAACACTGGAGCACATTATATGAAATAAAGCTACAATTTCATTATTTTCCAAGAAGAGAAACAGCCCATAAGTTCCTAGATATCAGATCAACGAAGATAGCGAATGAAATAAAATTAAGTTGAGATATTTGTTTCATTCAGATCAAAGCCCAATTTCCAATGTGTGTGTGTGTGTGTGTGTGTGTGTGATGCATTTCTCAAAATTAAAATCTTTTTCTCTATTCCAAGAATAATTTTCCAGCGTGGTTTAAAATTAAACCACTCGTTGATTAAGTAATGAATAATTTTGTCATTTTGCGAATTCCAAGAAGCACTATACCAAATTTATCAAGAAAATAAGGGCCTCAGATTCTTGTTAGTAGAAGCCTTGAAAGTACCAAGGCCCATTGGGACAACTTATTTACATTTAGACCTGTGAGAAAGACCGAAACTCACGTTCGATTGAAATTTACGAACGCGTATGAAAGAGACGTTTAGAGAAACCCTAAAAAGGGGAAAGGGGTTAAGTACATAGACGTGAAATACAAGTAGACTGAGCATTGCTATCGAGAGAAGCTTCAAAAGTGTAACCAACATGTCGACTAGTAGTAGCTTGGCTACTCTGAAAAAAATTGACTTGGTTGGCCTATTTTGAATATTATCGCCTCGTTTGGCGATATAACATCTTATGGCATGGTAGATGTGTGAATACGCATTTCTATAGAGTGGAGACGAAAATGGCTAAGTCGCTAAAGTGAAATTGCCGGAGTCATTTACGAACGCGTATTAAAAAGACGTTAATTGAAATCTTGAAACGAGATGGGGTTAAGACAATAGACCGGAAATACAAGTGGACTGAGCATTTATATAGAGTGGCGACAAAAATGGTTAAGTCGCCAAAGTGAAACTGCCAAAGTCATTTACGAACGTGCATAAAAAGTCCTTGAAACCTTGAAACGGGGATATGGGTTAAGACCATAGACCAGAAGTATTGTACAAGTTGACTGAGCATTGCTATTGAAAAGAGCTTCGAAAATTGTGACCAACATGTCGACTAGTAGTCACGTGACTGCTCTGAGAAAAATTGGTTGGCCGATTTTATATATTATCTCCCGGTTTGGTGATAATCTTATGACAGGGAGTAGATGTGTGAATGCGCATACTTAGAGTGGTGACTAAAATGGTTTAGTACCAAAAGTCACCAATAGGGAAAATTCGGGCATTTGAAGTCGAAAACAGTCGAACATTTGCATTAAACGCAGATAAAAGGGATTATGAAAAGTCGACTGCATACGCGACAGCAGGACCATTTTTTAGCGTATCACTCCTACAGATCCAGTAACCTACTACAGGCAACTACAAGTCAATTACAGGAAAGGATGATCGAGGAATGCTGGAAGTTTTTGTCATTCTTCAATTGCAGCAACGACAATGTTTGGACTCGATCCTTTTCATGCAGGATCGACAGCAGCCCGCTGTATTGCTCCAGTGTGACGTTAATCAACTACCCACATACTTGATATTGTATGTTTTGTGTTGGCGCAGCATGGCCAAATATGACCCTTGCACCATAAAACCCCCAAAACAACCAACCACCTTATATTTCACGTCTATGCTCGTAACCTGAGAGTTATAGGCTGTGAAACTTCGATTCCTGTAACTTACCCTGGTATATTTCTCTCTTCTGTGCCAGTAAACTTTCCTTGTGTGTGTGTTCATTACTCGACGTTGTCTGTTTTGCTTTTGGCGCAGCTTGGCGAAACACGGTCCTGGCAACATAAAAAATCCAAACAACTTAACCTAACCTAAACGTAGCCTAAGCAATGTACACTCATTTGCGTATTCCTACTGCTTCCATCGATGCAGTTCAATCTGATGCCATCTAACCGTGGTTCAAAATTACGTGGTGTTGTCCTGGAATCTTTCCCTTTGGATTTGATCCCGGACCGTCGCCAATAGCCCGTTGTGTTGCTTCAGTGCGACATTAATTTAAATACCTACCTACGGCATGGCCCGCTCGCTCCTTGGTCATCACTCCATGTGACTTAACTGGGGGTACTTGAAGTCCGGTGTATATGTTGGTGGCGTTCCGAACTTAAATGCCTTGAAAGGTAACACAGGGCTATTATGAACAGCCAATCCAACACATTACACTCAGCTCTAAAGTCTCACGCACACAAGATGTAAATTTATTCTACACAAGGTCAACACATTAAAATTGGTCTATGTGGTCAAGGGAACGCGATTATTAAAATTATGTTGTCTATTAGTTGAATCTATATTAATTTGTCCGTCTATTGCCTGTTTTCCTTAATTGTACGTCGTATCTTTCCCTTCGGGATTGATCCCGGACCGTCGACAATACCCCGTTGTGTTGCTCCAGTGCGGCGTTAATTAAAATAAGAGGTCACACCTGAGCAGCACCTCACTCTCCAAACTTCCACACCAAACCAAGTGAGGACATTTGAGGCCGCGACAGATTTAACGTACACCTTTTCCACGACGGTCGTTGGTTGGATTTGAACTCGCAACCCTCCGGTTGCTAATCCGTTACTCCAAATCCGTCCTCTACCAAACAGGCTGAACCTCGTCACCTGACCGTGGTTCAAAATTACGTGGTCGGATCTTTCCCTTTGGGATTGATCCCGGACCGTCATTAATAGCCCGTTGCGTTGCTCCAGTGTGACGTTAATTAAAATACCTACCTACCTATTTTTAAAGCAAACAAATATTCGACTGTTTTAGACTCCAACAGCGCCAAATTTCCCCCTAACGTCAACTTTTAATATTATATTTTTTTTCGCGAAATAAATCTCCCCATGTCTACATAAATATCAATACCAAATTTGGTTCCATTCCGTTAATTCAATATAACCATAGATGCCTCCACAGAGTGAAGGTTATTTTATGGCCAAACTGTGTTGCAGTAGCTTTTCAATAGTAATGAATCTAAAGTGAAAAAAATTAGAGCATAGTGATTAGAAACAAAGCTACAACTTCATTATGATAGATTAATTTTTTTTTCAATAACAGCCAAGTCTTTAAATTCCCATAATTCTTAATTCCAATAGCCCGTTGTGTTGCTTAGTGCGAAGTTAATTAATTACCATTACCACAATTTCGACCCAAGCAAAACTAAGTTTCCTGCGTAGGAAAATCACGTTCGCGTGGTGTGGAAGTTTGGAGAGTGTGGTGCCAGCTCAGGTGTTGCCTCATCATCTGACCGTGGGTCAAAATTACGTAGTGTTGTCTTAGGATCTTTCCCTTTGGGATTGATCCCGAACCGTCGCCGCGATAGCCTGGTTGGAAGAGAAAAGGACTAACAACAGGAGGGTTGCGAGTTCGAATCCAACCAAAGACAGTCGTGTTCAAAGTGGTCAATTTCATCGAAGTTAACAAACGTGTATAAAAGACATTAATAGAAACCTTGAGACGTTTACTGGAACATTGAATCTGACAACACTACTTCAAACAGACCTTGCAATCATGTGATCGCTTATACCATGGGTAAACATCTTTCTATGGTAACTACACTGCTGGCCACCCAAATTGCAACACCAAGAAAGACAAGAGATATCACAACAAAATTTATTTTGTAGATAACATGTTGACCAAGTATCAAATGATTAAATTTATAGACTTCTGTGAAGTGTGGTTCCTGCCAAAATCAGTAGCCAGAGTAGCCGCCATTGTTGGAGATCACCGCTGCCACACGCCTCGGCATTGATTCAAAGAGACTTTGGATGTGTTCTTGGGGTACAGCAGACCAAGCAGCTTCCACACGTTGCCAAAGTTGATCTGGTGTGGCAGCTGGGGATGTATTCTGGGTCAATCGTTGAGCAACCATGGACCACATGTTTTCTATCGGCGAAAGATCCGGAGAGCGAGCTGGCCAGGGAAGCAATTCAATCTGGCGATTGACGAAGAACCCTTGGACAATGCGTGCCACGTGTGGTCGCGCATTATCCTGTTGAAATATGGCTGTGGGCAAGCCCTGAAGGTAAGGAAGGATAACTGGCTCCAACACCTCGGAGATGTAGCGCTGGCTGTTAAAGTACCGGCAATGCGTACTAGAGGAGTGCGAGAGTGATATCCAATACCGCCCCATACCATAATACCCGGTGCAGGACCAGTGTGGCGGTGCATAACGCAGCTGTTCAGCATCCTCTCTCCACGGTGTCTCCAGACTCGAATCCGACCATCGTGGTGTTGCAGACAGAAGCGTGACTCGTCAGTAAAGACAATTTCATTCCATTCTGCCGTCCACATCCTTCTTTCATCGCACCATTGGCGGCGGAAACGTCTGTGATTCTGCGTCAAGGGTAGACGAAGCAATGGACGTCTTGCGGACAGACCACTCTGCTGTAAACGGCGTCGAATGGTACGCGCAGACACTGGATGATGCGGTGCAGACTGAATGTGCTGTGCTATGGTTCGTGATGTGGCTGAGCGATACGTCACTGCCATACGAACAATATGCCTGTCATCACGTGAAGTGGTGCACTGAGGTGGATGCGATCGAACACGTCGGTCCGTCGTACCCTCCTGCATCCAACGATCACATATCCGCATTACAGTTGTTTGGTTTCGTCCAACACGACTACCGATTTCCCTGAAAGATAATCCACAATCTCGGTAGGCCACTATCCTTCCTCTGTCGAACTCGGATACTTGATCAAAAGATGATCGCTGTTTTCTACGAGGCATAATTGATCGTTTTTTTTTTGAAAAACCACAAGGAAAACACAATTGCCGTACTTGAAATCGTCGAAATCTCCAAGCCTTAAATAGCGCTTTGAAGTGGCGCCACAGGCGCGCGTGATGTGCGTCTGCGCTGAAATTCTAATCATTTGCATATCTCACCTCCGCTAATGCATGTTGTAAATTTCATATTATTTGCATGCTTCCTTCAGGGTGTTGCATTTACGGTGGCCAGCAGTGTAATTGGTTTCGTTTGTCGCTGTGTGATCATTCTTTTTCTTATGAATGTTGAATGTTAGTGACTATTTGAGGTAAATTTAAGTGCATGTTTCGCCGTACGTGATTCTCGTAATGCATATGTATTTCAGAATCCAAATCATATACTATGTACAAGAATCAAAATATTTTAAATTTTCTGATGCTAATCAAAACAACGTAAGAAAATATTAGTGCTTGGGATGGTTTGAAATAGTTACTTCTTTCATTATTATTAATTTTTTCTACAGTTTTTGAAGAAGCTTTTGTCTAGAGGAAAATATTTTCCTTTAAACCAAGAATTATTTCCAAGCATGGCAAAGTATAAACCACTCATTGATTGAATAATGAATGACTTGGTTATCGTGCAAATCCCAAAAAACACTACACTAACCTCACAATAAAAACAAAACCTCAATAAAGTTACTTCTTCCTGGTTATAAATTAATTTTTTCCAATTTTAAAGGAACAACCAATAAGTTTACGGACTTCAGAGGAAAGACCAACAATTTTGGAAGAAGCATTTGTCCAAAAGAAAATCTTTTCCTTCTACTACATCTACTACATCTACCCAAGAATTATTTCCCCACATGGCTGAGTATTATACCACTTATAGATTCAATAATGAATGATTTGGGGGTTATCGCGCAAATCTCCAAAAACCACTACACTGACCTCATAACAAAAAGGAAATCCCAAACAATGAGGCGGTTCTTGTTAGTATAAGGACCGAGACAGTTCGAAGACTTATTTACATTTACCGACCTGTGGGAAAGACCGAAACCCACACTTAATTTGATTGAAATTTACGAACACGTATAAAAAGACATTAATTGGAATACTGAGAAACGGTGAGTCAAGTACATTTTTTACTAAGCACTGTCTGCAGTTTCTTACAATACTTAAGCAGACCCAGAAAGGAACAATCAACAAGCTTCCAGACTTCAGATCAAAAACCCGCAATTTAGGTAGGTAGGTATTTAATTAACGTCGCACTGGAGAAACACAAAGGGCTAGTCCCACAATTTAGGAAGAAGCATTTGTATAGAAGAAAATCTTTGTCTTCACCCAAAGAATAATTCCCCGCACGACGAAACATTAAACCACTCTTTGGGGACTTGAAGAACAACCAATTTACGAATAATTGGCTATCCTTCAAGTCCCCAAGAAACACTACAATTACCTCACAACAAAAAGAAATCCCAAAAGCGCATATAATTCTTTTAGAATAAGAACCATGGCAGTTCGACGACTTATTTCCATTTATCGACCAGTGGGGAAGACCGAAACCCAAGTTCAATTTGATTGAAATTTACGCACATGTATGTATAAAAGGACATCAATTGAAACCCTGAGATGTTAATTGTAAAGGCGAGTCAGAGCATTTTTTTATACTATATCTACTAAAACTAAATTACATCTACAATTCTTACAGTACTCAACAAACCCAGAAAGCAGCAACCAACACGTTTCCGACTTCAAAAACCCACAATTTCGGAAGAAGCATTTCTCCATAGGAAAATCTTTTTCCTCGCTCCAAGAATAATTTCTCCGCATGACGCAATATTAAATCAGGAATAATTTGGTTATCTTGCAAGTACCCCCCAAAAAATACTAACCTCAAAACAAAACCTCAATAAAAGTGTATCCGGTTCTTGTTAGTACAAGCCCAAAAGAACCGAGGCGGTTCGACGACTTATTTACATTTATCGACCTGTGGGAAAGACCGAAACTCACGTTCAATTTGATTGAAATTCACGAACACGTATAAAAAGATGTTAATTGAAACCCTGCAACTGTGAGTCTCAAGCAGTGCACAGATTTTAAGCACATTTCCTCTGCTAGACCCTTGACACCCAGGCACACATTTTTTACGACCTAACTATTATACTTTCCCACCTCTGTGGCCACTTTCACTGGCGTAGTATGTGTTCCTAACTTCACGACTCCAATTATTTTTCATTTCCAGACCCCTAGGGATCAGCGCCTCGCTTGATTATGTTCGAAAGTCTGCAACTGGACCCCCCATAATCATGCTTGGGCACCCCCTGCGTCTAGGAATACGTCTATAATTTCTAGACACGTCGTAATTTTTCGCTAGGGGGTCTCTAGAGTTTTCGTATCAGCGAATCGAGCGGGGAAATTGCAAAATGCAGGCTAAGTGTGATAACAGTTTTAGTTTTGTTTCCAATTCGGTTTGCATTGTTGGATATGAAATTTCAAATTAAAGGTTATTTTAAGTATTTTAAGGCTGCGTTTGACATTGATCGAAGTAGATTGACCCGCGAATGCACAGGGTGAAGAAGCTTTCATGGGTGTTATGATAACGTTTTATGGCGCAATGGTCATATTTGGCCAAGCTGCGCTAAATAATGTGAAGTAAATAGACACACACAAGGAAAGTTTTACTGACACAGAAGAAGTTGGTTGTTTGGATTGGGTTTTATGGCGCAATCTTGGCCATATTCATCAAAAAATCGACAATATCTTGATGGGGGGATATCTCGTCGAAACCACTTGGAGGGTTAAGAAAAGGAAAAGTTAATGATTTTAGGGTTATTTTACATTATTTTAAGCATTTTTAGGGTTACATTTAATATAGTAGATAGAAGTAGGTTAACCAGCAAATGCATAGGTGAAGAAATTTTCATGGGTGTTTCATGGGGTATGAGGCCAAGATGCCTCGTTGAGGCATCTTGGCCAAATATGGTGCAAGGGTTATATTTGGCCAAGCTATTTTGGCATTTTTTGCTTCACGATTTTCACGGGACAATTTCACCAACTGAAACAGAATTCAAATGGAACCTAGTCATTTCTAAGAAAAATAGTAGTCGACTTAGTTGCCAAAGTATAAGTAATGATAAACTGGTATTTTAATTCTAGCCGCAAATTAACTAATCATAAACTAATGGCCTTAATGACAAAATGAACCGTAGAAAGTTAAACATAATCAAGTTGTTTGGCTCGTTAGTTTGTCCCTCTATGGCATTTTTTGCTTCAAGAGGCATAATTAGACCAGCTAAAACAGAACTCAAATAGAACCTAGTCATTTTCAAAAAAATAATACTCGACATAGTTGCCAAAGTATAAGTATTAATAAACTGGTATTTTAATTCTAGCCGTAAATTAATTAGTCGTAAACTAATGGCCTTAAAATAACAAAGTCAACCGTAGAAAGTTAAGCAGAATTAGGTTGGTTGGTCTGTCCCTCTACTGTTATTTTTTGCTCCACGAGGCATAATCAGACCAGCTGAAACAGAATTCAAATAGAACCAAGTCTAAAAGAATTCTAAGCCTAAGGGGAAAAGATTTCTAAGAAAAAATAGTACTCGCGAAGTAGTTGCCAAAGTATAAGTATTAATAAACTAGTATTTTAATTATCTAATATTCTTATCGCCCACATACTGATTACCGTATTAAGGGTTTCGAATTACTTTTACTATTAAATGTGACAAAGCGTTTTGGGAAAAGTACATATCAGTTTTAACGTATAAGCTTTCATTCATATCTTCGTGCCGCAAAACTTATGGGATCTAATGAGCGGCGGCTTATTGTATCCTTTCCTTTTTTCCCTATCCTTTCTCCCGATCCAGTTTAAAAGGCAGTCGACATTTGGCATACACCCAAACACGAAATTGGGAGTTATTTTAAGGTTGAAGCCGGTTTTCTTTTTATTTCTTTGCAAACCGTCTCCTCACGAAGGGAATAATTTCCCGAATAAAATGCTAAGTGTCCCTGAAAAATCAATGGAATGATTCCATGAATAAAAGATCCCTCCCCTTTCGAACCGCCGAATGTTTTAAACAATAACACTAAACAATATTAACGCAGCATCTTTACTCGCCTAGCGTCTTGACCGTCTCCCGGGAACGTCTTCCAACTGAAAGCAGTTGAAAAAGCCCTCGAGTTCCTTTCTTCCGATTGTACTTCTTTAAGAGCGCACTGCTAGTTGTAATCCATTGTTGGGTCGGTTTTATTCGAGATGTCAGACAAACTTAAATAAAATATTGAGTTTAAATGGTGGTCCTTTTGGTGCCATTTGTAAGGAAATTTCTATCGCAAATAAGGAAGGAACGAATAAAGGACGAAAAGTAAGGCAGTATATAATAAAAGAGTAGCTGATATCCGGTCAAAATGGACTAATTAAACACATTTTATGTTATTGCCCTCTTTGTGTCTTCCAATGTGGATAGCAGATTACCACAAATTATATCTTGACCGTCTCCCGGAAACGTCCTTCAACTGAAAGAGTTGAAAAATCCCCCGAGTTTCTTACGATTGTACTTTAAGAGCGCACTGCTAGTTGCAATCGATTGTTGGGGCGGTTTTATTCGGGATGTCAGACAAATTTAAATAAAATATCGAGTAAATGGTGGTAATTTAGGTTCCATTTGTAAGGGGAAAATTGCTTTCGCAAATAGAAGGAGCTAATAAAGGACGAAAAGTTTGGCAGTATATAATAAAAGAGTAGCTGATATCAGGTTAAAATGAACTAATTAAACACATTTTATATTATTGCCATTTCTGTGTATGTCTCCCAATGTGGATAGCAGCTTACCGCAAATTATATCTTGACCGTCTGCCGGCGGGAACGTCCAACTGAAAGGAGTTGCAAAAAAACCCGAGTACTTTCTTCCGATTGTACTTCTTTAAGAGCGCACTGAGTTGTAATCTATTGATGCTTCGGTTTTATTCGGGATGTCAGACAAATGTAAATAAAATACTGAGTTCAAATCGCTGTCCTTTAGTGCCACTTGTAAGGAAATTGCTATCGCAAATAGAAGGAACGAATAAAGGACGAAAAGTTAGGCAGTATATAACAAAAGAGTAGTTGATATCAGGTCTGACCGATCTCTCTAATGACGAGATATCTAATCCATCAAGATCTGACTAATTTTACTAATGACGAGATATCTAATTCATCAAGATCTGACTAATTTTACTAATGACGAGATATCTTGCTCATCAAGATATTGCCAATTTTTTATGACGACGATATCACGATCTGATCCTTTTTTTCTAATGACGAGATATCTCGTCCATCAAGATCTGATCAGGTTTGCTAACGACGAGATATCTCGACAAGACAACCACTAGGAGTGTTAAAAATATTTCATTTTTGTGCTATCTGTACAAATCTCCCAATGTGGATAGTAGCTTACCTCAAATTATGTCTTCACCATCTCTCCGAAACGTTCTCTAACTGAAAGCAGTTGAAAAAACTCCCTAGTTTTCCTTTCTTCCTACTGTACCTCTTTAAGATCGTACTGTTATTTACAATCAATTGTTAAGTCGAAATTCGATTTTATTCGCGATGTCAGGCAAATTAAACACAATATTAATTTTAAATGTGGTTCTTTTGGTGCCATTTTTAAGGAAATTTCTATCGCAAATAAAGAAGGAACGAATAAGAAAATGAAATGTTAAGCAGCATGTAAAATAAAAGAGTAGTTGATATCAAGTCAAAGTAGGCTACTTAAACACATTTAATTTTATTGCTATATCTGGGCATACATACCAATTTTGATACCAGCTTACCTCAAATTATGTCTCGACTGTCTTTCGGGAACGTCCTGCAACTTAAAGCAGTTGAAACAGCCCCCGAGTCCCTTTCTTCCGATTGTACTGCTTTAAGAACACACTGTTAATTGCAATCTCACAGAATGCAACTTCTAAGTTCATGTACATTTTTATTCTCAATGCAAAAAGATTAAGGAGTGTCTGGTGTCATTTGAAGAGAAAATTAAAGTGAATGAAGGGATGAATGAAAGACAAAAAGTTGGCAGTGTACAATAAACGAGGAAGGAAGATCAGGTCAAAACGGATTCCTTAAGCATATTTTATTATTCTCCTGATATCAATACACCAGATACATCCCAATATTCATAACAGTTTATTACGTCTCGTATCTTGACCATCTCTTGGAAACATCCTCTAATTGAGAGCCATTGAAAAAAAACGAGTTTCTTTCTATTAATTGTTCTTCTTTAAGAAGCGTACTGTTAGTTGGAAATTATTGTAAAGTCCTCATTCGATTTCATTTGAACTATTAGATTTATTTTAAATTAAACATAGCGTTTAGCTCTCTTACTTGGTGGTTTATTTTGGTGTCGAAACCTGTCCCCTGTAATGTCCAGCCTCTGGTGCAAAAACCTGTTTCAAACTGTCACCAGTTCTGGGCAAGGGGCAATTTGTTTTTCCTACTTGGATCTTTATTCCCCTTGGAGTAATAGGGCAGTTTTGTCCCGACGAGATATCTCGTCGTTAGTAAATTTGGCCAGGTCTTGGACGAGATTACTCGTCCAAACACTTTGAGGGTTAAATGGAGTGTCTTTTGATGTCATTTGTTGGGAAATATTGTGTATACGGAAAATACGAATAAAGGACAAAAAGTAAGATCATAAACAATAAGGAGTATCAAAGATCATGCCAAAATGAACTCCTAAGCATATTTGATTTTGCTGATATCAATGCACCATATACATCGCAATAATGATAACAGTTATAACGCCTCGTGTCTTTGCCGACTCTTAACAACGTCTCCCAACTGAGAGCAGTTAAAAAAGCCCCGAGTTTTCTTCATTTCACAGGATTGTACTTCTTCAAGAAAATACTTTTAGTTGCAATCAATTGCAAAGTCCACATAAGGTTTTAATTTAAATGTTAGATTTCTTTTAAATATAAAAGATTGTGTTTAAAAGGAGTGCCTTTTGGGGGGTTTGATTTGTTGGTAAATATCTATACATATAAAGCAGAGTTGGGCATCTGTCTGTGTCTGTCCTTTATACAAATCTACACCGTTTGACCAATCTACACCAAATTTGGTACACTTATTCCTTGGAATCCTGCGAGTAACGTAAGCTACGTATTAATCTCTGTTCTATTTGTCCAGAGGGGTGTAACGTCCAGTCATCCTGGACAGAGCACTTGTTAGGGGGCGCTCTCTCCCGGTCTGTCTGTACTGATGACGTCAGAGTTAACATCTACAGGAGTCGCCTCTCAAGATGACCTTGGAGTTTTTTAGAATCTTAGAGTATGGTGCAATCGCAGAGGAATAACATTGCGTATTTATACGATCAATGTTAGATCAATTCACACTAAATTTGGTACATTTATCCTATAGAATTCTGCGTGACACATAGGCTATTTATTAACCCCGTTCGATTTGTCTTGAGTCTGCAGGGGGCTAAAAACAATTCGGAATCTCCATACTAATAATATTGAGTAATATTACGATGAATTATAAACAATTCAACCCGAGCAACGCCTGGTAATTCAGCTAGTAGCATATAAGTAAGGGACTAACAAAGGACAAAAGTAAGGGAATAACCATTAAGAGATAGGAAAGATCAGAGCAGAGCGAACAACTTTAGCAGATTTGACATTCCTTCTAAACAGTATTTGAGGATACTTTGCAGTGCATAACAGCTTGGAATCATACCTTGACCGTCTCTCCAAAACGTCCTCCAACTGAAAGCAGTTGAAAAAGCCTCCGGGTTCTTTTCTTCCGATTCCTCGTATTTCGTTTCTTGAAAACCGTTTTGTTATCCGCACGCTTTTGTTAGGTTTACATGCGATTTTATTCGAAATGTCAGACAAATTTTTTAGAAAAGGTTATTTTAAAATGGGAGTGCCTTTTGATGTCACTTGTAAGGAAATATGTAAGGATAGAACGCATATAAAAGACAAAAGTAAGACAGCATATCGTGGGTAGACGGAAAAAGCACCAACTCCAAAAAGACAGTTTTGGGATAAACATGCATTTAGTTTATTTTGACTGGCTATACTTTATCTAATATAATGGATTTAAAATGTTTTATTTTTATTGAGAAGAAAGTATTGAGGCTAGTACTCAAAATGCCTTTTTTCGCCTGTAGACACAAAAATTGAAATTTTGAACTTATTTCAGTAATTGCCATTTTGACTTTTTGGGCTTGTTCTATGATTAACATTATGCCCTTGGGGAATTTTATCCGTAACTAATATTTTCCCTTTTAGGACTTATTATAAATTAGGACTTATTTCGGTTAATTAAAATTTTGCTTTTTTAGGTTTATTCTGAAAATAACATTTTGTCTTTCTGAACTTCATGTTGATTACGGAAAGAAGTCCTTAAAGATGAAAAGTTAATTGTAGAAATAAGTCGGGGAACAAAATGAGTTCAAGAATGAGTCCAAAAAGGCAAAATGTTGATCACCGAAATGAGTCCTAAAAAGCAAAATGTTAATTTCGGATGTTCTTCACGTGATCTGTGTCTTACATGCAAAATGTACTGGCTCGATGCTTTCTTTACAATAAAATCTTCGGTTTTGATCCTGGACCGTTGTCAATAGCCCGTATTGTTGCTTCAGTCCGACGTTAATTAAAATACCTACCTACTTCTTCACAATAAAACTATAAAATGTTAAATCATTTATGCCTTACTTCGTTAATTAAAATTTATAGCCTTTTTAAGCTTCTTCAATTTTCAGTAATTCCAATTTGGTAATTTTCAAGCCGTAGTCCGTGTCAACTATCCCCGATCAATTTGTTAGTTCTGAAAAATTGAAAATGTAAGAAAATAATTATTATCATTAACGCAAAAATGCATATGTAAACTTATATTTCAATATTTATATTTTAAGCATTGAGATATTTTTGATTAGTTTACTTTAACAAGTACTGTAGCAGAACATCACTGTTTTTCTCCTCTCCTCCCCTAACGAAACGACGAACTGTTTTTCAGTTGTTTCCAAGGACGCATGATCGTGCTCTCTTCTGCGCATGTGCCCCGTTCGGAAGTGCTAGCGTCTGTTTCTGCTTAAGAAGCGAGGGGCAATCGTTCTGTTGCCCGTTTGGAGATGTGTACCGTTTTCGTTTCCTGTCTGTAAATAAATTATGTGTCTCGTCCTGAGATTTGATTTGATTTTTATATAGCGGGCCTGATAAGTTGCCATAGTACTTCATTGAAATCCTTTGAAAAGATAAATGACTACGAAACCAGCACCTGTTTAAGACCTGTTATCACACAAAGCCAGTGCCTCCCGTAAAGGAAAAAAGTAGAAATAAAAAACTATAAAACAGTTTTAATTTAAATTGGAAATTTACAATGGGAACGTCGGTAATTTTCAAACCCTAATCCGTGCCAACTATCCCTTACCAATTTATTAACTGAAAAATCGAAAATGTAAGTGGAAACACTATTGACGCAAAAAATGCAACTGAAAAATTATATTTCAGTATCATACTTCAAGCATGAGTAAATGCCTTTAATCATCGTAAGTCCTATAACCACACAAAGTCAGTGGCTCCCGTCAAGATAAAAAGTAAAAATTTAAACTGGTAAAAACCAGTTTTATTTCCGTCGAAAATCTACTGGTAAAAAGAATGTCGGTAATTTTCAAACCCTAATCCGGACCAACTATCCCTACCAATTTGTTAACAATGAAAAATCGAAAATGTAAGTGGAAGCACTTATTACTATTGACGTAAAAAATGCATTTGTAAATTTATATTTGATAGCCCGTTGTGTTGCTCCAGTGTGACGTTAATTAAAAATACCAAAATACCAAATATTTCAGTATTCTTACTTCATGTTAGTAAATACCTATTGAAAAAATCGAAAATGTAAGCACACAAGTACTGAATACAATCAACGCAAAAAATACATCTGTAAATTTAAATTTCAATACTCATACTTCAAGGGTGAGTAAATACCTATAATCTATCTCACCGTAAGGTGCTATAATAACACGAAATCCGTGCCTCCCATCAAGGAGGGCCGTGGTAGCCCAGTTGGACGAGCAACGGATTAGCAACCTGAGGGTTGCGTGTTCGAAACTCAGTCCAAACAAAGACCATCGTGTTCACGGGGGTTGGTGCCCATTAAATCTGTCGTAGCCTTAGATGTCCTCACGTTGGCGTGGTGTGGAAGTTTGAAGAGTGGGGTGCCAGCTCAGGTGTCGTTCTCGTCATCTGACCGTGGTTCAAAATTATGAGGCGTTGTACTTGATCTTTCCCTTCGGGATTGATCCCGGAACGTCGCAAATAGCCCGTTTTGTTGCTCCATTTCGACGTTAATTAACTACCTACCTCTCGTCAAGGAAAAAAGGAAAAATAGAAACTGGTGAAAACCATTTTCTGAAATTTACCGATAAACAGAATATCGGTAATTTTCAAACCCTAATCCGGACCGACTATTTCCTACCAACAAGTTAACTCTGAAAAATCGAAAATGTAAGTGGAAGCACTTATTTCTATTGCCGCAAAAATGTGTGTGTGAATATCGGAAATTTACTGGTAAAGAGAATGTTGCTATTTCAAACCCTAATCCGGATCAACTATCTCCTACCAATTAGTTAACTTTGAAAAATCGAAAATGTAGGTGGAAGCACTTATTTCTATTACCGCAAAAATGTGTGTGAATTTATATTTCAATATTCATATTCATGCTTCAAGCGTTGAGGAATTATTAGTTTATAGCAACAGATCCTTCATTGAATTCCTTTGAGAGGATAAATGACACTGTGTGCATTGGTGACTCGCGTAATCAGAACAGTGATTCAAAGTGAACTGAGTGGGAGCTATAGCTGAAGACAGAAGCTCATCGACTCAATGGAGCTTAGTGGGCCCCTGTCCATTATTGGCGTCATTTGGCCTACGAGCTCTGTCATTTATGGCCCGTTATTAGAAACAGTGACATGTAATCTGTCACGGACGTGGAGCGTAGCGCTCGATAGGGGAATACAATTAGATTCCCCTTCTATAACAATACATCACAAGTGCCGTGCGGACCCTGAGGACAAAAATAATTTTGGACGAACAGGATCATACACCTTGCCTCACTTTTATATACGTCGCTGCGCGAGGCTTCTTTTAGAGAAGTCTTTAAATGGAAAAAGTTTTCAGAGGCACCTATGAATGGTTGTATCGATCATCTAAAAGTGAATCTAGGCTGAATTCAAATTGTAAATTGTAATGTCTAAGAGTAGATAATGTTGTAATGTCTAGAGAATGAAGCTCTCCAACTTTGGTTCTTGGCATCTTTGGAAATAGATTCAGTTCGTAATATGCATAACTTCGCAAACAGAGATTGCAATACATCACAAAAGCCCTTCGGACACTGGACAAAAATAGTTTTGGATGATCAAGATTTTTCACCTTGCTTTACTTTTACGTACGTCGCTATACAAGGGAAAAATTATTAAAGGGGTGTTAAAAGAAAAAGTTTTAAAACTATCAGATTCGCTATTGAATGATTCTATCGATTATTTTTCCAAATGAATTTAGGATTAATTCAAATTGAAATTGTGTTTAAAAATAGTTGAGCCTTTTTGTGTTTCGTGGCATCTTTGAAAATAGATTCAGTTGGCACTATGCAACTTCGGATGTAGAGGATGCAATACATCACGAAAGCCATGTGGCCCCGTGGGAAAAAATAGTTGGGGTAAAGAAGATTGCATATATTGCTTCACTTTTATATACGTCGCCAAACGAGGTTCCTTACAGGAAAATACTTAGTCAAAGTATTAAAAAGTTTTTAAGGGAAAAGTTTGAAAGCTATCAAAGTCACCTATAAATGTCTGTCGGCTATTTTTTAAAATGACTTTAGACTGAATTCAAATTGTTGTGTCTAGAGTTGAATGATTTTTCCATCTGTGGTTCTTGGCATCTTTGGAAATAGATTTAGTTAGCAATATGCATTTTCTGAAATAGAGAATGCAATGCATCACAAAGGCCCTTCGGACACTGGTAAAAATAGTTTTGGGTCATCAAGATTTTTCACCTTGCTTTATTTTAATGTACGTCGCTATACGAGGTGCTTTTTAAAAGATTCTTAAAGAAAAAAGTCTCAAAAGGAAAAAATTTTCAAAATGGCAATGGTCTTAATTCAAATTGTAGTGTCTTCAAATAGCTATATAGGGTTTCTTGGCATTTTTGGAAATACTGTCAGTTGGTAATATGCATCTTCGGATGTAGAGAATACAATGCACCTCAAAAGCCCTGCGGACGCGTTGGGAAAATATAGTTGGGGTGAACGAGATCATACAAGTTGCCTCACTTTTATATACGTCGCTATACGAGGTTTCTTAAGGAAATATCCTTAGTCTTAAAAGTTTTAAAGGGAAAAATTTGTAAAAGCTATCACAGAGCCACATATGAATGACTATCGATTATTTCAAATCAAAGACTAAATTCCAACTGTAGTGTCTAAAGAGGTAGATGAGGTTCTACGTATTGTGTTTCTTGGCATCTTTGGAAATACGATCAGCTTCAGAAATAGAGAATACATTGCATAATAAGTGCACAGCGGATCCTGTGGGCAAAAATAATTTTTGGGTAACAAAGATCATACACTATGCTTCAAATTTTATGATTCATTGAAGAAAAATCCTGTCTTAAAGTTTTAAAATGCAGTTAGAAAGCTATCAAAGTGCCGTTTATCAATGACTGTCGAGTGTTTTAAAATAACATTAGACTGAATTCACATTGTAGTGTCTAAAAAAAGTTGGATGTGGATCTACACACAGTGGTTCTTGGCAAATTTGGAAATAGACTCAATTATCAATGTGCTCTTCGGGAATAGTGTAATACCTAATAAGTGCACTGTGGACCCTGTGGGAAAAAATAATTTTGGGTAAACAAAGATCATACACATTCCTTCACTCTTATGAACGTCGTTATATACGAGGTTTAAAAAAATTCGTACACGTAGGTATTTAATTAACGCTGCACGGGAGCAACACAAGTGGTTTCGAAGAGATATCTCGTCCATCAAAATCAGACTAATTCTTCTAATAACGAGATATCTCGTGATCAAGATCGTGACGATTTTTTAAGATGACCAGATCATATCTGATCAGTTTTCTTCAAATGACCATACATCTCGTCCATCAAGATCTGGTCAGTTTTGTTAATGACGAGACCTCTTTGAGACAACCACCAGGAAGGTTAACATCACACTGTCATGTGTTCAATTAAACTGTTGGATTTAGTGTTTGTATGTGGCTTTTTACAAAAATGGTATATGAATTGATTTTTTAGTTTTTCTAATCCTACAGAGTCTATGATTAGACTGCACACTTGTGATTGAAACTGAACAGAAGCACAAATGCCCAGTCTTATAGTAATCAAGAAACTTTTCAAAACTAACATCTCGAAAATTCAATCTCCCATCCCCAATAGAAAAGTTCAAAAACAACACAATATTAGAATTGAAATCTTGGTCTTCCAAAGATAAAGAAAAATGATTTTTTATGCAGCAGAAGTACTTTTACGAACATTTGCTTCTCAACATGTTTATATTACGTCTTCCGATATTCAATTTCGAATATTGTTTGTATTTGTGCAAAGCAACGTAGTTTTCAATTTCTGTAAGAATACATCCCGAGACATTGAGCTAAAACTTAAAATGTTTGATATTGGAATCTTCCCATGTGTACGGTGAACATTTATTTTCTCGTCTTTCTTAGAAACTTCGTGTCGTTTATTTAAACTATCCAAGTGCATTCGAGACGAAAAAGTGCATTGCCAACATTCCCCGAAGCATTAGTAAAATCTTTTAACTTCTGACGAGTAATACGAAACCGAATGGTTCGCTCAAAAACTTGTTCGCGCTTTTCGAAATCTTTTTAAGTTGTCTGAAAAGTAATTCTGTGGGTTTTCAAGCAATTAGATTAATAAAAAATAAGTGTATAAGAAATGCCCTAACCAAGGGGAGATTATGCATTACTTTTTTATTTCAAAACATTCTACTGACAAGTAGTTGCACACAATCTTAAACCTCTAAGCGACATTTCCGAGTAGCGTGGTCATTACCTCAAAACGCACTTAATGACTAAATAACTACATCTATTGTGTGAAAGAACCCATGGGTTGTTTCAACTTTTAAAAAGACTTTATTGGTCTATTCCTTATAAGAATCCCTTGGACAGATTTTATTACTACTTTCCTTGGAAGTGGATTCTTTGGAAGAGTCCATAGAATAGAATCCTTTGGAAAGATTGTGTTGCTCATTTCATTGGAAGTGAATCCTTTGTAAAGATTCGATTGTTCATTTCATTGGAAGTGAATCCTTTGTAAAGATTCTATTGCTCATTTCATTGGAAGTGATTACTTTGGAAAGATTCTATTGTTCCTTTCATTGGAAGTGAATCCTTTGGAAAGATTCGATTGTTCATTTCATTGGAAGTGAATCCTTTGAAAAGATTCTATTGCTCATTTCATTGGAAGGGAATCCTTTGGAAAGATTGTATTGCTCATTTCATTGGAAGTGAATCCTTTGGAAAGAGTCTATTGCTCATTTCCTTGGAAGTGAATCCTTTGGAAAGATTCTGTCCTTTCCTTAGAAAATAATCATTTCGAAAGATACTATCGGTCAAGAAGGTCAAAACTGGTTAGAAGTCATGCAGGGAAGACTGCTATTCGTAAGATAGAATTATGAGTGCGAACTCCCTCAGAAAGTTTGGGGCCGAAGTAGCCCGGTAGTAAGAGTAGCGGATTAACAACCTGAGGGCTGCAAGTTCGAAACTCGATCCCACCAAAGACCGTCGTATACTCGGGGGCTGGTGCACCTTAAATCTACCATGACCTCCAATGTCCTCACGTTGGCGTGGAGCGGAAGTTTGGAGAGTGGGGTGACAGTTCAGGCGCTGTCCTTGTCATCTGACCTTGGTTCAAAATTACGTGGTGCCGTCCTGGATCTTTCCCTTCGGAACCGATCTCGGACCGTGGCCAATAACCCGTCGTGTTGCTCCAGTGCGACGCTACCAACCAACTTGGATTCCTCCCTGGATGTATTTCTCTCTTCTGTGTCAGTAAAACTTTGTGTCTGTATGTCCATTACTTGCCGTTGTCTGTCTTTTGTTTGGCGCAGCATCGACAAATATGACTTTGCGATTTAAAACCCCAACCAACCTTTATTCTCGACTGTGGGCATTGGCGAAAAAGGTCGCTTTTCCACTAACCTATTCGGTGGTGCAGTGTGTTCGCGCGCTTCTCTAGCAACCTGCGATTTGTAGGCTGCCCAGATTCGATTCCTGTCAGGTTTGATTCCATCCTGTGAATATTTTCTATTTTCTGTGTGAGTACAGTTTTCCTTGAGCATGTGTCCATCACTTGACGGTACATCTCTTGTTGGTTGATTTAGATTATAGAAGGTGTGATTTCTTTTTTTAACTCGTAATACATATTGACAATACACTTGAATAGTCTCATAACAACTCTCGCAGCTAATACTTTTCCCAATATTTTTTCACTCCAAGGTAGGTATTTTAATTGAGTCTCACTGGAGCAACACGAGGGGCTATTGGCGACGGTCCGGGATCAAACCCGAAAGGAAAGATCGAGGACAACGCCACGTAATTTTGAGCCACGGTCAGATAACGAGGTCAACACTTGAGCTGGCACCCCACTCTCCTAATTTCCACACCACGCCAACGTGAGGACATTTGAGGCCACGACAGATTTAACTTTCACCAACCCCCTTTGTACACGACGGTCATTGGCTGGATAGGAACTCGCAACCCTCCGGTTGTTAATCCATTGCTCTTCCAACCGGGCTACCGCGGCCCTTTATTCCAAGGATATATGAAGTCTTATCTGTTGATGAAAATGACAAAATTACAAATAAAACTTTTCAACTTAATATTTTTTTCAACCATCAAAAGGATTTATTTAGATTATTAAAATTGCTATTCTTATTTTTTAACTCGTAATAGATACTAAAAATTTTCTTAAATACCATCTTAACTTTCTCGCTGCTAATACAGTTTCTCTCATTTAGATTATTGAAGGTATGATTTATTACTTTTTAAACTCGTAATCGATTTTAAAAATACTCTTAAATAGCTTCATAACATCTTTCTAGCAGATATTTTCCCCAACATTCTTGCACTCCAAGGATGAATAAAATCTCTGCAATCTATTGAAGAAAAGAAAAAAATACAAATAAAATTTTATAGTTTAACACTTTATTTAACGGACATCAAAAAGATTTTGAAAATGTGATTTCATATTTAACTCCGAATCGATATTAAAAATATTCTTAAATAATTCCGTAGCAACATTCTCTTAACCCTCCTAGTGGTTGACTCGTCGAGGTATCTTGTCAGTAACACAACTGGTCAGATCTTGATGGACGAGATATCTCGTCATTAGAAAAAAAACGACCAGATCTTGATCCCGTCATCATCAAAAAATCGGCAATATCCTGATAAAGATATATCTAGTCATTAGAGAAAATTGTCGGATCTTGATGGATGAGATATCTCGTCGGAAGCACTTGAGGGTTGATATAAAACTTTTCAGCTTAATATTTCATTTTCATCAAGATATAACCAATTTTTCTAATGGCTAGATATATCGTCCATCAAAAACGGCTAATTTTGCTAGTGACAAGATATCTTGTCATTAAGATGTTGAAAATTTTTGTCTATTTTGTTTTTTTGTAATAGCAAGATATCTCATCCATCGAGATCTGGTAAGTTTTCTTCTAATGACGAGTTAACTCGTTCATCAATATCTGGTCAGTTTTGTCAATGAAGAGATACCTCGTCGAGAAAACCACCTGGGGGTTATGAAATCGATATGAATAATATTCCCAAATAATCCCGTAAGAACTTTCACTTAACATAAAACTTTTCAGCTTAATATTTCAACATCAAAAAATTTGATTCAAAGAGCGATTTATTTAATCAGTATTAGAAACATTAAAAATTGTCTCATCAAAATTTCCTCACATCTCACTCAGTCTCCCCAACATTCTCCAAACAATGGAAACTTTCCACAAACAATGAAACCTTCCCAACACATAACAATCAGATACGGGACTTCACTGAGAAAACGTTTTCCCCGGGATCTCTTTCTGAACCCAAACAATGCGTGTGCGGAGGAATGTGTTTATTTCCACGATTATCTTTTCAATACCATGCGAAGGAGTTACTTCCGCTACTAGAGGCGCCCGTTTGGCCGAATTGGCCTTCTCTAGCATTTGACCTGACATCTCAGTGTTCGACCCTAACCCGTTCATCGCCTTGTGGCCCAGTCACACACACACACACAAGCTGTGCTTGAGGTCGACTCGCAACAATTGAAACGATGTGGTGAAGCGGTTTTTTAACTTCTCGTATCGTGGACCGGCGTTTGTTGGTGGGAACATTTTGACGGTTTACGATGAAATCAATTTTGCGGCCTTTTTATTTCAGTTTATCCTGAAAAGTTGATTTTGTAATTCAAATACTTGGTTAGTTTGTTTTTAACTTCTCGTATCGTGAACCGGCGTTTGTTGGTGGGAACATTTTGACAGTTTACGATGAAATCGATTTTGCGGCCTTTTTATTTCAGTTTGTCCTGAAAAGTTGATTTTGTAATTCAAATACTTGGTTAGTTTGTTTTTAACTTCTCGTATCGTGAACCGGCGTTTGTTGGTGGGAACATTTTGACGGTTTACGATGAAATCGATTTTGCGGCCTTTTTATTTCAGTTTGTCCTGAAAAGTTGATTTTGTAATTCAAATACTTGGTTAGTTTGTTTTTAACTTCTCGTATCGTGAACCGGCGTTTGTTGGTGGGAACATTTTGACGGTTTACGATGAAATCGATTTTGCGGCCTTTTTATTTCAGTTTGTCCTGAAAAGTTGATTTTGTAATTCAAATACTTGGTTAGTTTGTTTTTAACTTCTCGTATCGTGAACCGGCGTTTGTTGGTGGGAACATTTTGACAGTTTACGATGAAATCGATTTTGCGGCCTTTTTATTTCAGTTTGTCCTGAAAAGTTGATTTTGTAATTCAAATACTTGGTTAGTTTGTTTTTAACTTCTCGTATCGTGAACCGGCGTTTGTTGGTGGGAACATTTTGACGGTTTACGATGAAATCGATTTTGCGGCCTTTTTATTTCAGTTTGTCCTGAAAAGTTGATTTTGTAATTCAAATACTTGGTTAGTTTGTTTTTAACTTCTCGTATCGTGAACCGGCGTTTGTTGGTGGGAACATTTTGACAGTTTACGATGAAATCGATTTTGCGGCCTTTTTATTTCAGTTTGTCCTGAAAAGTTGATTTTGTAATTCAAATACTTGGTTAGTTTGTTTTTAACTTCTCGTATCGTGAACCGGCGTTTGTTGGTGGGAACATTTTGACGGTTTACGATGAAATCGATTTTGCGGCCTTTTTATTTCAGTTTGTCCTGAAACGTTGATTTTGTTATTCAAAATACTTGATTAGTTGGTTGGTTGATTTTTATGACACGAAGGCCATACTTGCGATGCCGCGCCAAATACAAAACAATGTCAAGTACAGGACACGATGGGACGATGAAATTGGTTTTGTGCCTTTTTATTTAAGTTAAATTAACTTGTACTATATACTTCGAAACGTTGACTTTATATAATTCCAATGCTTGGGTTTTTTGGGTTTCATGGTTCAGGGGCCATATTTTACCATGCTGACGCCAAACACAAGATAATGTCAAGTAAAGGACACAGCGCACAAAGAAAGTTTTACCGGCACAGAAGAGAAAAATACACCCAGGGAAGACCTAAATTCTTGGAGTTGTTTCCTCAAATGCATGCTATTTTATTAACCAAATGCAAATTATATTTCTCGAAACAAACTAAACTAAAATTTTAGAATTTGCATTTTTTCCAAGTACAAACTGCTTGGAGTTATAAATAGTTTTTGTCCAAAACTTTTGAACACACGAATATTTTATTTGGATAGAGAAGGTGAGAGTACTCGAGCCGTTTTCGGCAAAGTTGGATTCGTACTATAACCTTGAAACTTTGACTATAACACTTATCGTTCATCGCCTTTGTGGCTCAGTTACATACATAACAAGCTGTGCCTGATTTCGACACAATTGAAACGATGTGGTGCAGTGTTTTTTTAACTTTTTGTTGTCTTGTAATATTTGAATAAGAGAGTAACTCAAGTACTAATAAGACATTTGATAAATACAAAGAGACATCGTAACGGACAAGCATACATCATAATAAGAATAACGTAAAGGACTTTGAGGAAACTGTTTTACTACATATGTGGAAATGGTTGCCATATACGTGAAATAATGACAATACGTATACCCGTTATAACTAGTAATATACAACACTTTTCGAATCGTCGACTGGTGTTTTTTGTTGGGTAGGTAGGTATTTCAATTAGTCACACTGGAGTAACACAACGGGCTATTGGTGATGGTTCGAAGTCAATCCTGATAGGAAAGATCCAAGGACAACACGGCGTAATTTTGAACCGCGGTCAGATAAGGTCATACCTTTGTACACGACGGTCTTGGTTGGATACGAACTTGCAACCCTCCTGTTGCTAATCCATTTCTCTTCCAACCGGGCTACCGCGGCCCCGTTTTATGTCGGGAAGAGATGGAAACGTTTCGACCGGATTCCATTGAAATTGATTTTGAGGCCTTTTGATTTAAGTTAAATTAACTTGTACTATGTGCTTTGAAACGTTGAATTTATTATTCTAAGTACTTGGATGTGTTTTCTCAAATGCATACTATTTCGTTAACCAAAATGTATATTATGTTTCTAGAAACAAACTAAATTAAAATTCTCGAGTTTACATTTTTTCCAAATGCTAACTCTTATATCTGAAGCTGCTAAGAACTGAGCTGGCAGGATCTGCTAAAGCAAACATTTATTAGTGGCCTTGAATACAGAAACACTGATGGAACATAAACATAAGCGCAACTCAAACAGAATCGTCACTCAACAATTACCAAATAAAACCCTTGCGTCATAAAACCCAACCAACTTTCTTAGTATTCATTATATAACAGCAGTTCTACTCACCGTTAAACGGACACAATTATACCACTTACTCTCAGTATTGTTTATCTGTTCCTTTGTCTTTTCCTTGTGTGTATGTCCATTTCTGGACGTTGTCTGTCTTGTCCTTGGCACAACTTGGCCAAATATGGATCTTGTGCCATAAAACTCAACCAAGCAACTTTTTTAGTATTCATTATATAACAGCTGTTCTACGCTTCACCATTAAAAAGACACAATTATACCACTTACTCTCAGTATTGTTTATTTTTCCTTTGTCCTTTTCTTTGTGTGTATGTCCATTTCTGGACGTTATCTGTCTTGTACTTGACACTGCTTGGCCAAGTATGGCTCTTGCGCCATAAAACTCAAACAAGAAACTTTCTTAGTATTCATTATATAACAGCAGTTCTACTCTACGCCCTTAAAAAGACACACACACACACAGGATTAGACCACTTACTCTCAGTATTTATCTTTTCATTTTTCCTTTTCCTTGGGTGTATATGTCCATTACTTGAAGTTGTCTGTGTTGTGTTTGGTGCAGTTTGACCAAATATGGCCATAAAATCCAACCAACCATCTTCTAATCTACAACAGTTATACTCTGCACCCTTAAAAGGATACAATTAGACTACTTACTCTAAATATTATTAATCTATCTTTGTCCTTTTCTTTGGGTGTCACTTGATATTATTGTGTAGTGTTTGGTGCAACTTGTCTAAATATGTCCCTTGCTCCATAAAACCCGACCAACTTTCTTAGTATTCATTATATAACATCGGTTCTATTCCGCACCCTTAAAAGGACAGAATTAGACCACTTCCTCCTAGAATTATCTATTTCTTTGTCCTCTTTTACTTTACTTTCCTTCACCTTATGTCTCAGTCCATACTACCCTTTACGTAGTTCAATCTTTGCGTCTAAAACTTTGTACTCTTTGAGAAGATTCAATAAACCCTGAATCTGTTTATCTTTATTTCCTTTCAAACCTGGCGAGCAACCAAATGTTTTTCGTGGCTCAGCAATTATTTATGGCATGACCCACCAGTTGAGAAACTGCTTTTGAAGTTTTCTGCGAATCTTTATCCTCCAACACTTAACTTCGAACATATAAATATTGTTTTGATACCTTAATTTAAAGTAAAAGCACGCCGAACAAAGCACTTTCCAAGATCTTCGACTTGCGTGAGCAGAACTTTTCGTTTCTGATATTTTCCTCCTAATTAATAGTTATAGTGTTAGTTGACTCGGAGAGGGACTTTTCTTTTTGCGCCGCGAAGAATATCGAGGTTCCAAGTTTCCTAAAATTTTGTTCGTGGTTCCTCGAAATTAAGTTCAAGCATAAAACTAAAGATTTCTCTCGAAATTTCCAGTCTTGTGTGTAGTTAGTCTGTTGGAATAAATTTTTGTCGAGCAAAGTTCTCGTCTAATTTGAAAGTCAATACTGGGTGCATAGTGGAAAGGCTTTTTGCACCCACGTTGTTGAACACCACTAATTGTTGAACGCGAATAGCTACAATTATGTACTACAGCTACAGTGATGTACAGGTATAGTAAAGCTAATATGCGCTAGGAGATGAGACCGCTTGAAGCGCCCCTAGGGGTAAAAATAAAAAATGATCGCTCCAATATCGAATAAATTTTTGTCGAGCAAAGTTCTCGTCTAATTTGAAAGTCTATACTGGGTGCATAGTATAAAGGCTTTTTATACCCAGGTAATTGTCGAACGCGAATAGCTACAATTATCAGAGTGATGTACAGGTATAGAAAACTACTATGCGCTGCAAGATGAAACCACTTACAGTGCAGCTACTGGTTAAAAACAAGATATTTGAGCTCCTATCTCAAATAAGTTTGGTCGAGCAAAGTTCTCGTCTAATTTGAGTCTATACTGGGTGCTTAGTGTAAAGGCTTTATACACCCACGTAATTGTCGAACGCAGATAGTTACAATTATGAGAGTGATGTACAGGCATGGTAAAGCTACTATGAGCTTCAAGATGAGACCGTCTTCAACGCTCCTAGTAGTAAAAATGAAAAATTATCGCTCCTATCTCGAATTAAGTTTGGTCGAGCAAAGTTCTCGTCTAATTTGAGTCTATACTGGGTGCTTAGTGTAAAGGCTTTATACACCCACGTAATTGTCGAACGCAGATAGTTACAATTATGAGAGTGATGTACAGGCATGGTAAAGCTACTATGAGCTTCAAGATGAGACCGTCTTCAACGCTCCTAGTAGTAAAAATGAAAAATTATCGCTCCTATCTCGAATTAAGTTTGGTCGAGCAAAGTTCTCGTCTAATTTGAGTCTATACTGGGTGCTTAGTGTAAAGGCTTTATACACCCACGTAATTGTCGAACGCAGATAGTTACAATTATGAGAGTGATGTACAGGCATGGTAAAGCTACTATGAGCTTCAATATGAGACCGTCTTCAACGCTCCTAGTAGTAAAAATGAAAAATTATCGCTCCTATCTCGAATTAAGTTTGGTCGAGCAAAGTTCTCGTCTAATTTGAGTCTATACTGGGTGCTTAGTGTAAAGGCTTTATACACCCACGTAATTGTCGAACGCAGATAGTTACAATTATGAGAGTGATGTACAGGCATGGTAAAGCTACTATGAGCTTCAAGATGAGACCGTCTTCAACGCTCCTAGTAGTAAAAATGAAAAATTATCGCTCCTATCTCGAATTAAGTTTGGTCGAGCAAAGTTCTCGTCTAATTTGAGTCTATACTGGGTGCATAGTGTAAAGGCTTTATACACCCACGTAATTGTCGAACACAGATAGCTACAATTATGAGTGATGTACAGGTATAGTAAAGCTAATATGCGCTAGAAGATGAGACCGCTTGAAGCGCCCCTGGTGGTAAAAATACGAAATTTGTGATATGGTCTCATCTAGTAGGGCCCCTTAATCACTTTACTATATATCTATACGTCTTTCATAACTGTAGCTATTGTGCTCGACAGTTACGAGGGTCTATCAGGACTTTAGAATGCACCCTGAATGCTCTTTTAGAAAAAGTAATCCCGATCAAGGGCCTTTTTGAATAATTGAATAAAATATAAGATACCGTCCGTAACTAATTCTGGATTTTCTGTATGAATGTTCAAATTCAGAGCTTCTAATGTTAAACGAAATGCTTCAGTCTTATACCTTCCAAAATATTCCCGCCTGTTCAAAGTAATTATTACGTTACATTAAACTGGTAAGTAACCCTATCAAAATATATGCCTTATTTTAGTTTCAAAGCAATGTCTCCTCGTGATTAATTGATTCATAATTGTAAAATAATGAATTGAAAAGTGCGTACATTTTGCGTGTAATCGACTTAAATGTATCGGTAATGGTTTCGGTTAAAGATACATTAAGACATTTCAAATCGCATCGCTTGCTTAATCAGGGCTTTAATCTTGTCAACGAAGAAATGTGTCTTTGTGGTCGTACTAGTTCTCGTTGTTGTTGTCGTGTCCATTTCTGAGTCAGATGTGTCCATTTCTGAGTCAGATGTGTCCATTTCTGAGTCAGATGTGTCCATGTGCATTTTGCACAGCTTTGGCGATGTCGATTATTTTCTCGCTGTAGGGCTGTGTTCTTCAGGATGGTAATCGATAGTTTGAAGAGCAGTTATTACTTCAGGGCAGGTGAATATATGATGAGGAAGGTAGTTATTTAATTAACGTCGCACTGGAGCAACACAACGGGCTATTGACGACGGTCCGGGATCATCACCCAAAGGGAAAGACCTCGTAATTTTGAACCACGGTCAGATGACGAGGTCACACCTGAGCTGGCAACCCACTCTCCAAACTTCCACACCACGCCAACGTGAGGACATTTGAGGCCACGATACATATAACGTGCACCAGCCACCTTTGTACACGACGGTCTTTGGTTGGATTCGAACTCTCAATCCCCGATTGATAGTCCGCTACACTTCCAAACGAGCAACCTCGACCCGAAAATATGATGAGGCGTGAGTTCACCGCCCAGGCAGTTGTGCAATGTCTGTACATTCTGGTTCCATCACAGTTAGTTTTCATACATTTAAGAGGCCAGGCAGTTGTTGCAATGTCCGTACATTCTGGTTCCATCACAGTTAGTTTTTATACATTTAAGAGGCCAGGCAGTTGTTGCAATGTCTGTACATTCTGGTTCCATCACAGTTAGTTTTCATACATTTAAGACGTCCTGTTCTCAGTGTGGAGATTTTGGTGGTTTTTCTATCGGTGTTAATTTCACAAATTTGTTTTGTTTTAATGTCGTGATATGAGTTTCAATTTTACCAAAGCATTAGCAGTAGAAAGAGTTGGGTCCAAATTACGTGGTGTTGTTCTCGATCTTTCCCTTTGGGATTGATCCCGGACCGTCACCAATAGCTGTGTTGTTCCAGTGTGACGTTAGTTAAAATACCTACCTACCTCGTGATTACATTCCATTACATATCATTCAACCATTACATATCATTCAACCATCAACTTCAATCAACCATCTACTTCATACATTGTTTATACAAACCCATTGGCTTTCCGCTGCTCCGCGTAAGCTTCAGATCAGCATAACGAAAACCTGTGAAGCGCGGTGGCATCGAAATCGGTCTCAGACGACAGCCAACGCCGAGATCTGTCGATTTGAGTCATAAGAAATGAAACCAAATGCAGCGTTTCTTGCGGAACTTCGCATCGCAATTGAAAATTCTGATTAATTCGACGCACACTGGTTGAACAGCCAAGCAGAAGTACACGGAGCGTAGTCTACATGGGAGTGCAACTTACCAGTTTTGGGTAAACACTGGTAGGTAGATAGGTATTTTAATTAACGCCACACTGGAGAAACACAATGGGCTATTGGTGACGGTTCGGGATCAATCCCAAAGGGAAAGAACCGAATTGGGTAAACAGACTTGATGGCTTATTTTGTTTTATTTATTTATTTTATTTATTTATTTCAATTAACGTCACACTGGAGCAACACAACGGGCTATTGGTGACGGTCCGGGATCAATCCCAAAGGGAAAGATCCGAGGACAACACCACGTAATTTTGAACCACGGTCAGATGACGAGGCAACACCTGAGCTGGCACCCCACTCTCCAAACTTCCACACCACGCCAACGTGAGGACATTTGAGGCCACGACAGATTTAACGTGCACCAGCCCCCTTTGTACACGACGGTGTTTGGCTGGATTCGAACTCGCAACCCTTCGGTTGCTAGTCCGTTACTCTTCCAACCGGGCCACCGCGGCCCTATTTTGTTTTTCGATCATGTACTATAATCCCTGACCGTCGCCAATAGCCAGCTGTATTGCTCCAGTGCGATATTAATTAATTACCATTGCCTTACCATTTCATTTAAGGTGTATGTATACTCTAGAATATTTTTTTTAATTTTGACTTTAAAAATCCAGTTTTTTCACAACAGGTCATTGGTTTGCGCTTAAACTCATTTTAGTGTGAAAAATTTTGATTAAGCTACTCATTAATTATCTAATTTAGATATAATTAGCGTGTTTTTTAACAGTGATATCTCAAATTCTAATGTGTTCAGAAAGACAATTCCTGTTGGAAATTATTCCTAATATTAATCTTCATGTTTTGACCTTCCATCAAATTGCTAGAGGGAATGCGTTCTTTTTTACAATTTTTTAACGAAGGAAGTCTAAAAAATCAAGATTTTTTCAGGAATTTCAACATTTAAAAATCAACTACAAATTCATTTCTTAACCAATGACTTCGACTGAGGATCAAAACACCAACTGTATTATATAGATTATAATGACACAAAAGTAATTATAATAGATCAATTCATCGAGTTATCACTGTTTGAAAGAAGCATCCTATTGCAAAAACAATTCTTCAGAAATCGAGTTTCAAGTTTTGTATACGTGTTTGTCTATGGTGACAGTACCTAACCCAAACCCTTGTAACTTGAAAACTACTTCGAATATTTACAAGATCTTGGTATCGTTTGAAAGCTAAGGGGTTGGACAATATTTTGAATTATTAAAAAATAGATAGATATTTTGGTCAATTTTCGTGATTTCTTGTAATACATCTTAATATACTCAAATAAACACTATACGCTAATCTAATGATGCGTATTCACGTAAAACCTTCCGGTCATGCTACAACGGAGCCCACTCGATTTTTGGTAGACGAAGTTTCTCTGTCTTTCAAACGTCTTTATAAATTAGTGTCATTACTATGGGTAGGTAGGTATTTTACTTAACGTCACACTGGAGCAACACAACTGACGGTCCGGGATCAATCCGAAGGGAGAAAGATTCGAGGACAACACCACGTAATTTTGAAACACGGTCAGATGACGAGGTTACACCTGAACTGGCACCCCACTCTCCAAACTTCCACACCAACATGAGGTCATTTGAGGCCGATTTTTGACAGATTTAACGAGCACCAGCCCTCCTGTACACGACGATCTTTGGCTAGACCGAGTTTCGAACTCACAACCCTCCGGTTGCTACTCCGTTGCTTTTCCAACTGAGCTACCGGGTACTTTTCATCATGGAAGTATAAAGAAAATCAAGATTTTTTCAGGAATTTGACATTTAAAACTCAACTAAATATTAATTTCTCAACTAATAACTCTGATTGAGGTTCAAAACATCCACTGTATTACACAGATTATGATATAAAAATAATTATAATGGATTAATTCATTGTTGAGTTATTACTATTTGAAGGAAAGCATCGTATTGCAAAAACACAGTTCTTCAAAAATTGAGTTTGAAGTTTTTGGAAACATGTTTGTACTGGTGAAAGTACCTAACGAAAAACCCTTGTAACTGAAAAAGTACTCTGAATAGTAACAAGATCTCGGTATCGTTTAAAAGCTGAGAAATTAGGAAATATTTTAAAACAATAAAACAAAATCGATATTCTGGTCAATTTTCGTGATTTCTAGTGTACATACACCTTAAGTAAAGAAGTACTTGTAACTATGTACTGATTGAGTGTTTGACTTAAATAAAACCAGAAGCATCCAATCACACTATATTCTGGTTGTGGAATCTGGATCTAAAATGTCCATTTAAATTATTGTTCAAATTTTAATCCTCGGGTTGTTATTTTTAATGATTTACCGTTTTAATAGTAGAGAGAGTTTTTAAAGTATTTGTTTATTGTAAGTATGGTGTTCCTTGGTGTTTGTTTCTTTTGTCAATACATACCCATTAGTTTCGATATAGCTGGGAGTCCAGAAAAAAATTGTGTTTTCTTGTTTCAAGTTTTTCATAACTCGTATTTATGCTTAATATTCATTGTTCAATTATCACCGTTCATTGTTCAATTATCACCGTTTGAACAAAGCATCCTATTGCAAAAACAATACTTCAGAAATTGAGATTTTAAAGTTTTGGAAACATGTTTGTATAGGTGACAGTAAATAACGAAAACCCTTTTAAATAGGAAAATATTCCGAATGTTTACGAGATCTTGGTAACGTTCGAAAGCTAAGGAATTGGAAAATATTTTGAAGCAATAAGAAAATCAATATTCTGGTCGATTTTCGTATTTCAAGTGTATGCGTACACCTTAAGACATTTCCAAAACCTCGCATCGCCTACTCGTTCAGGAAATAAACCTCGTCAACAAAAGAAAATCTGAAACAGAAAAATTAATATTGATGAAATTTTGAATAAATATATCGCACCCCGGCTGCAATACCGCCATAAGTCAAAAAATAACTTTCATGCATATAAAGATTGCAGAAGCTGGTTTCTTCATGCTGCAAAACTGCCATAACTCTAAGTTGAAAACAAATTTCATTGAAATAATGATGAGGATCCCTGATTTAGGCTTTTTCAATGTTATGTTAAAACTTTCACAAGCTCTCCTGTAAAATTATACGTTTTTGATTCATGGCGGTATTGCAGCCGGGGTGCGATAGATAGTCACCCATACAGATATCTTTGGATATATCTATTTAGGGTCCCCTAGTCACGCCTTCCGTTGTAGCTTTCTGATTTTAAAATATCTCTGCATAAAAATACTGAAAATAAAAATGAATTTATATTCTTCAAATACAACTAGTGGTATACAAACTAAATAATGTATTCCCTCCATATGTGTGAATTCGGTTTAACCCTCAAAGGAGTTCACACGAATAATTCCACCTGACAAACTAGTCTTCCCCTTCATATTTTTAAAATCAATTTTAACCTAGACTAAAATAATCTTTCCAAAGGATTCCATTCCAAAGGAAGGATGGATAGTCTTTTCAAGGGATCCCTATTCTAAGGAAAGGGGCGATAGGATGTTTCCAAAGGATTGTAATCTTAGAAAAGGACAAATCGAATTTTTCCAAGGGATTCTATTCTACAGAATGAGCAAAAGAATCATTCAAATGATTCTATTCTGCAGAAAATACAGTTAGAATTTTTCCAAGGGATCCCTTTTCTAAGAAAAGGGGCAATAGAATGTTTCCTAAGGATTGTAATCTAAGGAGTGGCAATAGGATGCTTCCAAATTATTGTAATCTAAAGAAAGGACAGAGGCAGAATCTTTCCAGAGGATTCTATTCTGCAGAAAGGACAAACAGAGACAAAATCTTTCCAAAGGTTCTATTCTGCAGAAAGGACAGATAGAATTAATCCAAAGGATTCCTATTATAAGGGAAGGAGGGGCAATAAAATGCTTCCAAAGGATTGCAATCTAAGGAAAGGACAAATAGAATCTGTCCAAAGGATTTAAGTCTTCAGAACGGGCCAATAGAATCATTCCAAGGGATTCTATTTTAAGGAAAGCATAGATAGAATCTTTCCAAGGCATCTCTATTCTAAAGATAGTGGCAATATAATAGTTTCAAGGATTCTGTTTTACGGAATGTTCCAATAGAATCGTTCCAAAGTATTCTATTCCAAGGAAAGGACCAATAGAATCATTCCAAGGTTCGTATTCCAAGAAAATGTCGATGGAATCTTCCTAATTGAAGGAATCCATGTATTCTTTAGAAAGATGCGGTTATTTAGCCATTATGTGTGTTGAGTGGTAAAAGCAGTACTACACACTACTCGGAAATCACGTGATGCTCAAGGGGTTCAAGTCTGCACAGGAAGTTGGTTAGTTGGTTTGGGGGGTTTTATGGCGCAAGGCCATATTTGACCATGCCAGGAAGTTTGGAAATACTGATAGACAAATAAACCATTGCTAAATCAATTAGTGTGTCAAGTATAAAAATTTCATCTCTCGGTGTCCATATCTTAGTCATTTTTATAAACTGGGGATTTATTTTTAAAAAAATCTCTGAAACACTTAGAAACGTATCTGAAATTTGAAAAAAATACGTCGGCATGGTTAGATAAAAGTTATCAAACTACAATTTTTCTACTACGAAACACAAAATAAAAACTATTTTACGGTCATATAAGCCTCAAAAGTTAGCTCAAGAGATTAGTTTCCTTCTTCTACGAAGAATTTATCTTTCAAAATATATTTTTAAAGACTTTGCATGGCATCAATAGCGTGTTCTGTTACCCATCGCCTTAAACGTTTTTATTTAAAAGTTAATGGCACCATTTATCATAAACTATTCCGGTAAAATGCTTTGATTCATACCACACATAATCCTGGGTCCTAAAATTTAAAAATAGTCCGCTGTGTTGCTCCAGTTGGACGTTAATTAAACTACCTACCTACCTAAAATTTAAAATACACATAAAAACACTTATTTTTTGTGTATTTTAAATTTCCCTTCGGAGGATGACGGTCCGGGATCATCCTCCGAAGGGAAAGATCGAGGACAACACGTAATTTTGTACCACGGTCAGATGACAAGGTCACACCTGAGCTGGCACCCACTCTCCAAATTTCCACACCACGCCAACGTGAGAACATTTGACGACGGATTTAACGTGCACCAGCCCCCTTTGTACAGTCGGTCTTCGGTTGAATTCGAACTCGTAACCCTCCTGTTGCTAATTCATTACTCTGCCAACCGGTTTTTTGAAGTAGGACTACTCAGCTGATAGTGTAGGCAGCTTGTCCGCATTTGGTTGGTTGGCTGGTTTTGAGTTCTATGGCCAAAGGGGCCATATTTTGCCAAGCTGCGCCAAACACAAGACAGAGAACACAATGAGGGAAGTAGGAAAAACGGAAGGGTAGGCGTGGGTTAAACAGAAAAGGGAGCATGGATCACACGGGTACCTCGGAATTGTGATGCCCGTACACACCTAAAGTACCCCTGAGCTCGTCCATATTTGGACTCCATAAAACTCCAACAACCAACCAGTGAATAGTATTGAGCGACCTACGGCCGACCACCTGCTACAAAAATAGGTTCTAATTGAAGTTGTTATATCATTAACCCTCCTGGTGGTTACATCGACGAGGTATCTCGTCACTAGCAAAAGTAATGAAATCTTGATGGACGAGATATTTCGTCTTAGGAAAAATACTGATATCTTGATGGACGAGATATTTCGTCATAGGAGAAAAATTGACCAGATCTTGGTCTCCTTCGTCATCGTCAGAAAATCGGCAAAATCCTGATGGACGAGATATCTCGTCGAAACCACTTGGAGGGTTAAAAGTACGTGCCGTGCAGGATCGTGTTACCATATCCGTAAACAGCATGGTGTCCAATTCGCATACTGCGCAATACATCGTGCATTTCCCCCCCCTACCAGTGGGAGGTGAAATGATGCAATACTTCTAACTTCTTCGTTACTTCAGGATGTGCGGCCGCCTTTGACTCAGTCTATCTCGGCAAGCGTGAGCGCAACACGACTGTGAGTAGTATCGTTTTAAAGCTCTCGATGAGATCTAATCAAGTATAGGACATGTCAGTGGGTTCTTTTATTGAACGAAAGCAAACTCCCTGTGTACCACAGAAGTACAACAAAGGGCTTACAGAAGTAAGTTGATTTAACAAAAAAAACAGTGGAAAACAAAATTTAACTAAAATTACAAGGTTTGATGAACTTAAGAAATAAGAAAAGCAGATTAGATTTAACAAAAACATTGAGTTTCACTGTCCATTTTAACTCAATCTTAAATCATTTTGAAGATATTCTTGAATTTTCAACAACTGAAAAGCAAATGCTCCATATCTAGTGTCTGTTTTTTTAACACTCGCACATATCATTAGTCCGAAGATGAAACTTATAAACCACAATTTCCATGGCTAGATAAAAATTGCATAATTTTGAAGTTTGAAGAAAAATTATTCTCAGTTCAATCTATGCCGAATAGAAGGAAAAAAAATTGTGTGGGCAGCTTTCTTAGACGAGACATACTCTTCGTTCCACTTAGCAACAAGCTTGTCATAACATGAGGCTTTCAAGTAACACTTAGGCATGTTAACATTTACATCAACTAAATTCAAAGCGTCTTTGGCTAAAAAATCAGCTCTTTCATTCCCGTAAATCCCACAATGTCCATGCACATAGGCAAAGAAAATCTCATCCCTCTATTTTTAAGAGAACTTATTGTTAAAAGCGTTTCAACAACTAATTTTTCTATGCTTGCAACATTGTTCAGTAAATGTAGAGAGGAAAGACAAGCTCGATACAAATAAAGTACTTTTGACCAAAAATTTCCATTTTTTTAAACCACTCAGCTGCGAGATTAATGCAAAGCCATTCTGCTTGAAAGATGCATTCATTCCGGATACGATTTTCACGAAAGCCACATTCGAAGTTGTCTTCAAATAAAGCAAAAGCAAGGCCAACTTTGGTATTTGGTATTTTCAATTAACGTCACACTGGAGCAACACAATGGGCTATTGGTGACGGTCCGGGATCAATCCCAGAGGGAAAGATCCGAGGACAACACCACGTAATTTTGAACCACGGTCAGATGACGAGGCAACACCTGAGCTGGCACCCCACTCTCCAAACTTCCACACCACGCCAACGTGAGGACATTTGAGGCCACGACAGATTTAACGTGCACCAGCCCCCTTTGTACACGACGGTGTTTGGCTGGATTCGAACTCGCAACCCTTCGGTTGCTAGTCCGTTACTCTTCCAACCGGGCCACCGCGGCCCAGGCCAACTTTGAACTGAACGTTTTGATGGTATTTTAAGGTAGGTATTTTAATTAACGTCGCACAAGGGATGCAACACAACGGGCTATTAACGACGGTCCGGGATCAAACCCAAAAGGAAAGATCCGAGGACAGCACCACGTAATTTTGAACCACGGTCAGATGACGAGGTCATACCTGAGCTGGCACACCACTCTCCAAACTTCCACACCACGCCTGCGTGAGGACATTTGAGGCCACTACAAATTGAACTGCACCAGCCCCCTTTGTAGACGACCCTTTGGGATTGATCCCGGGCCGTCACCAATAGCCCGTTGTGTTGCTCCAGTGTGGCGTTAAATAAAATACCTACCTGCTTTTATTACTATTTTGCCCTGACGTTGGAAACAAAAAAATTTAAACAGGTTATAAATAAGTGTCCCTGATAACAGAGAACTTCGATCTTCAAAAAATATTTTCAGGCATTCAAATCAGACTGAAAACTTCCTCTGCTTCTAATCTTCATCGGAGTAAAAGGAGACTTGGTATTCAAATTCCGATTCTCACATACACGCGGATTATGAAAAATATCGCATAATTTTCGAAGATTGACTTCTTACTATAATCTGACAAGATATGGGAATCGACCAACTTAAAATCCTAAAAATGTTGGATCACCTGAGTGAAGAACGTGGGAAGAATTTAAGATGACCTAAGTATAACGATTATGTACGCATCACACTTTACAGAGAAGATTCCGCATCTTTGCAGTGATGTTCGAAATGAGGTGAAACGTCATTCGAACAACCCCCGTCTCAACACCGAGAGTCACGAGATTTCCGAATAGTGTAATATTCCGAATAGTCATTATGCCCCCAGCATGCATAATGACTAAATAACCACAGCTTGTTGGGTCAAAGAATCCATGGATTCTTTCGACCTTTTAAAAGATTCTGGTGGTCCTTTTCTCAAAATAGAATCTTTCAAATTGATTCTGTTCTTTCCTAAGGAGAGAATCTTTTGGAACGATTTTATTGATCCTTTTCTTGGGATAAAATAATTGGAAAGAATATATTGGTAATTTTTTTAGAATAGAATCCATTGAAGAGGATTTAGTGGTTCTATCCGTAAAATAAAATCCTTTGGAGCGATTTTATTGGCCCTTTCCTTAGAATAGAATCTTTGGAAAGAATATATATCGGTTATTTCCTTAGAATAGAATCCTTTGGAAAGATTCTATTAGTCGAGAAAGTCAAAACTGGTTAGAAGTCATGCAGGGAAGACTGCAAAAGTAGAGTGAATAATGGTAACCTTTGTATGTGCTCAGGATCATATGACCAAAACTAGTAGTAACGTGACCCTTAGACTACTTTCGTCTGCTAGGTGGAACCTAACATTCATCATATGATTGGTCCCCAGAAGGGGAGAAGACGCACATCCATTGATTCATAATCGGATTCGTCCATTGATTGATCATCTGATAGTAGTGGACTTTGGGGATTTTACCACTTTTGTCGCCACTCTATAGAATTGCACTTTCACACACACCCTGTCATAACATGCTATATCGCCAAACGAGGTGATAAGTCTAAGAGTCACGTTACTACTGATCCTGGGCACATAAAAAGGTTACCATTGCTCACTCTACTTTTATATTTCATCTATGTGGAGTACATACTCAAACTACAAACTTCGCAGCAGATGAAAGGGTCATTGGTCTATTTATTCCCAGTAGACCATATAGTCATCTGACGGTGGTTCAAAATTACGTGGTGTTGACGCGGATCTTTCCTTTCGGGATTGATCCCTGACCGTCACCAATAGCTAGTTGTGTTAATCCACAGTAAGACGTTAGTTAACTACCTAGCTTTTAACAGTGTTATATTTTTTGACCAATTTGATTACATATTCGTGTTATATTTTGACCAATAAAATCTTTCCAAATAATTCTATTCTAAGGTAGGTAGATAGGTATTTTAATTAACGTCGCTGTGGAGCAACACAACGGGCTATTGGCAACGGTCCGGGATCAAACCCAAAGGGAAAGATCGAGGACAACATCACGTAGCTTTTAACCACGGTCAGGTGAAGAGGTCACAGCTGAGCTGGCACCCCATTCTCCAAACTTCCACACCACGTCAACGTGAAGACATTTGAGGCCACGACATATTTGACGTGCACCAGCCACCTCTTTACACGAAGATCTTTCGTTGGATTCGAACTCGCAACCCCCCGGTTTCTAATCCGTTACTCCTCCAACCGGAATCTATCCGTTACTCTTCCAACCGGAATCTATCCGTTACTCTTCTATTCTAAGGAAATCACCGACAAAATATTCTAAGGAATATTAATATAAAACAATTCCAAAGACTATAATATAAGAAAATAATATAAATATTCTAGGAATATTAATGTAAAACAATTCCAAGAATATAATAGTATAAGGAAATATATAAATATTCTAAAGGAATATAAATATTCTAAGGGACTAACAAAATATTTCCAAAGAAATCGTTTAGAAGACCCTACTCAAATCCAGAAGCTCCCACACCCATACGACGTCAGATGGCCAAAATATTCGACGGATTCCATATTTGTGACCACTGTCCCACCTCTAAGAGGATGTCGAGCTGGTAAGTGACACTTTAGTGCTTTACTTCTTTTCTAAGGAAATCAACAAAATATTCTAAGGAATATTAATATAAAGCTATAATATTATAAGAAAAATATAATATTATGAGAAAGACTATAATATTATAAGAAAAATATAAATATTCTAGGGATATTAATATAAAACAATTCCAAGAATATAATAGTATAAGGAAATATATAAATATTCTAAAGGAATATAAATATTCTAAGGGACTAACAAAATATTTTCAAAGAAATCGTTTAGAAGACCCTACTCAAATCCAGAAGCTCCCACACCCATACGACGTCAGATGGCCAAAATATTCGACGGATTCCATATTTGTGACCACTGTCCCACCTCTAAGAGGATGTCGAGCTGGTAAGTGACACTTTAGTGCTTTACTTCTTTTCTAAGGAAATCAACAAAATATTCTAAGGAATATTAATATAAAGCTATAATATTATAAGAAAAATATAATATTATAAGAAAGACTATAATATTATAAGAAAAATATAAATATTCTAGGGATATTAATATAAAACAATTCCAAGAGTATAATAGTATAAGGAAATATATAAATATTCTAAAGGAATATAAATATTCTAAGGGACTAACAAAATATTTCCAAAGAAATCGTTTAGAAGACCCTACTCAAATCCAGAAGCTCCCACACCCATACGACGTCAGATGGCCAAAATATTCGACGGATTCCATATTTGTGACCACTGTCCCACCTCTAAGAGGATGTCGAGCTGGTAAGTGACACTTTAGTGCTTTACTTCTTTTCTAAGGAAATCAACAAAATATTCTAAGGAATATTAATATAAAGCTATAATATTATAAGAAAAATATAATATTATGAGAAAGACTATAATATTATAAGAAAAATATAAATATTCTAGGGATATTAATATAAAACAATTCCAAGAATATAATAGTATAAGGAAATATATAAATATTCTAAAGGAATATAAATATTCTAAGGGACTAACAAAATATTTCCAAAGAAATCGTTTAGAAGACCCTACTCAAATCCAGAAGCTCCCACACCCATACGACGTCAGATGGCCAAAATATTCGACGGATTCCATATTTGTGACCACTGTCCCACCTCTAAGAGGATGTCGAGCTGGTAAGTGACACTTTAGTGCTTTACTTCTTTTCTAAGGAAATCAACAAAATATTCTAAGGAATATTAATATAAAGCTATAATATTATAAGAAAAATATAATATTATGAGAAAGACTATAATATTATAAGAAAAATATAAATATTCTAGGGATATTAATATAAAACAATTCCAAGAATATAATAGTATAAGGAAATATATAAATATTCTAAAGGAATATAAATATTCTAAGGGACTAACAAAATATTTCCAAAGAAATCGTTTAGAAGACCCTACTCAAATCCAGAAGCTCCCACACCCATACGACGTCAGATGGCCAAAATATTCGACGGATTCCGTATTTGTGACCACTGTCCCACCTCTAAGAGGATGTCGAGCTGGTAAGTGACACTTTAGTGCTTTACTTCTTTTCTAAGGAAATCAACAAAATATTCTAAGGAATATTAATATAAAGCTATAATATTATAAGAAAAATATAATATTATAAGAAAGACTATAATATTATAAGAAAAATATAAATATTCTAGGGATATTAATATAAAACAATTCCAAGAATATAATAGTATAAGGAAATATATAAATATTCTAAAGGAATATAAATATTCTAAGGGACTAACAAAATATTTCCAAAGAAATCGTTTAGAAGACCCTACTCAAATCCAGAAGCTCCCACACCCATACGACGTCAGATGGCCAAAATATTCGACGGATTCCATATTTGTGACCACTGTCCCACCTCTAAGAGGATGTCGAGCTGGTAAGTGACACTTTAGTGCTTTACTTCTTTTCTAAGGAAATCAACAAAATATTCTAAGGAATATTAATATAAAGCTATAATATTATAAGAAAAATATAATATTATGAGAAAGACTATAATATTATAAGAAAAATATAAATATTCTAGGGATATTAATATAAAACAATTCCAAGAATATAATAGTATAAGGAAATATATAAATATTCTAAAGGAATATAAATATTCTAAGGGACTAACAAAATATTTCCAAAGAAATCGTTTAGAAGACCCTACTCAAATCCAGAAGCTCCCACACCCATACGACGTCAGATGGCCAAAATATTCGACGGATTCCATATTTGTGACAACTGCCCCACCTCTAAGAGGATGTCGAGCTGATAAGTGACACTTCAGTGCTTTATTTCTATTCTAAGGAAATCAACAAAATTTTCTAAGGAATATTAATATAAAACAATTCCAAGAATATAAGAGTATAAGGAAATATATAAAATTTTCTAAGGGACTAACAAAATATTTCCAAATAATTCAATTATAAGGAATCACCAATAAATATTCTAAGGAATATTAAAAATGACTTTCTAAGGAATATTAATAAAAAATTCTAATGAAAATAATATTTTAAGGAAATATATAAATATTCTATATAATTATATTCTTAAAACTATAAAATATTCTAAGAAAACTACTAACAAAAAATTTAAATATGGCTCTTTCGCCATAAATTTGCGAATAGAGTAGTTTGCTTTAACCCCACAACATACTTAATGACTAAATAACCACACTTATGGGTTGAAAGAATCCATGGATTCTTTCAACCTTTGGAGATATTATATTAATCTTTTCCATAGAATAGAATTCTTTGGACATATTCTATTGGTTCTTTAATTAGAAAAGAATCTTTCGGAAAGATATAATTGATCCTTTCCTTAGAATAGAATACTCAGGAAAGATTTTATCCTTCTTTTCATTATATTATTATTTTTTTAAAGGATTCTGTTGATTCTATTCGCAGAATAGAATCCTTTGCAAAAACTCGCTAGGTCGTTTACTCGGAAAAGAATCTTCTGGAAAGATTCTATTCCGAGTTCTATTTAATTAGAAAAGAATTATTTGTAAAGATACTATATATATTGGTCCTTTCCTAAGAATAGAATCCTTTGGAAATATTACATGGGTCCTTTCCTAAGAATAGAATTCTTGGATAGAATTTATTGGTTTTTAATTAGAAAAGAATTTGAAAATATTTTGTAGAATCCTTCAGAAAAGATTCATTGATCAATATGGTTAAAACTGACTAGAAGTTATGCAAGGAAGACTACAGGTTGCTAAGTGCATATGAACCGCTCAGCGGGTTAAATGCACTTTCGTGTTTGTCAACATGGAGAAACCTTATACATAAGTGTACTAATACTCTATGATTATGCTATAATTTAATAGAAAATAATTATGTTAGTTCAATGGATGAACAAATTTGTTGTGACCGGGCCCTATAATTTTTCCGGTCCGTAATCTCACAAAGGTTGAGAACCACTGCTCTATACCGCCCATTGCAATTCTTATTTTCTCCGATAGATGGCACCACAATCTATAAAATGTATCCTCCAAATTTATCTGTTGATTGTATTTGTACATAGTAGGCATTTCCACCTCTGTACAGGATCTCAAAAAATTTCAACAATATCATTTATTGAAAGTAAGATTCTAGGATTGCGATAGTGGTACCACTACAATAAATAACAAACGAATAGAAAGAATGAAATTTAATTTATTTAGTCGACTAGTTGAATGCCAAAGGCTGATTCAAGATTTTATATTTTTCAAACCACTTTCAGGAATAAACGGCTCAAGAAATTTATATATTTCATCCTCAAAAAAAATATTGCCTTCCTAAATGACAAAGCAGTCGCAGTTGCATTCATAAAACAATAGTTTTTTAAATAAATATTGGATTATATAAGTAAGTAATGAAATTAGATTACGTACCTAACAAGATTGAATTAAGGTATTTTTCATCTGATATTCAAGCGTTAAGTGGTTCCACTATTTATTTTTGAAAATGTGAACTAAAAAATTCAATTAAGGATTGCAGTTGGGGTTGCTGTGTCAAAAAGGAAGCCAACATTCTAGTTAAACCTCTGAGGGGTTCATACGCAAAATTCCATCTTCCAACCTGCACTCTTCCTCTGCCATGACTTCTTGACCAATAGAATCTTTTCAAAGGATTCTATTCTAGGAAAAGAACCTATACAATCTCTCCAAATGATTTCATTTTCAGAAAACGAGCGATAGAACCTTCCCAAAGGAAAGGACCAATAGAATCTAATTTCTAGTGGATTCTATTCTATCGAATGGACCAACATACTCGTTCAAAAGGATTCTATTCCAAGGAAAGAAACAACAGAGCATACCAAAGAGTTCAATTATTCCTTCCATCAAAAATGACGTTTTTGAATCCGGATACGTTAACCCTCCTGGTGGTTATCTCGACACGGTATGTCGTCATTAGCAAAACTGATTAGATTTCGATGGACGAGATTTCTCGTCATTGTGATAGACCAGATCATGATCTAGTTATCATAAAAAAATCGACAATATCTTGATGACGAGATATCTCATTATTAGCAAAATTGAAGATCTTGATTGACGATATACTTAGTCGAAACCACTTGGAGGGTTAAAGACTTAAAAACATGACTAATAAAGATGAAAACAGCGTCCATAATGAATTAATGTTCAACTGACCAAGCATTTGGAGAAAAAGATCAAAAGAGGTGAAAGCTATTACAAATATGCCTTGTATATCTATATAAATAAAAATGGAGTGTTTGTACATTGAATATTTTCGACCCATTTCAAGTTTTCTATCCGTTTTGGACCCTTCTAATACCAAATCCGTCTCTTGCGTGTTTGGTGTCTGTCTGTCCATCTCTCTGTATACATGTGTGCCCGTACTATGTCCAATCGGTTAAATATGTATTCATGAAACTTTGCATACTGTGAGTACTTACATTCATTTAGTGACTGAACTTGGTTGCGTAAGTCTGTCTGTCCGTCTCCCCGTTCTATGTTCGATTTTGTGTATGTGTTTGTATAAGTATCAGATCAAATTTATTCAACTTATTTCAATGCAATATTCTATATTTGATGCATCATATTTTAATTTAGTGAATACATTATTTGAAATTTCTTTGCTTACATATTTAAGCAAGTTTCATGTTAAAACATCTGAGTAACTATACTTAAATCAACCATAATTTGGTAGTTTTGGTGTAGCTGGAAGGTATATTAAGCATTGTAATTACTTGGATTGTTTTACCAGTGCTGCTGAAATATCAATTATTTTTCCAAAAATATTTTTACGGAATTTAATTTCTAATAGTTTATTTATTTTGAGTTTTATTTTTTCTTTACGAAATATAAAAAAGTATGAATATTTGAGACAGACGATAAGAGAATAAAACATTATAAATAAAATATACCAAACGAAACATTTTAAAATAGGACTGGTAGCTTATATGGCAACCTTGGTATTTTTTTAAACGTTTGCTTTTCTAAATTTGTGTCCGTTATATTACAAGAATCTATTTTGTAGTGAATAAACAGATACATTCATTACTTTTCGTTCGCAGATTTTTTTTTAATCTGTTTTAAGATGTATTTCTGGGTTTTCAAATTGATGTTTTTCTTTCAATAACTGTTATCAAGATATAAGTAATGGCTTAATTAGTTTTAAAAACTATTTTTATCATTGTATGATAATTTTGGGAAGCACTTTTGTTTTTAAATGACATACATGGCACTTTATGCATACTCTAAACTATTATATGCATTCTCGGTAGCATTGGCATTTTCTTCTTACAAAAATTTAAATTCTACAAAAATGTAAAATGTTAAACATGACATTTATTTACATTGACATTTATTTTGTGAAATTGTGTATTTAACAATTGTGTACCTTTATTATAGTGTGGTAGTTGTTACATGTGATGAATAGAAATTCCAATTTATTAACAAAAGGGGAAGTTAGTTAACCAATTCAACCCGAGTAACGCCGGGTAAATCTTCTAGTATAAAATAAAAGAGTTCTGAAAACACCCATGGAGCAACTGAAGTTATACTTGGGCCAGCCCAACAATTTCCCCAAGTTGATGCCTGGTATCTGACAGATTCCGGACATATAAATTGACGTTTTTCTTTCAATAACTGTATAAGTAATGGTTTAATTAGTTTTAAAAACTATTTTGATCATTGTATAATTTTGGGAAGCACTTTTGTTTTTAAATGAAATGCAAGGCACTTTTATGCATACTCTAAACTATTCTATGCATTCTCGGTAGCATTGGCACACTGTAGACTTCTGTCTTACAAAAAATTTAAATTCTACAAAAATTTAAAATGTTAAATATGACATTTATTTACATTGACATTTGTTTTGTGAAATTGTGTACCTTTATTAGAGTGTGGTAGTTGTTACATTTGATGAATAGGAATTACAATTTATTAACGAAAGCGGAAGTTATATTTAACCAATTCAACCCGAGTAACGCCGGGTAAATCTGCTAGTATAAAATAAGAGTTCTGAAAACACCCATGGAGCAACTGAAGTTATACTTGGGCCAGCCCAACAATTTCCCCAAGTTGACGCCTGGTATCTGACAGATTCCGGACATACCGAAGAGTTCAATTATTCCTTCCATCAAAAATGACGTTTTTGAATCCGGATACGTTAAGAAACGGAGAGAAGTGCGGAACAACATTTGTTTTCGAATGTCGGGTGTTGGCCATTTGTTTCAATCACCTTCCTCAACACATATGAGTCCGATTGTAGACTGACCTACTTGTGGTCGACTTCAATTGTTATCGCCTCTCCCGTCCACTGACTCGACCCTCATTTTGTTAGAACAATGGAAAGTCTTAAGAAACGTTTCTCCTGATCGGAGATTTGCTGGAGTGATTTGGAATATTAAGGTGCGTGTACACACTGAAATCACGAAAATTGACTAGAATATCGATGCTTTTTTTTATTGCTTCAAAATATTTTCCAATTTCTTCGCTTTCAAACGATACCTAGTTCTTGCGAATATTCGAAATAGTTTTCTAGTTAAGAGGGTTTTCGTTAGCTACTGTTACCAGTACAAACATGTTTCCAAAATTTTAAACTCGATTTCTGAAGAACCGTGTTTTTGCAATACGATGCCTTCTACAAACAGTAATAACTCAATAATGAATTTATTATAATTATTTTTGTATCATTATAATCTCTATAATACAGTGAATGTTCTGAACTTCAATCAGAGCTTTTACTTAAGAAATTAGTTTTTACTTGATTTTTAAATGTTAAAATTCTTGAAAAAATCTTGATTTTTTTAGACTTCCTTGGTGAAAACAATTAATAAAATAACCTATTCCCTCTAGCAACTTGATTGAGGGTCAAAACATGAAGAATAATATTAGGAATAATTTCCAATAGGAATTGTCTTTCTGAAAATATTAGAATTTGAGATATCACTGTTCAAAAATCATGCTAATTCGATAATTAAATCTAAATTCGATAACTAATGTTTCGATTAATCTGAATTTTTCAAACTGAAATGGATTTAGGTACAAAGCAATGACCTATTGTAAAAAGATTGGGCTTTTGAAGTCAAAATTCAAAAAAATCTAGTGTACAGAGGCTGTTCGGACATTTTTTGAACGATTTTAATGGACTGAAGCTTAATTTTTTACATGAAATTTTTGTGTTTTAAATGTTCCATTTGATAGCCCTTATTGTTAACTATCTTTTTACACTTTAATTTCCATGATAATAATGACTTTTGTAATATCGACAGTGGTATTTTGTCCCATTCTTGCTCCACAGTTTTCCAGTCCTTGAATGGTTTTCGGTCGATGTTTCGATAATGCCCTTTTTAAAAGTCCAAAAGCACAAAAGTCCATGGGTGAAACATCTGGAGATTTAGCAGGAATATCAGTAAAGGGTATTGACTTTATACCAGTTTCTTGCTCCATTTTTTCCAAGAATTTAATAGTCGATTTAGATATGTGGCTGCTTGCTTTACCCTGATGCAGTTCTACTGGTTGTTGGCACTGTGGGTAAAGATATGGTATTTCTTTTTTGAATATTGGGGATAAAATATGGTCTTGATAATATGTGGGAATGGATTTTTACATTTTTTCCCCTCTTTTTACTTTTAATTTACCATTATATACAAAACCGGCAACAATCATAAGTCCCTTAGAGAAAGTTCTCAAGTTCATGTTGCCATAGTCCTTTGACTTGGCGGATTCTCTTCTAAAATTAAAGATCTTACCTTACAAATATTCTCAGAATTTTTTTCTTTTTTGGATACTTTTTTGGAAGTATTTTTCTACTTTTACGTTTTTTTCCTTTCTCATTAATAATATTACTTATCGTACCTTAAGATATCGAAAACCCATGACTTTTACAGCGTTTTGAATAATTGAATAAGCATAATTCTCTTCGGAAAGAGAGGAAACATAGCCTTCCACCCATTGCTTATTTAAAAGCGCCATTTTGAAAGTAAGCAAAGCTCTGAGTTAGCAGACGATAAGTTATACTTTAACTATTTAACTGCTGCGAAAATAAAATTCTTTCGTAGCATACAATTTTTTTACAGCTCATCAAAATCGTTCAAAAAATGTCCGAACAGCTTCTGAATACGTACACCTTACCCCTGATAGAAATTTCTGAGAAGTGTTATGTTGCTTTTCCCCCACTACACACATGACTCAATAATCACGTCTGTTGGTTGAAGAAATCCATGGATTCTTTCAACTTTTAGAGAAATTCTTTCGGGCATTTTTTGGAAAGGAGCAATAAAATATTTCCTTTGGGAAGATTTTATTGCTCCTTTCCTTGGAATAGAATTCTTTGGAAGTTTCTATAGTTCCTTTCCTTATAAGGGGCCGTCATGGCTCAGTGGGTATGCCCACTGCACTAGGAACCTTCGAGTTGTAGGCGTCGATTCTTGTCAGGTGCGTTCCTCCCTGGGTGTATTTCTTTCTTCTGTATCAGTAAAAACTTTCATTGTGTGTGCGTCTATTGAAATTGTGTCTTGTGATGGCCAAATATGGCCCCTGTGCCATAAAACCTCAACAAACCAACCAACCTTTCCTTATAAGAAAATTTTTTGGAAAGATTCTATTGATATTTTTCTCTTTGAAATAGAATTATTTGGGAAGATTTTATTCTTCCTTTTCTTACAATAGAATTCTTTGGGAAAATTCTATTGTTCCTTTCCTTAGAATAAAATCCCTTGAAAATATTATATTGGTACTATCCTTAGAATAGAACCCTCTGGAAACATTATATTGGTACTTTCCTTAGAATATAATCCTTCGGAACGATTGTTTTTCCTTCGAATAAAATCGTTTGGAAAGATTATATTGGTACTTTTCCTTAGAATAAAATCGTTTGGAAAAATTATATTGGTACTTTCTCCGAAGAATAGAACCCTTTGAAAAGATTATATTTGTACTTTCCGTGGAATAAAATCCTTTGGAAAGATTATATTGGTCCTCTTAGAATAAAATCCTTGAAAAAATTTCTATTGGTCAAGAAAGTCAAAGTGATTAGAAATCAGGCATGTCGCAAGGTGGAATTATGCGTATGAACCCCACAGGGGGTTAAGCAGTTGTGTGCTCTGAATATATGAATGGCTTCATCCTATATAGAAAGATACAGCTATTTAGTATTAATTCCTACTATGAAATGAAAGAAGGTATGTTGTTTTTATGCTTTTTAGTTGACGTTCTAGTAATAACTTTCGTACTTTTAATTCATGTTATTATAGTAAATAAATTAAAAGATTAACTTACGTATTATAATTATATTTTTACAATTCTACAAGACGTTATAAGTATTAAAAAAATAGATGTTTTTTAGATTTTACAAAATACGATATTAACTCAGCTTTCACACTGCATATATATCATTGAAAAGCCTTTTTTTGTCTTTAAATCATGTTTTCGAGTTTTGAACAGTACTTTTAATATTAGAATTTTGACTGCACCAAACATTACGAGAGGGTAGGTAAATTTGAACAGTCGAATGAAATTATTTTCAAGAATGTTAGAATTTTGAATGTAAGGAGAAATAAAATCGTTTCAAATGTTTTTATTCTACAGAATGGGTTAATAGAATCGTTCCAAATGAGTCCAAACTAAAGAAATAACCAATGGAATTTTTCCAAAGGATTCTATTCCAAGGAAATAAGCAATAAAATATTTCTAAATGATTCTAATCTAAAGGAAAGTAGCAATGAAATCGTTCCAAAAGGTTCTATTCTACAGAATGGGCCAATAGAATCGTTCCAAATGAGTCCAAACTAAAGAAATAACCAATGGAATTTTTCCAAAGGATTCTATTCCAAGGAAATAAGCAATAAAATATTTCTAAATGATTCTAATCTAAAGGAAATTAGCAATGAAATCGTTCCAAAAGATTCTATTCTACAGAATGGGCCAATAGAATCGTTCCAAAGTATTATATTACATGGAAAACATCAATAGAATCTTTCTAAAGTATTTTATTCTAAGGTAATGGTAAGGGTAATTAATAAACGTCGCACTAGAGCAACACAACTATCTATTAGCGACGGTCCGGAATCAATCCCCAAGGGATTGCTCAAAGGACAACACCACGTAATTTTGATCCATGGTCACATGACGAGGTCAACGCCTGAGCTGGCACCCCACTCTTCAAACTTCCACACCACGCCAAAGTGGGGACATTTGAGGCCACGACAGATTTAACGTGCACCAGCCCTCTTTGTAAACAACGGTCTTTGATTGGATTCGAACTCGCAACCCTCCGGATGCTGATCCGTTACTCTTCCAGCCGTGCTACCGCGGCCCGGTAGCCCAGTTGGAAATGCAACGGACTAGCAACTGGAGGGTTGCGAGTTCGAAACTCGGTTCATCCAAAGACCGTTGTGTATACGATGGCTGGTGCACGTTAAATCTTTAAAGTTCTTAACGTCCTCAAGCTGAAGTGGTGTGGAAGTTTGGAGAGCGGGATGCCAGCTCAGGTGTTGACTTCGTCATGTGACCATAATTACGCGGTGTTGTCCTCGGAGTTATCCCTTGGGGATTGATCTCGGACCGTCGTCAATAGCCAGTATTTAACGTGCACCAGCCCCAGTGTTTAACTTATAGACCTTTATGGTCAACCGCGTCTTGCGTGCAAGGTGTGCAGAAGGTTGAAATGCTAACACAAGGGCTCTTAGCCACCCCTTTATTGACACTCTAGTGGCATTGTAATCACGTAAGCTGCATTAAAAACTCCATTGATTGGGTTCAGAGACTGATATATAGCTAAACAATCTACTCTTTCTTTTAAAACAGTTGTGTACCCCTAAGATGTTGAAACATCACTTCATTAAGCTATAAGCTCAGAGCGCTTATAGACCTTTAGGGTCAATCCGTTCGCGCATCTTGTGGGCATGGTGTGTTGCTAACACGAGGACTCTAAAACACTCTTTAATTTGACACTAGTGAAATTTTAATTACGCAAGCTGAATTAGCAACTCCATAGATTGGATTCAGGGATTGTTATAACTAAAAAAAGATTTACACTTATGTTTAAAAAATTGTGTAACCCCAAAGTGTTTAACGATCTCGGCATTGGACTATAAGCTCTAATATAATAGCGCTTATAGACCTTTAGGGTTAATCTGGTCGACGCGTCTTGTGCGCATGGTGAGCAGAAGATAATGCTAACACGAGGACTCTTCAAACACCCCTTTATTTGACACTCTTGTGGAGTTGTAATTACGCATGCTGCACTAACAACTTCGTATAACTCGAGACAGAAAATGCCTCTCATAGACTGAAATCCTTTATTGATATAACTAAAAGATATCTGCACTTATGTTTAAAAAATCGTGCAACTTCTAAAATGTTTGAACATCATAAAATTGAACTATAAACTCAGTGCGCTTATAGACCTTAAGATTCAATCCAATTGACGCGTCTTGCGGGCAAGGTGTGCGGAAGATACAAATGCTAACACGAGGGCTCTCAACCACCCCTTTATTTGACACTAGTGGAATTGCAATTACGCAAGCTGCATTAACAACTCCGCAGATTGAATTCAGAGCACTTCAGAGAGTTGGGGAGAGCGTCATCATTAGCCAATCTCTGCAATAGATCAGGTGGACTTCACATGCAAGACGGGACCAATCTCCCCTAGTGGTGTGAAAGATAGCGTTGATGAATGACTTCCCTGTGGTTTCAGAAAGACCATGTCTGAAAAGTAATTCGTTATAATGGATGTGGAGTATGTCGCATCTTATGCTGTGAAGATTGAATATGGTATTTTGGAGTAAGAGTCATTAAATGCAATCTGTGGGCTCATTTACTGTACATATTTTGTCGGGTGGATGAATAGATTTTGTTAACCCTCCTGGTGGTTGTATCGACGAGGTATCTCATTATTGGCAAAATGGAGATCTGATAGGCGAGATATCTCGTCAACAGAAGAAAACTGACCATATCTTGATCTCGTCAATATTTTGATGATGAAATATCGCGACATTAGAAAAATTGGTCAAATCTTAATGGGATAGATATCTCGTTGAAACCACTTGGAGAGTTATACATTCCAACTTTCCAGCGGAAGTCTAAAATGTAGGCTTTTAGAGGCAAATGTTTTTATTCCTCAGTTTAGTTCATAAATCAAATAACTTAGATAGTATCATTCTATACCTACGTGAAAGTATCAGCAAAACATTATAAGGTAGGAAGATTGAATATGGTATTTTAGAGTGAGTCATTAAATTCAATCTGTGGGATTGTTTACTGGACATATTTTGTCGAGTGGATGAATAGATTTTGCTAAATGTATTTCAACTTTTCACCGGAAATCTAAAACACAGGAATTTTTAACAGAGGCAAATTTTTTATTCCATATTTAAGATCATAACTCACATAGCTTAGATCGTATTAATTTTATACCTGATGAAGACGTAATTCATGTCAAAAATGTAATCACGTAGCTGTGCCATTGAATTTTAATAAAAAGTGAAATAATGTAACCGCATTCTTTCCCTGGTGCTTCATTGACCCTCGTAGATTAGAACTCTCACTTAAATCCTGTTTTTGGTGTGATTTAGGTAGGTAGGTATTTAATTAACGTCGCACTGGAGCAACACAACGGGCTATTGGCGACGGTCCGGTTCAAACCAGAAGGGAAAGATCGAGGACTTACTACGTAATTTCGAACCACGGTCAGATGACTTGGAGATTTAGGAAGTGAAAACATTGAAGGGATTTTTAAATTATTAAGTTGTGAGGAAGTTATTGCATAAAAGTTAGTCGAAAATTTTTTCCTAAACTAGCAGGTAGGATTGGATTGGATGTTGGGGTTTGTGTGTGGCACAAGGTAACTAGTAGGTACGTAGGTATTTTCTTCACGTCGCACTGGAGCAACACAACGCGCTATTGGCGACGGTCCAGGTTCAAACCCGAAGGGAAAGATCGAGGACAACACGTAATTTTGAACCACGATCAGATGACGAGGTCACACCTGAGATCCTAAACTAGCAGAAATTGTTCGATCCCGTGTATTAATATTCCATGTATATTCTCATTACTTTAATTTGCATAATAGTTTGTGTTCATATAAATCAAATTAACTCCATTCGGCAACTGTCACTAGAGTGAAGATTAAAAGAATTTTACTAAACAAACTAAAATTTTGCCAAAAATCTTAGGTTAAGCAGCATTTTAAACCAAAATTTTGAGATTAGGAAGCATGATGAACTTCTCATTTGCCTCTAAATATGTACAAGCGATTGCAAGGATGGTCCAAAAAAAGTTCAAGGAAATCGAGGAAACCTGAACAATTTAAAAAATCAGAAAATGGTAAAAATCTCGATCCGAGAATAACGCGTTTTCATCAGTAGAGTAACGTAACATTTACTCGGAGATGACGAAATTAAAATTACTCTACTATGAGCAATGCGCGAATAAAAAGTGATTCGATTTTACTTCCATCAACTGTACATCTAGTCGGTCAAGGGATTCTGACTGTTCTTCACTTTTAACTCTTCTGTGTCAATGGGGCTTTCCTTGTGTATATGTCCATTTACTTGACATTGTTTGGCGCAGTTTGGCAAATATGGCCCTTGCGCCACGAAACCCAACTACCAACTGTGCTATAAAATCACTTCAAAAAAGTCAAAAAATCCTTTGCTGTTGAGAATATTTTATAAGAAACTGTTTAGCCAGAAAACTGATGCCGTTGGTTGAGATCACTATCGGGATAGTCCGAGGCGGGTAAAGACTGAGGCGAGAGCATTGAAAAATTGAAGATAACTTGAGTGTCAGTGGAAAAAAGTTGTTTCCTTTGTTTTCTACCATTGATAATTTTGATAAGATTTCGTAGTAGAAATTAAAATTTTTGGTATCTTGTGTTGAAAGTTCATTTTTTATTTTCTTCGTGTTGTTTCTTCTTCCTCTATAAGTCAAAAAAAATTCATTACTTAAAAGTCAATTAATTTAATACGACTAAATATATACGATTCATTAATATGCGATTTAATTTTTCCTTTAATGCATATAATTAATTTAATGAAATTAATTTTCAATTTCAATTTTTATTGAAAGGACCTTTAGTTAAAAGGAGCCATGGATCAAAAAGTTTGACAAAGCTTGAGCACGCTGTTCTTTTCGAGTCATTCTTAGACCAAGAAACCGTATCAAAAATGTTTTCAATGATGAAATTCTTAATTGATTATTTATTTTTGATAATTTATATGAAGTATACATAATCACAAAGTTTAAAAAACAAACAAAATAAATGTGAAACTTGTAGGTTTGTTTCAAAGATCGTTTTAAGAATTTCTTCAGTGTTAAGGTCGTGATGGCTCTGCTGTGTTAACTACATTTTAAACGAAACCGTGTTCAAAACTAATTGGAAAGTTTAAATACCTAAAAAATAAAACTTGTTTCAGGTTTTAAACGCGTCATTTTAAAACTTTCTTTGGTGTTAAGGTCATTTTAGAATTTTCCTTTTTAGTGGCCTACAAGAAACAGATTATATTCAGAACATTCCAAAATCCCAAAACTTTGAAAAAGACTCGAAGTAAAGGACTTGGAAATGGTAAGTAGGTAGGTATTTTAATTAACGTCACACTGGAGCAACACAATGGGCTATTGGTGACGGTCCAGGATCAAACCCAAAGGGAAAGATCCGAACTTAGAAATGGAGAAATCAAGAATCCGAAGGATTTGATGCCTAATAAAATTACTCCAGTGTTTCGATTTGTGGCGCCATCTACTAGAGAAAGATATTACTAATTTAAATTTAAAGTGGGAATTCAAAATGTAGAGAAATTGGTTGTAAATTACATAGAAATTCAAAACAACGATTAATAAAGACGTTGAAAACAGGAATAGTCAAATAGTTTCGATAAATTTTTATTCAGAAGTTAGTTTCATACATGATTTGTATGATTAGTTTAACATTACAAAAAACTGGAATGAATAATAAATACTATTTGGAATAAGTATAAATAGGCTTAATAAATGGATATTCAAATATAAAATGAATCGATTTTTAGTTTAATTGTACTGGGAAATTATATTCTTCGAACCACTTAGAAGATGAATAAATATATGTTCAAAAGCTCATATAACAAACTTTGTCCACTCCAAACTTCGAAAAGTTCATGTAAGTTATATCTAAAACACATTACTGAACAAAGGACCTTGAATTATTTTCTTTTACATATATTTTAAATTAGCTATTTTAGTCGCCACTAAATGAGATGAAAATGTTTGACAAGAGAAAAATATACGCTGATTAAGTTGTTACCATAACTTATGTAAGAATTTTAGTAACTATGAATCTGAAAAATCCTGATGAATCTGGTTTTAAAGAAAAACCAATGGCACCAAAAGGAATACTATATGTAATTAAATGAAGATTTTTTTCATTGAACGAGCATAAAAACTTCACGATTTTTTCCGATAAATATATAGATACCGCATAAAACATATATTTTAATTCTTGTAAACTACTTAACGATCTAAGTCGCAAGATTTCCGAGTAGTGTAATATTGCTTTCACTCCATAACACACTTAACCCTGCTAGTGGTTATCTCGACGAGGTATTTCGTCATTAGCAAAGTTAATCTTGATGGAGGAAATATCTCGTCGAAACCACTTGGAGGGCTAAGGACTAAATAACCAAGTCTATAGGTTGAAAGAATCGATGGATTCTTTCAACCTTTAGGAAGATTCTATTGGTCCTGTCCTTTCCTTAGAATAGAATCCTTTGGAATTAATTTATTGTTCCTTTCCTTGGAAGCTAATACTTTTGAAAGATTCCATTGGTTCTTTCCTTAGAATAGAATCCTTTGAAATTAATTTATTGCTCCTTTCCTTGGAAGTGACTCCTTTGGAATTAATTTATTGCTCCTTTCCTTAGAGTAGAATCCTTTGGAATTAATTTATTGTTCCTTTCCTTGGAAGTTACTCCTTTGGAAAGATGCTGTTGGTCCTTCCTTTAGAATAGAATCCTTTGGAATTAATTTATTGCTCCTTTCCTTAGAATAGAATCCTTTGGAATTAATTTATTGTTCCTTTTCTTGGAAGCGAATCCTTTGGAAAGATTCTATTGGTCCTTTCCTTAGAATAGAATTCTTTGGAATGAATTTATTGCTCATTTCCTTGGAAGTGAATCCTTTGGGATTAATTTATTGCTCCTTTCCTTGGAAGTTACTCCTTTGGAAAGATTCCATTGGTTCTTTCCTTAGAATAGAATCCTTTGGAATTAATTTATTGCTCCTTTCCTTGGAAGTGACTCCTTTGGAATTAATTTATTGTTCCTTTCCTTGGAAGTTACTCCTTTGGAAAGATTCCATTGGTTCTTTCCTTAGAATAGAATCCTTTGGAATTAATTTATTGCTCATTTCCTTGGAAGTGAATCCTTTGGAATTCATTTATTGCTCCTTTCCTTGGAAGTTACTCCTTTTGAAAGATTCCATTGGTTCTTTCCTTAGAATAGAATCCTTTGGAATTAATTTATTGCTCCTTTCCTTGGAAGTTACTCCTTTGGAAAGGTTCCATTGGTTCTTTCCTTAGAATAGAATCCTTTGGAATTAATTTTTTGCATCTTTCCTTAGAAGTGAATCCTTTTGAATTAATTTATTGCTCCTTTCCTTGGAAGTGAATCCTTTGGAAAGATACTATTGATCAAGAAGGTTAAAACTGATTGAACTCATACAGAGAAGATTACAAGTTGCAAGGTGGAATTAAGCATGTGAACACTTCAGGGGGAAAACAATTCATATAGAACCCTGGAGACTTTCAGTATAGAATAACAAAAAATTTTCGAGATACATACTCGGTGAATTTTTGTTACCTCAAACATTAACAAATGTTATGAATAATGCAATCGAAAGAGCCCGACTTCACGAGGCGACAAATAGAGCTCTCTCTCCCTCTCTCTAATCTAATCTCTCATCTAAAAACCAATAAATCTTGCAAAACAAATCACCATACCTAAAGCATTCATTGACTATATGATCACTGAAATTGGTTCATAAATATAAAAAATTATTGACTCTTCAAACCCTACCATTCCTTGAGTACCCTTCGAAATTCTGTACCACGGTCAGATGACGAGAACACCTGAGCTGGCACAACACTCTCCAAACTTCCACACCACGCCAACGTGAGGACATTTGAGGCCACGGAAGATTTAACGTGCACCATATGACGATCTTTTGGCTGAACCGAGCTTCGAACTCGTGATCCTCCGGTTGCTAATTCGTTGCTCTTCCAACTGGGCTACCGCGGTTCCTGATTGTTCAGGGATTTGGATAGTTATTAGGTTCATACAAAAGTTCGTCCCGTTTTTTTTTTGATAAAAATTGAAAAAAATTATTTACTAAAAATTACATTTAATCAATATAGTATGTGCAGTTCTGTTCGATGACCATTCTCCATCTCTCCGGTAGCTGCATAATTCCGCGCTCATAGGAGTTCTGAGGTTTCTGGCTAAAGAACTGATCCAGGTGATGAAACTTTCCGAACCACTTACGGCACGTGGAATAGTCAACGGCACCCCCACCTTACACAACACATATCTTCTTTTGCGTCTGCGAAGCATTCTTGCCTTTTCGGAAATAAAAAGCATAATATGTCGAAAATGCTCTTTATTTTCTGCCATTTTTAATGCTTAACGAAACTTAACCAAATAACACAATTGTTTTCCCAAATACTCGCTGAAATTCCTTCTCTGAAACAACATCAAAACTTAACACGTGTGAAGTAGAAGATAAGGTTTTGCACGCAATGCCATCTAGCGCCAAAAACGGGACGAACTTTTGCCTCGATCCAATATTTGGCGCAGTTTGGCCAAATATGGCCCTTCCACATTAAAACCAAGGCAACCTCTAAACCTACCTAGAACTTTTTACCGCCCAGTAGGCAAAATTTCAGGGTAAGGTTACAATTAATTAGGAATATACGTGCAATGTTGTAAACGCTTTTGTGGCAAGAAAATAAATTAACCATTCGTCACAATAACGGTATATTAATATTTTCCAAAAATATTTTAATAGTAGGTAGTTAATTAACGTCTCACTGGAGCAACACTAGGGCTATTGGCGGTTCGGGATCAATCCCGAAGGGAAGGATGAAGAACAACGCCTCGTAATTTAGAACCACGGTCAGATGACGAGACCAACGCAGAGCTGGCAAACTACCCAACAAACTTCCACACCACGCCAACGTAAGGACATTTGAGGCCATGAGAGGTTTAACGTGCACCAGCTCCCATGTACGCGACGGTCTTTGGCTGGACCTAGTTTCGAACGTTCACCCCTCCGATTATTAATCCGTTGCTTTTCCAACTGGGCTACCGCAGCCTCCAATATTTTAATGGAATAATCGTCTACGTGGTATTAGACATCGATTCCCACAGTTCATTCCTAAGGTAAGTATGTAGGTAGTTAATTAACGTCTCACTGGAGAAACACAACGGGCTATTGGCGACGGTCTGGGATCAATCCCCAAGGAAAATATCCGAGGACAACACCACGTAATTTTGAACCACGGTCAGATGACAAAGTCATATCTGAGCTGGCACTCCACTCTTCATACTTCCACACCACGCCAACGTGAGGACATTTGAGGCCACGATAAATTTAACGTGCACCAGCCTCCTTTGTACATGTTTGAAGAGTGGGGTGCCAACTCAGATATGATCTCGTTCTCTGACCGTGGTTCAAAATTACGTGGTGTTGTCTTCGAATCGTTCCCTTTGATGCCGCACCTCTCGCCAATAGCCCGTTGTGCTGCTCCAGTGCGACGTTAATTAAAATACCTACCTACATACCTTTGTACACGACGGTCTTTGGTTGGAATCGAACTCGCAAACTTCCGGTTGCCAATACGCTACCCTTCCAATTGTGCTACTGCGGCCCCTGATTATTTAGGGATTTGAATAGTTAGATTTAAAAACTTGAACATTTTAGAACTTCTCTAATGATTCCTTACTTCCTCGTCATGTCGTACAATATCGCTTTATTGCACTTATTCTCCGGTGAATTTTCGATTTTAGGAAGCAGAGGAATTCTCTCTTTAAAATTCTCTTTAAAATGATTCACTTGTTTCAAGCAATTATCTTAACTTTTCCAGCGGCTCTGCTCATTGTGTGAAATCTCTATGGGGTAGTCGCCATATATCGGCGGCATCATTTCGCACAATATCACTTTATTGTACTTATCCCCCGGTGAATTTTCGATTTTCGGAAGCACAGGAATTCTCTGAGACTCTCTTTAAAATGATTCACTTGTTTCAAGCAATTATCTAAACCTTTTCCAGCGGCTTTGCTCACTGTGTGAAATCTCGATGGGGTAGTCGCCATGTATCGGCGTCGTCATGTCGTACAATATCGCTTTATTGCACTTATTCTCCGGTGAATTTTCGATTTTAGGAAGCAGAGGAATTCTCTCTTTAAAATTCTCTTTAAAATGATTCACTTGTTTCAAGCAATTATCTTAACTTTTCCAGCGGCTCTGCTCATTGTGTGAAATCTCTATGGGGTAGTCGCCATATATCGGCGGCATCATTTCGCACAATATCACTTTATTGTACTTATCCCCCGGTGAATTTTCGATTTTCAGAAGCACAGGAATTCTCTTTAAAATGCTCTTTAAAATGATTCACTTGTTTCAAGCAATTATCTAAACCTTTTCCAGCGGCTTTGCTCACTGTGTGAAATCTCGATGGGGTAGTCGCCATGTATCGGCGTCGTCATGTCGTACAATATCGCTTTATTGCACTTATTCTCCGGTGAATTTTCGATTTTAGGAAGCAGAGGAATTCTCTCTTTAAAATTCTCTTTAAAATGATTCACTTGTTTCAAGCAATTATCTTAACTTTTCCAGCGGCTCTGCTCATTGTGTGAAATCTCTATGGGGTAGTCGCCATATATCGGCGGCATCATTTCGCACAATATCACTTTATTGTACTTATCCCCCGGTGAATTTTCGATTTTCGGAAGCACAGGAATTCTCTGAGACTCTCTTTAAAATGATTCACTTGTTTCAAGCAATTATCTAAACCTTTTCCAGCGGCTTTGCTCACTGTGTGAAATCTCGATGGGGTAGTCGCCATGTATCGGCGTCGTCATGTCGTACAATATCGCTTTATTGCACTTATTCTCCGGTGAATTTTCGATTTTAGGAAGCAGAGGAATTCTCTCTTTAAAATTCTCTTTAAAATGATTCACTTGTTTCAAGCAATTATCTTAACTTTTCCAGCGGCTCTGCTCATTGTGTGAAATCTCTATGGGGTAGTCGCCATATATCGGCGGCATCATTTCGCACAATATCACTTTATTGTACTTATCCCCCGGTGAATTTTCGATTTTCGGAAGCACAGGAATTCTCTGAGACTCTCTTTAAAATTCTCTTTAAAATGATTCACTTGTTTCAAGCAATTATCTAAACCTTTTCCAGCGGCTTTGCTCACTGTGTGAAATCTCGATGGGGTAGTCGCCATGTATCGGCGTCGTCATGTCGTACAATATCGCTTTATTGCACTTATTCTCCGGTGAATTTTCGATTTTAGGAAGCAGAGGAATTCTCTCTTTAAAATTCTCTTTAAAATGATTCACTTGTTTCAAGCAATTATCTTAACTTTTCCAGCGGCTCTGCTCATTGTGTGAAATCTCTATGGGGTAGTCGCCATATATCGGCGGCATCATTTCGCACAATATCACTTTATTGTACTTGCCCACCGGTGAATTTTCGATTTTCGGAAGCAGAGGAATTCTCTTTTTAAAATTCTCTTTAAAATGCTCTTTAAAATGATTCACTTGTTTCAAGCAATTTTCTTAACCTTTTCCAGCGGCTTTGCTCACTATGCGAAATCTATGGGGTTGTCGCCAAAGTTAGGGGTTTTTCATTTTCGGACTTGAAAGGAATTTAGAAAACCAAAAATGATCTCTATTCGAACGACTCTTAATGTCCCCTCTGCTTGCGGTATCTGTATACCTTCGGAGGCAATTTTTTTAATTATCGCGGAATTAATTTTGTATATAATTTGTTATGAATTTCTATTGGAAAAAGCATTTCATTGCAGAAAATATTGTGTTTTAAATTTATTTTTATAAAAATGGAGTAAAAAGTGTAAAAAAACAGCCAAGAAGTATCACTTACTCAAAACGTCATATTTTAAAAAAGTGTTAACGTTTTTCCAGTTTGTAAAGTGAATTATTAAAAACATTGATTTAAGCATTGAACTCCAATCATTACTTTGTTGTTATATTTAAATTAATTGTGAACTTTAACGTCAGTCATCCTTGAAAAAATATGAAAAAAGAGCAAAATGCGAAAAATATTCTGGTTTACTCCTGCTCATTTTTTAAACACATTTAATAATAATAATAATAGTTCGAACCCTGCTTTATAGTCTTCGAAACATGTATAAAGAATTTCAAAAGAATTTAATTGATGCATTCTGAGAAATTGTGTTTTGCCAAAAGTAACGCTTAGCGAAATTACATTTCGAGAAAAGCTAAAAGCAATATAAACCCCATGTCAAATGTAGATCTCAATTCTTATTAAAATTTTTGTATCTTCAGTTCTAATGGTCGTAGAAGTCAATTCCGGAGTGATTTGAAGAGCTAAAAAGTTGTGATATAATATGTAAAATTTGAAACATGAAATTTGGATGAAGATTACGTACGAATCGAACCTGCGCAGCCTACAACTCGGAGGTTGCTAGAGCAGTGGACACACCCACTGAGACTCAACGGCCCCATAAATAAAGGTATACTGCATCTTTATTTATACCGTCATCTTCATTTCCCCAGGGACTTATATGGATCTGGATAAAACTTGTTTTTCTGGGAAAAGCTTCACGTCGGTGTGGTGAGGAAGTTTGGAGAGTGGGGTGCCAGTTCAGGTGCTGACCTCGTCATCTGACCGTGGTTCAAAATTACGAAGAGTTGTCCTCGAACCTTTCCATCCCGAACCGTAGCCAATAGCCAGTACTATTACATGTGTACAAAAATAATTTCAAGTAATACCCGTGCTTTTAATACCCACGTAAATAATTTTTAGTATTATTTTTATTACAAAATACCATTTATAAATTGTTTCAAAAAGGGAGTAGTTGAATTTGCCTCGCACTGGAAAAACACAAAGGGTTATTGGCGGCGATCCGTGTTCAACTCCGAAGGGAAGGATCGAGGACAACTCTTAATTTTGAACCACGGTCAGATAACGAGGTCAGGGCCTGAGCTGGCACCCCACTCTCCAAACCTACTACATCGCTCCAACGTAACCCCTCCTCTTATCCAAGGATACGAATGATATAACGTGCCAGTTCAGGTGCTGACCTCGTCATCTGACCGTGGTATCCTCCAGTACACGGAGTTCTATGATTGGATCACGTTTCGAACTCGTTACCGTGTGGTCGCTAATCCGCGACTCTGCCAACTGGGCTACCACGGCCCCATTGTTTTAAAAAGATTTTTAAGTCGCTATGGAGCAGGGTAAGTAGGTAGTTGAATTTACGTCGCACTGAAGCAACACAACGGGCTATTGGCGAAGGAACGGGATCAATACCGAAAAGAGAGATCCAACTATGGAGCAAAGAAATTAGAAAGTTTTGTTGTTTTTTCTGAGACAATCAAAACTATGCGTGTCTACTTTGCTTGTCATATCGGAAAAAATACAATATATTTTTTGGTGTGCCGCGGAATTTTAGAAAATTAGTTTATTTATGTCATGAGATAAAAGGTTGCAAATCACTTTTGTAGTGGAGTACTATCTTCTCCCTCCAAGTGGTTTCGACGCGATATCTCGTCCATCAAAATCTGACTAATTTCGCTTATGACGAGATATCTCGTCATCAAGATATTGCCGATTTTTTTATGATAACGAGATCAAGATTTGGTCAGATCTTCTAATTACGAGTTATCGCGAAAGCCAAGATCTGGTCAGTTTTGCTAATGACGAAATACCTCGTTGAGGCAACCACCATGAGGGTTAAATAGAAAATTCAATTCTGCGACCCCTAGTTATTGCCCCGTACACCTATCCTCTTACTAGATTTTTTAGTGATAACGAAATTAAGATTTGGTCAGTTTTCTTCTAATTATGAGTTATCGCGAAAACTAAGATCTGGTCAGTTTTGCTAATGACGAGATACCTAGTTGAGACAACCACTATGAAGGTTAAATAAAAAATTCAATTCTGCGACCGCCAGTTATTGCCCCGTACACCCCTCCTCTTATTAGATCTTTTAATGATAACGAAATTAAGATTTGGTCAGTTTTCTTCTAATTATGAGTTATCGCGAAAACCAAGATCTGGTCAATTTTGCTAATGACGAGATACCACGTTGAGACAACCTCCATGATGATTAAATTATAAAAAATTCAATTCGGCGAACCCTAGTTATTACCTCCGACATCCCTCCCCTTATTAGATAACGAAAGGCAAAATTTGTTACACATAAGTAGATTAATAAAAAGGCGATAAAGTTTCAAAGGCCAGACACCCTTTCTGGAAAACATCGCCAAAATTCAAACCAACAGACGCGTCTATTGTGATGGACAATTCCCCACTTTTTAAATACAAACGTAAAAGTAAATCCGGCATTTAGTCAAGATGAGTCTATGCACTAAAATCAAGTGACCGTTAAAAATAAAATTGCTATGGAACCCGTGACACTGATGGTCCATAGCACGGAATCAATCTCAGGCATATTTTGCTTTTGCCAAATACCGCCTTCAATAATTGAAACGAAATTACCGTTCCGCAGACTTAACTTTCCCGGCTACTTTGCTTTTGTGTCTGGAAATTAGAAGTCATATATTCCGAAGGATGACATGGGGTGTTTCCAGATGTATTCTTTTCCTTTTCGGCACTTTCAAGTGGAGCGACTTGGACTGGGCTAGGATGCACGCCTTGTGTCGTTTTATTTTTTCGACAATTAGACCAAAACGTGTTCTTTCTCTACTTTCGACTTCGAATGTAAATGCATGGAGGATTGTCCACGAAAGTGTGACAGTCGGTAGGATTCTCACGACAGGCCTGAGGCGGATGCAGGGGTCAGTTGACCCCTTTGTCGTCTGGTAGATTCAGAAAATTGTTTCGGGGGTGGTATAATCTTCTCGCCCACATATGCATGTTTAACAGATCTGTGTTTCATTTGCGTGATTAACCAAACTTCAAATCACTCTGATCAAACTGTTTTCGGAAAGAATTCTTAACTCTGAGCGTCACGAGATTTCCGAGTAGTGTAACATTATTTTCCCACCCCTCAATACACTTAATGACTAACTAACCACATCTATTGGGTGAAAGAATCCATGGATTCTGTCAACATTTAGAAATTCCATTTCTCCTTTTTTTGGGAGTGAATCTTTGGAAAGAATCCATTCGTCATTTCCTTAGAATAGAATCCTTTAGAAAGATTCCATTCGTCAATTCCTTAAAGTAGAATCCTTTAGTAAGATTTTGTTGTTCATTTCCTTGGAATAGAATCTTTTGAAAAATTCCTTAGGTCATTTCTATAGAATAGAATCCTTTGGAAAGATTCCATAGGTCCTTTCTATAGAACAGAATCCTTAAGTAAGATTTTCTTGTTCATTTCCTTAGAATAGAATCCTTTGAAAAGAGCCCATAGGTCCTTTCTATAGATAGAATCATTTGGAAAGATTCCACACATAGGTCCTTTCTATAGAATAGAATCCTTTGGAAAAATTCCATGCGTCATTTCCTTAGAATAGAATCCTTTAGTTAGTTTTTGTTGTTCATTTACTTGGAATAGAATCCTTTGGAAAGATTCCATAGGTCTTTTGAATAGAATAGAATCCTTTGGAATTATTCAACTATTCCTTTCCTTGGAAGTGAATCCTTTAGAAAGAGTCTGCAAGTCTTTTCCTTAAAATAGAATAATTAGTAAGATTCTCTTCTTCGATTCCTTAGAATCGAATCCTTTGGAAAGATTCTATTGCTACTTTCCTTAGAATCGAATCATTTGGAAAAATTCTGTTGGTACTTTCCTTCGAAAAGAACTACACTGCTGGCCACCGTAAATGCAACACCCTGAAGGAAGCATGCAAATAATATGAAATTTACAACATGCATTAGCGGAGGTGAGATATGCAAATGATTAGAATTTCAGCGCAGACGCATATCACGCGCGCCTGTGGCGCCACTTCAAAGCGCTATTTAAGGCTTGGAGATTTCGACGATTTCAAGTACGGCAATTATGTTTTTCTTGTGGTTTTTTCAAAAAAACGATTAATTATGCCTCGTAGAAAACAGCGATCATCTTTTGATCAAGTATCCGAGTTCGACAGAGGAAGGATAGTGGCCTACCGAGATTGTGGATTATCTTTCAGGGAAATCGGTAGTCGTGTTGGACGAAACGAAACAACTGTAATGCGGATATGTGATCGTTGGATGCAGGAGGGTACGACGGACCGACGTGTTCGATCGCATCCACCTCAGTGCACCACTTCACGTGATGACAGGCATATTGTGCGTATGGCAGTGACGGATCGCTCAGCCACATCATGAACCATAACACAGCACATTCAGTCTGTACCGCATCATCCAGTGTCTGCGCGTACCATTCGACGCCGTTTACAGCAGAGTGGTCTGTCCGCAAGACGTCCATTGCTTCGTCTACCCTTGACGCAGAACCACAGACGTTTCCGCCGCCAATGGTGCGATGAAGGAAGGATGTGGACGGCAGAATGGAATGAAATTGTCTTTACTGACGAGTCACGCTTCTGTCTGCAACACCACGATGGTCGGATTCGAGTCTGGAGACACCGTGGAGAGAGGATGCTGAACAGCTGCGTTATGCACCGCCACACTGGTCCTGCACCGGGTATTATGGTATGGGGCGGTATTGGATATCACTCTCGCACTCCTCTAGTACGCATCGCCGGTACTTTAAACAGCCAGCGCTACATCTCCGAGGTGTTGGAGCCAGTTGTCCTTCCTTACCTTCAGGGCTTGCCCACAGCCATATTTCAACAGGATAATGCGCGACCACACGTGGCACGCATTGTCCAAAGGTTCTTCGTCAATCGCCAGATTGAATTGCTTCCCTGGCCAGCTCGCTCTCCGGATCTTTCGCCGATAGAAAACATGTGGTCCATGGTTGCTCAACGATTGACCCAGAATACATCCCCAGCTGCCACACCAGATCAACTTTGGCAACGTGTGGAAGCTGCTTGGTCTGCTGTACCCCAAGAACACATCCAAAGTCTCTTTGAATCAATGCCGAGGCGTGTGGCAGCGGTGATCTCCAACAATGGCGGCTACTCTGGCTACTGATTTTGGCAGGAACCACACTTCACAGAAGTCTATAAATTTAATCATTTGATACTTGGTCAACATGTTATCTACAAAATAAATTTTGTTGTGATATCTCTTGTCTTTCTTGGTGTTGCAATTTGGGTGGCCAGCAGTGTATTTGGAAAGATTCTATTCTAAGGAAAATGATATGATAATGCAATACAAATCCTCATACCAGCATAAGAAATGTCTAATGAGTATACAAAAATGCCGGTATCTTCAATACATTCTGAAAAAGGTACTTAAAAATTAGGTAGATTACCATTATCGTTATTCTCAGGTGCATTCCTCCCTGGGTGTATTTCTCTTTTCTGTGTCAGAAAAGCATTCATTGTGTGTGTCTATTACTTGATATTGTATGTTTTATGGCGCAACATGGCCAAATATGGCCCTTGCGCCATTAAACCCCAAAACCAACTAACCATTATCGTTATTGGACTCCTTTGCAATAACAATGAAAGGTCATTTCCTTAGAATAGTACCCTTTAGTAGTGTTCTGTTGGTCATTCCTTTAGAATAGAATCCTTTGATTAGATTCTATTGGTCAAAAAGATGAAAAAGGTTAAAAGTCATGCAGATAAGACTGCAGATTTCCAGGTGGAATTATACGTGTGAGCCTCTCGGAGAGTTAACTTCCATAATGTGAAAATGTATCCATTCCCCTATTTTCAATCGCATATTAAAAATCACCAGCTGAGAAATATAATGGAATGACTCAAAATATGTAGATGTTGTTTAACCATTAAAACATATAGTAATGGATAGACATTTATTTTATATTGCTTTTGGGAGGGCTTAAGCCCTTTGGCCACCACCCTGGGCACACCACTGCCTTTTCTATTTACTCCTTGATGTCCCATATAATACACTGCTGGCCACCCAAATTGCAACACCAAGAAAGACAAGAGATATCGCAACAAAATTTATTTTGTAGATAACATGTTGACCAAGTATCAAATGATTAAATTTATAGACTTCTGTGAAGTGTGGTTCCTGCCAAAATCAGTAGCCAGAGTAGCCGCCATTGTTGGAGATCACCGCTGCCACACGCCTCGGCATTGATTCAAAGAGACTTTGGATGTGTTCTTGGGGTACAGCAGACCAAACAGCTTCCACACGTTGCCAAAGTTGATCTGGTGTGGCAGCTGGGGATGTATTCTGGGTCAATCGTTGAGCAACCATGGACCACATGTTTTCTATCGGCGAAAGATCCGGAGAGCGAGCTGGCCAGGGAAGCAATTCAATCTGGCGATTGACGAAGAACCCTTGGACAATGCGTGCCACGTGTGGTCGCGCATTATCCTGTTGAAATATGGCTGTGGGCAAGCCCTGAAGGTAAGGAAGGACAACTGGCTCCAACACCTCGGAGATGTAGCGCTGGCTGTTTAAAGTACCGGCAATGCGTACTAGAGGAGTGCGAGAGTGATATCCAATACCGCCCCATACCATAATACCCGGTGCAGGACCAGTGTGGCGGTGCATAACGCAGCTGTTCAGCATCCTCTCTCCACGGTGTCTCCAGACTCGAATCCGACCATCGTGGTGTTGCAGACAGAAGCGTGACTCGTCAGTAAAGACAATTTCATTCCATTCTGCCGTCCACATCCTTCTTTCATCGCACCATTGGCGGCGGAAACGTCTGTGGTTCTGCGTCAAGGGTAGACGAAGCAATGGACGTCTTGCGGACAGACCACTCTGCTGTAAACGGCGTCGAATGGTACGTGCAGACACTGGATGATGCGGTACAGACTGAATGTGCTGTGCTATGGTTCGTGATGTGGCTGAGCGATCCGTCACTGCCATACGCACAATATGCCTGTCATCACGTGAAGTGGTGCACTGAGGTGAATGCGATCGAACACGTCGGTCCGTCGTACCCTCCTGCATCCAACGATCACATATCCGCATTACAGTTGTTTGGTTTCGTCCAACACGACTACCGATTTCCCTGAAAGATAATCCACAATCTCGGTAGGCCACTATCCTTCCTCTGTCGAACTCGGATACTTGATCAAAAGATGATCGCTGTTTTCTACGAGGCATAATTGATCGGTTTTTTTTTTAAAAAACACAATTGCCGTACTTGAAATCGTCGAAATCTCCAAGCCTTAAATAGCGCTTTGAAGTGGCGCCACAGGCGCGCGTGATGTGCGTCTGCGCTGAAATTCTAATCATTTGCATATCTCACCTCCGCTAATGCATGTTGTAAATTTCATATTATTTGCATGCTTCCTTCAGGGTGTTGCATTTACGGTGGCCAGCAGTGTAGTTTACCCCTCCAAATGGTTTCGACGAGATATCTTGTCCATCAAGATCTGACCAACTTTGCTAATGACGAAATATATCGTCATCAAGATATTGCCGCGTTTTTTACGACGGCGAGATGAAGATCTGGTCAGTTTTCTTCTAATGAGAAGAATCTCGTTCTTCAAGATCTGGTCACTTTTACTATTGATGAGACACCTCTTCGAGACAACCACCAGGAGGGTTAAAAAAATTATATTAAGTAAATGTTTAAATACATACGTAGATTACACTGAAGTGACTCTTTTTCATTTGTAGAACATTTCTTTCTTACAAATTTTCAAGAACAAACGATAGGAGTTAAGATTTTATTTTCTGGATAATTTTTACGTAGATAATGTTTTTAATTTTTTGGAGCGCAATACAAATCCTCACTTCAGTATAAGTATTAATTGTTGTCGTGTCCATTTCTGAGTCAGATGTCACAGTGTGCATTTTGCCCAGCTTTGGCGATGTCGATTATTTTCTCGCTGTAAAACTGTTCTTCAGGGTAGTAATCGATGATTTGAAAAGCAGCTACTATTGTAGAGCAGGTGAATATATGATGAGACGTGATTTCAACGACCAGACAGTTGTTACAATATATGTACGTTCTGGTTCCATCACAGTTAATTTTCTTGCCTTTAAAATGTCCTGTTCTCAGTCTGGATAGTGCGGCGGTGGTATTTCTATCGGTGTAAATTTCACAAATTTGTTGTTTTATTTTAAATTTTTGTGATATGAGTTTGAATTTTACCAAAGCATTAGCATCAGTAAAAGTAATTGTAATTTAGTCAGCATTTAATTCTCTAGATATAGATATAAGTACAAGTCTATTCGGTATTAAAAAATACTGATATCTGCAATACATTCTGAAAAAGGTACATATAAATTAGGTATATTACCATTGTCAGTATTGGACTCCCTTGCTATCACAAGAAGCCTGCTTGCAACGATATCTGCTTGTAGAGATAGTGTCAGTAATCGGTCTTATAATCGGTTTTATTCCTTTAACTTACCTTGAGTGTATATCTCTCCTCTGTGTCTGTAAAACTCTCTTTGAGTGTGTTTGTCCATTACTTGACATTATCTCTCTCGTATTTCGCGCAGCTTGCCCAAACACGAGAGAGATAATGCCATATATATGGCGCTAGCGCAGCTTGCCCTAGCGCCATAAAAACCCAACCAACCATCTAGTAGACATGTTATTCAAAACCAGCTAGTCCCTTGAATAAAATTATTTATGTAACTTTTATATTTGTTTTATTTCTCCAAGATAACCCAAAAGCCGTTAAATCCTCTGTCTTTTCACACTTCGAGACTTTGGATAAAAGAGTTGTTCAAACACCGCCTAAAAGAAAGACTTGTCAACGCTGAGAAGGATAAATCTTAGGAATGCCTTCTTTCCGGCCAGTGACGTCATCCCTAACACTCCAAGGAAGGCTTCAGTTGATGAGTTTCGTTTCCAGATTGGGCATGACTGTCTACGAGTACAATTATGTTGATGTAATATTTTTGAATCTTAGGAATCTTATTTTTGATAAATCTTAGGAATGCCTTCTTTCCGCCAGTGACGTCATCCCTGACACTCCAAGGAAGGCTTCAGTTCGATGAGTTTCATTTCCAGACTGGGCATGACTGTCTGCGAATACAATTATGTTGATGTAACATTTTTGACTCTTCTGACTGTATTTTATGTAATAGTAGACAACCTATTACGGCTCAACACTTAGACAGTGCACTGCACTTAATGAATTTGATAATAGAGTACAAAAGTATTGGGAAACCAGAGAGCGAATAACGTAGTCCTGGCATTTGTTTCATTCAGATTTGTTTTATTCAACATGCATTTCTAAAATATCTGATATTCTTAGACGCAAACATGTCATTTCGATAGTCAAATCCGTCTGAAGTCAGCTCAGTGACAAATATTTCGTTCAATAGAAAAATTTTATACCCCTAAAATGTCCCTAAGTTGGCGAAACTGTCTATAACCAAACACACGTAGAATGTGAAATAACGGAACGTCGATAATCAAATCTATCTGAAGTCAACTCAGTGACAAATATTTCGTTCAATAGAAAATTTTTATATACCTAAAATGTCCCCAAGTTGGCGAAACTGCCATAACCAACTACATAACTCGAAACAAAGACATCGTTAATTATACCCAGTCTGCTCGAATCAAATTGTTACTTTTAAAACAACACGTCCCAGTAAATAAGAAACACAGATAACATACATAATGCAAAGACCTAGCGAAGCAACACTTATCAGAAGTACAAATGAATTAACTAAAATAGATTTATATCTATAGAGCTACGATAACGATTTACGATGAATAAAACTGAAGTTCTACTCGGCACAACTCAAAAGCTAACAATAATCAACAACCAGCTAAACAAAAACTTCTTTCTAATTCAAAAAAGCTGATCTTCGCATCGATGGATCGTCCTTAAAACACGCATCATTTATGGTCTCTGAGCCTGTATCCCAATTGTGTTGTACACAGAAGCCTGATGCTGCCGTTTGCATTTGGAATCTATTTCCGTATGAAAGGTCAATTGAAACTAAACTGGAGTAAAATTGAAGCCCAGCCATTGCATCAGCCTAGTTCTTTTGAAGCAACTGTCTCGTGAATCAACTCATGTGAGATTGGGTAGGACGAAAAAAGGATATATCCTCTCTGAGTAAGCATGGCATTAACTCGGATTTGGGGACAACGCGCCATTCGCACGAATACGACTAAATCATTTTGTTTAACTTTTTTTCTATCACCTCTGCCAAAGGAATTTTTAATGGTACTTCTACATGGATAGTCCTGGAATTACGCTGCGCAATTCAACATACTTTCTTTTTTTTCGTTTATGGATCATGAATATTTTCAATGTGGACTTTTTCTATGATGTCGAAACGACTCATGATGTGGTAGGTTTTTAATTAACGTCGTACTGAAGCAACACAACGGACTATTGGCGACGGTCAGGGATGACTCATGATGTGAATTTACTTCTATAATACCTTGGACACATTACCTGCATAATATAATATAAAAGTGAGTCCTGAGTTATTAGCTCCGATTTCACGGTATCTAATCTAAAAAATGGATTGTCCTGGAATTGCGCTGCGCAATTTAACACACTTTCTTTTTCTCATTTATTTATCATGAACATTTTCAATGTGGGATTTTTCTACTACTCGTATGTCGAAACGACTCATGATGGGGATTTACTTCTTCTATAATGATATTGGGGGCATTGCTTGCATAGTACAATACAATATACAGTCGAGTTCTGAGCTATTAGCTCCGATTTCATGGTGTCTAATCTAAAAAGTGGACAGTCCTGGAATTCCATTGCGCAATTTAGCACTTTGGTATGGATCATGAGCATTTTCGATGCTGGACTTTTCTGATGTTGAAACGACTCATGATGTGGATTTACGTCTATAATGATACTGTGGACATTGCTTGCATAATACAATACAAAATACACGTGAGTTCTGAGCTATTAGCTCCGATTTCAAGGTGTCTAATTTTGGAGAGTGGAGTGCCAGCTCAGGTGTTTCAGGTCAGATCTTTACCTTCGGGATTGATCCCGGACCTTCGCCAAAAGCCAGTGTTTTGCTCTAGTGTGACCTCGATTAACTACCTACCTACACACGGTGTCTAATCTAAAAGCAATAGTCGTCAAATAGAAATTACTTGCATTATGATAATGTGGAAATGTGAGACTAGAGCAGGATTTCTAGTCTTTAAAAGTTATTTTTAATTTTTTGTTAAATTAAATTTTATTTTTTTAACTGAGATTTTTAAAAAGAATTGAAAACCACCAGCATTTCCTATAGTTCTTGAAAAATCCTTGAATTTCATGCAGCCTAAAACTTTTATTTATTTCGTCATTTTTTCCTTGAAAGTTCTTACAAATTTGTTTTAATTTAAATTGTATTTTTGCACTCAAAGTTTTCGAAAATACAAAGATGTCGTTTACTTCCTGAAAAGTCCTTGAATTTTACCCTGGGTATTAGTTTAAACATTTTCGTATGCAACAGAAGATATTTTTAATTTGTAATATCATTTCTTGGAAGCCTCTACAAATTTATTTATAATTTAATTTTTTTAACTCAGATTTGGAAAGTACTTCAAAAATACCTAAATTTTCTATAATTCTTGAATTTCTTTTATTTTTTCACTCAAAGTTTTAGAAAGTGCTTGAAAATACTAAAATATTGTTTACTGCTTGAAAAGTCCTTGAATTTTATCCTGGATATTATTTTAAACAATTTCGCAGTAACAGAAAACTTAGTCCTAACAAATTTATTTTAAAGTTAAATTTTCTTTAACTCAGAAATTTAAAAAGTACTTGAACAAAACAAAATTTCCTCTATTTCTTGAATCTCATGGAGCCGAAAACTTTCTTTAATGCTATAATTTTTTCTAAGTTTTTACAAATTCATTTTTTATTTAAATTATATTTTTTAACACAGTGATTTAGGTAAGTAGTTGAATTTACATCGCACTGGAACTACACAACGGGGTATTGGCGATGGTCCAGGATCAATCGCCAAGGGGACAACACCTAGTCATTTTGAACCACAGTCAATTGACGAGGTCAACGCCTGAGATGGCACCCTCTCTCCAAACTTCCACACCACGCCAACGTAAGAACATTTGAGGACACGACAGATTTGACGCAAACCAGCCCCCATGTACATAATGGTCTTTGATTGGATCGAGTTTCGAACTCGCAACTCTGCAATTGCTAAACGTGACTTTACCAATTGGGATACCTCAAGGATTTGGAAAGTTCTTGAATTTTAAGCTGGATTATTTTAAATAAAATTTGCATGCAACTGAAAACTTTTTACTTCGTGATTTTTTCAAATGTCCTTGAAATACCTTTTTTAGTTTATCTATATACCTTGTTTAGTATATCTTATACCTTGTTTTAGTTATGTCTTATACCTTGTTTAGTGAGTATAATTTTAGTATTTCTTAAACTTTGTTATAGTATTGTATATCTTAAACTTTGTTCTAGTATTGTATATCTTATGCCTAGTTTTAGTATATCCTATACCTCGTTTAGTACATCTTATGCCTAGTTTTAGTAATCTTATACCTCGTTTAGTATATCTTATATCTTGTTTTAGTATGTCTTATACCGTGTTTAGTATATCTTATAACTTTGTTTTAGTATATCTTTATCTTGTTTCAGTTTATTTATATACAGTACTATTTTCGTAAAAGATAGGAACCGTAATACAAAGTCACTCAGAAGATGAAGTAATACGTGTGTTTGAAAACTAAAACGGATTCGCTTGTCAATACCTACGATTAGAAATGCGTATAACTGCTTACAGGTATTATTTGTGGTACATTATGTTGTGCAAAAATCATGAAAGAGCAGAATTAGACATTATTTACCACTTTTATATACGCAGCTTTGCGAAACGAGATAAACTTGATTGGATCTCTTTTTTCCTCCGCTCACTCGTGTTGTACAATTTTTGTACATTTTTAACCCTCCGAATGGCTTCGACGAGATATCTCGTCCATCAAGATCTGACCAATTTCGCTGATGACGAGATATCTCTTCATCGAGATAATACCGATTATGCTATGATGGCGAGATCGAGATTTTGATCATTTTTTTCTCAGGACAAAGTATCTCGTCCATCAAGATATTATCATTTTCTTCCCATGACGAGACATCTCGTCCATCAAGATCCGATAAGTTTTGCTAATGACGAGATACCTCGTGTGACAACCACCGGAAGGATTAATCTATAGTAAAATTTCGTCGAGGAGTTTCCACAACTTTCTGCCAGGCTTCCGCTATTTTATTGGTAAACAGTTCCACGAAGAGTTCCGACAAAAATAGCCCTGTGTATATATAATTCCCCAGCTCCGTTATCAGAAACCTCGGCTCCGACAAACGGATCCGTTAGAATTGGTAGGTGGCAGAGTTAACAACTATCTTTTTTGGATACAACAAAGTAACATCTACGAGAAACCCCCCAAAATGTTACAGGGAGGAGAAAAGTTCTTAAATGTAGATAGGGGTCCAACTCCTAGAGGCAATACTGGGGCACATAACTGTCTTATTTAGATTCAGCAGTAAACCTACGTATATGAGAAACCCAAAACACTAACAGGGATTAGAAAAGTTGTTAAATGTAGACAAGGTTCCAATTCCTAAAGGCCATACAAGGGCACATAACTGTCCTATTTGGATTCAGCAGTAGACATCTATGAGAAAGTCCCAAAAAAGTTACAGGTATTAGAAAAGTTGTTAATTATAGACAACGGTCCATCTCCTACAGGCCATACAAGGACACATAGCTGTCTTATTTGAATTTGGCAGTAGAAATCTATTAGAAAGTACCCAAAAATGTTACTGGGATTATAAAGGTTGTTAAATGTAGACAAGGGTCCAGCTTCTAAGGGCCATACAAGGGCACATAACTGTCTTATTTGGATTCGGCAGTGTACATCTTTCAGAAACCCAAAAAAAGTTACAGGGAGGAGAAAATGTTCTTATATGTAGACAAGGATCCAACTCCTAAGGGGCCGAAAATATGAGGAATAAAAATTATAAAAATACAGATAGCTTGTTCATATATGAACGTATTATATATGTTTGAATATATGTATGTCGTAATCGAAGACTTGGGTTACTTTCCCCTCTCAGTAATTACCCCAAATTAGCGTCAAGCGTAATCTTACCAAAATCTTTCGGCAGTGGTGTTATTAACCTTCCTGGTGGTTGTCTCGAAGAGGGTTCGAGTCTCTTTAGCAAAACAGATCAGATCTTTATGAACGAGATACCTCGTCCTTAGAAGAAAACTGACCAGATTTTGATCTCGTCATCATAAAAAAATCGGCAATATCTTGATGACGATATATCTCGTCATTAGCAAAATTGGCTAGATCTTGATGGACGAGATATCTCCATATCTAATCGGAGGATTAAAAGCTCAAAACGGGGAAAAACACTCAACTTGATCAAACTGGAGCACATAACTTTCTCACTTCGATTCAGCAGTGTGACATCTAAGTTACAGGGAGGAGAAAAGTTCATTAATGTAGACTAGATCCAACTCCTAAGACCCCTAAAAATTAGGAATAAAAATAAACAAGAATGCTGTAATGTGTGTTATTTATGTACGCATGATATTACTTGTGCACGTGTATGTTTTTATTGGGGCTTACTTAGAGGTACTTTGGTAAATTATTGCCCTCTCTCAAAATAATTTACCTAATTTAGCGCTAGTGGATACTGACAAGGGAGATCTTTCCAAAATCTCTGATAAGTGGCGCTATTAAAAGCTCAAAACAGGAAAAACACTTCACCTGTTCACCCAGAGGCACATTCAGAATAACACAGGGACCATATAACTGTCTCAGTTCTATTCATAAGTATGCCATCTAAGTTACAGAGAGGAGAAAGTTTTTAAATGTGTAGACAAGGGTCTCACTCCTAAGGGCCAAGGAGGCCCACGTAATTGTCTTATTTCGATTCAGCAGTGTGACAGTTATGCGAAACACTCCAGAAAGTTACAGGGGGATTAGAAAAAGTTCTTAAATTTAGACAAGGGTCCAACTCCTAAGGGCCATACAAAGTCATATAACTGCCTCACTTCGATTCAGTAGCATGACATCTACGAGAAACTGCCAAAAAAAGGTTACGGGAATTAGAAAAAATTCTTAAATGTAGACAAGGGTTCAACCTAGAACCCCAAAAGATGAGAATTAAAAATTACATTAATACAAGTTACATGTTTTATATGTACATATGACATAGTATATTATACGTATATGCATACGCGTATGTTGTAATCAATGACTTATGTGGGTCTTCCCAATAATTTCCAAACTAACGCCACTGAATGCAGACTCGTGATATCTTCTCAAAGTCTCGTCAGTGTTATATTAAAAGCTCCGAACGAGACACAGTCTACTGGCTATTCATGGGCACATAATTGTCTTATTTGGGTTCAACAGGACAAGATTCATCCATGAAAAACTTCCAAAAAAGTTACTGAAAGGAGAAAAAATTCTTAAATGTAGACAAGTGTCCAACTCCTAGGACCCCAAGAAATGAGGAACAAAAATTACAAAATACAGATAACATGTTTATAAATGTACATATGATATATATTTGCATACATGCATTGTAATCGGGACTTACTAGAGCCCCTTCTCAATACTTTCACCAAGTTAAAGCTCCTGAATTCAGACTAGCGTGATTTTGCCAAAATCTCTCATCAATAGAGTATTAAAAGTTCCAAACGGGACACACAGTTTACTGGCCATGCAGAGACGTAACTGTCTTATTTGGATTCAGCAGTGTGACATCTATGTGGAACTCCCAAAAACGTTACAGGGATCAGAAAAAGTTCTTAAATGTAGACAATGTCCAACACTCCTAAGGGTCATGCAGGTTCACATACCTGTCTTATTTGGATTCAGCTGTAGACATCTATGAGCAACTCATAAAAAAGTTACAGGGAATAGAAAAAGTTATAAAAAGTAGGCAAGGGTCCAACTCCTAAGGGCAATCAATACAAGGTCACATTACTATCTCACTTAGATTCAGCAGTGTGACATCAATGAGTAACCCCCCCCCCAAAAGTCCAAGGGATTAGCAAAAGTTTTAAAATGTACACAAGGGTTCAACTTCTATGGGCCATACAGGAGCACATAACTATCTTACTTAAATTGAACAGTGTGACATCAATGAATAACCAAAACTTTAAAGGGATTAGAAAAAAATTAATGTAGACAAGGGTCAATCCCTGTGGGCCATACAGGGGCACACAACAGTCTTATTTGGATTCAGCGGTAGACATCTATGAGAAACTCATAAAAAAGTTACAGGGAGTAGAAAAGGTTATTTAAAGTAGACAAGTGTCCAACTCCTAAGGACGCCCAAAAATGAGAAATGAAAACTACAAAATGCAGATCGTGTTTCTGAACATATGATGTATGTTTGCATACATTTTTCTTGTAATCGTGAACTTACTTGGGTCCCTTCCCAATAATTCCCCAAGTTAGCGCCTCTGAATGCAGACTTCCCAAACCCTCGTCAGTGGCGTATCAAAAGCTCAAAACGGGACAGTCTACCTGACCACACAGGGGCACATTCCAAATTTCTGAATTGATTAACGGAAGGGATTAAACGGCAGATGAAAAACCTTTTTCCGGAAACCAGTCTGTTGAACTCATTTATAGCTGCATAACTCTTTCAAATCAATCTCAGTCGCAGAATCACAGAGGAATCGGAAAAAGAACTTCTGGTGCTGCATCACGCAATCTGAATCATAGCAATTTATGCTTCCCGAGGTTCTGTCAGTACGGCGTTTGACATTGAAAGCACAGAAAAAATATATTCCAGACTGGCAACCCTACGCAAACTAACACATTTCAATCGTGCCAAGAGATGGCGCCAAGCAATTGTATTGCTATCACTGGTGCATTAAAAATTCTTTTGTGGTCACTATTATGTCACCGCCCAATACCGGCTCTTCTAAACGTTAAAAGGATGGGGTTATTGAATAAAGCGGTCAGATAACCGTTTTTTCTGATCAGTGCACCATCGGACTTCATCGCTATCACAGGATATTTTCGACCATAGGAGTACTTCGGTAGGTACGGAATGACTCTTTTATCAGATTTCAAATATTAAATTCTTCAATATTTTTACCAAATATATATTATATATGGGTAATGTTATTTTGGAAAATATGTTTATACCAGAAATGAAGGGGCAATTTAGATTAAGTAACTCTTTCAAAAAATTTAAATTGTTTTAGTAGAAAGTTTTGTTCCAAATGTTTATGTAGTATACACAAGTGGGTTTTGTACATCAGAAATGATGGGGCAATTTAGATTAAGTATCTCTTTTGAAAAGTGAAAAATTGTATAAGTGAAAAGTTTTATATTTCAAAATATTTTTTTATTATACAAGCAAATGTTTTTTACATCCGAAATGATGGGGCGATTTAGATTAAGTATCTCTTTCAAAAAATGAAAAATTGTATAAGTGGAAAATCGTATGTTCCGAAATAATTCTTTTATTGCACAGGCAAATGTTTTTACATCAGAAATGATGGGATTTAGATGAAGTGTCTCTTTCAAAAAATTGAAAAATTGCATGAGTAGAAAGGTTTATGTTTCAAATATTTATATATTATACAGGCTAATGTTTTAACATCAAAATTGATATGGCAATTTAGATTAAGTAGCTCTTTCAAAAAATGAAAAATTATGTATGAGTAGAAAGTTTTGTCTGAAATATTTTATATTATGTGGGAAAACGTTTCTACATCAGAAATGCTAGGGTAATTTATACTAAGTAGGTTTCCAAAAGGTGAATTTTTTTTTATATTTAAGTTGATAAAGATCTTATTTATGTATTATATCTGCAAATATTTTTATATCACAAATGATGGGGCAATTTAGATTACGTAGTTTTTCAAAAGATGAAAATAGTATTAATAAAAAGTTTTTAAGTATTTAAGACAAATGGTCTCCGTGCGTCTAACACCCCTTCGTAATTCTATGCTTTAAATTTCATTTCTTTGAAAACTCTAGGTATTGTACTAAAGTAAAGCAATTAAAGGGAAAGTATGGTGTAATCGATTAAACGTGTAAATATACTGTAAATAATCTTAATCTTTTATGATGTAATTAATTAACTATATAAAAAGAGTGGCAACTCTCACAAATTGTTAAACATTAAAATAAAATGCCCTTGTATTAAACACGTATTTCTGATGACTAGAATTGCAAGTATAAACATAGTTTGAAAAAACATCGCAAGCCTTTACAGATGACTATATTCACGTATTTATACTTGTGGTACTTGCAATTTTTAATTAAAGCAATCATATAAAATTTAATATAAATTTTTAAACCAAAATTACATAAAATAATACCTATAACGATTCTAAACCAGTACATACAGTCTTGCAGTCGCAATGAACTTTTTAGTTACACCTACTGGGGGGCTTCATTTACTGTTTAAAATACAGATAGCTCTCTAATAGTGTTGCTCCAGTGCGACGTTGATTGAACTACCTACCAACTCTGATTCGATTCCTCTATGAGTGCATTTCTCTCTTCTGTGTCAGTAAAATTTTCCTTGCGTGACTGTCCATTTACTTGACGCTGTCGGTCTTGTGCTTGGCGCAGCTTGGCCAAAATATGGCTCTTGCACCATACAACACAAACCAAACATACATCTCCTAAGGCCTCTATCCTGAAATTTTTGTATGCTAGAATAGTCATAGCTGTGAAACAAAGTCAGACTACTGAGAATAAATAGTGATAACTAAATAATATTCAATATCTTCAAAGTAAGCTTCAGGTAAATTTTATATTTATTATATAGTGGGCTGTTATTAATTTTAGCCATTATAATTTTTACGAAACCCCTGAAAACGTTTCACGGAACCCAATTTGAATAATACTGGTTTAAGGTAACCTTTACGAAACTCCTGAAAACGTTACACTGACCAGAAATGATTTTTCATGTTTATTACATTTTATTATTTTTGGGAGATTTGGAAATTTTTTAATTATACTGCCCCTAAAATAAAAATATTGCTACTGCTAAATATATTAGTGTTTCAAAAATACTTGCTTAAATGTTTTAATAAATTATACTTTTTTCTTATCTGTTGACATACCTCATATTATTCTAAAATACTATTGCTTATTTAAGGATCTCACCATGCACTTTACCATCTAAACCTAAACGGCTTCTACAAAGAAATTAAACTTTTCATTCATCTCTTGGATTTTTGATGGAGTATAAATTAACCATTACAAATTTTAACAAATGCAGTCTAAAATAACTTGTTGCGCCCACCTATGCTATTGCTTACAAGAGATAGAAAGACTTGTATAAGTTAATAATTTAAAAATTCAAATTGGAAGATGTAAAAAGTATTCAATAATCATTCATTATTTACTTTGAAGTACCTATAACTGCTATGGTCATTTATGGCTGTAGTTTTAAATTATAATTATTCATAAATACTTCGATAGTTTACGGCTAGACATATTTTCATTCCATAAAACTTTAAGTGTTCGTGTACTGAAATATAATTTATTTTTTTATTCAGAATTAACTTTTAGACTTATTTCTCCTTTTTCTTGTGCGTAATACGATCGAACAGTGAAATCAAAATCATACTTTTCATCATGCTTAACCACTTTTATCAAAATTCTTACATTTCACTCTTTGTTGTAGTAATATGTTAACCCTCTAATTGGTTAAGACGAGATATTTCGTCCATCAAGATCTGACCAATTTTGCTAATGACGAGATATCTCGTCGATACAACCACCAAGAGGGTTAAAAATCTCATGAGTGCATTTGTAACATTTCTTAAGATATTTTATTCTTTGTCATATTGAAGCCATAATAATGGAATAATTTTATGCATTTTATGAAAACATTTATAAAACTCGCTCTTTCTATGTGTGGAGAAGTTATATATACGAATAGTTTTATGAAACTACCTTCGAATATTTACTGCTGTAAGTGTTTGATATTAGCGATTGAAATACTGTAAATATTAATTATGCGTTACCTCAAATTTTCTATACCTCAATAACGTAATAAGTAAAGTGATGGGAAAAAATTGTCGAAAGAATTACTGATACATCTAACTGTACCTATCATATTAAAAAATGTAAATATACGGTTACTTTAACTATATAGTTATTTTTAAAAAGTAGATAAAACAAATCATTTTTAATAATTTTTTTAAAGAAATCTAGTCTAAAAACAATTATAGAAATATTTCTAACTTGATTCTATTCTGGTATACGAATGAAATCTTTCTTGAGGACAAGAAATTTGAGAAATCTCCAAGTTATATTATAAACATATACTCTACAACAATTTTGATTGAAAAAATCTATATATTATGAATTTTGCTAATACAGTAGATTTGTAGAAAAATTAGCTTAGAATTTATTGTAAGTAAAATATCAAAATTGTTGAAAAGAAATTTTAGAATTATTTATCATACAAAAACTTGCGTCATCTAAAATATAAATCGATTTTATTCAACAATCTCTCATTAAAATGAAATAAAAAATTTAAATTAATTTTTTATTCTTTACAAATAAAACTTCATGTAATTAAAGTGAAGATTTTACCAGAATAAAATATTTATTTAATGGCATTATGTGTAGTTAGTGTGACAACATATACTAACAAATTGTTAAAAAGAAATTTCACAATTATTTAGCATGTTATAAAACTTACATCATCTAAAATATAAATCACTTTAATTCAACATAAAAATAAATAAAAAAATTTAATCAATTTTTGGTTCTTTACAAAAGAAAACATCGTGTAATTAAAATAAAGGTTTTACCAAAACAATAATTATTTGCTGGCATTATATGCTGTTAAAGTGTGGCAACATATACTAACACAAAAAACTAACGTAAACAAACTACATTCTTCCAAGGTAATTGCACTGTGAATGTATTTTAAATTGAACAAAAGTGAAACGCAATTTTTATGATTAGTTTTAGATTTCACGACCAGATCTTGATCCCATCATCAAAAAAAGATGGGTAATATGTTGATGAGGACGTCATTATCAAAATACGTCAAATCTGATGGACGAGCTGTCATTAGAAAAAATGACCAGATCTTGATGGACGAGATATCACGTCATTAGAAAAACTGACCAGATATAATCTCGTCATCATAAAAAATGGACAAAATCCTATTGACAAGATATCACGTCATTAGCAAAATTGGTCAGATCTTGATGGACGAGATATCTGACCAGATCTTGTTCTCGTTATCATAAAAAAGGGCAATATCTTAACCCTTCTGGTGGTTGTTGTCTTGAGGTATCTTATCATTAGTAAAAAGGATCAGATCTTGATGGACGAGATATCTCGTCATTAGAAGAAAACTGACCAGATATTTTCTCGTCATTATCAAAAAATCTGTAAAATCTTGATGGTATATCTCGTCATTAGCCAAATTGGTCAGATATTGATGAACGAAATATCTCGTCGAAACCACTTGGAGGGTTAAAGACGTACAGTATCCCCACCTGCCTTCTACAGAAGATGTTGAAAATGATCTCATTCAACATCAATGCACTTCCTGTGCACGTCGCAGCATGTTTTGAGACACTCGTTGCAACTTCACTGACATCAATGTTCCGTATAGCAACCCGAATGTCTTCCTTCAGTTCGTATATTGTCTTGGGATTGTTGGCATGCCCTCTCCCTTTTAAACTTCCCCACGGGTAAAAATCAGGCAGGTCCGGCAAGCGAAGAGGCCAGAACCCTTTGCTCATGATCCGTTCTTCAGTGAGGTCTCAAGGATTCGAGTCATTGATTCCCCAGACAGTAGCAGGTAGCTCAGCATGGATATAATTATGTCCATACTGTACGAAACTTGATATTAGGCTAAAGCCTAATATCAAGTTTCAATAAAAATTCTAAAATAAATTTTCAATGGATCCCATCACATGTTGGCATTCCGGGCAATGAGATCTGACTTATTGGTAAACTCTGGAGCAAATAAACAACCCAGCACAAGAGAAAGTACCGTCCTGCTCTCAGAGGATAATCACCTGTCCGTACTTAAAAAGAAATTGCGCAGATCATCTCCAGTACCCTTTCATCACTGGAACACCAGGAGAGCTGCTTGCCTTCAATTTGCCCCGGAAAACTTTCTCTATGCTTGCCAGGCTCCAATCTGGCCATTTGAAAAAGATAATATTTATTGATGGCCAGAAATCCTTTCCCACCTGTACAAATCTTGATGGCCATCTCTCTGATGAATCTTCCAGCCTCTCTCTCACACTTCCTGAATTGCATTGGAGCCATACATGAAGATATTTTTAAGGACCCATCTGCCATTAGCCCAAAACTTTTTTGCACAGCCTCAATGACTTAGTGTAATTTGTTTTTTTACACTGGAATAAGAAAGACCATATTCTGAGTGATATTCCACAAACAGTAACGAGACCTAACCGGGCTGCTTTTTTGTGGCCTACCCTATACAAATCTGAGGGTGATGTGATTAATCCTAAAGGTAGTTTAGACGAGATATCTCGTCTATCACGATCTGACCAGTTTTGCTAATGACGAGATATCTCGTCATCAAGATGTTGCCGATTCTTTTATGATGACGAGATCGAGATCTGGTCAGTTTACTTCTGATGGTCGTGATAGCGTTTTCTTCTAATCATATTCTTGGAATACAATTCTTTTAAACGATTCTAATGTTCTTCTGTGGAGTAGAATCATTTGGAACGTTTCTATTGGTCCTTTCCTTAGAATAGAATCTTTGGAAAGAATATGATAAGGAAATTTCTTTATGTAGAAAATAATTTTTTTATGTAGAAAATAATTCTTTATGTAGAAGAATATGTAGAAAAGGCTCCTTTGGAAAGATTCTATCAATTCTTTCCTTAGATTAGAATCCTTTGGAACGATTCTATTGGTCATTTCTTTATAATATAATCCTCTGGAAAGGTTCTATTTCTCATTTCCTTATATTGGAATCCTTCGGAAACTTTTGCTGGTTGCGAGATGAAATTATGCGCGCGAACCCCTTAGAGGGTTAAAACAACTCACGTGGAGACAAAGACTTCAAGTATAGAATCTCTTGAAAGTATTCTATTGCTCCATTCCTTGGAAGTGAATCTTTTGAAATGTTTCCAATGTTCATTTCCTTAGAATAAAATACTTTTAAAAGATTCGAATCCAACGAAAGACCGTCGTGTACAAAGGGGGCTGGTGCACGTTAAATCTAGTGGCCTCACATGTCCTCACGTTGGCGTGGTGTCGAAGTTTCTAGGCATATTTCTCTTTTTTTAATTCGCAGAATTCGCTCATCCCTTAATGAAAATGTATGCATTTCCTGATTTCATATAGTGAAAAGCTTTGAGCGCATTTTACTTTTTTGAATTTGTAGAATTCGCTCATACCTTAATAAAAATTTGTTACGCATTTCCTGATTTTCCTTAGTGGAAATCGTTAAACGCATTTTGCTTTTTTAATTCATAGAATTCGTTCATACCTTAATAAAAATTTGTGCATTTCCTGATTTCATTTATTGAAAAGCTTTAAACGCATTTTACATTTTGAGTTTGTAGAATTCGCTCATATCTTAATGAAAATTTGTTGTGCATTTGCTGATTTCATTTAGTGAATTCGAGCAAATAGAATCGTTTAGCCACTTAACGCATTTACCCGTGTTTGACACGGGCGAAAGTTACCGGCAAATTTGCACATGCCCGTGTTTCACACGGGCGCTCTTGTATCTCGCGTTATTTTATTTCTAATGCCCGTCTAAGATCCGTTCTAGTAAAAATAGATAGGTTAAATTAAACTTATACCATAGATGGGCATAAACTTATTTATCATAGATGATTTACCACTTATTTATAGATGGATATTAAACTTATTTACCGTAGATGGCACCACTATGCACCAATTTTCTTGTGTAAACCAAGTGGTGCATTTTGATGATTAGCTATAAGTTTGTTAGGAATTCTTTGTTATAAAGCAGTTGTTTGGTGTGGAAAAGGTAATATATCCATTTTTATTACGTTAAATATCATAAAAGTAAACAGTTAACCATAAATTAATTTTTACTAAATGTTTTTATAGCTTGTTTAGAAAAAGTTATCTGATAATGAGCGACTCCGACGATTTTGAATATGCCAATTTATCAGAAAGTTTCAGCGATGAAAGTGATGATCTCTTGAGTGATGGAAGTGAATCTGAAGTTAATATTTTATTATTATTAATATTTTGAAATTCAAAATAAACATGTAATCAAATCGTTTACACTTTGTTTGTATAATAATTTTTTTATAACTTTTACCCCACCCCCCGCAACTGAAATTGCAAAAAATAACTTACACTATATATATATATATATATATATATATATATATATATATATATATTCATTTTCTGTCAAAAAAAAACTCGATCATTTTTTACCAGTTTTTCCGAAAAAAACTCGTGCTTTAAGTGGTTAATTGGAAGAAATCTTCATTTTGAGATGCGTTTTTTTCTCGAGGAATAATTTCTTCGTCACCGACTAAGAATAAATGAAAAACGTCAAATTGAAAAACATTTAAATCACCAAAACGCTTCAATTAATCTAGAGACAAGCATTTGGACAAAAAATTATATAAGGTTTACTTCACAAATTATTTTATCCCATTAAACTATGCTTGTACTAACTTGTAATATCAGTTGGAAGGCTTTTACCGTAATTATCTTTTATAAAACTGTTAGTTTTTATTTCGAGTTACCTCTTTTATGTTAAACATCGACCTTAGTAAGAATTCAAAATTTGCCTTCGTTCTGGAGTGATTTTAACTGTATAATTCATCCAAATCATCAATTTGAAAATCAATTTTGGTTACTGAAATTTAATTGTACTTTGTAAACCTAAAAGTGACTTAAATGTCAAATTTAAAAGGAATCACAAATTCAACGTGTCTAAAATTTGAAAGCTGTGATAATAAAAAATAAATATCCTATATTCATTATCTCAGTGTTATTCAACCTTTCATCAGGCTTACTTTTCTGAATTAAACTCAACAAAGCCCACCATTGTTAAACTAAGCTAATTACCTCGCACAAACATTGTGGTTATACCGTCCGAGACCACCTACAAGTCATACTTCGAACTACAGTTCTTGCCATCGAATGACGAAAAGTATGTTACATCAAATAAAAACACGTAATAAACTCAGTTCTCCGGAAGATTAGACTTGTAAACAAAGATTCACTTGTGAAATAATTTCAACAAACCCCACCATTGTTAAACTAAGCAAATTACCTCCAACATTGCTTAGCCATACCTTTGTCCTTGGCTAAGCAATGTTGGAGGTACATCGAACTATAACCATCGTATTACGAAAAATATGTTAAAATGTGTTAAAACAAAAAGTGCAACAAACATAATTATCTTGAAGATTATTGCAAACAAAGATTCACTTGTGAAATAATCTCATCAAACCCCATCATTGTTCAACTAAGCAAATTACCTCAAACATTGTGGTTATACTGTCCATCGCAACCTACAGGTTAAACTTCAAATTACAACTTTAACCATCGCTTGAAGAAAAGTGTGTTATGTCAAATAAAAAATGCAAGACACTTCTCCGGAAGATTCGACTTGCCAGTAAAGATTCACTTTTGTGAAATATATCATCTCAACAAACCCCCTCTATTGTTAAACTAGACAAATTACTTCAAACATTGTGATTATAACTTCCAGTGCCACCTACAGGTCATACTTCGAGTTACATCAACCATCGCATGACGAAAAGTGTGTTATTATGTCAAATAAAAACGTGCAACAAACTCAGTTCTCCGAAGGATTCTACTTGCCACCACATTTGAAATAAAAGCCCTATTTAGAGATAGAAATACAGATACGCGTACACAGAATGCTGCAATGTGTTTTGATAACACTCACATGCACCGATCTAAGTTCTATAGAGGGAGAAAATCCGAAAGAAAGAGAGCAATCACCCGAAGAGTTTTCTCTATTATCTCTAAACATTTGTGCGTGTATTATAAAACGTCGTTTCGGGTGATTCAACAGGATATTTTTTGTCCGATTTCCCGGAAGCGCTGGGCAGCGGCGATTCTCGCAGTGCTAGGTGAATCGGTCGCAACGGCTTGGACACTGAGATGGGAATTCAAAAGCTGCCGGAATCACCATAATAAAAATGATTCAGGAGTATAAATGGAGTGATAGGTACGTCGCCACCCTTCCAGGTGCGCAACCTCTGGTGGTATGACAGCGAAACGAAAACAAAGATTTCGAAAAATAAGACAAAGTGAGGATGTGGCTGTGGCGAGATCTCTGGCCTCTTCTGAAACGGTATTGAAAGGGTGTGAATGTTGAAAGCCGTTTTATCATCTAAAATGAATAGAAATATATTTAGTATTCAGGTGAAAGTTGAGAAATTGCCCACAAAGCCGATACAGAACATGGCCTTGGAAGTATGAAAATTTTCAACAGGGGAATAGGAATTAACACTTATTTCATTATGTAGGTTTTATTGGGTTATTGTGTTATCCAAAAATACGTCGACACTCTTCCAGGTGCGCAATCTGTGTAATGTGGTGGTATGACAACGAAACGAAAACAAAGATTTCGAAACATAAGACATTGAAGATGTGGTTGTGACGAGATCTTTTACCTTTTCTGAAACGGTATTGAAAAGGTGTGAATGTTGAAAGCCATTCATTCTACCATCTAAAAAATAAAAGAAATGTTATTAGTATTCTGGTGAAAGTGTAGTAATTTCCCACTAAGCCGATAGGGAACATATCCTTGGAAATATGAAAATTTGCAATAGGGGAATAGGAATTAACACTTACTTCATTATGTGGGTTTCATTGAGTTACATTTTTCTCTGAAGATACGTCGCCACTCTTCCAGGTGCGCAACCTGTGGTGGTGTTACAATAAAACGAAAACAAATATTTCGAAAAACAAGACAAAGTGATGATGTGGATTTGACGAGATTTCCTGACCTTTTCTGAAAAGGAATTTAAACCAATTAAAATCAGATAACTACTTCTAATTAAGATCCCTATCAAAGGTGTTTTAAAGTATAAGTAATGTTGCTCATTTTTGATTGATGACTAATCAACTATCTTCGCGACCTTACTAAATAGAAAGGATAAAATCTCCACACTATTATCTGGTTATGTGAACAAGATATAGGTTCCCTTTTAAACACACGCTCTTCCATTGAAAACTTTTGTTATTTTTTAGAGCAAAATCAACTTTATAACAAAACTTCTGGGGCCAGTAGGTAATCGTCTAACGCACCAATGCATGCTACGTATACTCGTTTATGCTTTGCAATCACTTGTTTCTAACTGAATTGGCCCTCTATAACTTGTGTTTTCTGGTAAAGTGAACGAGTTATAGTCTTTTAGACATGTGCTTGCGTTGAGAATCTTAGTTTTATGTAAGCAAAATATGAAGGGTCGGTATATAATCGTCTAACACCCTAATGGCTGCTACATATACTCGTTTATACTTTGCAACTACTTGTACCAAACAGAAGTGGAACTCTATACCATTTCTTTTCTGGTAAAGTGAGCGAGTTATAGATAGTCTTTTAAACACGTGCTCTCCCATTGAGAATCATAGTTTCAGGTTAACAAAATATGAGGGGAAAATCGTCTAACACCCCAATGACTCTACTTATATCGTCAACCATTTCTTCAGGGCCCGTAGGTTGTCAACTAACGCCCCCACATCTATCATGTACACTCATATGTATGTTTGTAATTTAACTTGTTTCAAACAGAATCACCAGTCTATATTTTACGTTTCTGGTGAAGTTGAAAAATTACAGCTTCTATTCCTGTCGTTAAGAATTTTAAATACATTGTCAGTTTTGAGGAGATAAGTAATCCATTATTCTAACGCCGAAGCGTCAAGTATAAAACAACATCCCTAAATCATTTGACCAGTTTTATATACAATTTTAAAAGACCTTAATGCAATCAATCAGAATTAATATTTTATCTCTCGTTTCAAAATTGTATAAGCCAAAACTTGAGATGGATATAAGTAGAGTTTGTGCCTTATATATTTAAAATTTTCTTCTACTCTAGTGAGTACAAAATGCCTAAACATTTAACAAAGTATTATAAATTATATGATTATGCTTACAGAAACTACATATTTGGGACTGAGCTGATTTCTAAGGGTCGTCAAGAAACTAATATATATCTACTTCAGCTCTGTAATTTATTCATTACCACATGGTGTAAGTACATTTCAAAACAATACTCAAAATTAGTATAGGTATAGAAGCGTCTATAATGGAATCTAATAAGTACGGTTTTGTAAGTAAAATTTTGAGTATTTTTACATTTGATCAGTCTAGAATGCTCCAAGGAAATGTAAGTACATTGATTTCAAATTTATTAGTGGAAATATGAATTCAAAAATCCAATGTGTAAAAGACGTGTAAGTTTGTAAGTTTTCATGCATTCATTACCTATTTTGTCATAGCCAATTCATGAGGTTTTCTCCCCCTTAATACACCCTAAGTCAATAATCTAGCTTCGGTCCCCTTATTTTTTATCTCATATTGTATATATATTACCAGTAATGTGTAAAATGCAGGCATTGTATATGATGCTTATTAAATCTATAAAATGCCTGACGTTTTTAGGCAAAGTCATGAACTGTTTGTTATTTTAATATACTTTCCCTATATACTTTCCCTGGGCATTGTATATAATACCTAGGCATTATACAAAATGACTAGTAATATTAGGTAATGTATGGAAAGAGAGTCATGAAAAGGATTTTATTGAAAAGACGTATGTTACTGGCAATGTGTCAAATAGTACAAGCATTGTATATAAGACCTAAGAAATTCATAGAATGCCTGACGTTTTTAGGCAAATCCACGAAATGTCTGTTATTCTAATAAACTATTTACTTTCCCAAGGCATTGTATATCATACCTCGGCATTTTACAGAACGACAAGTAATATTTAAGCAAAATGTGAAAAGGTAGTCATGAAAACGCCTTTATTGAAAAGACGTATACGAAAATGAAAGAAAGACAAAGTAAAGTACAAGACTTTCTTACTAAAAAAACAAGAGAAAAGGACAAGTATCGATCTACTTGCTGCAACGTCATTAGAGAAGGATTTTATACTTTGCCGGTTGGCCTTTTTGCATTGCATAGAATACCTCGGAAATTAAAATTACATAGGCATTACATAAAATGCCTAGTGAAATTTTTAGCGCCTCATACTTTGACGTCCAATTAAAGGCATTCTGCTGATTTTAATGACTTGGCTTTCTGTATTGACTTTGCCCCACAGCTCGCATAATGACTTAATAACCACATTGGTTCGCATAATGACTTAATAACACTATTGGTTGAAGTAATGCAAAGAAAGATTTTATTGATTAAACAGGTCAAAATTACTTAGAAGTCATCCAGGGAAGACTGCAGGTTGTAGAACAGATGCTTCCACATCTCACATGACTAAATAACCACATCTATTGGTTGAAATAATCTTAAGAAAGATTTTATTGGTCAAGCAGGTCAAAATTATTTAGAGGTCATTCAGGGAAGACTGTAGGTTGCTAAACAAATATATGCGTGTGAATCTCTCAGAGGATTAAATAACACCTAATAAAACAATTTCACTCAACATATTTTTATTAATGATATTTTATTGTTCCATAGACTCAGCACATATTTTTAGACACGTTTGTGTATCCCAGTGACCCCATAGCTTAAACCACTATATCTGCTAATCAGATGGTTTTACTTAAGATTTTTTACCAGAATTTTTTTAGCGCTTCACCAATGAAATATATGTATGATTAATAATAACCGGTCGATTTATTAAGCTCACCAAAAGTTTTTACTAAGAATTAAACTATAGTAATCTCTAAAATAATAGCATAACGCAGAAAATAGGTGAAGATTTGAACAAGTGTTTTTCAAGTTTTCAGATATGTAAAGATCACTGAAATAATACTTAGTATGTAGTACAATAGCTTAATTATGAAGTACAGCCCTTTATTCTAAATTAATAAAATTTAATTCATACTTTAATTACTCATTAATTTTACATAATGTAAATTCTTCATCATACAACAAATTCATCAATTTCTTTCCAGAGCAAATTTGAAACAAAATAATTGTTTGTATTATTTTAAATAAGCTTGTATCTCTTAGTCAATACGTATGTAAAATTTTAAAATTTATGAATCCTGTAAAATTAAAAATTACTTAAGAACACTCATACTAATATTTAGATATTTATATTTGTTTTATATGTGTCCATTGGCAAAACACTATGCTACTAACATAGTTTAGAAAACTATTCATGTTTCAGTATAAATTGCAGTTAGCTTCAGAATCTGGTTAGTGTCAAACTTTAAAATAATTTTTACTTAATTTCAATTGAACGTTTATCTGGCTTCATAATTAGCTCATAAATTTAATTTAAACCGAAAATATTGTACAGACATATATTTATTTAATAATATACATTTTTAACGCTATTTATCTACCAAGATATGAAAATAGATTTCTTACTCTCATTTCGGTCATATCGATCGACGATTTAGACAATTTCATATCTTTTAAGATACCTATTTCAAATTCTTCACACATGATCTCCAATAAATGCTTTCGTCTTCTGAAACCATGGTTCAAAAAACCGGGGTGTTGTCTTCGGATCCGGATTTTCGCCAATAGCCCTTTTTGTTATTCCAGTAATTCACACACAACCCCAATTATTCAGTAAATTCAACCACCAATCAAACAAATACTTCCAAATTCATGAATCCGTTAAATTATTTCAACGACAAAAATATGATATACATTTTAGCATCTTATCAATTTGTCTCGGTAACTCATATTTACTTTTTAATTTATACTTATTATTTATAGTACTTATTACTTTTTATTTCATTTATTTTATTCGGTATTTAGTATTTATTATTTTTCTTAAGTTGATACTTTTAATCTAATTCTATAAAGAAGGATTATCTTAAGAATCTTATAAAGTAACCTCAGTTGAATCAACAATACGCTTTTTCTGATGACAAAATATATGTATTAGCGGTGCATATTTTGAAAGATTTTTCGTTTGAGGTGTCCTTTTCAAAAAACATATGGGAACTTCAGCTTTCTTAATTGTCATTTTTTGTTAACTTTTGTATTTCCTTTTTGGAGTTATCTCTAAATCTATGAATAATGTTAGAATGAATGCCGTTATTGAATTGCTTTCGGGTCTGTTTCTAAATAATTGAAATTTCAGGGTTCTTGTCAATATGTACACTTTTCCAAAAATATAGCTTATTCTGTCTATAAACAAATGTCTCGGAAATAAAGATAATAAGAGCTACGCAGAACAGAATTTTCAAGATTGGGTCAAATTGTCACAATTATTTCGATAATGACAAACAACTTAATATTTTGTTGAACATATTGAATTGAATGAACACTTCTATATAAATATACAATCATCTTAATGTCTTCTTAATTGTTGGCTTTTTGCATCAAAACTTTCATGATCTTTTATCAATCAAAACTATATTGAAAACATCAAATTCTTTATCTTCTAATAGCAACAATCCACCACCTTTTAGCAATTAGAAATATTCCTTCGCGAAAGTAAAAGCGCTACTTTTTTGCATGTAGATACGCGTTTAAAAAATCATTGCATATTTCCTATTAAAACTCGCACCCAAAACGGCATAGGTGGGCAAGGTCAGAAAATAATGTTATGTAGTAATTATTTTTTATATATCCGTGATTCCGTTGCTGTGAATGACCTGCAGCCAACTCTTCCGCGAAGGCCAAACAATTCGCACATTTCATGACCGGATTGAAAGGGACGCTAGATTTATGACAGCTGCTGCCTTAATGCTGCCCTCAGCGCATATTATGACCTTGTCTTTACAAAACAGAGTAAAAGCAGTTATGAATAATAGAAACATCCTGGCTAAGGTTAACTCCATGTATGAAAATTCTCGTTATATTTACTAGATGCTTACTCATAAATGATGGAAAGCAAATTGTCGCTTTTCTAAACTAAGGTGTGTTGTTCTTGAAAGCTGTTGTGTTAATTCTGCCCTCAGCACATGTTATGACCTCTTTACAAAACAGAGTAAAAGCAGTTTTGAACATCAGAAAAATTCTTGCTAAGGTTAACTTGATTTATGAAAATCCTCGTTATATTTACTTAGATGATTACTCATAAATGATGGAGATCAAATTGTCGCTTCTTTAAACTAAGGCGTGTTCTTGAAAGCTTGTGCGTTAATGCTGCCCTCAGCGGATATTGTGACCTTGTCTTTACAAAACAGCAAAAGCAGTTTTGAACATTAGAAACATTCTGGATAAGGTTAACTTGATTTATGAAAATCCTAGTTATAGTTACTTACCCACAGATGATGGAAAGCAAATTGTCGCTTTTCTAACACTTGAGTGTGTTGTTTTTGACAGCTGCTGTGTTAATGCTGCCCTCAGCGCATATTATGACCTTGTCTTTACAAAATAGAGTAAAGGCAGTTATAAATAATAGAAATATCCTGATAAGCTCGACTGGCATCTGAAACAGTTCTTTGCCCAAAAAGATAAAAGTTTTAAAAGGATGGAGTTATGAAGTTGCCTGAAAGATGGTCGAAAATAATGGTACAAAACGGTCAATGCGTTTACAGTAAAGTTATCTGTGACAATGGAAAACGTTACTTATTTTTTACTTAAAAACTCAACGACCTTTTTGATCAGCCCAATAGCTACATGTGTTATGAGTCACACATACAAACTGAATTACCACTGAATGATGTTCAAATATAAAAGTTTTGATATGATTATCAAATACAAATATTTTTATATAATTATAAAATATAAAAGTTTTGATGCGATTATAGAATATGAATTGTTTATAAAATACAATGTACAGCTTTTTAATAAATCTGATAGTAAAATATAAAAGTTTTAATATAACTATAAAACATTAAAAATTTTGATGTTATAAAGCAAAAACGTTTTGATGATTATAGAATATGAAACGTTTATAAAATACATCGTATTGGTTGCTAATGAATTTGACTATAAAATATAGAAGTGTTGATATGATTATAAAATGCTAAAGGTTTTGATACGATTATAATATTCAAAATTTTTTATGATTCCAGAATATGAAATGTCTATAAAATACACCGTTGTGTGTTTGCTAATGACTCTGACAGTAAAATATATAGAAGTTTTGATAACTATAAAATATTAAAGATTTTGATGTCATTATAAAACATAAGCTTTGATGATTATAGAATATGAAAAGTTTATAAAATACATGGTATTGGTTGCTAATGAATATGACTAAAATATAAAAGTTGTAATAGGATTATACAATATCAATGTTGATGGATTGTATGAAATAGATCGTACTTGCTGATGATGAAAATTATAAAAAGTTTTGATATGATTTTAAAATATAAAACCCTGTGATGCATTTTACAAAAAAGGTACTATCTGCCGATGAATATGATTATACAACATAAAGTGTTGATGTGATTATAAAATATAAAAGTTTTGATGCGTTTTACAAATCATTGCTGTTGATGGAAATGATAACGTACCTCAATTAAGGGGAGGTCAATCAATTTACTCGGCTGAGACGACATAGTTGTATTGTATTCGAAATCCGTTTGAAGCTTCTGTATTTAAAGATTAACAATAGCCTTTGACAAGTTTTTCGTTCATCTTCAAAGCTTGTATGTCATCACAAAACTCATTCAGTTTGTATCCAGTATCTGTTATCTTTCCACGGAATCACATCCTTGTTCAGTCACTCGAGTTCGAATGATGTTTTAATTCTTATAAATTCATAACAAAGCAAAATCCGAAAAATGGAAAACTTTACCGATCTGTGAAAAACTCTCTAAATTCATAGTAATCTTTCTGGAATCAAGCCTGCAATCTCTTAAGTTGCAAAGCGTTGAAGCAGTTTAAAACTATTTTCTAAAATATTTGCATTTTTCCGTACCAGACAAGCCCTTTTGTGAATGTAAAATTCAACTTAATCGAGTTATTTATTATGGAATTGCTTCGTTCGCAGTTTAATGGTATAATAAAGTTTGCATTTCAATTAAAGTTTAAAAGTCGGAATTAGATAAATTTCTATCGTATTTAAATCTGCGTTTTCATTTTAATGCCAATCAAAATGGAATTGATAATGCCAATCAAAATGGAATTGATAATGCAAATTTGAAGGTCAGAAATACAAGACTCCTTTAATTCATACATTTTTATTATATATTATTATAGTTATTTATTATACAATTGTTTCACTCTTAGATTTTATTCGCAGCTTGATAGTATAATAAAATTTACCTTTCAATGAGAATTTAGTGAAGTTAGAATTATATATTTATTATTAGAAAAATTAGAAAAATATTATATATATTTTTCTCTTAGTCTTAGAAAAATATTATATATTTTTTTCTAAGGACGAAAAACTCATTTACATCTACGTCTTCATTTTGATGGCTCAAAATTGAATTCATGATACTTGAAGGGAATTATACAGAACTTATCCTTAATTCACACAAACCGCGCGAAGCAATATTTATTCGAATGGGAATTTCTCTAATTCTGACTTCTGAACTCTAATTGAAATGCAAACTTTATTATGCTTGTAAATGGCGAATAGAATCTAAGACTGAAACAATTCTATAATAATCTATGATAAAAAATACTATATGTAAATTGAGAGAAAGTCCTGTATTACTGCCCTTCTATAGTGTGTACTATCGATTTGTTAAACTATTTACGAAATGAGTCCAATTTTTATTAAAATTATTAAAATTCTATTTTTTCTATTAGGCTTCCGAAAAAGAGGATAAAGATATTTCGTTCGCAGTTTAATGGTATAATAAAGTTTGCATTTCAATTAAAGTTTAGAAGTCAGAATTAGAGAGATAAATTTCTATCGTATTTAAATCCGCATCTTCATTTTAAGGATAATCAAAGTGGAATTGATAGTACAAATTTGAAATTCAGAAATGAAATCTAAGACTGAAACAATTCTATAATCTATACATATAAAGCAAAGTTGGCATCAGAACATATACAGGAGTCGCCTCTCAAGATGACCTTGGAGGTTTTATTAGAATCTTAGGGTATGATATATATGCAATCGCAGATGGATGCGGTTGCGCTGAAAATCGCTCAGTATCATATCGTTTATGCATCCCGTCTGTGAATTCTTAAACTGTAACTTTATTATTGGAATGTAAATTTTTATGATAATATAAGATTATTTTCATAGAAAGTGGTCGTTTTTTACGTCGATATGGTATAGGGGCTAAAGACAATTCGAAGTCCTCATAGGAATAACATTGTGTATTTATACGATCAATGTCAGACCAAGTCACATTAAATTTGGTACTTTCATCCTGTAGAATTCTGCTGGACACATAGGCTATTTATTAATCCCGTTCGATTTGTCCTGGGTCAGCAGGGGGCTAAAAACAATTCGAAATCCCATAGGAATAACATTGAGTATCCTTACTAACACAATTTGAACAATTCACATGAAATTTGGTACACGCATTCTTTAGAATCCTGCGGGAAATATAGGCTAGATATTAACCCCGTTCCATTTGTCTAGGGTCTGTAGAGGGGGTAGAAAATCCTGTATTCCTGCCCTTCTAGTGTGTACTATCAATTTGTTAAACCATTCACGATCCAATTTTTATTAATATTATTGAAATTCTATTTTTCTCTTAGGCTTTCGAAAAGAGAATAAAGATGTTTCGAATGCTGAGTATCTGGATGGTGACCTGGACTTTTGTTTCAAGCCAGTACCTGTCCTCAGAAGCCCAAGTTCGGCCCCTCACGTTTGCTATGAGAAAGCTAGCATTTTCCACCAACCAATTCGGAATTGACCTCTACCGCGCTTTAAAAGTTCCCAAAAACGAAGGCGTGGCATTCTGTCCTTTCTGCATCAGTACGTCACTGGCTATGATCCTTCTTGGGGCACAGGGCCGATCTGCCAATGCTCTCCAACAAGCTCTGTACCTGTGGGGTGTGAGACAGGAAGACGTGCATATTGCCTTCCACGATCTACTCATCCACCTCAGGGACAATCTGCAAGTGACCCCAGGACACCACATAGCAGATCACCTACAGAACAGCAACGGCGGCTACAGGCAAGACTACGGAGTTCAAGACTTTGAGATCTTACTCTTCAACAGCATATACGTCCAGCGAGAATACAGCATCTTGTACCACTACCAAAAGTTCCTGCACAGCTTCTACAACACATCCGTCCATCCTCTGGATTTCAGCATGTATGGGGAAGAAAGTAGACTTCACATCAATGCCATCGTAGAGAAACAAACAAAAAGCAACATCAAGAACATCCTGTCGCAACCTCTTCCTAAAACCACGAGTGTTTTGTTGCTCAATGCTTTGTCTTTTGATGGTATTCTGGACACCACAGGATCCACAACTAGTCCTCCACCTGAAGACGTACACCGTCACTCTCAGTACAATCAGTTCTCCCCAGGTTTCAATGGTCACCATTCCTTCAGCCTCAACCATGCTTTCCAACCTACTCACAGTCGATTACCCCCAATGGGAGGAGCATCTGCTTCATACTATGCCCCATCATTTGCACAAGCAGTACCATATGCAGCTGCTAGTATGTATAATACCCATAACTTCGTCACAGCTCCTACAAGAACAAGACAAGGCGATCTTCGACATGGAACATATGAGTACCTAGGATGTACAGCGGTTGAAGTACCTTTCCGAAGTGGCATGTTGTCTCTGGTACTGTTGATTCCTAGTGATACAAGCAGCATTAGCATGTTGGAGACTAGACTAAACGCCCAACATATCACGGACATTTTAAGCACTATGCAATCCAAACACGTAATATTGGAGGTAAGTGGGAAAACAAATTTTCATTCATAGCTTTTTCAAGAGGCTATGAGGTTTTTCTGTCAAGCTAAATGTAGGTGGCGGTAGTGTTTCTGCGGTGGAACGTGGTTCCTGTACGTATTACGAACATGGTATCATTTGACTTGTTTTTCGAATACGATTTAAGTACCTCGCCCATAAAAATTCCAATGAATCAATAGTCACCAATTAGATTAAACGCCAAAAACGTCAAAGCCAATTAGATAGATTAAATGCCCAAAGCCAATAAGATTAAGTGCAACATCAAAGCTAATTAGATTAAGTGCCAACATCAAAGTCAATTAGATTAAAAGACAAAACCGTCAAAGCTATTAGATTAAACCCCAAAAACGTCGAAAACAATTACATTAAACGCCGAACATTACGAATATGACATCACTTGACTTGTTTTTCGAATACGATTTCAGTACCTCGCCAATAAAAATTCCAATGAATAAATCAATAGTCACTAATTAGATTAAACGCTAAAACGTCAAAACCAATTAGATAGATTAAATGCCAAAAACGCTAAGTCAATTAGATTCAGTGCCAACATCATAGCCAATTAGATTAAATGCCAACAACAAAACCAAGTAGATTAAACGCCAAAGTCAAAGTTATTAGATTAAACCCCCAAAACGTCAAAGTCAATTACATTAAATACCAAAGCTAATTAGATTAAACACCAAAACGGTGATAAACAACATTTTCAGGTAACCCCAATATGGTACCATTCCAGAGAGTTTGCATAGCGGAAGTGAAATCTTCGCTTTCCGTCTGGTTTGTTTGTTTACACTGAAAATCCCTCCCATGTCATCGGCTTAGTGCACAAATTAATTAAATGGCATTTTTTCGGAGTCATTGAATGTTTATTTATACATGATGAAAGGAAATTTGTGGTAATCTGTTTAAAACATAACACGGTCGAAATACTTACAATTTCTATTTTTTGACCTAATAATCAATAATTAGTCTTTAAACAGCTGTACTGTAAAATTATTTTTTGTCAACTAATGCGTTTTTGCTGTAAGCAGTCTACATTTACCTTTGGAGTTTTATCCTGTCTTAGGATCTTTCCCTTCGGGTTTGATCCCGGATCGTCGCCAATAGCCCGTTATGTTGCTCCAGTGCGACGTTAATTAAAATTACCTTCCTACCTATTCTATCTTTTAGAATATCATTCATGGTAAGTAGGTATTTAATTAACGTCGCACTAGTACAACACAACGGGCTATTGACGACGGTCCGGGACCGACCCCCGAAGGGAATGAACCGAGGAAAACACCACATAATTTTGAACCACGGTCAGATGATGAGGTCACACCTGAGCTGGCACCCCACTCTCCGAACTTCCACACCATGCCAATATCATTCATGGATATTATGTTTCTTTTGTTATTTAACGTACTCAAACCTTTTTATAGTTCACACATTCAACTTAAAGCAATTGCTCGGTGCACAAAAACAATGATTTCATTTCGGATGCATTTAAATGTCTGCGTTGTCCGTATAACATGATTGAAACTAACTTGGAGGGAAATCAGCGTATGCAAAACCAGACGGAAAACGCATATTTTATTTCCTTTTACCCAAATGCTCCAGCATACCATATCTAGGTTACGTTAACTCTTCAAGTGGTTTCGACGTGATATCTCATCAAGATTTTGCCGATCATGACGAGATCAATATCTGGTCAGTTTTCTTCTAATGACGAGATATCTCGTCCATCAAGATCTGGTCAGTTTTGCTAATGATGAGACACCTCTTCAAGACAACCACCAGGAGGGTTAAAAAAGAAACTGGCGTCTCACTCACATTTACGTTAAAAATATCGTCGCTTTTGCTTCAGGTTTTATAGATTTTAATTCATTTTCTTCACCGAATTTCAATGGCGCTGCTTGTCAACTTTTGGAAATTGCGCCATAAAACCCAAACCTCCAATCCACCGAATTTCAATTTTTTGATTAGGCGCCGGGCTTCTATGCACGTTACACCATTAAAGAAAGGACTCTCAAGCTAATATGACTACGAAGTAATGTCTATGACGTAAACGCAAGAGTTATGCAGTCACTGCACTATTGACAGAAATTTAACCCTCCAAGTGCTTTCGACGAGATATCTCGTCAATCAAGATGTGACCGATTTCGCTAATGACGACATATCTTGTCAAGATATTGCCGATTTTCTTGTGATAATGTGATCAAGATCTGGTCAGACGAGGTATAGTTAGTTCTACGTTTAAAACATCAGAAAAATCCACTTTGCCATCATCGATTTTTTATTTTAGGGTCTGAAACCAGAGATGTGGAAGATTAACCCTTCAAGTTGTATAGACGAAATGTCTTGTCCATCAAGATCTGGTCAATTTTGCTAATGACGAGATATCTCGTCATCAAGATATTGCACATTTTGTGATGGTAACGATATCAAGATCTGGTTACTTGTAATGACGAGATATCTCGTCCATCAAGATCTGGTCAGTTTTGCTAATGAAGAGATAGATGCCTTGTCGAGGCAGTCACCAGGAGAGTTAAATGCGATGAAGCCCTCCTTTAAATTTCCTCGCTGTTTGAATATCAGCTGACTGAATTCCACAGCCATACGATTCTAATTTTGCTTCCACTCAACTTTAAAATCGGACCTCTTTTGGATACGCGACACCAATACTCACACAAAAGATTAAGAACATAAAAGAACGGTCTCTGACGAATATAAGCAATTGAAATGAAAAAATTACGTGATTTACATCTGCTTCCTGCAGAATGCCCACTCGTTTCGCTTTAAAATGGGATTCCAGATATCGATGGCAAAAGCTGCTTTCCAATTTCCATGTTAGCTGCAATGTTTGGATAGGTCACTGTCCACCCGCTTCAGATGGAATGGGCGCGATTAAACTCTTTTGTCGTGTCCCTTCACAAATAGCATCATATCCGGTCACGTCAGTGGGATGAAACGACAAAGTCCTGCTCTTTTCGGTTCTCAAATTGTCCATAAAATGAAACCGCGGCATGTTAATGGGAACCGGAAAGACGCAATTATGTCCTGAAATCGTGTTTAAATCCTCCCTATTCACAATCCTATTCAAAATATATTCATCACACACTGTCCGCTTCCGAAATGTTGGACAGAGGTGGGGAAAAATAAAGCTATTTTAAAACCATTTATTTTATTTACAAATGCCAGGCGTTTGACTATTAAGCCATTAACTTCTTGCTTCCCAGTATCTTAGTCGTCATCTGACCGTGGTTCAAAATTACGTGGTGTTGTTCTCGGATCTTTCCCTTGGGAATTGATCCCGGACAGTCGCCAATAGCTCGGTGTGTTGCTCCAGTACGACGTTAGTTATCTACCTACCTACCAGTTCTAAATAAGTCCGCATTAAGGCAATCGAGTCCAGTAAGGAGCAAAGCAACAACTGAACCGCGAAGAAATTTTGGTGTTTTAAAACCACCTGATTTTGCAAAGGTAGGTAAGAAGGTATTTTTATTAACATCGCACTGGAGCAACAGAACGGGCTATTGGCGACGGTTCTGGATACAGTTCCCCAAGGGAAAGATCCGAGGACAACACCACGTAATTTTGAACCACGGTCAGATGACGAGGCAATACCTGAGCTGGCACCCCCTCTCCAAACTTCCATACCACGCCAACGTGAGGACACTTGAGGACACGACAGATTTAACGTGCACAAGCCCCCTCTATACACGACGGTCTTTGGTTGGGTTTGAACTCGCAACCCTTCGGTTGCTAACCCGTTACTCTTCCAACCGGGCTACCACGGTCCTTCTGTGTTAGGTAATTATCAGATAGGGAGGGATTGGACAGATGAGAAAACTGTCGTCTATTCGCATAGACATGAGTGACTAGGGACGTTATTCAGGGAAAGAGCAATCGTAGGTATGTCTGAAAATAGTCGAAAAACTCTGAAGTGTAATGTTCCCTTAGCACTAACCCTCCTGGTGGTTATTTCGGTGAGGTATCTCGTCATCAGCAAAACTGACCAGATCTTAATGGACGAGATATCTCGTCATAAACAAAATTGGTCAGATCTTGATGGACGAGATATCTGGTCAAAACCGAAGTTGACTTCCAGTGGGATCGAAATCCAGGAAAGAAGATAGGACTCCATCGTAACTGTTTTCTGAATATATGCCTGAACCACTTGGAGGGTTAAGACTTTTCGATTGGAATCGATAACCAGGAAAGATAGGACTCCACAGTAACTGGTTTCTGAATATATGCCTGAACCACTTGGAGGGTTAAGACTTTTCGATTGGAATCGATAACCAGGAAAGATAGGACTCCACAGTAACTGTTTTCTGAATATATGCCTGAACCACTTGGAGGGTTAAGACTTTTCGATTGGGATCGATAACCAGGAAAGATAGGACTCCACAGTAACTGGTTTCTGAATATATGCCTGAACCACTTGGAGGGTTAAGACTTTTCGATTGGAATCGATAACCAGGAAAGATAGGACTCCACAGTAACTGTTTTCTGAATATATGCCTGAACCACTTGGAGGGTTAAGACTTTTCAATTGGAATCGATAACCAGGAAAGATAGGACTCCACAGTAACTGTTTTCTGAATATATGCCTGAACCACTTGGAGGGTTAAGACTTTTCGATTGGAATCGATAACCAGGAAAGATAGGACTCCACAGTAACTGGTTTCTGAATATATGCCTGAACCACTTGGAGGGTTAAGACTTTTCGATTGGAATCGATAACCAGGAAAGATAGGACTCCACAGTAACTGGTTTCTGAGTATCTGCTTGAACCACTTGGAGGGTTAAGACTTTTCGAGTGTAATCGAAAACCAGGAAAGATAGGGTTCCACCGAAATTGTTTTCTGTATACATCCCTGTCCGGGATTTGTGCCGACCAAAGTGAAGGACCTTTGACAGTAGCTCATGTCACTAACTGGTCGGGACAACATTTACCATATTCAGTTTTGAGAGCGAAAATAGCGAAACTAATGGACAGACAAAACTGAAATTTAGAAATGCAGATCATGGTTCGATATTTGGATCACAACTTTTGGCTGTCAGAGGCTTTGGAAAGCGCTGTCTTCCGAGGAGCAGACAGTAAGAGTTCAATACAGTACCTTAAACCTCCAAGTGGTTTGGACGAGATATCTCGTCCGAGATCTGGTCGATTTTGCTTATGACGAGATATCTCGTCGAGACAAAACTACCCTAAAAACTAAGGAGGATATGAATATCCAAGTAGGAAACAAACTGTCCCTTGCCCAAGACTGGTGACAATGCGGAACAGGTTTTTGCATCAGAGGCTGTCCACTGATGCAAAAACAGAGGCTGTCCACTGTTGTGCAGTTTTCGACAAGATAAACCATCAGGATGGTCAAATCTTTGCCTAATATTATGGACATCACTTGTCGCGATGTTATTGTAGTCTTCTTGGATTGGCAAATACAGGCTCTATTTGCGCTTGAAGTGGATACCATCTCACGCTGATTTATTTGGTAATGAGATAGCTGATTCGCTGACCAAGGATTGCAAGCAGATCAGTCAAGCAAAAAGGTATCTCGCAGCCCCGGAAATTGACACCTCGTACAAAACGTGGACTGTCCCTCCCCCACATTCTTGGCATCCCGCAAAGCACCCTTGACTATCATAGCATTTTACAGATTAGACTGCACCAGACTGCTCTGGCAAGGTGAAGAATCTGGCACACCAAGACGACATTGCTACTTTCCAGCGTTGGCTCAGAACTTTCCAACATGTTCATGTTCTGCAACCACAGCACTCCTTACCATATTTGGAATCGTATCGGTATCTTTGTGGGACAGCTCCTGGTGGGTATTTAGTTAACATCGCACTGGAGCAACACAACCTGCTATTGGTGACGGTTCGGGATCAATCCCGAAGGGAAAGATCCAGACAATGTCTGTTAATTTTGAACGATGGTCAGATGACGAGACAACACCTGAGCTCGGGACAGCTCCTGGATGAACATGAATTGGTCGCTGCGACATGAAAAACTTGGTTTTTTAACTTGGTCCAGGTTTCACCTTGACCAAACGGACTAGTAACACCCTTTATGTACTACCAAACGGAACATGTAACTGATGTTGGGTAGACTTAAGGATGTTATCTTTATCATGGACATTTGAGGATTTGCGGGGAAATACTACTTTCAATTTATAAAAGGAAGTACTGCTATTGTGCATTATAATATTTATATCAAAAGTGTATACCACTCAAATCTTACCATTAGTTAGGGAATTCGGTGAAGATACTTTTTATACAGAAAAGTAACTAATTTGCTAACGCAAACTTTAACAGGAATTTATAGATAATTGTATCCTGGCCTTAATTATCAACTTTTATCTGTTTGGAACACGATATTATTTTAAAAGTAATTGAAATTTCTTAAAAAGTTTGCAGATATTCTTTTCAATTCAAATTTTCTTGTCAGCAAGGAATTGATAAGATTTAATGAGAACTCATTCAGATTCTTATTGAATCTTATCAATACCCATTTCTAGCTCATCTTTTTTCAGGGAATGCTAGTCAGGTCATCGGTGTCCTGGCCTCAATCAACTTGTAACGCGATATTGTTTAAAAAGTAATTCATTGAAAGTTTCTTAGAGGTTTGTGCGGATACTTTTTCCAATTCAAATTTTCTTGTCAACAAGGAATTGATAAGATTTAATGAGAACTCATTCAAATTTTCATTAAATCTTATCAACTCCTGATTTTCAACTCGTCTTTTCTCAAGGTATTGCAGATGCTGAAGATCCTGAGAGTTAGCTCTATCTCCGGTTGAAGTATCTTGCAGACTGAATTTTTCTGAGTTGACAGAACTTTTTTGTTGTGGAGCGTCTTCTGGTATCCAATGTAAAAGGCAGACATGATGAAACTACTTATCATGAGCCAAGGGAGAAGTAACAGATAAGGGGTGTGAACTTAAGGATGTAAACAGAAAACTTTGGGCGGAGTTACATTAAGTTAGAAAGTGAGAACTTAGAAGCTTAAAAATTTTACGATTTAATATGGCTCTTGGCCGTTTGCGATTAATTCTTCGACGAAAGTCATACCTGAGCATTTGCTGTATCGCGGTATTATCAATTACTTCCATATTGCAGAAACTCATTTTGGTTATTTTACAGATGCCTCACATCTCCTTCGAGGACAGCCCAAAGAACTTGACCCAGGCCCTTTTCAGAAGTGGACTCGTCGACCTCTTTACGCCTGGCTTTGCAGAATTACTGGGCATGAGCGATTTCCGCTGGCTGCACATCACCAACCTGATCCACAAAATCAACATCAACATCAAGAACGGCAACGGCATCAACCAACAACCCGTCCCAGCCAACGGTCAAGAAACTCTTCACATGAATATCCAAGAGAAACCCTTCCTGTTTTTCGTTATAGATAACATCAGTGGTTTGGCGTTGGTGATGGGGAAAATGGCTGCCAATCGCCGGCTGTAGATCAAAACTATTCTGACGGGAACGGTATTGAATAGAAAAGCTTTCACGCGATGTTAGGATTTTTGTACCGTGCATATTTACACGTGGTATGAGTTAATTTATTTTGGATTTTCAGCTGAGCTGAATGATTATTTATTAGTTTCGCAACAGGATGAATACAGTTCGTGTTTTTTTTCTGGAGAATTTTCTGTAATGGTCTTAAAATACTGACTTGGCGCACTGACGTTTTGTATCAATATATACCTCAGCTAGCTGTAAGGTATCCGACTACACTTAGGAGTTTCTTTTTTGAATAAAATTTCCGATTTTTTCCCTTTAGAGCAATTTCGAGTTAAAACAGGAAGCACATAAGTTATAATTTGGGTTCATTTTTTCAATTATTGGTCAAAAATAAAGGTTAAAAATACGCAAAAATTGAGTTACGCAATACCTGGTTCCATAAAAACTACTTAAAATGCAATTGTATAAAAGAATTACATTGATAAATGCTATCTAGGAAATTAAATATATGAATATAAGTATTTGCGTCTTTGTGTACATAAATGTGGCAGAAAAAATAGCAAAAATGATTAAATTCAAACTTTTCAACATCAATAAAACTGAAGTTTTCCATTTATATATCCGTTATCTCCTTTCTGAAAGCACCTACAGTAAATTTCATGATTAGAGTAGTATTTTTTGAGATATCGTTTTTTGACTAGTAAGAAACTAGAAAAATGTTCTTTCAGAATACAAAGCGTGATAAAAGAAACTTAAGTTTTTCGTCGGTTTTCCTTCCGTTCTATTTAAAACAAAAAATACTTGCACAGTTCGAAAGCTAATATAAAATTAAAAACTGATATTTTGACCGAAAATCCCGTTTGAGGCTGTTGGATACCTTAAAATGCTTTCGTATTTCACTTCTATCTGATGAGCATTTCCGATGTTAGATTACTTAACTTGTTTTAGACCTGATTCTGCAGCAATATAATGAAAGGAAATCTGTGCTGAAGCGAAACCTAATCAGGATGACTGAATATTTCAAATTCAGTTTCTTAATGTTTTATGGTATTTCTTGAATCTCTTAAGACCAATTACTTCTCTTATTTCCTCAATGTTTCATAGAAGCCAGAGTTCTGAGTTTCTCATTTTTTTAAAAAACTAGATACGATGAACCACAATCCGATAATCTCATGTTTTAAGCCGATTCTGTAGCAATATCAGAACACAAATTTGCTGAAGCAAAACTTAAGGATATCTAATGAATTTCGCAAATTTAATTTTTTGACTTTTATTTCTTGAATCTATATACAAGATCAATTGCATTTTCTTACATCCATTTTCATAGAAAAAATACCCCAATTGAGTTTCTCATACTTTAATACGGTACCACAAATAACCTGGTGATCTTATGTTTCTGCAATGGATACTTGCGTACAAAAGTCACTCACCAAAGAACCTGAATATTAGCTTCAATAACGAGAAAAATCTCACGAAAATTTTTATTGTGATGGGTGTATAAAAAATGAAATAAAATATTTTTGTAAAAGCAAAACTGGAAGATTATTTATGAATTACCAAATGAACTAAGATCCATGCAGGGTCGGTTTTGGAGGTTTTATGGTGCAAGGGCCATATTTGGCCATGCTGCGCCAGACACAAGACATACATCAAGTTATACACACAATGAAAGTTTTACTGACACAGAAGAGAAATACACTCAGGGAGATACATGTAGGGAAGACTATTCTTAAATATTAGGCGTTATTTCTTTCACAAGAAAGAATCCTGTTGCATACTTATATTGATGGGGAATTTCTCAGTAGCAGAAAGTGCCTTGATTTTTGTTCCAATTTTACTTTTAACGCCGATACACTGAATATAAAAATTTGGTTTTTAAAAAACAGGTGCAAATTTTAATGATACGACTACTCGTCTTTTTAATGCTGAAGTGAGACCTATTTTGGTATGATTGGGTTTAGTCCATCTTAAATGTTTTAACCACAAACTTGAATAAATATCAAAATAACTTCTGCAATATATTTACTTCAAATCCTGATGTGATAAAGAATATTTGCCTGCTAAATTAGAGATCATTACACAAAATGGGCCGTCTTTGGGAAGATCTTTGTATTTACTGACACATCTTACACAATTTATTGCATAACTAATTACTTGACTCCTTAATGAGAAATATTCTTTCATATACAATACACGTAAAAAATAATTTTTAGACACATTTTATATCGAGTTACTTAAAAAATCAATCAATTTATGAAGAAATCAAATAATTTACGAAGTCTGAACATCTTTGACAGTACCCAAGTTTTTTAAATTCTGAAATTGAATTTAAAAAATTTTTAAATCTTGTTTCTTGAATTTTATTGAGTGTTTTCCAAGTATATTGTGCTTTTTGGGGGTACTTTTTTCCACTGTCATAGTAATGGATTTTTGTATGAGTGTGATAGTATGAATAAATTAAAACTAAACCAGAAGCATTAGTTCTTTGTAGTAAACTGCAACTTATAAATAAATATATTACAAACTACTAAATTAAAGATTAATTTGTTTTTAAAAATAAGGATAAGAAATTCGAATTTAATGAAAACCTGTATAATGAAGTTGTGATCAATTAAATGAACTGTCAAAAACGAATCTCAAGTATTAAATCAAATCATTAACTTTTGCCTTTAAAATTTTACAAGATAAATTTGAGTACCTAAAAGGTCTAACTAGCAAAAATTGACTCAATGCACATTGATATTCCAACAATTTAAATTTTATCTAACGTGAAAGCATTGTACTCCACTATTTGTTGTTTAAATTGAATTGAACAAATCACATTTATGGAAAGGAAGTTAGTCTACACTTAAGATTTTTAGAAAACTCGCTTGAAATCTGAGCATTTTATTTTCCTCAAAGAGGACTTAATTACCAGGTATTGGTCCAATAAACTCTTTAGGGATCTTTCACACTGATCTATACGAGCTACTTATAATTTACAATGGTTAAAATGACGATGCAGAAGTTGACTTCGACCAGTAGTTTTATAAAACAGCACGAAAAAAGAAATAGCAAAAGAAATAACACATCCAAGTCTTCAGATTGGCTATTGGAAGCTGTTTCCATTAAAAATTACTTAAAACATGAACATACAAGTTTTGAGACAAAACTGTTTAACTGGGTTGGTTGGTCGCCCCCCCCTATTGTTATTCTAATTTGTTACACAAGGGTTAGACCACTGTTCAACCAGAAATTAAGTAATCGATTCAACAAATTTTGAAGGTAACTAAAGCTTTTGGACATGGCTTTCAGAGGTAATAAGACTTGGCTGAACATGACACAAAATTTATCAGTTCATAAACCCAGCTGCCTATCATGTAATGAATAAGGGAAAAGATGGATTATAAGCAAAGCTAAAATATACTAGACAAGAGAACTTGTTTAAAAAAGGCAAATTTTGTGTTCAATAATTTTCTTAGAGCATGTCAACTCAAAATGTTCTGTACATTATCTTAGTTTAACATTAAAACTGGTGCTCCAAATTAAAAAAAATTCTTCATGTAGTTCTATAAATTTATACTTTTCAAATAATCAAAATCAACAAATTGGCGCATTAGAGGGGTTTGCACCAAAAAGTTTGTCAATGAGTTAGGTTTAATTGGAATAAGAAAAAAAATTATTAAAATTCTCACCAATAGCTGGCGTTGTGTTTGTATGATGAAAACATGTAAATTGAATTCCTTTTAAAAGGAAAATGTAAGGCTCGCAGCTCATTTATACAGTTGCATAATCAATAGTTTGAACAAATGAAGTTATTGCGTTTGTTAAATAAAAATGTCGTTTGTAGATAAGGCAATTCTGGTGAAATTATCTCATCTGAGCAGTGAATCGGCTAAAGCCTAGCGAAAATATCGAACTCAAAAATATATGAAGGAACCTATAGGTCCAATGATTAAATGACTTAAAAACCTAGTACAGAGCTTCGAGGAAACTGGTAGCTTGGTAGGTGGTCTTTGCAGAAGCAGACCAAATTATCAGAGGATTTTACTAACGGTACAGCATCACAAACAGGCATATGCAATGCATAGAAGTTGCCAGGAACACTGTTATACCCCAAACATGACCTTTTAAATTTGTACCCGATCAATCTGCAATCTCTTCAGCTGAAACCAATCGATATTGCAAACCAGGAAGAATTCATCTAGTGAGCTCTCAAGATCCAGTGGCTATTTGCCATCTTTTGGACTGATACAGTCCATTCTTTCTTACACTGGACAGTTAATACACATAGTGTAGAATGTGGGTGAAGGAAACGTCTCTTATGTATGTGTATACAAAAGAGACGTTAAATGCACTCAGACTCAATGTATGATGCGGCTTTACTGCAAGAGTCGTAATTGGACCTTTTTCTTTGAAGAGCCAAGTGAAACAAAGAGATGGAGGACCTGCACAATAAATGGACATCGCTACCAGAAAATGCTTAAAGATTACGTTGTGCCATACCTGCATGTACAGAATCTTCTAAACATGCTCATATTCATGCAAGATAGAGTACCCAACATATAGCATCTTCTGTGAAGTAGTTCTTGATCAATGTTTGGTTAAGAACTAATTATCCAATTTTGTGGAAATGCATGGCCCCCGTGGTCTTCGGACTTAACATCTGCAGATTTGTGGCTATGGGGCTATCTAGTTTCGAGTGTACACTAAGAGTCCAATCTTCCTTGGCTCAATTGAAAGATGCAATCTTCCATGAAGTCAGTCATTATAACAGCACTCTAATAGTCAATTTGTTGATTTTATATTATTTTTTGAAAAGTGTACAAATTTATAGCACACCCAGTACCTAAAATGATTGCAGTCTATCAATAGTTAGAAAACAGAATTGTTTATTAATTTTAAAAAAGTAAAAAGTTCAAATTTACAACTGTCAGAATTGATCAAAACTACAACTTTACACTTGAGCTAACTTATCAACAAAATGTAAACTGAATTCTAAGCACTTTTGAATGATTCCAACTTTTACAAATTTCTTCAATACAGAAATGCATGAAAGTACGAATTTTCACTAAATTTGTAAAATCTGGCAACATTAAGATTTACTAAATACAAACAATGAATATTTATATTCAACTAATTTTGAATCAAATCAAACTCGTTCAACAGAAAGCATATCTAATTCACAAAGAAAATATGTAACAAATACAATTCCATGATTTATTCCGAAACATTAAATTTACTTCAATCGATCAATTTTACTTGACAATATAAATATTTTCTATGTTGTACAATTATTAGCACATCTTGATACAATTTTTGATGACTGCAAAATCTGAAAAATTCTAATATTTTTCGACACAATTAAAAATAAATTATCATACAATTTCAAAAACATGCGAAATAACATTTGCATAAGTAACAATATTTAGCATTTCGGTCAATGCTACTTAAAAGTAGCAAACTCCTACTCTTCTCTTAGCTAACACCACATTCCTGAATGAAAGCCAACTTTGATTCAATCAGATAGCACATTTTTAACAAAAATGAAGATAATTAAAATCGTCCAACAAAACTTCATAATTAAAATAAAACTTGATGATTTTTCAATGCATTAATTAATAGACATATGTATCAAGTGAAACCCAACTAGTGAATCATAACAGCAGCTGTGAAATAAAATATATTGAGCCAAAGGATAGCATATTAGACATCTTTATAATTACAGTAAAATATTTTTAAACCCCCCAAAAAACATGAAATGTTCAACATAAAAATATTCCTGAATAAGGCTTCTTAAAATGCAACTATTCAAATTAAAATGTAATATTTATATTCTATTTTTTTCTAATTGAAAATTAAAAACTAATTAATTTTTATTTTAAGTAAAGAATGGTCACTTTGGAAATTTAAGAATTCACAAAAAATTAGACGAAGCATTTTAAACATTTTTCAAGTTGGAAAACCAAATCCTATTTAACTTGAGAAAACTAGAATACCTCTCTGGAACATAATGTCCCCCCCCCCCAAGCAAATTTTTATTTTATATACATTTGAGCAAATAAACCTCAAGTCTGATCATTATTGAAACTTAACAATGACAAAATTGAATATTTAAAAAAATTATTTAAAAATATTACCACCAAAATACAAAAATATAATTTTCAATGATAAAATGAGCATATTATTAATCAACTAATTTAAAAAATGATCAGTTCAGTTAATCAAATCTTGCATACATAAAGAAACTGCAAGTCACAAAAGTTTAAAACAAGACAACTTATAATTTCGGACATAAAAGCCCTTAAAATTGGATCACAATAGAAAAAATTACATTGAAACTGAACATCGTTCAAATTATTCCTAATGGTAATTTATCTAAAACAAACATTTGTCATATTTTGTAATGTTAAAATATTAAGTTAGTGTAACACAAATGCTAGAACATTTAAAATTCATGTTATTATGCATGTATTGACAAAACAGATGAGTGACGTGTTTTGTATCCTGCATGTACAATAAACGTAATGATACATGAAAATTTTAAAACTTCAATCATCATAGGAAAACATGCATAAATATACACAAGATTAAGAAAAAAACACTTCTCCCGAAATAAATTATTCAATTGAAACTGCATGCAACAGAGTGTTGATTTCAAAGTAATTGATTAAGCAGTGTAAGAAAGAAAAACTAAATTGTATTGAAAATAACTAGATAATTTCAACTGAAGCATGGAAAAGTACAAGACAGTAAACTAATATTATGGAACTAATAAGAAAAATCCCAATTATTTGGCACTATTGTACAGGCAAAATGATTTTAACAACTGATTTGTAAAGTACAATTTAAAATGAGATTTGACATACAGAATACTTAGAGTTTAAGTATTAACTCTAAGTATTCTTAAAGAATTATTCTTAAACAATCAACTTTAAAAATTAAGCTTTTGTCTACAAAAGAAAAAGCAAACTTTAAGATTAACAATTCTAAACTTGAAAGCTTTTTATTGAGCTACAATGCAACTTAAATTTTTTTTTTAGATACACAAACTATTTACACTTGAAGTTCAAACTTTGTGCACAAAATTTGAGGCACTTTAGTAATCATACAAACTCTTTCCATTCAGACTTTACACATAAAATATCAAAATCTGCCTCACATATACATAAATTCCATTTTCAAAGTCAACAATGCAATATACTTCAGAATTAATGAGGCAAAATGTCTATATTTACAACTGTTAGTTACTTGGAAAAGAACAGTTGATAAAATATTTAACATTTAAAATTGAAATTACTTTGCAATACATGATAAAAGCAGGTAAATTCAGAAGTTAAGTTACACGAAGTTACCAAATAACGTATTTTCTACTTGTCAAAATGTATTGAATTTTATAGCACTTGGCAACTTACACTATCTCAAGTATATGAAATTCTATGAATCCTGCAAAGATTTTGGTCTGTAAGTTTAAATTAATAAACAGGAACTTTAATTAACATAATTTGAAAAATAACAATTTCAATTTCCAATTATCCTACTTTTAAATTGAGATGGAAGTAAAAATGTTAAATATGAAAAATATTAAAGCGAATATCAATCTCATAAGTTAACTATCTGCATAAGATTTGTTTACTAAAGCTTATTGATATTTAGCAGAAGCATAGATTTATAAACTAATTTACTTCAGTGTAGCTTGGTTATTCTTATAATCACAAGCAGAAAATGGCAGTTACAGAGTAACATTTGAAAAAGAAATTCCAAAAATCAATGTAAATTTGGTTTAAGAAAAACATCAAAATACAAGATAAAAATAAACTTTTAAAGTATACCTTTATTAAACCATTTAGTATTTTATGATTGATAACACTGATTAATAACATGCAAACAAAGCTATTTCAAAATGAGTAAAAACTAAATTTGGTTTTATATATTTAGTAGTGTAAAGTCAATGTAACCTTTGCTTAATGTATTATATTCATGAAATTGAAATGATTTACAAATAAAGCTTGTCACATTTGCACAACTTTATGAAATTGTTTTTTGCAAATTACAAATATTGTTTTCATCAAGCTAAACTAAATGGAAAAGAAAGATTGATGGTTGTAACTACATATCCATCAAAATAGTTTCATAGGTAATTGAACGTATACTATAAACACAGATAAATTGATGCAATGATGGATTGAAAAGTGAACATTCATGCCAGATACAGTATTTCACCAAATAGTCCAAAGCTCCTTACTAACCCAAAACTAAGATTTTAAATTATAATAAAAGGTGACTTTGAATGGTGATAAACTAGAATGAGCAGTAGTAACCAAGAAATCACAAGTCAAAAATACTTTGTTGTAATAGTCTACTCGAGAATATTTACATCCTCATCCTCATTTTCGGTGTGTTCTGGATTAATCAGTTTCATCTTCATTTCATGGACGAAAAAGCCACTTTTCAGCTCTTTTTTATTTTGCTTTAGTCGTTTCTGATGTTCATATATATGTGTTTCTGTGACCTTTTGCTTCTAAAATAAAATTAGATACTACCAATCATTAAGTACAAAAACTAGAAAACACAAATGATAAACATATCTACAAATATTTCAAATATTTAAGCTCTAGTTAATAGAATAAACATGATTAATAGGCAAAGTAAAGAAACATTGCATGCAACACTAACTCATTGCTATCTCCACTCAAGTACCATTGGATTGATTATCAGTACTTATGCAAACCATAAGCTGCTTTCTCACCAATGTGAGCACTCATAAAATTGCATTTGACGATCCATATAGGGATGGCATAGCTAAGAGTGAATATATTAGCTTAAAAAACAAATTGTTGGCACTCAACAATTTGTTTCAACTCAAAAAGTTCTCTTGGTCACCAGGATCTATTCCAGAGTCAATTTTACAACCAAAGCTTCACTTCAGGTGGCATTTTACCTCTTAAGCACATGAAATTTATCAACTTTCATTGAAAATTATTCCGGAAACGTGAAGGAACTTTCCATTAATAGTAAAGCATATTACTAACTATAACAGCTGTATACATTCTGTAGCTTTCGTCAGGTTTGAAGTTACAAATGTACATAGTAGATAAAGCATAATGCATATTAAGATCATAAAATGTAAGAAAAATATATTTACCTTTTGTTTCCTTTTTGATCTGAAATAATTTAAATTTGTTTTTTTTCTAGACATTAATTTTGTAGAACTAGATCTCTTACTACTTTCTAGTGAGGAAAAACTGGACTCTGATAAAACACACTTATGCCTATGTTTCCTAATGAGGTCTTTGATTTTTCTAAGCTTAGCATCAGTCAAATTTGTACTATCTAGAAATGAAAAGATTTCAGATAATCATTACAAGTATACTACATAAAACTAGTTAAGGTTTTGCAATGAGTACAAAGATGTTAAAAACTGAAATATTTTTCACCCATCTTATACCTTAAAAACAAAAATGTAAATAAGGAATGTGTTAATGGAATACAAATATAATTTGCTTATAAGTATCAGCACCACAGACCAATACATGTACTGTAGCACTTTGGAAGGTATAACTGAAATGTAATAGAATCTCAAATTTTATTGAGGAAGCATTAATAAAGGAAAACAGTGGATCCCATACATGTCTAAATACTAAACTTTAAGCAAGAGTGGGAGAAAAGTATGCAATGATTTGCATTAATGGGCCTTGAAGCAACCAAAATTTTTCAAAATCTGGTTTTAGGAAATGAGTTTTAAGCAATTCAAGCCAAGCTCCTAAAAGGTTGAACTTTTAACTAAGTGTTATTGTTTAGCATTCTAACAGTTGATATTTCTGAAAAATGTATATTGTATTTTTCATTTACCTACAACACATTTAATGACTAATAGCCACTTCTACAAGTTTGAAGAATCCTAAGATTCTATTGGTTGAGGATAAAATGGGTTAGAAGTCATGCAGATTGATATGCATAAAATGTGCATGATACTCAGAATGCTAGGAACCAAAGTAGACAAAAAAGTAGTTATGAATTAAAAGTATTAAAGGATATAATTTGATAATGTGCATTTAATTTAAATTAATAAGTATTAAAGCAGCAGTAAATGCAAAAAAACATTTAAAAAACAATACACTATTAAGAATCCTGAGTTAAGGTAAAGATGACTATTTGAGTTTCAAGTACACTAAAGTTGTGAAGTCATTTAATCAAGGAGGTAACATATTGTCAACTCGAGCAACAAAATGCATTGGACTTGGTATGGGATAACAGTCCCAGATATACAATTTATATTAACCACCTAAAATATATTTTCTTCCTCTAAGTCATCTCTGAATCAAAGAGGGTACCTCGCTTTCTCTTATTTTTCCTTATATTGGGGCCAAACTTGCTAGGACAAATCAAAATGCTCTTCACTTAATGTAAACTTGGTTCATTGCCTAACAAACTTCAACTTCACGGTTCCTACGACATGGCACTAAAATGCCCAAATTTGTGTTATTTGAAAACTCGAAAAATCCAGGATACTTTAAGCATATGGAAAATAGGTAAAGTTGATTACTAGAAAACTTGCAGAAAATTTGGTTAAGTTGACAGTATATGAACACAAGTAACTATTCAATAAAAGCAAATACAACTTTCTAGAAACATGCAGACCTTTGAAGAATAAACTACTATACCTAATGCAAATTCTTTGTCTTCAGGTAAAATCACAGCCCTTGGATCAATGACTTTAATTATTTGCATTTGCTCTGAAATTCCCATATGATAAGTAACAATATCCGACAGGGCATGTAAAGTGTTTAACTGTTCTGCCGGTGTCATTTTGGACCTTAAACAAAAACATTTGAAATTAAATATTGATTTAATATGGGGAAGTGGGCAAATTCAGAAATAACCTTAAATATTTTTTTTTAATTGAGATAATTAAAGATGGTTACAAAGTTGACTATAAAATATTGTTTAATTCGACTGAAATATTTTACATATTTTTATAATATGCACACGAACAGAAAAACATTAAATTTCCCGTCAGACTAACAGTTAGAACTAATGATGATTAAAATGAATATGGAACTAAACATTTGAAAACGATATGAACAAATTCAGCAAAACAATTTAAAAGGAATGAAAAATTTTCAAAATAATTTACAAGGTAATTCTTTTCTAAATTTGTATCATAAATGCAATAAAAATCTTTCTAAGATGACCGAAAATTCTTTATAAGATATCCAAATTTCTAAGATAACCAAATTTTTGTGAAACAGGTCACTCAGAGGGGGATTTTTTTAATGGATATTAACAGAGAGCATGAGAGCAAAACTGCAAATAAATCAAATTACCTATAACAATTAAAACTACATTATTGACATAACTTAGCTACAAGTCTTGAGTGTTTCAAGTTATGCTGAACTGTAATATTGGAAAATACAATTTGAAACTAAAAAATTTTAATGCAACTGAGAATTTCAAATTTTTAAAAAGAATGAATAGTTTGTACCAAGAGAGTACATTTTTCTGTTGGAATGTTTTCCCAATTTGTCAAAGAATGAAATACTTTACTCTAACAAATGATGAAGAGTTTGCCTTAATCAATTTACTGAGACTAGATTTTCTCAGCAAAGCTTAAACGATTTTGTTCATCCAAATCAGATACTTGAAGTGCTAAATTAAAATATAAAAGCTTTGCTGATGAATTTATGATATGACAATTTCTAAGAAGCATTTTTATAGTTAAGGATGAAAACACTTCACAATATTGAAATTTTTACATTTCTTCAGGACGATTTTAGCCCTGAAACAGTGCTAAGTATGAGAGTTCTGCTCACTTTTGAAGTATGCAGTATGATTATTTAAATCACGAATTAAATCATGATTTGAAATCAAGTTATTTTTATTTTTAAAAATCACGATTTAAATTAATTTAAAATTTTCTGGGGTTCCTTTAAACAAATTATTTGGTTACTCATTGGAAATATTTACCTCTTGTCAAGGGGTTCAACAACTGACCAACAGTCCAAATATTGCATAAAATGTTTTCAGTTAATTTTGACACTCTTCCATATGGAAGGGTTTGATATACTTGAACTGATGCCCTTTCAAGACAAAATATGCTACTTTTGATAAAGGAACTAACATTTGTTTTCGGTACAATACAATCGAGGACTGGGGACCCTCTGATTCCTAGCTTATTTAATAAACCCTCCTGAAGAAAATACACTCAGCTTAAATAGAAAAGACCTTAGAATTTGCAAAAAAAGTCTTCTTTTGAATTGGGGAAATTTGTTTATATTTTCGTGTTTGTGAAGACCAAGCTATTCATAAAACTATCTTTACACCACCAGTTACTTCTGTATTTCTACAAAGAATATTTTTAACTAAGCAGTTTAACTATTTTATACTTGAAACAAGTTAGGTAACGTAAAGGCATAATACTTTATAAGAATTTAACATGTTATCTCCCCTTATGTAAATGTTTTGCTTACATTTTAATCTAGAATTTCCTAGTAGTATGGATTTTATCAGAAAATAGAACTAAAATTAAATAAAAGCAAGGTCCAAGAATAACTTGAATCATTTTAATCCTTTCTAAACTTTGTCTTGCTACATTCCTAAACCTTCAGATGTTCAACATACATCAACAATATCTAGAAACTACACTTGATTTGTATGTCTCATGTCTAAGTTACACTTATAGGGCAATGAATTTAAATCCGATTTCAATCAAATAAATTTTTTTTAAATAATCGCGACTTCTTCACACCATTTTGAGAGCATTTCACAGATATTTCTCCTAAGACACAACTGCTATACTCTAATTTAAAATACTCGATTATTCCTTGAAAAATTTGACAAAGGCAGTAAAAACTTGGAGCAAGTTTCACACTCTGAACATAAAAGTTTGAGATCATTTGTCAAAATGCATGAGCCATTTTTCAAATAAAGATGTTAAAACAGATATGTGAAGGATATCTTTCAACTTGTGAATTTCCTGTCAGATAAACAGAAAATGAAAGGTTTTTATCAACCTCCAAAAATAAGGTCAAAATGAGGTAAAGTATCTTTTAAATCTGAGTCAAAAATTCAGCATTGAGTCTAGGGGCAAAAATCTATTCCAAGAAAATGTGGGGCTATTAAGGGTTGATTGGTTTTGATTTTTATGGCACATGGGCCAAATTTGATCAAGCTGTGCTAAACACAAGACAAGACATCAAATCTATATACACAATGAGTTTTACTGATACAGAAGAGAGAAATACACCCATGTAAGAATAGAACCCGACAATGTTCTTATGGGAGAATGCTTAATTATTAGTTATTGGCAATAAATTAGTTTTGTTCTAAAAGAAAATACACAATGAATATCAGCAATCTTAGTTGTGACAAACTGTACCCAGTTGTAAATAATTTTAAAAAATTAGTTATATGCCATAGAATTTTTAAATTTGAAAATACCCACAAAATATCAAATTTGAAAGTTTACACTAATGTTTTTGAATGCTATTAATCAAGTTGAAAAATAAATTTAAAGAACCTGGAAAATTTATAAAATTAGACTAGCATACTTAGTGGCAAAGACATTCAATCATGATAAACTTTAATTTGTCAATACCTAATGAACATACACAACACAACATTTTGTACATAAAGAAAAAATTACCATAATTTTGCTTTTGCGGCTAATAGCCATTCAAAAGGGTCACTTTTAAAAGCTCGTCCATCAGAATTGGAGGCATCATTCTGATTATATTGCTTTGGACTCTCGGATAATGCTAGCCAATCCAGGTCAGAAAAGCCTATTGCAAATCAAATTTTTAAATGATAATACTACTTGTATCATTAGAGTTGATTGTATACAATTCTTAATATAAATAAAATAAAACACATACTTAAAAGAAATGAAACAGAATATGCATGCCAAACCAAACAAAAAACTTTGTTACTGATTAAAGGCACAAAAAACTGTTCCCTAATTTTAGACATGCTTTTTAAATAACTAGGGTTTTAAAAACAGGCTTTAGTCAAAGAATATCATATCTTGAAAAACAGCATCTGCAATCTGATATCAATAAATTTTGGAAATGGTAAATAAAATAAAAACAGTTTTAGCACAACTGAACCAAAACTGCTAACTGCACTGATACGAAAACCAATGAACCAAAAACGTATTAGTTTAGTATTCAGTTAATTAGGCTAAATTCTTAAATTCATTATATTCACATTTTTCTAATAAAAGCTCTTTAAATGACAGCTTTTAAATGACAGCTCTTAAAAAGTAATCCAGTTAATTTAGAGTGAAAATTTTAAATTAAACAATTTCATTTTATGTTATGAGTAAATTCATAAAATAAGTATTTATGTTTATTAAACTTGTGAAATATAGCTTCAAATATAAATCTAATACAATGGGATTAAATATTAAACTGGGGAACTAATAGCTATTGTTCCACATGAAAAATTTAGTTTAATTTCATAAGTTTAAAAACTGAAAAATCTATTCAATATTTCTAGTTAATACAGTTAGAATTGAAAATTAAGAAAACAGCCAAAATTTTTAACATATACGCTTTTGCAAACTTTTCTTACCTGATATATTATTCTCTTCATCATCCCCAAGAATTTGAGAAACGAAAATATCGGAAACAGGAAGGATTTTATCTATTTCATCTAATAGCAGACAATCATAATCAGATGAGCTAGAACATATGTCAACGGGAGTTGACGAACCAGATAGTTTGAAGCTTTCACTGTAAATTGATATTTAAAACTTCAATATCACATTCTGTTGCAAAGAATCTCAATTTATTTAAATAATGAATATCAATGTTTAACTAAATCAGAACATGAATAAAATTTTCAAGGATAATTCCTTTATCCAATATCATCTAGAGAATCCTTAATTCCTGTATACATAGTAAATCTGAGGCTTACCATTGTTACAATTGAGAATTGAATACATTGTTGTGTGGATACCTTTGAAAACTTAAAATCTATAGCATATAAATTTTGTTTCCTCTACATAGTAAAAGGTCTGGTATAATTTGTATTCAATAAAGTCCCCCTGTCTTACAAAAATGTTTAATTTCTTTTTAAAATCTTGACTTGGCAACCAATTTTTTCCATGACAATGAAACATTAATAACCTAGCTTGGTAACCATCATTAGAAAAATGCCTATATTTTATAAATATGCAGAAAGGAAAGATTGAAAGAAGCATTTCTTGTTTGTCCTGAGATAAATTAATCCACTAAATATTCTACTTCATAAATATCCTCTGTAAGTACCCAGTTTTGCAGCGATGAAATTTTGTATAAAACTGCATCAGTATCCAGTGTTGTAGGCCAATTTTGAAATGAAAAAAGAACTTCCATTTGATATAAGAATCTAGGCTAGCAGATGGGGCGATTGAATCTAGGTTGATTGGTTTGGGTTTTTATGGCACAGGGGCCATATTGGCCAAGCTGCGACAGACACAAGACAATGTCAAGAAATGATTGAGTCCAGGAAAAAACCAGAAGGCAAAGTTTACAATGTTATTCTGTGTATGAAAGTTATTCCTTTGTATGGGTTTCTAATACAGATTCTGTCAGAAGAAAAGAAAACTTGATAATTTTCCTTCACATAGCAAACTTATATTTCAGTAAAGTTTTTCTTATCTTTTGGTTTGAGAAATTAGTGTTTTGCTCATGAAATTTGTTTTATGCGTTGTATCTGATTTCTGGCGACAACCTTTCGTTGTAGTTTTATATGAATGACATTTTTATGTTTTAGGATTGGTTGGTTTCTTTCAAATGATTTTATACCTAGCCAGTGAAGTCAACATGCAGCAAGCTTTGTTACATCACTATGGTTAGCGCTGTAAGCAACTACAGCAAAGAGTTTCTCAAATAAATTTTACTCTAAAACTCTAGCAGGATGTTAAATCGTTCCTTTGTAAAAATGGTTTAGCAGGAAGCATGAGATAGTGAAACTTTGTCAAGCTAAAAGTACTTCATGGAGAAAATAGGTTACACTGATGTATATACTATTGTATTGTACACGAAATTCTGGCTTTATAGCTAAATTCACAATACACTCCTTTCAGAATTTAGAAGTAGATGAATTCGATAGATAATACCACTAGTTGACAGATTGCCAATTACAGGAGAACGTGAAAGCTGTATTTTAAGATCATCTGTGCACTTTCATATGCAAGGACGTGCAATGCATGACTGCAACCATTCGACTGCCCTGTTCTATTTAGCAGCAGAGTGAGAGCAGCCAGCAGTTTGTTGAAATGAGGCTGAGTGACAACAAATAATGAAGCTGTGATAGGAGTGGAAGTGGTATCTGCCATCAGAGCCTCACAGTAGTTAGAAATTATATGCATCACATCAGCAATTTAACTACTCATCATGGATCAGCCATCAAAGTGTGTGCTGATTAAGATGAGCACCATATGGTTTTTTGGTTTGTTTCTTTTTAGGTGAGTGAGTTCACATCAAGTCTATCACTCACCAATTTAGCAGGATGCATGAAACAGTGCAACTTTGTCTGACGAAAAGTACTTCATGGTGGAGAGATAGGTTACACTGCTATATATACTATTGTATTGTAGGTTAATTTTTGTAGAGATGGCTAAGTTCACCACCTATATGGTATCCTATGCAGACAAATTTTAAAAAGTAGAAGAAACAGCTTAGGCAATCTGGTGCATTCAATCAAAATGTGCAAATTTGTTTGTCATTAAAATGAACAAATAAAAAAATGTGTACTTCGTTGGAACCAATCTTAAGTTTTCATCAGCAGACATTTCAATCAGTTCACATGCGCATTAACAAAAGTTTGAAATTAAGACCATAAAACTGGGTATCACAAATGACAACTTATTTTTAAACACAAGTCTATGTTACAATTTTAGAAAACCATATTGCTTAGTAAATCATGGTTAAAAAACTAGCTATATTCAATTCCAAATAGCTGCAGAGCAAGTTAAATTATTTCTTTATGAATACAACTCAGACAATTTATTTTTACATAAATTCTTGTGAAATTGCAATTGTCAAGAACAATTACTTCATGCAGTATCCTAACAAAGCCTCCAAATGGTATTAAACTTTTCATCCAAATGAAAAATTATCTATGCTTAACATAAAACATCCAAAATTTATAGTTTTAGGTCAATAAACAATTCACAGCTAAGACTGGAATTTTCATGATTTTGCAGTTTAATGGCATTTTCTCAGCAGCTTAAGACACATTTTTTTTAAAACGAGATTTAAAGAAACTTACTTATCAAGTTCACAACTGAGTTCTTCGATATCAAACGAGGACACCCCTCCATCAGGAATAAGTTCCAAGTCTTGGAAAGGATCCAAGTCCCAAGGACTGCAAATGAGAAAAATGAAGATATAACAAATGTTTTGAGGCAAGCAAAGATAACAGGAGACTTATTACAATATATTTTAATGATAAAAGTTCAAAACTAGATCTGCATATAAAGCAGGTTGGTTGGATTTTCGGCACAAGGGCCATATTTGGCCATGCTGTGCCAGACACAAGACATACCATATCAAGACACACACAATGAAAGTTTTTATATCTTAAATGAATATCTTAAGTGTTTTCTTTAAGATAATTTTTTATTCGTATAGATCAATTTCTCAAAGTGGGCACTGAAAGAATCTTAGGTCAATGAACCCAGGAGGGAAAAAGGGATATTAAGGAGCAAGAGTGGACAATAAGATGCTAAAAACGATTGTCGCCTAAAAATGTCCGAGTAAATACTTATCCACTTGATCATACACTCACTTTGCTTTACCACAAAGTTACACGTAATAACATGCAAGTTACAACTGATTAGTCTAAAAACAAGACAGGTCACAATTGTAACAAGCAAGTGTTATTGTATGTATTTCCAGGCACTTCTGACTCATACAGGTTCTTACAAGCACATAGGAAGTATTGTAAAGTAAACTTGACATTATCTGCTTATTATGTCAAGTTCATTGCACAATATATACTATAAATATGCGAGATGACTCAAATCACTGTTTGACTGCTTCTAAATTGCGACTAACAGTTTAGCGAACTGCAAGAGAAATGCTTAGCAATTTTAGTGCTTACTCGGAGCCTTTTTTGATTAAATTCAAGATATAATTCCAATAGTTTTCAAGTATTTTTTATTTTACACGACTTTCTTTTTAACTTCCGTACTAATAAAAAATTTAGAATAATTTTGATTTGATGGCAATTGCATACGAGCAATTTCGTTAAACTATAGGCACAAACATAAGTTAGTCGTGACAAGTTGAAAAGCTTGTGTGTGTGACTTTGAATTACAACCTAGGTGAACCAAAGCAATTTGTTTGTCTTTAAATAAACCCTACAGAATTAAATATCAATTATAAATTGTTTTGGATAAACACACACACACACAGTGGAACCAAAAAATTTTAACATAATATCTAATATTTAAAAGTATGGCGCTATTTAGTCAGCCAAATAAAACATTGCAATTGTTAACTTTATAATTTCAGTTATATTTCTAAACTAGTTTTTCGAAACACTAAAACCACACAGCTACATAAATATTTTGGTAAAATTAAATTAAATGTGTAATTAAACTCTTTGTGCCTATAATTAAAAAATTATAGGCCATATATGCAATTGAGGCAGTTTTTCAGTCAGGGAAGTCAAAACATGTCTTTGAAAGGTTCAAGCCTAAAAATAGATGGTAAAACATTGCATTAATACATTTCTCCCAAACTGGGAGTTGCACTTTGGCGAGATCTTTGTTTCCAAATTTGTGTGAACTTGGTAACTTTGGATGCAAGACAATCTACAAATTTAAAACATGAAAACAAATTTCTCGAAACAAATTATCTGAACTGTTTATCTCCCACAAAAACTGCTCGGCACAAAATTTACATAATTATTTGCACTTATCCTACTTTCAAGATGCTTGAAATGTGTTCAAGTTTGTCACATTTACATTTATTGATGAATTGAAAACACATTTGCATGATTGTTACTTATTGCCAAGATCTATACTAGTATATAAATTGCTGCTGACCACACCAAAACTAAAAATTTTAACATCCGCCAGTCATCCTTTAGTCTAAATAAACAAGGCCCTAAATCTAAGACCTACCAATCATACTGTGGCTTCCTTTCTGGATTTATCTACAGCTTTTGACATGGTCTGGAAGCATAAATTAATTGTCAAACTTTATGAAGTTTTCAAAATTAACGGAAAAGCCTTGTCATGGATCTGAGGGACAGACTGCAGAGTGAAGCCCAATACCTCTGTCAATCAGTTTCAAGATGAGTCAAGGTGTCCCCCAGGGTTCAGTGTTGAGTCCTACCCTTTTTCCACTGTACATGACAGGTATTGAGAGGGTTATCTCTAAGAGGAGTGAGGTCGGTCTGTTTGCAGACGATATCTCCCTATGGAATTCTGGCTCAGATGTGAATAAAATTGAGTCAAATATTAATTCTACCCTTGCAGATGTAAGTTCGCAAAAGACCACAAATTAAGATTTAATCCTTCTAAATCCATGGTCAGTTTTTTACTATAAATTGCAGTAAAATTATCAACCTAGGGTTTTTATGAATGATCTGCCTCTCCTGTTCAAGAGGTACCCTACGTACTTGGGTTACACATTTTAGATCCAGAATTCACCAGGAATAGACATGTGGATGGTTTGGTGTTAATAAAGAGTAGAAGACTCAACATCCTCAAGTATATATATCGGGACGAGACTGGGGTACTGATGAAATTACTATGAGAGCCACCTGCACTGCTTTTATTTGCAACTGGCTGTACTGGCACCTACACTGCTTTTGCTTGCAGCTGGTGCAGCCAAGTGCTTCTCGCATCATAACTGGCTTACATAGCAGCTGTCCAAGTGGTCCTATACTCTATAGGACCACTTGGAGCCAATCTTCTTGGAGCCAAGCTGCTTGGAGCCAATCTTCAGCCTCTGAATCTTAGAAGGAACTCTGGCCTGATAAAGTACTATAATAAACTATACAGCTATAGTCCTCACAACTGAACCTCAGATTTCTACAGCACTGGTGTAATAACCAGACTCAAGAAAAATAGTCCATTCAGTCAGGTAGAGAACGTCAATTTGATTTCCCATACTGTAGAACAGCATTCCTTGAAACAAAACATTAACCCCTCTGAGGGCCTTCCCGGGGTTTGTTTTCATACTGAGCTTCGGAAGCAGGTCTCCAAGAAATCTGATATTCCGGCTTGTCTCTGGCATTTCGCCTTGGAAATTATTAATAGTATTCCTGGCGAGGCTACCCTTATTTAGACAGATGGTAGTAAGACGAACAGTCTCAATCCGGCATCGGAATTTTCATTAAAGCTCCAAACAGGGGTACTGTAAAAATCAAGATTAGAAATCTAGACTTCCGCTCAGTTTTCAGAAGTGAGCTCATTGCCATTGATGAAGGGCTTAACTACATGTCTGTTCCGAACCCAAAGGTCGTTTGGATTTTGTCTGACAGTCGCAGCTCCATCCAACATCTAATTGGCACAGCGTGAGAACTGGCACAGCGATCCTCAACAAACTCAAGCATATCTTATCCTTCCGTGAGATGCCACCTACAGTGGATCCCTTCACACGTGGATCTCAGGGGAAACAAAGTAGTGGATGATTTGGCGAAGGAAGGTGTTGATGAATCATTGTCCGATACCCACTCATTGACCTTTCTTGAGCTTTACTCCATCAGAAAAAAATCTTGATAAGGCATGGATCACATTCCCGGTACACTCTTGGTATATCGTGGGGATCGCCCCGAAAGATATCTTGCTCTCAATTGCGATAGACATTTAGACAGCGTCTCCCGCTTTTACAGTGGCCATCTGAGGTCTCACATTTTGCTATGGTCCCAAGATTCATCCTGTTTGCCGTAAATGTCAGTCTGACCAGGCCTCCCCAGCACACATTCGAGTGCCTGTGGTCGTCCCGAGACAACCCCTTTTGTGTATGACTTTGTGCTGGTGAACGGACTTGTGGATTTGGTCCAGCTGGAGCTGGACTTCGAGACTAGCAACAGGCCCTATTTGAAGAGCGTTCACCACTCAGAGTCGATGGCAGTAACAGTTCTCATGACAGTTGTACTGCTTGATCTTTGGATTTTATGTCTGAATGGGCCTCATGCTTATCCAAATGTACATCCCCCCAGGGTTGGTTGGGTTGAGTTTAATGACACAAGGGCCATATTTGGCCATGCTGCACCAACACACAAGACAGATGTAAAGTAATGAATATACACACAAGGAAAGTTTTACTGACATAAGAAATACACCCATGGAGGAATCGAAAATCTCCCTAAGGATCATTCAGACAAGCCACATGTCATTTTGGACATTAACATTCCATTAGGCATTTGTCTTCTTTCTTTTACTAGTTTTACTTACATCTGAATCTACTTAACTGACTGACCAATAGGAGCTGATTGGGTTTTATGGTGCAAGGACCATATGGAACATCTATCGTTAAGACTCAACTCCCAAAACGACTACTGATTCAAACACTAATCAGGATGACTTTTTCTGCACATAAATCTGCACCGAAAAATGACCAAATGAATTTAGACTGAAGATTTAGCAACTAAGCAGAAGATCAAGTATCAAAAGTTGTGTTCTAAGAGATCTGAACTAGTTCCATTTAAATTGAAGGTAAACATTTACTGTACGGTCACCCTTGGCGACTTTTTCAAAATCTCGCCAAAAGTCGCCAAAATGGCGACTTCTTGCACGAGCGAGATTTAAAGAAAACAGCGTAGTGAAAAATGGGTAAAGATGTAGAATCCGAGACATGTTTGTAGCCAAATCAAGATGGCGTCCAAAGCCAGGATGTTCTTAAAAAAACCGCGGACTTTCCTACGCGAACAACCTTTTGTATCCTTATAGGGCAATAATAAATGAGGAATGCTCAAACAAGCAATAATAAGTAAAAAAAATTAAAATAACGGTCTAATTAATCCTGTGGATGTTCTTAAAAAAAAACGGGGACTTTCCTACGCGAACCTTTTGTATAGGGCAATAATAAATGAGGAATGCACAAATAAGCAATAAGTAAAAAATAAAAATAACAGTCTAATTAATCCTGTGGATGTTCTTAAAAAAACGCGGACTTTCGTACGCGAACAACCTTTTGTATAGGGCAATAATAAATGAGGAATGCACAAATAAGTAAAAAAAAATAACGGTCTAATTAATCCTGTGGATAGTCTTAAAAAACCGCGGACTTTCCTACGCGAACAACCTTTTGTATAGGGCAATAATAAATGAGGAATGCACAAATACTCAATAATAAGTAAAAAATATAATAACGGTGTAAATAATCCTGTGGATGTTCTTAAAAAAAACGCGGACTCTCCTACGCGAACAACCTTTTGTATAGGGTAATAATAAATGAGGAATACACAAATAAGCAATAATAAGTAAAAATAAATAAAACTTACGGTCTAATTAATCCTGTGGATGTTCTTAAAAAAAAACGCGGACTTTCCTACGCGAACAACCTTTTGAATAGGGCAATAATAAATCAATCACCTTCAAGCTCTCCGGTTTTGCTAATATATTCCGTTGCGACCCGGTGATATATTCCGTTGCGACCCGGTTAAGCGGTAACCAATTACAATCCTTCTAAAAAGCTAAGACATCAACACAAAAAGAATTCAAATTTTAAAACGGTTACCAATCATAGAACGCAAAACATCGATATTTTGTTAAAAAATATGCGTTCGTTAAAAAAAAAAAGCGCTCTTTCCTTCCGAAAAACCAACCTTTTCCAAAGTCCAATAGGGTTGCTGCAATTCCTTGTCGGGTCGGATGGGGTTGCCATATAAAATAATTTATCGCCAATGTGGAAAAAATCGCGCCAAGGGTGACCGTACAGTAAATCTGATCCAAATTGAACTTAATACAAAAAAATTTCACTGTTGGTCATATTGTTTTCTGCTCTAGTCAGTTTTTGATACTGAGGGCCAGTTAGACTTGTTGGTCAGATTGAATTGCAGTAACAGGATGAAGCAGAACTTAATGTTCAATTCATTCTTAAGTGAAGAATGGTTGTTTCATTTCCAAGACATCAAATATCAGTTGATAGATTTTGAGGTTTGATTAATATTGATTTGGTGTTATGTCCGATAGCAGACAAGCTGTACCAAAACTTAAAACAGATGAGAATCTACGCAGTTTAAAAAATATAACAGATAAGAACTTTAAATGGAATTTAAAAATCATTATGAAAAACATTTAAATGATTTAGGTTGTGTTCAATAAAAGTAGATTTCAAGGATATTGTAAAAAAAGCAAATGGGAACTACACTAAACAATATGCTTAGATACTCAGTTTCATGAATACGAGAAATTAAACGTAATCTCATTTTTATTTTATTCTCAGTATCTTATATTTTTTAAAGATGAAAAAGAGTAAAATAAATTCTACATGAAACTTTTTATTCAAAAAAATTATTCAAATTTGCAACTTTTGATTTAACCCTACTTAAGTCAATAGCCAGGACAAAGGTTTTAAGAAAATTTGGAAACTTCATTAGTCGAAAAGGTTAACTGGAATAGGTTTCAGCATGGAATAGCATGAACATAAGACTTGAATGTTACATACGAAAGTCTACATGTCGATTTAAGGGGAATTAATGTAGGGGTAACTAAACAAATCACTGGCTTATGAGCATTTTCAATATAAGAATAGAAGCTGTTAGTACATATTTGTAATGTCTGCATTTGAGGCAAGGCAAAAGATTTGGTCACCTAATATTTAATCGTCCCAAGAAATGTTCACTAGAACTAGGACTTGTGGAGCACAGCATGGAAGACCTCCTGTTCATAGTTGGTATCCAAGAAATTTTTCCAAGTCTTGCCATATATTGTAAGAGTAAATTGGAAACAGCCTCTCAAAGACTACAATGGTCACACTAAAACTTAGATATGGCAGTGAACAAAATAATTTTCCACTGTCCTGAGTACATAAGTTTCCTGACCATGTGCTTTCTTACCATAATATGGATCCTCACAATATTAAATGAAATCCAGTAATTGTATTGAATATTTTTAAGATGAATAGTTTATTAGACTTGGGTTAACATGGGTTAGGCCAAGAGGAATTAGTTACAACAAAAGCAATTCAAGAAAAGTCGTATTTAAATATCCCTGAAATAAATTTTGGAATCACTGGAATGTTAATTTGAGATGAGTAAGAAAATTATCACCTCAAATTGATCAAGTATTTATTAAAAAAATACTTGATTTGAGCACCTTTTGGATTGGATGTTACGATTTTATGGCGTAAGGCCTAAAAGCGGACAAGCTGGGCCATTGAGTTCCGTTTGATTAGCCTAAAATTAATTAGCTGCTTATTAAGAAAAACCTCCGGATTTAGTGGATTGTTTTGATCTAAAACCGGTTTTGTTTGATTCTAAAGGTTGAGAAGTTCAGAGCTTTTTCCATAACCTGTAAAAGCAAAGGTATTAAGAGCTAAGAAATGATGCTAACATTTCTCCCGCCATAACGCATCGTAAATGTCAACTATTTTACTGCCCCTAAAATTAGCTATTTCAGACATTTATATACTCTAGGGAAAATAAAAACAAAATTTTCATTTCTTGCAGCACATTGGTGAAACAGTACGAGAAAACAAAACACTTGACAATGCCACCACATTATCAGCAACCCTAGCGCGACAGATTTACAAACCTTGTTGGCATAATTTCCAACCACATTAGCAAACAATGCTAATAAACATTTACATGCTCAATAACTTTCGACTAAAATTCAACAGAATACACATTGATCATACTTGAAACTATCAATATAGGGTAGTTGATGCGAGTTCCGCATTTCGCAAGTACCGCTCACTAGTACTAGCTCTTCATGTCACTCACGATCAACAAACATAATAAAATCATAAAATAGAAATATGAATAAACATGACAACCCACATAATGTATCATTAATTTCTATTCTTTGTTAATAAATATTTCACTTCTGTTTTTAAACCGTCCAGACCACGTTGGCATAGCCTAAGCGTAGAAAACAGCACGTGCATACCTGGAACTTAGGAAGCTTGATTCAATCATGACAACATCTATTTCAAGGGCCAAAATAATTGAAATTCTTATAATTTAGTTTCCTAATAGCACTAATATCACCGCATCAATAAAATATATACAGACATTCACAGAAAACCACGCGGTTGCAACGCGGCACCCTTAAAACGTGGATTTGTAATCAAAAGAAAGGAAAGGCTAATCTACTGTTGCCAAAAATTTTAGCGCTTATAGAAAATTCAAGATTGTGGCGCGTTCGTAAACTAATCAGTCAAATGAGTTGTTTGATTGATTGATTGGCCCAATATGTTCCACATCAAATTATATAAATTGCATGTTTGGTCTCAAGAATCTGATTTTAAATCGTTTTCGGGTGATAGAAACAACTAGAAAATGCTTTATTCATTGAAGACAGAAATACAAGGTAATTGTAGTGAATCGCCAAGAGAGCGAGAATGTGCGCGCCTTTACACATATAGCAACCCTGCAATGTGTAGTGGGGTTGCAAGAAAGTACGGAGAGAAGAATGCGCGCTTATGAATTAATGTAAAGGATGGAAATAAAAAAATTGGTTTATCTTACAATGAATGGAGTTGAATTATGATTGAATATATTCACTGTTAACGAAGCACGTAAATATACCAAGAATTGAACCTATTCTCAGAGCGAGTAGGACAGCGGTAGACCAGTTGGAAGGGTAACGGATTAGCAACCGGAGGATTGCAATTTCAAAACTCGATTCTGCCAAAGACCGTCGTGTACACGGGGACTGGTGCACGTTAAATCTGTCGTGGCCTCAAATGTCTTCACGTTGTGTGGAAGTTTGGAGAGTGGGGTGCCAGATCAAGTGTAGATCCCGTTATCTGACCGTGGTTCAAAATTGTGAGGCGTTGTCCTCGGACCGTCACCAATAGCCTGCTGTTTCTCCATTGTGACGTTAGTTAAAATACCTACCTACGATCCAATATCGGGTTTGATTCCGGACCATCGCCAATAACCCGTGTATTCCTCCACTGCGACGTTAATTATCTACCTACAGGGAGCAAGATGTTAAAAGTAGTTAAATAAGTTAGTAGGCAATAGATAATGCGTATAAGCATCGGAAAATGGTGCGAAGCTCATTTACTTCTCTGTAACCAGAAACGGCAGGTAATCAACTCAGAGGACGCAGATGAACTTTTGGAAGTTGGACGAAAGTTCGAAAACTTAAAGGTGTTCTCAGAACTTGCAGACTGGAGCAATCAATTTTGGAACTTCCGCTGACAACTAAGGAAACTAGATGAGTAGCTTGAAAACGAATGTCCACTGAGCATTAATAAAATAGTTTTTATAAAATTAAGACCGTTTCAGTAAACGATTTAAAGAAATCAAGTGTTTCAAATTTACTCCAACAAACAGAAGCCCGAAAGTTCAAACTTCCGTGAATTGAACTCGGAAAGTACTATGGAAGTGTCAAGGGCTGGTTATCGTTCTGGTCGATGTTTAAAAATATTAGCGAAGATGAGAACATTGATCCAAGTGATAAATTCCAATACACTTCCGAATTCCCGTGCCAGAGAACTAGTTCAAAGTTATCCAACTAGAGCTGAAAATTATCCTAAGGTGATCGAAAGTTTTAAATTCAGGTTTAAGAGACATTTTAGTGGGGTTTAACATCAGGGAATACTTACACTAGTCATACAGAACTTCAATTCGCATTCGTTTTTTGTATCATCTTTATATGATAAACTTGAATCACAGTTAAGAGCATTGTCGGATTGATACTCTACCTGATTATTATCTTTGTTTTGATATATTTAGTAAGTTGCGAATGGCAACAGTCTAGTTTTAGTTTTTGTTTTATGTACGCAGAGAAATGGCTTTTGAGTTCTTTATCGTATTTTTAGAGAGAATTAATACGTATTATTTACGCCATAAATGCTTCTGAGTGTTATTTTGTGATTTAAAGCAAAGAGTGTGCATATTAGAACTGTAAATAAACTGTTTGTGTTATATATATAAGGTGTTTTTATGGAACAATTGACTACACCAACTATAATCTGAGTACTTCTGATTCCGAAATTCAAAACGGAACATCTGGCGTCCGCGACAGGATTCGACTGCTGATTTGGGTGAGTTTTGTTTTGTCTATCCTACTTCCTGAATTAATATGGAAGCAGCAAAGAAAAATAGAACGCAGCAGAGGAGACTGTTTAGTAAAGCATGTAATGAGTTTGATGCTGAAGAAGCAAACTTAGAAATTTCTGATGAAATACTCTTTCTGAAAGTTATTGAGGAAAAAGCTACGCTAATGGTAAATGCTGAAGAAAATGTTAAGCAGTTTCTTTTTTCTGCAAACATTGAAGATGATGTAATAGAGAAAGAGATCGATGAATCTGAAAGTTATATAGACCGTTGGCGGTTGTTACAGTTTAAGTTGAAACAACTTTCGCTTTCAGAAAGAGAAGACGTTTTTTCGAATTGTAGTGTTTCTCAGCAAAATACATTATTACGTTACCCTAAAATACAGTTACCTACATTTAATGGAGATTTAAGAAACTGGGTTAGATTTTGGGGTCAGTTTGAGAAAATCGATAAAGACCATAGTTTAGATCCGCATGATAAGTTCGCATACCTATCCCAATGTATGGAGAAGGGAAGTGTTGCCGAAGAACTAATTAAAAGTTTTCCACCCGGGGGAAACAGTTATGAGAAAGCTATAGAACAATTGAAATTACGTTTTGGCAGAGAAGAACTACTTATACAGGTGTATGTTAGGGATCTTCTATCATTAGTTCTCCAAAAGCAGAATATGCCGAGGAAATCTTTGAGAAATCTTTATGATTTATTAGAAACAAAGCTCCGTGCGCTTGAGATATTAGGAGTAACTAGGGATAAATATGCGTCGATGCTTTTCCCACTTGTTGAGTCTGCTCTACCTGAGGAAACGCTTCTAGCGTGGGAACGATATAGATCTACAAGTCGTAGATCACATGATGAGGAAGATCAAAATACAACTAAAATTACTAAAAAGACTGATCTCGATTCAATTCTTGATTTTCTTCAAGATGAAGTACAGGCAGAGGAACGTATAATTCTAGCCTCACAAAACTTTGGAGTTGAAACCAAGCATAATTTTAAATTGTTCAAGGAGAAGAGGGCTGGAAATAATAAACACAAATATGGGGACCCTCGTCAAATAGCTAGTGCGGCTGATCTTTTAACCTCTCCGAAGGAACAGAGACAGTGTATATTTTGCCACAATTTACATAATTCCATTGACTGTTTGAAGGTACGAAAAATGGCGATGAAAGATAGAGAGAATCTCGTAGAGAAATAAGGGTGCTGTTTTCTGTGCTTAAAACCAGGTCATCAAGTTCGTAAATGTTACTCAAAGGTAACTTGTTTGGGTTGTGGAAAAAGACATCATATTTTACTCTGTCATAGCATAAAGCAGCAAGCATTCTCACCTACCGGAAAAGAAACTGCAGAATTAGACAATGTTCCGAATGAGGATCAAGCACTTGCGAATGTGTCCCAAAGCCCTAGTGTTATGTTACTAACGTTAACGGTTTTAATCAGAGGTGATGGGAGAAAACGGAAAGCAAGAGCCATCATAGACTCTGCTTCACAGCGCTCTTACATTTTAAAAAATACTGCTAAAGAAATGAAATATAAAAGGGAAAGCTGGGAATATCTTCAACATTCTCTGTTCGGTGGAGAAAATACAGGAGTGTGCAAGCATGATGTGTTTACTTTATATTTGACAAGTTGCGATGGGTCTTATAACTGTCATTTCAAAGTATTGAGTCAACCTGTTATCTGTGAAAGCGTTCCACCGACAATGCCTGCGATTCATTTAAAAGAGCTTACGGACTGTAGTATTCATGTGAGCGATGATTATAAAGGTCCTATTGAAATTTTAATAGGAGCCTATGTAGTTGGAAAAATCATTACCGGTAATTACAAATCCTTACCTTGTGGTTTAACAGCAATGGAAACACGTTTAGGGTGGACCATTATGGGACGTATACCACAGATTTCTTCAAAGGAAAATGAAATCTCAGTAGCTAATTCTATGCTTTCTACTACTAGAACAATAACAGAATTGTGGACTCTTGACACTCTCGGCATAACCGATCCATCTGAGAAGAAAACTAAAGAAGACCTTCAGGAATCTGCCAGAGAGCATTTTATTAACACAGTTCAGGTCGACAAAGACAATCGTTTCGTGATACATTTACCCTGGCTTGCCGATCACCCTCCACTGCCTGATAATTTTAACTTGGCTTTAAAGAGACTGGACGGTACTGCACGAAAGTTAAAAGAAGAAAATTTGTATGACGATTATAATCAAATATTTGAAGAATGGGCAAGAGAAGAAATAATTGAAGAAGTTCCTAAGCATGAGATTCAATTGCCGTCTCATTATTTACCACACAGATATGTCGTGAAAGAAAATAGCACAACCAGAATCAGACCTGTGTTTGATGCTTCGGCGAAGCTGAGAGGTTCCCCAAGCTTGAATGACTGCCTGGAGAAAGGAATAAACCTTGTTGAGTTAATTCCTACTATATTAACACGTTTTCGGATGAACAAGTTTGGAGTTACGGCAGACATCCGTAAAGCATTTTTACAAATTCGCCTACAAGAAAACGACAAAGATTATTTAAGATTTCTTTGGTATAACGAAAACAATGAACTGAAATACTTTAGACACTGTCGTGTCGTCTTTGGAATTTCTAGTAGTCCCTTCTTACTTAATTCTGTGATTCAATATCATCTAGAAACGATTTTGGAGGAAGCACAACTTGGGAACTCAAAATATCCTGTGGATATGGTTCAGAAATTTAAAAACAGTTTTTATGTGGACAATTGTTTAACTAGTGTAAAAACTGAGACAGAATTGCATGAGTTCATTCAAGTAGCTACAGATATTATGTCAGAAAGGAAGTTTGACCTTAGAGGGTGGGAGCACAATTGTTCCCATTCCTCAACAGAAGAGGTTTTTTGTGTAAAAAATAAAATTGTCCCGGTATTAGGCCTGCAATGGTTTTTAAACTCAGATACTCTTTCCGTAAATGAAGAAGTGTTGAAAGAAATAGTATCATCTATGGTGAACCTTCAAAATATAGACAATTCCTTCATCTATAAGTTTTCGAGCTATAGCAAAACTATAAGAATTATTGCCTGGCTACTTCGATTCATTAATAATTGTCGTATTCCGAGAAATACTAGAAAATATGGTAGCCTTGATTCCGAAGAAATTTCTGTAGCTGAGTATGGAGTTATCAGAATAATACAGAAAGAAAGCTTCGTTAATGAACAAGATGAAAAGTTAAAAACTCTGGGAGCCTTCAAAGATATCATCCGATTGAAAACAAAACTTTTATATCGACCAGATAGTGAAGATTTTAAGATGCCTGCAATTTTACCATCCAAACATGAAGTTGTAAAGCGCATAGTGATACACTATCATGTAAAAAATGCTCATGCTGGGACTCAAATGCTGCTTAACATTTTAAGAGAGCGATTCTGGATTCTGCATGGTAGAAAGACAGTGAGATCTATCCTATCCAAATGTATTGTCTGTAAGAGACATTCTGCAAAGAAGCTTGATGCTCTCACTGCATCTCTTCCAGAGGACCGTATACGAGAGGCTGCTGTATTTGAGATCTGTGGTGTTGACCTGGCGGGACCACTGTTTCTCAGAGATAATAACAAATCTTGGGTTTGTCTATTCACATGCGCTGTCTATAGGGCAGTACACATTGAATTAGTGGCTTCTTTATCTACGCAATCCTTCTTAATGGCTTTGCGCAGGTTCATAGCCCGTAGAGGACGATGCAGCACTATCTATTGTGACAATGGCTCCAATTTTGTGGGTGCTTCAAATTTGCTAAGTGCACTGGATTGGAACCTTATTGTGAGTGACACTGCTCTTCATCCTATTAAGTGGAAATTCAACCCACCGACTGCCTCTTGGTGGAGTGGATGGTGGGAGAGACTGATCGGTATTCTTAAAAGGTTATTGAGAAGAGTACTGGGATCTTTAACTTGTGAACAGATGACGACGGTGCTATGTGATTGCGAATCCATAATTAATTCACGACCGATAACGTATATCGCGGATAATGACGCAGAACTGGTTCCATTGACTCCTTCAATGTTCCTGCAAGATATCAAAATGAGTGGTGTTCCTGACTGTGATAGAATTGATCACCAGAGTCCTAACCAACGTGTTAAGTATCGACAAAATTTACAAAAAGCTTTAAGAAATAGATTTCGATCGGAATACTTGGGAGCTCTCCTTCAGAGACCAGAACGTAAAAGAGCTGCCGAAGTAGTAGTTGGTGACGTTGTCTTGATTGGAAGCGACAACACGAAACGTATCAGTTGGCCACTTGGGAAAATAATCGAGGTAATCCCAGGGAAAGATGGTGTTACGAGACTTGTGAGACTAAAAACTGCAAGAGGTGAGTTGCTTCGACCGATACAACGCCTCTATCCTTTAGAAGTGTCAGCAGCAGTCAGTTCTAGTTAGAGAAAAATTGCCAAGTACAAAATTAAGTGAGCAACCAACAGTCAGTCAATCAGTTGACTGCAATGTTGAATCTTCTGAGGAGGTAAGAAAAACTAGAAGTGGCCGTAGCATTAAAATGCCTCATAAACTGGACTTGTGAACTGTTTATATAATTTTGTTATTGTAATTGTGACTATAACTAGTTGTAAGTTAAATTTTAAGATAAAAGTTAACTTAGGTGGGAGAATGTCGGATTGATACTCTACCTGATTATTATCTTTGTTTTGATATATTTAGTAAGTTGCGAATGGCAACAGTCTAGTTTTAGTTTTATGTACGCAGAGAAATGGCTTTTGAGTTCTTTATCGTATTTTTAGAGAGAATTAATACGTATTATTTACGCCATAAATGCTTCTGAGTGTTATTTTGTGATTTAAAGCAAAGAGTGTACATATTAGAACTGTAAATAAACTGTTTGTGTTATATATATATGTATTATGGACGGGTTGCTTCGTCCTTTGGTTTTAATGGATTGGAGGCAGGAGTTCTCATCATTTTAAGCAATTTAATTGGGATATAAGCATTTACATGTGAAACTATATACAGATGAAAATTAAAGCTATTGGGTGATTGCAAATTAGCCAGTTCCTGAGCTACATCTTAACCGTCTTCATCTTTTACTAGCTCTGCTCCTTCTCTACGTAGGTGTTTGCGACTTGGGCGTTGGCTGATCATCATTGGTTGATTTCATCCAATGGCTGGCTGCAACGTTGCTGCTGGGGGTCTGGATGATGCAATATGCTCTCTGGTTGCGTCTTTCGGAATGTCACATGGCTGACGAAAGAGTCTTCGTGATTGCGTATACCTGATGTTACACTCGGCCATCAACCCTGCAGGACCTCCTCCACAGCTAGGTGTCTGAAAATACAAAAAGAAACGGAAAGAGAGAGGAATAACAAAAGAAATGCAGCAGTGAGCATATTTGGGATGCTCTGGCACATCTAGAAAGTTCGTCTTCAGAAAAGTCGTCTTTTGCAACTTTACTTCAAAGCTGCGTACTTTTCTCGTCTTTGGAAGGTGTCGTCTTATATTTTGATCTTCTTTCGTCTTTGCAGTCGTCTTAAAGAAAGATGCGTCGTAGGCGTCTTTTCCTCTCAATTTTCCCTTTCGTCCTGTCGCATCATATTCGCCTTTGGGGAGAAGATCTCATCATGAGGGTTGAAGAAGTTTGTTGAAAATGGAAACGATGGAAGTAGCGAGGAACTAGCATTAAGTAAGAATACAAAATGAATAATGAGGAAAATTGAAATGAAGAAGTAAAAATGTCAATTCAGTTCAGTTGCTTGACCAAAATTTGATGAGGTCAGCAGAAGTGAATGTTGTGTTTGGTCCTTCGTGGGAACCGATTTTTCGTACGTCGTACCGATCGTTTGGTAGAACATGTGTAATTTCATACGGGCCGTAAAATTTAGGTCTTAGTTTCAGGCCTGTCCCAAATTGGGTTCGTTGTATAGCAATACGGTCACCAATTTTATACGCTGTGGGTTGTTTTCTGCGTTTATTGTAGTGCTTCTTGGTAGTTTCTTGTACTTTCAAAATGTTTTTCTTGGCTGTATTACGTAGTTCGTTTTTGTCGTCAATAGTAGTTTGTAAGTATTCTTGTTCTAGAATTTGTTTGATTTTATGATCAGTTTTATTCTTCATTTTTATGCCAATAAGTAACTCGAATGGAGTGTATTGAGTTGTTGTTGAAGTGGTACTGTTTATAATGCGTTGAACGTGTGGAACATGTGTGTACCATTTAGTTGGATCATCGATACTAAGCTTGGAAAGAACAGGGATTAACGTTTGGTGCATACGTTCAATTTGACCATTTCCGCGGGGAACACCAGTGGTTATGTGTTTTAGTTCAATGTTTTCGTCACGGCAATACGTTTCAAAGTCATTTGAAGTAAAAGCACTTCCTCTATCGGTGATAATACGTGAAGGGTTGCCGAAATTGGTTTGTTGCACAGTTAATTTTTCGATGGCTGTTTTAGCTGATGTCGTCTTAACTGGATAGATCCAAAGAAATTTTGTAAAGGCGTCTACTACGGTGAAAAGGTATTGATATTGTTTGTTGGTGGACGGGAGAGGTCCAAGAAAATCTATATGGTACGTGTCCAAAGGAACGTTACCTTTGGGGATGGGATGAAGAAATCCTTCAGATTTTCCCTTCTTTCTTGAGGAAAGAATACACGGTATGCAGTTGGAAATTACATTTTCAACTATTTTCCTTAAATTAGGAATAAAAAAATCTTTTTTAACGAGTGTCTCTGTTTTGTTGATAGCGAAGTGTCCTTGTGAGTGCGTGGTTTGCACTATCTCATGTTGCATAGACTGTGGTAGAACTATAAGTTCTTGGTCGTCTACAATTTTGTAAAGCACGTCGTTTTTTACAATATAATCATTCATTGGTGTGTGTGGCAAGACTTTCTTGATGCTTGAAATGAACGCGTCTTGATTTTGTGCATCAGCGATCTTTGGTGTGATGGAGTCTTGTGAAAGGATCATGACTGGATAACGACTTAGTGCGTCAACATGTTTCATTTGTGTAGCGGGTCGGTGAACGACTTCATAATCAAAATCTTGGAGAAAAATGACCCATCTGGCGATTTTTGGTGTTAAATCTTTCTTGTGCATCGTTTTTTGGAATGCAGCACAGTCAGTGATGATTTTGAACTTTGTTCCAAGGAGATAAGTCCTAAACTTCTTAAGCGCTTCTATAACTGCAAGTATTTCAAGTTCATAGCTTGAATATTTGGCTTGTTGTGGTGTAGTTTTTTTACTCATATAGTGGATGGGATAAAAGTTTCCGTCATCAGATTGCTGTAAGAGAACACCTCCAAATCCATGTGAGCTAGCATCAGTGTGTAATTCTAGAGTAGAATCGCGGTTGTAAATGTGTAGAACTGGGTTTTGCGAAAGTTTTTGTTTGAGAGTCTGGAACGCTTCTTTTTGTTGGGAACCAAAGTGAAAAGGAGTGGATTTCCTTAACAAATCACTCAGTGGTTTGGCGATTATAGAATAATTTTGAATGAATTTCCTGAAATAGCCGGTTAGGCCTAGAAAACTTTGCACTTGTTTTTCGGTGTTAGGCACAGGAAAATTCTGGACAGCTTGAGTCTTAGAAGGTGAAGGTTGAATTGTTCCTTTCTCAAGGACGTGTCCTAAAAATTCAATTTTTCTTTGCAAGAAGTTGCACTTTTTTAGATTGAGCTTAAGGCCATATTCAGAGGCAACTGTCAAAACACGTTTGAGTTTGGCGATACCTTCAGCCTCGTCTTTCGATGGAATGATGATGTCGTCAAGATAAATGACGAGTGTGTTGTCATTTAATAAATCTCGGAAAACAGTGTTAATAAAGCGTTGGAAAATTCCAGGACTTGAACTTAAACCAAATGGACATTTTAAAAATTCAAACTGTCCATCTGAAGTGACAAAGGATGTGTATTTAGAGCTCGAAGGGTCTACATGTACATGGAAGAAAGCATTTTTAAGATCTAAATTTGTGAAAACGTGTGACTGTTCAAGTCTGTCTAACACATCACAAATGACAGGGAGTGGATACCTATCTCTAATAATGTTTTTGTTAAGTTGTCTGTAATCAATACATAAACGATAAGAACCAGATTTCTTCTTACATAGAACAACATTTGAAGCATATTCTGAATAACTATGTTTAATTATACCATCTTTTAACCATTCTTGTATTTGTTCACGAACGATTTGTTGTTCAGTGAAGGGTAAACGTCTCGGACGATGGCATACAGGAATGTCATCAGAGAGGACAATGCTCATCTTGATATCAGTGCTTTTTACTTTGTGTGGAGTGTAGTCCTTAATCATATTGTGTAACTCAATCTTGTGCTCAGCGTTGAGAACATGACTCAAATCAATGAGTTCAGTGTTGACCAAATTAATGAGCAGATTTGGTTCATCTTTGATCAATTTAACTCCAGTCTTCCCAATTGAAAAGTTAGCTTGCTGAATACAGTCATTTCCGAAAATAAGTGGAAAAGGTATACAATCATCACGAACAACGTGTATGTGTGACTGAAATGAAGTGTTGTCAATTATGATTGAACCTTGAAAAAATCCAATAGGGTAAATTCTTTGTTTTCCAATACCAGTGAAAGTTATTTGCGAAGGGTATAGCGATGGGGATGCAATTTTTTTATACCACGTTTCCTGTAAAATAGTGGCTTGCGAACCTGTATCTACAAGGGCATCTAGGAGAACATCGTTAATTTTAACTTCAATTTGCATAGAGTTCAATGTTGGACCCACGTTAAGAGTAACGGTGTGGTCAGCTGGAGGTTTAGATTTCGATGAAGCTGAGAATGTGTTTTTTGGGCAAGCGTCACTTTTATGTCCCCAAGGATTACAACTAAAGCATTTCGGAGATCTAGATGGACAAGCACTTGATTTGTGGTTCCGACGGCCACAGTTAAAGCAGATTATCTGATTTCGAGTACTGTGTGGTTTATGCTCAAAATTTTGGTTACCCTTCTCAAAATTTCGTTTATTATCTTGCAATTGTCTGACATCTCTATGGCGTTCATTTGAAATGCAAGAAAAATTCTTATTGTAACTCTTATCTTGTTGGTAAAGTCTTTCAAATATTCGTAACTTTTCTTTGAATTCGGGAAATGTCTTACACCCATAAAGTATTATTTTGTTATTTGCAGAACTAGAGGAATTCCATTAATAACATAATCAAAAATAGAAGATGCATCAATATTTGCACGTGAGCCAATTTCTCTCATATCAATTAAATAATCACTTAATGACTCATTATACTTTAAACGCCTTTGTTGCAACATTTTATGGACATCTGCGCTATTAAGTTTTGTTGAAAATTCCTCGAGTAAACTCTGTTTTAAAGAATTCCATGTCACAATACCATGTAAGGATTGAACATATTTAAGGGCTGAAGAAGAAAGACATCTTTTGCAAAAAATTATTCGGTGAGAATTATTGACAATTCCGTTCAGAAAAAATATTTCCTCGAGGTCGTTTAGCCATAATTCAATTCCAAATGCATCGGATGTTCCGTGGAACTTTGGAATGGAATCAGCCAAGTCCTGAAATCCTATATGAACGAATCCACTGGCACCAGCGAAAGGAGTTGGTGCGAAAGTTTGTTTAGTCTCTGCGGGCGAGAAAAAAGGATCTGGGATGTGACCTTCAGAAGCAGCTGAGGAAAACAAATTTCGGTGATAGACGTTGTGTGGTGAATCATGGTCTTCAGCTATTGTTTCGTTTCTCACGATTGGAGAATTAACGCGTTGATTTGGATCGTTCGGCTGACCGATGTATGTTGATGCGTTCTGAGCTAGATCGTCTTGTATACTTCTGGTTTCAACACGAGAGGGAGGAAAGAGATGAGAGTCTATCGGACCCGTTTCCTGCTCTTCAAAATCCGACTCGATTTCTGTTGTTGATTTGAGCAGCTCGAAATCCTTTAGACTGTCGTCAATTGCATTTAACAGCTGTTTGGGTGAGCCGTTACAATTCAAACCCAAAAAATCACATACGAGAATTAAATCGGTATGCTTTAAAGATGTTAAAATTTCCTTCTCGGATTCCTCTGATCTCGTAAATTCAGGGTCAAATCCAGAAAACAGTCGTAAGTTTTTCCGATTCATGCGGTCGCCAAAAGAGTTAAAAATTACGAAATGCAACATCTTAATTACTTTTGTTTGGGCATTCGTTAAGCCCTTGGAGATAAATGGAATTTCATTGAGAGTGAGAGTCGTCATTGTGGTGAATACTAAAATTCCAAACAAAAAAATGAGGTTGTACTCACAGATGTGACGAAGATGATATCTGATGGTAATCCAAATTTTTTGGCTGATAGCCCACTAGATATGTCGACAGGAAGGCAGTTTCGTCAGAGGCGTTTTCTGGTCCAGGACATCGATGTTGTATCGTCTTCAAATCCGTCTTGTGGTGACCTGGCCGTACTGGCTTGAAGTTTCGTCGTGTCTCCGCCGTCGTCTTCCTTCAATCTTAAGCAATCGTTGTGGTTTCCGGCATCTTCCGTGTTGGTTCAGGCATCATCTTTGGTGGCTGGCATCGTCTTAGGTGGTTCAGGCATCGTCTTAGGTTGGTCAGGCATCATCTGTGGTGGTTGGCATCGGTATTATGGAGTTAGTCCGAGCTCTCATTTATTATGGAGTGGTCCGAGCCCCCATGTATTATGGACGGGTTGCTTCGTCCTTTGGTTTTAATGGATTGGAGGCAGGAGTTCTCATCATTTTAAGCAATTTAATTGGGATATAAGCATTTACATGTGAAACTATATACAGATGAAAATTAAAGCTATTGGGTGATTGCAAATTAGCCAGTTCCTGAGCTACATCTTAACCGTCTTCATCTTTTACTAGCTCTGCTCCTTCTCTACGTAGGTGTTTGCGACTTGGGCGTTGGCTGATCATCATTGGTTGATTTCATCCAATGGCTGGCTGCAACGTTGCTGCTGGGGGTCTGGATGATGCAATATGCTCTCTGGTTGCGTCTTTCGGAATGTCACATGGCTGACGAAAGAGTCTTCGTGATTGCGTATACCTGATGTTACATATATATATATATATATATATATATATATATATATATATATATATATAAGGTGTTTTTATGGAACAATTGACTACACCAACTATAATCTGAGTACTTCTGATTCCGAAATTCAAAACGGAACAAGCATTAGAATCATTGGGTATAACCACAAAAATGTTTGAGGCAATTTTATTTCCTCTAGTCGAGTCGTGTATTCGCGAGTTGCTCAGTCTGGCAGACAACCAAAATTAGGAGACGCACCAAAAGATCGTCTTAACCTTATGAAATTTATTCGAAGTGATGAAGAACGTAAGTAGAGGAAAAATGCGGGTTCTAAAACAGTGGTGGAGAAGGTGGAGAAATCGAGTGGAGTTGAGTTGTACCGGAAGTGACGTCATGACCGGAAGTGACGCCATAACCGGAAGTGACGTCATGACCGGAAGTGACGCCATAACCGGAAGTGACGTCATAACCGGAAGCAGAGTTGAGTTGTACCGGAAGTGACGTCATGACCGGAAGTAGAGTTGAGTTGTACCGGAAGTGACGTCATAACCGGGAATAGAGTTGAATTGTACCGGAAGTGACGTCATACCAAGCGGAGTTGAGTTGTTAGTTTCGTTTTCAATTTTGAGTTGAGTTGAGTTGTTTTCTTCCTGCTTGGAGTGGAGTTGAGTTGTTAGTTTCGGTTTCTCGGATTTCGCCGAATAACACGTGTTTACGTTTTGGACTTGCGAATTTCAGATGGATTGGAGAGCTGATTTTTCTGTAACTCGTAGCGCCATCTATTAGTACTTTTTGAGTAAAAAAAAATAATACAATTTTTAAAACTAAAAGATGTGATATTTTTTGCTGGGATCGAACTGACTACCAAAAAGTACTCGTAGTCGAGTGTTAGTTGGATGAGATTATAACCATTCGGCCACGAATACCTGGTTACTTACCGAAATATAATCAATTTAAATCGGAATACATTAAGTGCGTAATTGGCTGTTAAAATAGTATAGATTGCTCCACCACATCGATTGCTCCACCACATCAATAAGTTCGATCAGTTTTTATCTGCGTTTCTGACATAGAAAGGTGAATGTGGTGGAGAATGACGTCATTCTAACGTGTTCAAACGTGGAATCAAACACGTGGTGGAGAATGACGTCATTCTAACGTGTTCAAACGTGGAATCAAACACGTGGTGGAGAATGACGTCATTCTAACGTGTTGAAACGCGAAATCAAACACATGTGGTAGGCAATGAAGTCACTCGAGAGTAGAGTAGAGTTGAGTAGTAAGTTTACCTCCGCGTTTCTGACATGAAAACGTGAATGTGGAGAAGAAAAGTTTTAGTACCGAATCTGGCAATGGTATGTAATAAGGTTATTTGTGGACTCGCAGAATGGCAACACTGGACCCATTCTAACAGGTCTGACCAGTAAGATTCTTTTGACTGCAAAATATCCCAGAGGAGGACGTGTCGCTGCCCTGAAATCTTGGAAGTGATATCACTTGTATCTTCAAACGTGTTCATTCCTGTTCCTTAGTGCTTTTAGTGGAAAAACATGAAGCGATCATTTCCTTTTGGATATACTTTACCCTTTACAGATCAAAAAGTGAATATGCATTCTGGGGCCGATGTACTTTCATCTCAAGTATCTGATTCATCAATGAATGAACTAGGTCCAAATAGCTTCCATTTGGGTGATACCAAATTTGCTGTTGTCTCTTGCTTCAAGGGAATTATCCGCGTGCATATTCGTCATTATTACAGAGATCAGCAGGGAGTGCTGCAGCCTTCCAGAGAGGGAGTTTCTTTGCTTCCTAAAGTCTGGAAAGCCTTCTACGAAGCAATTCCTAGCTTTCGCTCAAAGAACGCTAGCGATGTTATTATCGTTTCAAGAAGCCTTTTACTCTCCAAAGAAATTCGGGGAAACGAGAAATGTGTGAGTTTTCAAAATATGTTTCAAAAGAAAGACTGTGCTTTTCAACTAACTGCAACGCGCATTCTTCTCTCTGTGAAACAATTGGATCGACTGGAAGCTGTATCGGAGGAAATTACTGAAGCCATTAATGAAGGATTTGTTAATGAATCCCTCGATTATTTTGTGAAAGAAGAATTCGTGAAACGTGGAGCAGGAACCGATGAGAAATATTACGGCGATCCTGATAGATCTGAGAAAGTGAGCGAACTTACCGACAGAGTGGCTAAACATCTAAAAGAACTCATTTCGGAAAAAATAAAGAAAATGATGAATTGTTTTGGATGTGAAAACAACTTTGAAAATCAACTTGGGCATGAATGTATGACTATGAGTTTAAGTGAACGTTACGATCGGTATTTCCTAAACGCTTTATATGAAATCGACTGGAATCGATTCGGAGAAACTTTAACTTCGGAGAATATGTCCTTGAGGTATTTATTCTTTGATTTTGACGTTCTACGTTTTGTAAATACAACAACTCTGTACGAAACAGTACGGAGGCTTTATGTTAATGATAAACCTGATAGTTTTACATGTTAAAGAATATAAATATGTTTTGTATATATATATATATGTATAATCAATAAATTCTTTGTTTATCTTTTTCAAATGTGTCTCTCTTTATTTTAAAATGTATAAGTACTTATTTTATTACTTTTTTTTGTATTTGTATACATACTTTTACTTACTGCAGTGTCATTTGACACATTTAGAATTGTATATTATACAGTCTGTTATTAGAACTAAAAAATGACAAACAAGTAACATATTTCTGTAAAAGACAAGTTTATTCAAACACAGACATGTACACAAAATAAACATTCCCTTACAAGCTTCCGTGTATTTAACATTTAATAGATTGCAAGTTCACAAATTGAATAGTTTTGTAACATTGACATTCTTTTCTCTTTCAAAGATTTTCTGAAAACTTTCTAGAGATCTTTGACTCTGCTGCTGCTGTTTTGGAGAATGAATTGTAATTTTTCTTTCTCCAGGTAGATGTAATTCCATTGTATCATTACACATATTTAAGGAGTAATCATCTATGATTCCATCACTATCACAAATTGTTATATAACCTTTATCGAGTATCATTGTAAGGCCAAATATGAATGCTGAGATTCCCATGAAAATAAGAACAGAAAATGCTCTTCTCTGGATGGGTTCCATTGCTTGAAATGAGGCATAGACCTTGATTATAATCAATAAATACTGCTTGAAACTTGCAAGCCTCATCTACTTGTGGATTTTATAGCGGGGAAATAACTGATGATTTACAGAGGAAGCCAATTACAGACTCGTTTTGGGGTTGGGGTAGGCATCACTTCTTTCATTACCCTCACTGCCTTACCGAGTTGTTGAGGTATAGCAAATTTATTTTTTACAAAGGAACTGGGGAAGTTAATTTCCTTAAGTGCATCTTTAAACTGTTCTTGTCCATTCACGTACTTATCCATCTTTCTTTTTCGCACTAAACGGTCTATCAGGTCAACAATATTAGAACTTTTCACTATTTTACCTTTATACACAAATTCTCCATTAGGCATCCAAGAAACAACCTCTTTATTGCGTTTTAAATAAAGAATAATATTTGTAGTTAATCCAATTTAAGTTTTTGGGAACGGTCTTGAGCACCATCTCCTCCACATTTAACGTTCTTTCTTTCTCATTCGCAATATCTGTTTCCTTCTCTGGATTATCTGACAGTTCTGAATTAATTGATACAGATGGTGGATTCAATACATTCACGTTAATCCTCCTCTGCAATACTTGATTGTATAACTTAATTTTTTCATCATCATCCATTTTATTAACTAAAATACTTTTCATCTCACAATCTAATTCACTCAGCTGTTCGTCTGAAGGTATATGTCTTGATAATCTCTCCTCTGGAACTAAAATCATTTTCCTTGCATATTGCATGTTTTTACTTGTTAAGTAGAGTAGTCAAGACAGTGAGTGCTGCGGGTATTAAGATATTTAAAAACCCTCCTTTTTGAAGAATAATTTTTCGCTTTTTAGTGAGGGCTACTTTTTTATCTGCTAGGTCTCTAAGCGTATTCTTATGATGAGAAAGTTTTTTCTTCTGTTCATCTGTTAAAGGAACATTCCCTTTTAAAGTGTTCAAACAACATTCAGCTATGCAATGAATGCTAGATTTCGGAAGATTTTTTAAAAAGGCTTTCCGACATTTTGTGGGGCATACAGTTAAAAGTCTCATCCGTTGCACGTCTCCTTCTGTTAAAGGCATGATGAACAATGAATTATTTGCAAGTTGTGAGTTTATTTTAACTGATAAACACAAGTTTCTTCTCCTGGAAGAATTTTTGTACGCAGTCGCATATTCTCTTCTGTCTCAGATTTCAAATCTACAAGTAAATAGCTGAAAGGCCTTTTCGTGGCGTCCTCAAACACTTCAAGAAAAAAATGTAAATTTCGAGGGTAGAGTTGTCGACCGAGGTGTGTAATTTGACTTACATCACGTCGCGATTTAAATAAAAACATGTAATGACAGTTTAATGAAATTTCTCTGAATTCTTTTCCTTTATGAAACAAATTTTGCGTTACAGTCATCACAGATAAATTCATATGATGAGATCCTTTTGTATACAAGTTTGTTATTCTTTTATCACTGCCACATTCAGAAATTAAATCGTCATATATAAAAAGTGTATTATATCCTAAATATTGCTTAAAGTTTTCGGGTATTCCTTCTACAAAGATGATATTCGGCATCTCATCGTATAACTTTTGATAGATTCCATAAAACCACACTATTTTATCAAGGGTAGGATGAATTATATCTGTGTGGCTGTTTATCAATTTTTTCAAAAAATGCGACTTGCCTGATGATGTAGGTCCGCAGACAAGAGCAGTGAAAGGATGCTTTAATGCTAATGAATTCATGGTTACAAATGATAGAAGTAAAGACTAGGGTAGTTATTTATATTCTTTTTTATTGAAATAAAGGTACATGTATATTCGAAATTTTTTTCACAAAGTTATATACTCGTATATCATTATTTGTAGACTGTCTATCAAATAATTTAACAGTAAATTCCATAGATCTACTTCTAGATCTTTGATACAAAAAGTATACACAATATTGTCCACACACAGCAGTTTTAACACTTTGAAGAGGTATGTCGTTGTAGACCACGTGCGGAAACTTTTTGAAATAGTCATGTATGTAGCCCAAAAAATACGAAGGTGGTTGACCGAACGAATCGAAAAACTCTACACTTGTTAGTGATTTCATATAAACAGCTAACCAATGAGTCCCTGGTTTGTGATGAGGATCGGTGTTTAAAATAAATGCAGCTGGAAAACTCTTAAAATTCTTGGGAATTCGATCACTTGGGAAAACTCCAACAAAATATAAACGTGTATATGCATCATTTTGTAAAATGTTATTCAATTGTATAACATTCATATCGAAAAATCACACAAAATATTTCTAGACTTCGTAATTTCGATCACGTTTTGAAATTCTGCATATACCAGCACTGAAACAGTTTTCGGTAAAGCGTTTGCAAACTTTATTTCAATGCGAAGATTTCCTTGATGAATTAAATTTAAATGGTTGCCATCACCCAAGTCTGGTGTTAAATCAAAGGCATATAGCGTGTACCCTTCGGAAAACTCATCTCTGTTAATATAGATACCTTTATTGGACGAGAGTTTTTCACTTCCTAGGAGCAAACTATTGTAAGCACGAATAAATTGGCCGTCTGCATAATTAGGATCCAAGGGCTTGTAACTGATAGGATTTCCATCTACGTAAACGCCTATGAAATTTACATGGTTATGCTTGAGGTAAAATGGGTTTGTTGGGTAAGTGCCACTAAATGAATCATGATCGACACATGTTACGACCATGCGTTTCGGGAGTTGCCCAGAAAATATGTTATCCTGTGAAAATGAGAAAGAACCTTTCGATACTGAATATAGCTTACACAAAACTCGATCCATTGGATATTTTGCAGATGATTTTTCTAAGGCTTTGGCATGACCAATTAAAACACCTGGACTGACTTTCACTTTCCGGATGAAAAGTGATGCATGTTCAATAACAACGTCATAATTTGCTTTTTGAGGAGCAATGAGACAAAACTCCGGTTTGCTGCGTATTAACTTTAACTTTAAGTCTACCAAGTTGAGTAATAGACGGTCTTGATAAAACAAGTCGCAATGTAAATTTCCAATCATATCTAAAACTTTACTCTTTTCAATCATAGAAGCCCGTTTCTTCAACCCTGCATTTTCACTTGAAGGATCGGTTTCACCAAAGTGTCCTGCTGTATCTTTGTAGAAACATTCTGAAGTAAGGAAGCTTTTCTTATAATCTGAGCCGTAATTGAGCAAAGTCTCAATGTAAGCTCGGTAAGGGTAAGTGTTACTGGATGATGAAATTAGACGCTCATTCAAACTCACATCGACTTGGGAAAATAACGAGTGAAGAAATAAGTTACATGGAGCAACTTTTTCATTTTCAGGTAAAACTGCAGTGTCCTTTACAACTTTAACTTTTACATAGAGTTGGGTTGCTGATAAATCTATGTATTCCTCACCACTACCAGATATGTTGAATTCGATAGGTCCACCATCACGAATATTAGCTATAGGATAAAATTCAGACCATTGTCCTTTTTCAATAGCTGTTTGAGTCGGTGGCATAAGAAATAAGTCCAGTTCGGATTTCACAGAGGGTAGGGAATCATTTCGTATTAAGGCCATGCTAAAGATTATGAGAATATGTCAGATGCACACAGCTTGCGGTACTTCTTTCGAATGATGCGTTTCTTCTTTGTGCGTTTCCTTTTATTTCCTCCAACCATTGATTTCACTCGATTGGATACTTTATCGGTTAAAGTTTTCGTTGCTTCTTTAGTTCGGTCTTTGATAGCTAACTTTACATCTTTACCTTGCAAGTAATCATTTGCAATATCCACGCCAGATCGAAGTGCTTGCTTTCCCAATGCTTTCGCACCCGATTTAAATAAAGGAAAAACCATCCTAAACATGCTTCGAAAAATTCCCCCCAAGCCACTTCCTTTCTGCAGAGAGATGCCTTTGTAATATGACAAGCCATTACCTGCTTGCTGAGTATAATAGTCTTCAAATGTTTTGGTGCAACAACGATAAGGTTGATACATTTTGATCTACAGATTACAAATGTCTCAAGCGAAAATGTAGTTTCACTATCAACTTCCCGCGTTCAAATGAGACGTAACGACCAGTGTGTGTCCTTATAACTATTTCAATTGAGTCAAAATTTTTTCTGGAAACTGGTAAATAATGAGGTCTCTCAAATTGTTCCTGAATCATGTCACCATCTCTTCCCTTCACTGTCAGAGTTCGTAAAAGAGGAGCCAAGATCCCACCAACAAATTCAGGTTGAATGATATCGGTGTAAACGTACAGCAAATGTAAATCAACATTAGGATCCGCAACAAAAGGACTCTCAGTGATTACTGTATCTATGCCTCCATTTCCTGGAATAATATTTTCTCCAATCATTCTATTAGCTTCAAAACCTAAGTTTTCAGCTAATCCCTTGGATAATCGCAGCTTTGCTCCGTTAGTGAGCTGCAGCACCACCTTTTTTGTGTGTTTGTTATATTTCATTTGAATTTTTATGTGCTTCGGAAATGCATTTAAAATGTCAATCGGAGAATCATAAAATCCGCACGCTATTTTTCCATTCGTTTTCACTCCGTTTCCTAAATCATATTCGAAAGAATTTTCACCATCAATGATGTTATTCCACATTCTGGGATAAATTATTTCAACTAATCCAACTTCCCATTCACCTGAGAGTTCTAGACGTTTGGGGAGTTTCGTGTAGAAGTGAGACATTGTGTTGCCTGGATAAAACTCGATAGAGCTGTCACTGGGAAGTGTGACATAGAAACTCATTGTGCGTGATGGGTGGGAAACAAATTTGATGAGCAATCTCAATTTTTCGAAAATAGGTCTTTGGAATGAATCCACGTATTAAATTTACTGGGATATCCTTTGAACTTGACAAAGTATTCCAATCGCTTTTTACTTAATCGTTTCTTTAAAATTTTCTCCACAGGAAAAGTATCTGATTTTAAAACTTTTTGTAACTCTTCCACATAAAATGATCCAATGATTATTTCTCCCATAAGATCTTTAATTTTATATACTGGTGGTTTTCTAGGTATGCAGTGAAAAATTGTGAATATTTCCTCTGACCAATTATTTTCGTATCCTTTCTCAAATGTTAACTTTGTCTTTGACACCCGAACAAAGTCTCCAACCCGAAATTTGAATGAAATTTTCTTATTATCAGATATAGTAACATCTCTATATAAGGTTTTCCTCACTTGATTTTGATTTTCAACCGTTACATTGATAGGTTCCATTTTTATGCTGCGGTGGAAAGTATGGTTATAACTGTATACAAGTTTGTCTAAAACCTCAATAAATTTGTAAGTATTTTTACTGGTAAAATATTTCCACATTTTAGTCTTCAATGTACGATTAAATCTTTCAACAACCCTAGCTTTGGTTTCATTATTCGTGGTGAAAAATTTTACTTGTTCAGATTTTAAATATGTTTGAAATGCTTTATTTGTAAACTCGGTTCCTTGATCTGTTTGCAGTTTTTTCGGTTTTCTTTCCGCAAAAATTTTTTTAAAAGCTCTTACGATGCTAATTCCATCTTTTCGTCTCAAAGGTATAACCCATGCGTATTTAGAAAAAATATCAATACAGGTTAACAGATATCGATAACCATCATTGAATTTTACAACACTTAACATGTCTACTAAATCCGCTTGCCATTGCGCATCGATTCCACTAACAATTACTCTGTTTCGAAGAAAGTTGCGACGAACGCTTTTGTGCAGAGTGTATGCATCTTTCTCCTCTAGCCATTCTTTGATTTTCTTTCTTGAAACTTTCCCTTTCGTCGCTTGATACAAAACATTGACTCCACCAAAACTCCCTGGCAAACTAGGATCTTTATAATATTGACTTAACCTATCTTTATCCATTTTCTTATGACATTCACTTAAATTACAGACTTTTGTACAAACTAAACGTTACCTAATGGTGAAAAATATAGGAACAATCAGCACTTAAGCATTTTTTTTTTATTGTAATAAACTTGTTGTAAACCATTGGCGTCAAACATTATTTACTTATTTTATTTTTATTCAACATAGTAAACATTTTAAGTTTTAACTGAGAAAAAAGTATATGTAGCATAGTTTATAAATATATTAATATTATTTGACGCCTAAAATTAAAAAAAAATCTTAGTGTTATTCTGTATGTTACAAATTTTTAACTGTTTTATTTAATACCAAAAATTATTATGCACATAAATTTAACAAGGAACTAATAAAAACACCCATGCAATTTAAAATAAAGAGAAACACATTTTAAAGAGGCAAAAATATTTTTTATTGAATTTAAACAATTATAGCACACATAAATATATTGCCAAGCAAATGTATCTAATCATTTTTTTTCATACCACAATAGAACAATGACCCCAAGGCAAGGTATGAATTCCATCTTCCAGAACATATCGCTTTGAATCGGAAGAAGAGAGAGCAAGCTTGTTTTGTGTTATAGTGTATAAGTTGTGATTCTTTGAAACAATTAAATTCATTGAAGCATATGAGGGGGTATTGGTTGAAAGACAGTTAAAATAATTTTCAAAGTGGATATTATTTTCTACAGTTTGTTTTTTAATTCCCTTGAGTCTTTTACAATCCTTTTTACCCTCAACTTTATATGTATACATTTTTGACCGTAAGCCTATGAAGTCTGTCATAATTTTCCCACTGTTTTCATCCTTCATCTTCCCAACCACTTTTTTGTTTACATTTTTTATTCCGTACACATTATTTGCAGGAAATTCTGAAGTATCATACAAATCAAGTTGCTTTTTCATATCTTCGAAGAAATCTTCCGTATATATATGATAAATTAATGAATCGGTGTCTGTGTATAAAAGTTTAACATTTTCCCCGTATTCTCTTTTCATAATATTGTAGTGAAAATCTGTCATTAATGTTTTGGATATATCTAAGATAGCCATTCCAATACAAATAGGTTTGTTAAATATCAATTTAGTTTTATGCAAATGTACTGCAACTAAATTTTCAGAGAAAATTTTGGTATGGCCAAAATTGGGTTTCGCTATTAATTTTAAAAGAGAGTTAGAATTTGAACACAATCGGATATCAACTCTTCGTCGAATATTTTCTATAGTTTTACCGAAAATTGAATTGTTCATTAGCTTAAAGAAATCTTTTTCAAATGAATTGCGCGCTTTAGCTCTCATGTTAGTATTTAAATCAATGTAATTTTTAAGCCATGCACTTTCTCTATATTTTATAGCTCTGTTTATTTTTATCAACTTTAATCCCAAATCTAAATAATGAAGCAGAGCTTTATAATGAAGGACATACCTTTCCTTTTTATCAAGGGTTAAAAGAAGCCTCTTTTCCTTATATCCTGGTGGAATGCCGTTGGTAGCAGCCAAGGGGAAATCGCTATGTGGATCATGGAGATCCTGAGGATACACCATATCAACCTCTAAAATATATCCAAACTGATCATCATTTCGTACATCATTCACATCATTCACATTACACCACTGAAACTCGTTCAAAGGAAGTTTTTGGGACATAGCCCACCCATAGAGATTGTTGGCGTCTAGATACATGATGAAGCTGGATGGTTTCGTCACATCATATTGCTCCATATATTTGTTATTGGCCGAAGCGAGGCGGTGTGAACATTGTGATACTCCACCACGGATACCCTGTTCTACGAACATCAGCATGTTATAATCCGTTAACAGTTCGATGTTCACACCTGTGCTTTTTAACATTGCATCCCACGATAAACTGGGAGCCGTCAAGTACCACGCTGGATCTAACTTGTATGATGATCTACATAATCTTCTAAAATTTTCGAATACGTCAGCCAATAGTAGCACATCTGTTTTGACGTACAAATCAGAATATTCTCCGAGGTTATTAATGTGAAAAGTTTTCCACACTTCCTTTGCATGAGCATAGTCCTCCTCGGAGATATTCGTCGCGTTCAAAGAGCTATAAAAGGCGTCTTTTTGCGGAAGTCGAGGCTCATCGAACTTATGTATGTTATCCATATAATCATATGGGTATACACCCTTTCGTACTAACAGCTCCCAGTTAGATGCGAAGTGACTTCTTATGTGTAAAAAGTCTTCTTTTTGAAGATTTTTGGCGAGTGACTCTAAACTGCTTGCCATGAACTTCATGGTATCGATGAAACGTAGATTGAGATATTTCCCCACTCTTTTAGAGATGGAAATATATCTCTCCTCGGTACTTGGAATGATTGACAGGGTTTTGGAGTCAAACGCTAGATCTCTGATGAATAAATGGGAATCATAACCAGAAAGATTATGTAAAAATACAGGAACAAAATTAGGAAACTTGTAATTTAAGTTGCATGATGAGTGAGCAGCTCCTCTGTATAGTCCACTTAAGTGGTCGTGATCCATAACTTTAATATCTCCTTCTACGATGAAATCTTTTTCACACATGAAACAGGTTACAGCCTCGATGTGTTGTCGCTGCTGCTCCTCATTCAATTCTTCCATCGGAAGAGGGTTCTTGTATTTTTCTTCAATAATTAACGCTTCCTGCTGTAGACTCTCTATGAATTTCAGAGAGGCGTCTTCACCTCTATACACTACAGGGGGCTCACATATACCGCTGCTGCTAACTACGTAGTAGCAGAAGCTGATAGCTCTATGCTTTTGATAAGCATTACTGTAAGATGTGTTTCCTGACTGATCACAGGAGTGGATTTTCTCAGTAATGCATTCAAAATCAGCATATATCACGAAAGGAATGCATGCTGAATGCTTAAAATTTTGAAAATAAACTCACTTTTTCTCTTCTGAAGGCATTTCAATCCGACAGGGCTTATTCATTTGGCAAAGTTCTTCATGCTCTTTTAAATATTCACTGCATGCGAAAAAACACAAACATCTTCTGCAAATGAACTGCTTTCGTTTTCCCTTCGTCAGTTGCGATGAAACAAGTCGCGAGAGATTAGCAATGGCACAGTAATGGAAGTTCTTTTCATCTTTGATGAGGAGTAAATCTACGTGGCGAGCTTTCATCTCAGACGTAACGATAAGAGGGAAAATTCTATAATCCTTTTCATAGGAATATACATTGATTGAAATATCGTTATTTTTCTCAAATAATTTACTCTCCTCGGGTTTCGTGGGGAAAGTAATCCCTGAAAAATTTAAAGAGTCCTTAAATTGAAAATAGTTCGAAACGCGAGAAGGGTTTTCCGTCGCTGGATATAAAGCGGCTAAAATAGCCCAACGGAAACATTCTTTATCAAAGTTCTTCACATTTATCACTGAGCGTTTAGATTTAAAAAACTGAGGGAGTTCAACAAAACTAGACCCCCTCAATGGGGAATACTGGATTTGTTTAAGAATTAATTCTTCGATTGAATCAAGTGACCATCCTGAATCTTTCATCTCAAAATCCTCACTTTCTTTTAAGATTTTTTCGCATGCCGTTTCAAACAAGTGTTCGATGTCAGTGTTCAACAATAAAATTGTGTTCTTCGTTTTGAAGGAACACTCTTTACGAATTTCTCCTTCTTCAGTAATTTTTTGATAGATACATTTTAATTGCAAGCTTACCTTTAGCTGCATCTGTAAAAGTGCTTCTTTTAGATGGTCTTTCACACTGGTTTCGACACTCTTCATAAAGGGAGCAATGTCCATTATTCTGTCTGTGTTGCTGAAAGTCCACGTTGAAATGCGATTTTCAAAAGCACTTTCTTTCTTCTGTGCAGTTCTAGAAGATGGATTGGCGCCGTTTGAGGTCGATGGTCCTGGAACCGCAATGCCTCCCCCTTGAAGGTTTTCACCACGCTTGCTCCGCTTGCTTGTGATGGGAGCAGCATCACATGCTTTCCGTTTCAAAACTATTTCATGCAGCCGTTTATGTCGAATAAGCGCATCTTGTCTCGAGAACGATATGTTGCACACATCACAATAAAAAGCCACGTTGTTGTGTAAACTGGCTACATGTCTTAGGAGAGTTGATTCTCTAGTGAAGTTCTGCTCACAGAAGATGCAAGTAAATAGGTCCCTTTTTTCATGCACCGAAGAAATATGACGATTCAAATTGAACTTTGAGCTATACTCATTTTTACAAAGTTCACACGTATGTTTAGTCATTCTTAAATTTAACGTTAGCTAGCAAAGTTACGCTGATAAGAAAAAGAGAATTTGAGATATAGCTGTGCACCTCAAGAAGAATCACTGCTTGAACTGATAGCTTGTATCAAATGATTGAATGAGTTCGAAGCTTCAGGAGTTCTCAACGATAGTAAACTGGTTTTCAAGAATGCCATAGAATGTAGGAATGCAGAGGAACTACTTGCAGAGGAATTCACTTGAAGTTGATAACAAAAGAACGGGTTGGTTGGTGGGGAACGAATGCGGATTGAGAAAAGATGGGAATGGAATGCTCACTTTTTCGGAAGGGGTATATAACAAAAGAACGAGGGTCACTGGATAAAAGTACCTGGTTCTGTAGAACTCCCCGTGTGGGGCGGTTCGTAGAATACCTCCACCGCAGCCCTGCGTGTCGTAGAGGGCGTACCTGCCTGTTCTCGTTTCCCCGAATTTCTTTGGAGAGTAAAAGGCTTCTTGAAACGATAATAACATCGCTAGCGTTCTTTGAGCGAAAGCTAGGAATTGCTTCGTAGAAGGCTTTCCAGACTTTAGGAAGCAAAGAAACTCCCTCTCTGGAAGGCTGCAGCACTCCCTGCTGATCTCTGTAATAATGACGAATATGCACGCGGATAATTCCCTTGAAGCAAGAGACAACAGCAAATTTGGTATCACCCAAATGGAAGCTATTTGGACCTAGTTCATTCATTGATGAATCAGATACTTGAGATGAAAGTACATCGGCCCCAGAATGCATATTCACTTTTTGATCTGTAAAGGGTAAAGTATATCCAAAAGGAAATGATCGCTTCATGTTTTTCCACTAAAAGCACTAAGGAACAGGAATGAACACGTTTGAAGATACAAGTGATATCACTTCCAAGATTTCAGGGCAGCGACACGTCCTCCTCTGGGATATTTTGCAGTCAAAAGAATCTTACTGGTCAGACCTGTTAGAATGGGTCCAGGTGTTGCCATTCTGCGAGTCCACAAATAACCTTATTACATACCATTGCCAGATTCGGTACTAAAACTTTTCTTCTCCACATTCACGTTTTCATGTCAGAAACGCGGAGGTAAACTTACTACTCAACTCTACTCTACTCTCGAGTGACTTCATTGCCTACCACATGTGTTTGATTTCGCGTTTCAACACGTTAGAATGACGTCATTCTCCACCACGTGTTTGATTCCACGTTTGAACACGTTAGAATGACGTCATTCTCCACCACGTGTTTGATTCCACGTTTGAACACGTTAGAATGACGTCATTCTCCACCACATTCACCTTTCTATGTCAGAAACGCAGATAAAAACTGATCGAACTTATTGATGTGGTGGAGCAATCTATACTATTTTAACAGCCAATTACGCACTTAATGTATTCCGATTTAAATTGATTATATTTCGGTAAGTAACCAGGTATTCGTGGCCGAATGGTTATAATCTCGTCCAACTAACACTCGACTACGAGTACTTTTTGGTAGTCAGTTCGATCCCAGCAAAAAATATCACATCTTTTAGTTTTAAAAATTGTATTATTTTTTTTTACTCAAAAAGTACTAATAGATGGCGCTACGAGTTACAGAAAAATCAGCTCTCCAATCCATCTGAAATTCGCAAGTCCAAAACGTAAACACGTGTTATTCGGCGAAATCCGAGAAACCGAAACTAACAACTCAACTCCACTCCAAGCAGGAAGAAAACAACTCAACTCAACTCAAAATTGAAAACGAAACTAACAACTCAACTCCGCTTGGTATGACGTCACTTCCGGTACAATTCAACTCTGTTTCCGGTTATGACGTCACTTCCGGTACAACTCAACTCTACTTCCGGTTATGACGTCACTTCCGGTCATGACGTCACTTCCGTTACAACTCAACTCTGCTTCCGGTCATGACGTCACTTCCGGTATAACTCAACTCTGCTTCCGGTTATGACGTCACTTCCGGTCATGACGTCACTTCCGGTACAACTCAACTCCACTCGATTTCTCCACCTTCTCCACCACTGTTTTAGAACCCGCATTTTTCCTCTACTACCGTATCTCAATGACACAATCAAGGGTCTCGATCTTAAATGATCAATGACTAAAATCACTTCAGAAAATGAGGAAGACGTATTGACTACTAATGATTTATTTACAGATGAAAAGAAAGAATTATTCTTTTGATATAAATCGCATGATGGCAAAGAATGTTTTCAATCTTTGGTATTTGGTATTTTCAATTAACGTCACACTGGAGCAACACAACGGGCTATTGGTGACGGTCCGGGATCAATCCCAGAGGGAAAGTCCGAGGACAACACCACGTAATTTTGAACCGCGGTCAGATGACGAATGTTTTCAATCACAGATGTCTGTTTTTGTATTTTTAATTAAAGTCACACTGCAGCAACACAACGGGCTTTTGGTGACGGTCCGGGATCAATCCCAAAGGGAAAGATCCGAGGACACCAAGTAATTTTAAATCACGGTCAGATGACGAGGCAACACCTGAGCTGGCACCCCACTCTCCAAACTTCCACACCACGCCAACATGAGGACATTTGAGGCCACGACAGATTGAACGTGCACCAGCCCTCTTTGTATACGACGGTCTTTGGTTGGATTCGAACTTGCAACCCTCAGGTTGCTAATCTTCCAGAAGACTACATGAGAGGTATGTTTGCAAGACCTGTTTGCGTCCCGCTCACTTCTGCGCACAGAAGAGCCTCTTTAACATGGCGCAGAGAACATCGACTTTGGACCAGGGTTCAGTGGGGGACCGTTCTATTCACTGATGAGTCCTGGTTAAGCCTAACCAGATTCTCGACGTACTTTCACCTGGAGAAAACCAGGAACCCGCTACCTGTCCTCCAACATTCGAGAAAGATACCACTATGGCAGCGGAGGTTTGATGGTCTGGGCAGGCATCATGTTAGATGGGCGCACACACCTCCATGTCTTTGACAGAGGCTCTGTGACTGCTGTAAGGCATAGAGATGAGATCTTGGAGCCCTATGTTCGCCTTTTCAGGGGTGCAGTTGGCCCGACTTCATTTTTATGGACAACAACGCTCGTCCACATAGGGCTCATCTGGTCGACGAATATCTGAAACGTGGATACTCGCCGGATGGATTGGTCAGCCAGATCTCCAAATCTAAACCCTATAGAGCATATCTGGTACGCTCTAGGGAGGGCAATTGCAACTCACCTTTTTCCCTCCCAGAACCTGAAAACGTTGCTGGAGGAGTGGGACCTTCTGCCACAGGGACTCATTTCCAGTATCAATTCACGTTATGAGCTGTATACCTGTAAGAGGGGACCATACCACCAATTAACCCACTTTTTGTGTCGATATTGTAACCTGTTTTAGACGTTCCTGCGCTGAGTCTTACACACGATCATGCGTGTGTATAACTATTGTATGGTTATTTTTCTTGTATTACACTCATGTCCAAAATTATCTTTACATGCATAAAATCATGGATTTCTCAGAAACTGAACTATAATTTTATGAATTTGTGTGAAATGATACATAAATCATAACACATAAATACAAAGGAAAAAATTTAAGAGCACTGCATGATATAAAACTGTAGCATGAAACAATAAAAATGGCAATATGTGACAAGGAGAGTTCAGAAAAAAAACAGAATAACTCAGAAAAAAATTAAGGCTTATGAATTTAATATGGAATGTGATCTCCCCTGACGAGTACATATATCACGTGTTTTAATGCTGGCAATAATGTTGTTAACCAGTATGGGGAATTAAGTTCTACTCCTCCAGCAATGCGGCCTTCAGGGTATTTATATCTCTAGGAGGATGTCTCCGTGTAACTGCTTTTCCAAGGTAGTCCCATAAGTTCTCTATCGGGTTCAGATCAGGAGATTTTGCTGGCCACGGTATTCGCTCAATGGCTTCACTTTCAAGGAATTCGTCAACGACGTTTGTTCGATGTGGACGAGCATTATCTCTATAAATAAAATCAGATCCATATGCACATCTGAAAAGTCTTACATAAGGTTCTAAGACCTCATACCGATATCTCTGACCGGTCACAGATCCGCTGTTGAAAACGTGTAGGGGCGTGCGTCCATCGATCATTATTCCTCCTCATACCATCACACCTGAACTACCGAAACGGTAACGTTCCATAAACTTCGAAGGAAGATTTCGGTTTCCTGACTCCCTCCAGATGTAAACACGTTTAGAATCAGATGTTAAACTAAACCTCGACTCATCTGTAGAGAACATGGGTCCATTGGTGTTCACTCCAGTTCTGATGTTCTTTGCATCAGTTAAAGCAATCCCTCTTTTGTTGTGAAGACAGTGAAACATACCCTAGGCCTTTTGCATTAAGCCTTCTGTATAGTTTGCCGTGATATAACAGTTCCAGGGGCGGCTGCAACCTCTGAACTTAACTGCCGAGCTGTAGACTTCCTGTTACGACGGGCAGTTATTGCCAGATATCAATCTTGAGAAGCAGTTATTCGTTTACGACCTTGTCCAGGCTTCCTTACAACAGTTCCAGAGTTCTGAAATTGTTTCCATAGCGTAGACCGTCTGTCTTGAAATATTCACACATCTCGCTGCTTCCATGATCGTCTGCCCTGCTTCTAAACGGCCGATAATTCGCCACTTCACAGATTCTTCCAAATGATACTTCGGAGTCATCACAAACCGTTTTGAGTCCTTACACACTGAAATCAAACGCTGTATTGCAGAAATTCACTTTGCGCAAAGCGCTTGATTCACCGTCGGATGACGTAACGCCTTGATTTGCATCCTAAATACTACTTGGTGTTAATATTCTGACAATAAAATGCTTTTCTTTAGACAAAAACTTTACTGGCTGATACATTATACCAAAGTTCAAACCAAATAACATTTGTACTCAAAATCAAATAACAAGGATAAAGCATCACTTCTTCAGTAAACTATATTTACCTTTTTGAAAAGAAAAGCACTTTCTTTGTGTCAAATGTGAATAGAATAAACCTTTCCCATTTTAAAAACCTTAGTACATTTTAAAACTAATCAAACCCTTAACTTGAAAGTACTTATCAAGGTATCTTATACAGGTTTTATTGTTAAGCAGACATCAGTTGAAAATCACCAGATGTAAAGATAGGTCCAAAGGGAAAACCGAGGCTGAGTTGATTTTCATAGTACAAAGGCCAGATTTGGCCAAGTTATACCAAACACAAGACAGACATCAAGTAATGGACATGCAAACAAGGAAAGTTTTACTGACATAGAAGAGATACACTTAGGGAAGAATCAAGTGCTGCTAGTGGACAAAACCCACTTCGGCCCCAACAAAGGATGGGTCAAAAATGTAATTTACACAAGTCGTAATGTATACTTATAACTTTAAGATAATCTAATTTGTTTTCAACAGATTGAAAGTTTTCTTTGTTTTTTTTGTTTTAACTGATCTTAAAAGAATAAAATATTTTAAGTGATGTTGGATACCTTTGGTAGTTTCATTGCAAGATGTGAAGCACCTGCCACCATGTGAAGCAGGATCAGGCAGTTGTTGAACCCTTCATTAAAGTAATTTCCTTTTAATTAAAACTTTAGCAAATGTGACTTAAGACATTGGTGTAAGATGGTTAAAAGATTACATGAAAAATAATAGCAATACATTTCAAATTTTCATTTGGAAAATCAATCCTCTTAATACAGTGCTCCAAAATATAGTATTCTTTGCCAGTTGAATTTTAGAAAATAAATAAAATCCTTAATTGTTTGACAGACACAAGACACTTAATTGGCTATCAAGTTAAAATGAATTATAATAAAAATATCAAACAAAAAATATAGGAATTAACAAGTGAATTTGCAAGTAAAATTTATTTACTAATAAAATATGAAACACTGAATATATAACAATTTAAAATATTTATTATTCAAAAATTATTCAACACATAATGCATTTTTTATAATTTGTGTTAGTGCTGAGAAGCAAATAGTTTATCTGAAAATAGACTAAACTTTGCTTGCATTAGATTGTAGACTTCAAATTTATCAACAATTTGCAATCAAATATCCGAGTCAGTAAATACATTCAATAAAATCAAATCTTTACATATATAATGCTCATAAAAATCTTTTTCTTCTATCACAGAAATTCACGCCAAGAAAAAAGAAAAAGGTAGCATCACTTAGAGTTTACTACCATTCAGTTTATACAAACACCAGTTACAATTTTATCTACAACTTCTCATAATCAGTTTACATGTAATTCTAGAACCCTGACTGCATTTTCAATTTTAAGTAAAAATAATGTCTTAAACAGCGATTAGTTTTATTAAAAAATTAATCCTGGATTATACTATAATACCGATATTGCATTTATAAAAAATACTAACTTCTGGTTTTTGAAAGATTATAAAGCCTCATAGAAACATTAAAAATATAAGATAATTCGTTTTAAAGCTTTAAAACATAAGTATGTCAAGTAATAGATAACTTTTAGACACCAAATGGTTTTAAATTTCCACTTGTAATAGTTCTATAATTCTGTGATGTGCTTAATGCATCATTGACAAAGTAACATAATTTCCATTGAAATAATTACGTGATTTAAATTGACTAAATTTTCAAATTGAATGTTACATTTCTTCACAATTATATACTTTCAGAGATTATTTATTATTTAAGGAAAATCTGTTTTTAGCTGTGTCAGCAGTTTGAAATATTTAACCAATGAAAGTGGAGTTTTAACCAAAATTTTAACCATTCTCAGTCAATTGTGAATAGAGAAATGTCAAAATTGCATATTAGAATAATCTTTTCCCTACTTTTTTACTTTTCAAAATGGTTTTGTGCTAATTATAGGTCAACTTATTTTATGCATTCATTGCACCTTTGACCAGGACCCTAGTAATAAACTAATTTGCAAAATCTTTAATTTTGAAAAAATATTAATACTGAGAATATAAGATACTTGATCAATGTGCCTACACAGCATAATTAAATTTGAAATCTAAATATTTATATACATGTAAGATAATACTCCCAATCTACACAAGTTTTGATCTTTAACCCTTCAAAATATTGTCCACTGGCCATTTTCATGAAAAATACAGTGAAACCTGTGTACAGTAACATGTTACAAATTTTTCAGACCTTTTTTCAGAATGGAAAATTCCCTGCATATTTTAATGCCATCTTAGGAAGCCACCAGTATTTGGATTTAACTTATTTCACATGCATTATATAACCATTAGCTGGGATTTCATGAGAAAAATGTTTGATATCACAGGACTTAAAATGTGCAATGGTTGTCCACATGATTGAACAGAAGATTTGTCAAGCGTCACAGCAAGGACACAAGGGAAGTCAAAGGAACTGAGAATCATTGGAGTATTTATGTAAATGTTACTGAGATCACACACAATCACCAATCGAAAGATCATTACTTATTGGTGGCTTTAAAAAAATCAAGAATGCTTAGAGCAGATGTTTAAACAATAAGGGATATTTTCATATTTTCTCATTCCTGACTACCATTTTAAACATAAGTTAACTGGCTAGATAGTTGAATATATTTTTAGTGTTTTAATCATTAAAGTACTGAGATGAAAAGATTAAATACATTTTATTATTGATTCCAAAATTATGAAAGTTAGCGAAGCACAGATAGCGGTGTGGCTTACAAAGTGACAACTAATAAAAACTTCCCATCAGGAGTTAATATCATTTGTCTCTTGCAATTGTTTCTTCTTTGCTTGATTGTTTTACTGTAGAAGCAAAAGGACATCTTCAATAGCTTTTTATAAAAATGTGCTTTCAAACTTTTCCAAATTTTATAAGTTATGTATCAAATAAAGTTTTTGTTTTTAATTAATAAAATTAGATCATTTACACAATTAAATGGCAATCTAATTAAAATCTGATTTAAGTATGGTCACTAGTAAAACATTTCTACATAAGAAATTTGCATGAAAAGCAAATAAATCACATTTTTATAGGACATAGTTTAAAACAGTTAATTATTTTAAATAGCAACCAATTTTCTGTTGTTTACTGATGAAAATCCTTTGTTCTGAGATTCCTTGCATTTGTAATTGTTAATACAGAATTGAAAACGTGTCATACACAAGTTTGACTGTAACACAATGGTCAATTGATCAGAAATAAATAAAAAGTAAGTAGACAGTTCATGTGGTTAAAATATGCTGAGGGATTGGCATTAAAAAGGCACAATAATAGATAGTAAATTGAGAATTATTTCTAATTAGAATTATAAGACTGAAATAGAGTCAATACATTAAAAAATAAAGGTAACACACACAAAAACTATAAATAATAATTCAATGGTCATTTGGACAAAATAAAAAATATTTAGGATGTGCAACAGAATAGATGGTAAGTATGTACTTTTAAATTTTTTGTAAACATTTAATAGTTTAAGCCTTATATATAATTTCATATTATTAAGCTCTTTTAAAAGAAGTTTCTGAACTAATTTAGGATAGTAATCCAGAGCACCCTGCATATAAAAATATTACTGATAAATATTTATAACATATTTTCCATAAAAATTTTAAAATTTTTTTACAAATGCATATTTTTTGGAACATGCATCTACTTATAGATTAGAAACATGTGTTAATTACTTCAAAATATTATGAGATGGCAGTATTGTAAAATATTTTGTTCAGCACTAGTATTTATAGTGTAAAAAAGAACAAATATTTTAAAATAAAACTGTTGAAATAAATTTTTGAACTTTCAATACTTTTTAAATTCTAGTCTTAGTTTAAAACAGGAACTCAGTACACGATATAAAATGTAAGGGGTATACTGAAAAATTCATAAAAATTGTATACTTATTAAAATTTGACATAAAGACGATGATCATCATATAATTAGGGTTTAAAAGCTTCAGATATTTTAAAAATACCTATTCCATGTTGTTATTTAAAAGATAAATAAAAATATTATTAAGTACTACTTTTTAGTTATGATAAAGCTGGTTTCAAAATACAGATTTACCATCATTCATTGCACTGGAGTTTTAGAAACATAATGAAATATAACAAATTAAGTAACATGAAGGAACAAATTATACATATCACAGGAAACAAAAGCATTACAAAAACATCCAAGAATTAACAGCACTAAGAACAAGTAAAAAATCTAATAGAAAATGAGATAACATGGAAAAGTTTAACATTTTGAATATCAAATAGATTTTTAATATGAAACGCTTGTATGAAGTGATCCACAACTCATCAATTATATAATTACAATTAAAGCTATTATTTATAGTTCAAACAGGCTGTGCACCTAGTAGTAGCAGGTGGGTTTTCTTCTTTTTCTTAGTAAATACTTTAGTCTGGGGGACGCTTTTCAGAAAATTTCTTGGTAAATTCTTCAGCATTTTTAAAAAACTTTTTTTTGTCTTTGCTATACTCTTCAGCCAAATCAGCTCTTAAAGGGTGCTCAGGTTCAGGATCATTCACCAAAGCAACAAGAGCTTGGATGACTGAAAAAGATAAATGTAATATATTTTCAACTGCAAATAAAATGTTAGTTTCTTTTGACCAGTATTAAATAAGAATATGCTATATACAGTTAAATTCCTGATAAACCAATCTACATGTAAAATCACTGTTATTAAGAATACTTGGATTTGATATTAGATCTTTAATTACAAAAGGAGTCCCTTTTGTTTCAATTCTGCCTATTACAAGTTTAAATTGGCCTTGATCTCAAGTAAAGCCTAAGATTAACTGTAAATAATTATACTATAATTTAAAAAATTTGTTTCGCACTTCTTTCCTACATATAAGTAAATGCTTTTTTTTTAATTTAGAACTGATGGTCATGCCAAAAGATAGTGTTTAGTAAAAATAATACAAAGGATAAATGACTGAATAAAGTATTTCATTAGTGTGAATTTCTAATTACACTGGCCTGTGAAGATTTTGCGGCACAATATATTTTGTGATTTCAGTAAATCCAATACGATTTCAAAATTGGTTAGTTTTTGTGTAACATACACAGCTTTCGCATCATTTTAACTGAATTCACTACTTGCAGCAAATCTAGTGTAATGTTTATTTTGTGTAAATATCGAAAATGCAAAATTTCTTGGTTGGTAAGCAGAATTGAGATTTTAAATCGATTTTAGATTGACAGAATTTAAATTTCTGTCCATAAAATTTTTTCTTCCATAACGTTTTGAGTATTTATTCAACATCATTTTCACCTCATTCCTTGCTCGGTTGAAAGTCATGAAAAGTATATTTTTAAGCTTTTCTGCTTTTTTACAAGCATAATTTCGTATTCACAGTAAAGTTTTTTTATTATATAATTTTTATGGGATTAAACTGGCAAGTTTGAATGGTGCAATCTAGGAGATTCTGTGAAAACAGTCTGAATGGGTTTGTTACATTTGAAGATTTAAGATAAAATGCCAGAAAAAGAACATCACATTATTAAACAAGTTTGTATTTGGCATATTTTAAAGTGTAACTTAATTAGAACAAAAATTTACTCCACACTGTCGAGAGCAAAACTCGTGTAGAAAATCTTCAATGGTACAAGATGTAGTACAATTGCACAAGGGAGGATGCACAAACATTCCACATTTTGGGTTAATGAGACGATAGTCAAAGATTGAAACTTGAAAATTAAAAATTGGTCTATAAGAGATAGCAAATTCCTTAACAAAATGTTTTGTTGCCCCTTTGACATATCGAACTGGGGTGTTTGCATAAAATAACGTATACCAGTAACTTTTAAAAAAATTCCATTTTTGTCAGAAGCAAATGTGAGGAATGTCCTTTCCAACACTTCAAAAACATGCAAGAACAGTCAGGATGCTGCATTTAGATCAGTAAGAAATTCAGGCTTGGGATGATTTCAAAGATGTCATGAACTAGTTTTTCAATAATGTTAAAGATGACCAATACAACTAGGTTGTAAAACAAGAAACTCAGATGTACTCAGAAGTCAGAATAATTTCTCTGGATCTAAACAGAATTTTTATTTTCAAAAATAGTTTAGAATAAACAGCAATTTTTAAAAATATCTACAATTAGGCACTTGAGTTAGTTTTATGATAGCAACCAATGCCACTCTGCCAGAGAAAGGAACAATTTAAAAACCATGTTTTAAACATTATTCACAAGTTGATTGCATGAAATCAAAAATATAAAACATTACCATGTATTTATTGGCAAAACCATTTTATTGAAAATTGGAAATATTTAGAAAAATGGGCACTTGAACAAATAGTACTAGGAAGTTGTTAGTGATTACAATTTTAAACTAATAAACATAAAACAAGTGGCAGGGTTATTTTAAGACACAAGGGATCAATCTGGCTAAGCTGCAACCAAGAAATGTTTCTTCGGTCAAGTAAACGGACACACAAAGGAAGTTTCACCAACACACAGGAGAGAGAAAAAGCATAGTTGTTTCAGAAATTGAACCCATGCCATGTGCAGCTCACAGGTTATTAGCACAGTGGGCAAACCCACTAAGTGTTTGCAGTCCCTAAAAAAACAGGACAGGGCTGTGTCGGGACACGGCCGCAAGGTTTAAGGCATAGAATAAGTCAATGTGGCCACATGGCGAATGAGAGCGAAAGAAATAATTTAGTACAATACAGTTTAAAGCATTTAATTTCACACATCAAATGTTCATATTTCATTACAACAAATACAAATGCAACATCTCATCAGCATCGCCATATCTTAAATTACAAATATCTACTTTTCTAACACTTTATACAAATTAAATGACAAAGTATGTACATAAGATTTCTGGCTTCGGTGGGTATTGAAAGTTATTAGATTTTGACAATGGTGGTATTTTTTCTTGATAAATTTGTTCTACAATGACTACACAGCATGAAATCATTCACATTGGACTGAGGTAACTCGTTGCAGAACAATATCACTCCACTGTTCCAGTGACTGCTTCAGGTCCTTCTCAAACCAAAGTCTATCACAAACATTACACGAATATCCAAATTTATTGTTTATGAATACAGCACGAAAATGTCTATTAGCGTTGCCCAAATTCTCCATATTCATCGCTCCGCATATATATCACAATTGGTGCTGTTGATGTTGATGATTGTGGCTCATTACCTACCTCTATGGGTTAAACTCCATCCCTCTATAATGAAATATTTATGTCATCAGATATGCTATTTGCATCGAACTGAGAGGCAGAAGTACTTGGTGCACTCATATCAGCCATATGTCCACCTTAATGGTGCGACTCCTCAACTATCAAGTGCTCCCGCCGAGCCCATTGAAGCTCAGCATCAGACATCTGGGTTTTCTTGGATTCCTCATCTCTCGATCTTTCTTCCTGTAGACGTTTGCTATAATTCTTCTGGTGTTTATTATGCATACATATTTGGACATTTAAAAAAATTTCCACTTCGAAATCTGATATCTAAACAAGTATTAAATATTTAAGTTTCACTTATATTATTATTTATAAAGCGCAAAGAGACAAACCAAATGACACCTCAAACGTCGTGCTCGCACAGAGGAGGCCAGTGCTAGACTAAATTAATGTGCACAGCAGCTCACATTTCCGTGACTCAACTTTGCGCTGCAATTGCATCAGCCCATGAGGTCGATGCAAGCTCAATGAGTATTTATAACATGCTTTGTTTAATGCTCTATTGAATACGATATTGTTCATTTATTATCATTTATAGTTTTTAAGTTATTAAATTTTTCGTGATCAACGTTTTTCGTGACTCACAAATTAAGCACAGTACCCCAGTTTTGAAAGGGAAGACGTATTCTACATCAAAAACAATCAATTTACCTTGATCAGTTTTTGTAGCAGGCTTCCAATTTTCAGTGCTGATAATAGGTAAGCACACCTGACCCTTTTCATCAATGTTAGGGTGATAAATCTTTGTCTTAAAAGTAATTTTAGGAGGCTTGAAAGGATATTCAGCGGGAAAATTTATTTCAATACGGAATGCTCCTTTATTATATGGTGCACTATCCTGTAAAAAAGAATTTTTAATCAAGATTATCATTTATAATACATCAATGTTGGTAATAAAATAAAAAATTTACATTTTAAACTCTAGATACACATAAAGTTGGAAAATAGTAAAGTCTGTTTCAAAGAAAAAATTAGCAACCCCAAAAAATACTTTACATAAAGGTGTTGAAGTTAACATTAGGTTTCTCTAAAAATGACAATGGCATTCATTCATCCAATTTAATATTGAATGTTTGAAATCAAGAAACACTAATTTTTTCATGCCACACCTTTAAAAAATGTAATACACTAATATGAAACATAAGGAGCAGTCAAGTTTTGTCTAACTTACAAGAGGTCTGAACATGGAAAAAAGATATTGAAGGAAGTTTGTGAGGAGCGAAAATGACAACAGAAAAACACTGTCACGGCAACCAAAACAAAATGTTAGAGAAACTTAAGAATGGTTATATAGCAATGAGTGCTACAATGCAGATGCTTTACAGGTCTAGCAGGAAAAAAGGGGAAGCTGATCCTTAAGTGATAATTATCCCTAAATGCAATGAATACTTTGTACTACTTGTCCATGTTTAAAATGAGATTGTTGCACCTTGTCCTTGACCAATCTCTCAAACTTTCAGTTAACAGTCATATGAATGAGCCATTTGCCCAACAAAAGCACAAATCAAGAGTGTTTTTCTGTTGTCATTTTGGTTCCTCACAAACTTCCTTCAATATCCTTTTTCCATGTTCAGACCTTTTGTAAGTTACAGACAAAACTTGACTGCTCCTTAAGTTTATGTAACAATGCCCACTTCACAAAGAGCCCCCTTTGGAGTTGGTGAACATTTTCAAGTGGGTGTAGGTATACTGCAATATGTTCAACAAGGTTGAGGCCTCAAAAGAACGCTGGTCAGTCACGGGTATATTCTCCTAGTCTCCCGAAGCATCATTATTGGTTTAGTGTATCACCAGGCATTGCACTGTCATCAATAAAATTTTTCAATAAACAATGAAAGCAGCTCGTAAAAGCCATGCTTGAAGGGTCCCAGATATGTGGATGTAAAATGAGCTTGAAGTGTTATTTTCATTTTTTAAATTTCCCAGCAGAGTTAAGGGGACTTTTGAAGAACAGGGGAGATTCCATCAAGGCATAAGAAATACCAGGTCAATAGACATTTTTATGATGGTTGATTACTGTTGGTGTTTGATAAAAGATAAGTCTAGTTAGGAGCAAACACAAGGGTAAAAAAGTAGAAAAATGGCCTATATTTAGTTTCCTGTTTTAAGCTTATACTTTTTTAAATAGATATTTAAACTATTCATTGATCTTTTACCCTGAGTGTTTTGTGAGGTTTTATGAAGATGTTCATGCAAAATAGAAATTTTTGAATTTGAAAGAAAAAGTGGAGTTACGAGATATCAGAAAAATCGTAGTGTAAAGATTTAGAAGAGAAATACAAACGTCGTGGATCCTATTCTTGTGATTGATGCAATATAAATGTCCTACAAATCATCAATAACTTCTATGTTTTAATTACGAGTTTAAATCTTGATGTTTTAAAGTTATTGAAAGGATGCTGTTGAAAAACATGCATCAAGCATTAGTCCACAACAAAAGTAGCCATGTCTTCAAGAGTATTAAGTCCAATTTCTATACATCAATTTTGCCTTTAATTGATGCATTTTAAGGCACATGTCTTCAGAATTAAACTGCATATTCTTAGTGAATATACTAGCAAAACACCTTACATTAGAACATAAAAGTACATCTGCAAAAAATTCATCACTGTATACAATAGAAATTCTAAATGAGAAATTATTGAAATTCTGCAAAGAAAACAGCGTAGATTTAGTTTGTTTTTAATATACATAATGTAGTTGCAGAAAAAAGAACCACCTATTTACATTAGAGCCATTTTAACAGTAGAGAAAATTCAAAGATGACGTTCGAAGGAACTAACACGTCTTACAAGAATTAAAATGCATAAAATTTGTATACGGGGCCAGTCTTCATATTAAATTGAGCACAAACTTCATAATTTCCAATTGAAACCCCCTATTTCGAATCTAAATAAAAATTTAACTCCAGGTAATCAAATTTCATGTCATTAGGTCTTATCGTTTTGAAGTTATGAGTACAGAAAGATTACAGCTCCTAATGTTAAATCAGTTTCTTAGACTTTTACGGATATCTTCCTAAACAATATTTCTATAGTGCTGATATTTTGTACTACGCTACTGTTAAACAATCCAAACAAAATCCACCTAATATTTTATTTTAAAAATACTTTTTAGTATGCAATGATAATTATTACATTAATGTTTGAAAAAATTATGAATTGGAACCTTGCTATATTTTGATGGGAATCGATTTAGGCTTTCTAATATGACCATGCAAAATTTCAGCTCATTCCAATCGTTAGTTTTCCAGTTACATTAAATTTTCCTCATTGCCATTATAGGGAGCAACCAAAAGTTTAAAAAACATCTGACAAACTCCGGATAATTCTCGGGTCATTTGCACTTGCATAATATAATTCTCAAATCGTTTTTACTTGCATAATAAAAATAATTCTCGGATTGTTTGCACATACTGCCAAATAAGTTTGAAATAGTGTTTAAATTTGAAATTCGGGTAGCTATAACTACAATTAATCTTGATCTACGAATAGAAATTTGCAATGTGGAGATGATCATTGACAGCAACTTTAACATTGAATCTCTAGATATAAAGATAGTAAAGTCATGGAATTTCGTATTTAGACTAATTTAATGATGCAGAATATCATTAAGGCATCAAAACATGGTGTTTCCATTAGAAATTTTGTTGTTTGTGCAAAATTTGATATGAAGACGTCCCCTCATGCAATCTTTTTGCATTAAAATTTATAGAGGACGTTATTTCCAATTGAATATCTTTGAATTTGCTTTACTATGAATAGTACTCGAAACAAAGGGGGTGGTTCAGTTTTTTCCCGTGACTACACCATCCTTGTTTTCTTTTTCAGTAGTCAGCTACTGGTTAGCATACCTCCTGACAGGCAAGAAATATTTATTCAGATCAGATTAATTTCAAGACAGTTAATTTTCAACATATTATGAAATAAATGGTAAAATAAATACTAATTTTTAGTGATTAATAAATACAATATAATCCTTGATTCTTCATTCAACTAGGTAGTTAGAAAAATGATGAGACAAAATTGGCAATGAGAAGATGGAAATTGTACATATAAAAACAAGAATAAAGTGCACCCACCATGAAATGAGACTCAGCTCCTCCTATGTCATGTGGTATCGTATGATTCGATTAGCAGGAAAGGTTGTTATGTTTGATCTTTAGAGCTTTTTTGACTTGTAATTAGGTCTCCCCACCCCCCTAAGAATTAGCTACATTATATTAGATTTAAAAGATTTTCCTCAGAAGTATAATTCAGAAATAATGTTATCAGTGTGAATTTTTAAATGTGGTGATGGAATACAAAAAATTTCTTAGAAATTATAAATTATTTGTTTTAACTGTGAATTTAAATCTTGATGTTTTCACATTATTGCAGTTGTTTTGAGATATTTGCTCACCAAAAGGCAGCCGAATCTTGACTGCATTAACATTTTCAGTTGTCAGAATTTCCCAACTTTCAGTTTTATAAATTTTATTGCCAAGAAATCTTTTAAAGTTCTTACTGCCAAGTGGAAATAGGATTATGTGCAAAAAGTTCATGGATCAATTCTAAAAGGATTTGGAAAAATACTGGATTTGTGAAAAAAAGACGAGTTCAATCTTCCAGGTTCAGAAGAAACAATTTTAAAATTAACGAAAATAATTTTAATTATAGAAAACAAATCCACACAACTTATTATTCTTACTACTAGGTAAGTATTTACTAAAATGAAAAAATCTTTACTTTTTCTGAAATATTGCAATAGAAGTTTGTTAAAGTTGACTAATTTATTAGTTTTAAGTCTAATTGAACCAGGCTATATTATGAATGTTATGAAAGATCACATTAATTCTAGCAAACTAAGAGTTATTTAGGCATGGTAAAATAAAAAAGATAATGATTTACAAAAACTAACAAGAGATTAAAATAATCACGAGGTTGCTATAATCCTAATAAAGTGAGGTTATCTTTGCCTGCCACAACTCGTACAAAAAGCATGCCAACAGAGCGGCCAGAAGTCTTTATATCAAAGCTGTACCCTTAATTTTTTGATTGATGACAGGTTATTCCAATTTTGTGTTTTGTATAATATATATTATTAATGTGTGGAGAGTATAAAAGGAATTTGCAAGAATAATTAATCCTTTCCAGATGATAATTATGTAGGTAATTATTATACAGCTTATTTCAAATTTTGTACAACATATATTATTAATGAGCGAAAAGTAAAAAAGAGAACATACAGGAACAATTAATCCTTGCCAGGTGAGAATATTTGTGTCATCAACTTGTACTTCACGAAAACATTTTGTACCAGTCTTCTTTATATCTTGAAGTTCCTAATAAAACAGAAAAATTAATGAATTATATTTACATGGGTGAATTATATTTACATTCATTTAACAATTGATTATCAAAATTTTTTTCAAAGCAAAATTTCCTATTTTATGCATGTTTTTATATGCATAGGTGCATTAACACGCATAAAAGGATACCTTTAATTGTTTTGGTGTACAATCAATAGTTAAACAAATTACATTTGAATTTATTGCTAGTGCTTTGCGAATGTTTAATGTGGTTTTCTATTTCAAGAAATTCATAAGTGATAATGGAATGCACTTTAATCACACCATGAAATTAAACACATTTAGTTAGAACACAAATGTTATTAATTTGTAAGCCTCTAAAATAAATTAACTAACTTAGAGTATAAAACCAAAACGTATTTGATTGAAATTACACCTTTATTAATTCAGACAACACTTTCAGTGTGAAAGAAATTGTATATAAGGAAATATAAACTTTCACATCTTTTTCTCAAATAAGATTCAACTCAGATAATTTGAAGCTAGAAAATTAAAGATAAAGCACAATAGGTAGTTTTTTAAGCAGCAGAAACTTTATGCAAAATAATTTTGAAATAAGCAATTTGGGCAGATTATCTTTCAACACTAATCTTCTGAGTGAACATGTATGAATGTAGGGAGTTTTCAAAGTTTTACATTGAATCAAATACAGAAGACTGGTATTAAAAGAAAAATTAATTATATTTGAGAGGCACAGGTGAGTTCAATATAGCACCTTAAATCTTGGCCTCAAATTATGGACTGCACTAGTTGAGATATTATTCAACTCTTGTTGAAATTGGCAAACACGGGTGCTATTTGCTTGTAGTGGATACCATCTCACATTGATTTATTTGGTAATGAGGTAGATGGTTTGTCAGCTAAGGTGGGTTGCAAGTAGATCAGTCCAGCAAAATGTAATCACACCAGTAGAAATTTACTTCTCGTATAAATAAAAAAAAGCACAAAATATGGTTTGCTCCTCCCACATTTTTGGCACGCTGCAAAGCACCTTGGACTATTATTGCACTTTAAAGGTTAAAGACTACCAAGCTGCTCTGGCAAGACTTAGAAGCAGGCACATAAGATGACTTTCATTAAAGTAATTAAGAACTGCTCAACATGTCCTTGCTCTGCAACCTCAAAAACTTTCCCATAGTTTGAATTCTATTGATGTCTTTGTGGGACAGCTCCTAGGTGAACAGGAGTTGGTTGCTGTGCAACTCAAAAAACACGATCCTTTGAACTTGGTCTAGTTTTCACATTGACAAGGGGATTAGTAACAGAAGCAAGGTGTTAAAGAGGTCAATGACGATTACAATTGTTCATTTGAATGTTTTACCTCCTTAAAATGTTTCGATAAATGATTTTGTAAGGAGATGGAGCAACCTTGAATCAATTTTGTTTACGTTTCCAGAAATAAAAGATAATCCATTTGATCTCTACAAAGTCAGTGAGTCAGGAAGACAATTTGCTTTCCTATACTGGTCCATATAGTAATGGAAAACAGTGAAACTTCAGTCTGATAGTCTTCCTGCTTTTTCTTGCGTAGCACCTGTGTAAGTTAGATGCTGTCACAAATTGCCTCAGATGATCAGTCTGGGAAAATGAGCCATCTACCAGCCACAGGGGTAGACTGAATTATTAAAATCAATTTTAAACAATTTTACACTTAATAAATTAGGCATCAATAAGCATTTATTCAAGGAAATGACATCTTTTCACCTGCCATTTTATGAAAAAGGTTTGTGTTTAGTTTAGTCAAACATTGATTCAATATTATTAAGACATGAAATTGATCAAGTTAGATTTCAAGACAAGTTAGATTTATAAAAGGAGAATTATTTCTCTAAGAAACTGCCATCATTTATACTTTTGAACTAAAGGTGCAGATTATGTAGACCCTTATTTATCAATACAGTAAAAATTTCTCACATCACTACCATCATTTTCTGAACTGAGGCAGACTTCTAGCAACGTTTGACCACTTAATTCAATCACAATCAGCCTTGCTTTAAAGTACAAAGGAAAATAAATGTTCTAGTTGCATTATGATATACAGAACAGATTTCATTGTTTATCTGCAACAGTTTACCACTTTTTCTAATTGGAAAGCCAATTAAAGTAATACTCGAAATGAATTCTTCTCGTCCAATGCCATTTTTCTATTGGAAGCACTAATGGCGACCTAGAAGCACTAGCCTCTAAATTTTCCAGTGAACCTGTAAGTCTGACAGGATTTAAAAATACTGCCGTATGGGTATTCCCTGAATTTCACTGACTATTCAGTATATTAGCCTGCAAAGGAGTAATCTTTTAAGTGAAGAAGCAGCTTACATGGAAGGTCCTGCGTTCATTCATGAACCAACCTTTCTTTAAAAAAGGCACCTTCGTAAGGATCTTGTAAACCACTGATCATACCAGGGTCTATCACTTCAAGTGCCCCGACTCCCATGGGCCCATTAATATTTTTATGGTTGGGTCCCAGTTCCCAAACAGGAGATAACTTTAAAATAAACAGATGAAAGGAAAGGACAAATATGCAATGTCATCTAATATCTCATTGGGTCATATGGTTGGATTGGGTTTATGGTGTAAGGGCCATATTTGGACAAGCTGTGCCAAACATAAGTGAATTGACATACACACAAAAGAAAAGTTTCACTGATACAGAAGAGAGAGAACTGTACCTAGGGAGGAATCGAACAAATGCTTCCTGTAACTCGTAAGTTGTTTGCGCAGTGAACGAACTCATTGGTCTAGAGACCCCAAGGCCATATGGCTGCAACATGAGATCCCATTTTCCCACTTATATTCCAGAAAAATTCATGATTATGTTGAGTAGGCTAAGATGCACACATCTCTATCGTATATATGCTGAATTTTTGTCTTTCAAACAGATAATTTACTTGTTTTCTGTTGACACAGAAGCAAGAAAATGAATTTTTTTCCGAGTGCCAGGCTTTGGTGCAAAAATTTACCCAAATGTACTAAAGCTGTTCTTTTTTGCCCACATTGGGAATTAGTTGGAACACGATGTCAAGTTTTGGTGCCCAAAAAAATTGCCTAAATGTGGACATGCACTTAAGATGTAGCCCAAATTGGTAGCAAGTTGGAAGTCAGGATCTGAGCTTTTGCCACTAAATTAGAAGCAATAGAAAAGGATGTGTCATTTTTCAAAAACTCGTTAAATGTGCTTTAAAAGTATTTCATTGTTCCATACCAATTAAGATCAAAACAAAGATACATATATTCAAAAAATAAATTTCAAGTAATAAGTGTAATGAAACAATTAGCAGTAGGTTGCTACTTTCACATTATCTGAACGTACCGATTGTTTATGAATTAGACCTACATTATTTCCAAAAAATATTTTTTAATTGAAATCACTTATCTTTGTTTTATCGCGATACGAAAACAAATTAACCGTACAAGACATTCCTTAAGCATAAAAATACTGTTTATCAGTAAATATGTTTTTCCCATCCCAAGATATCAACTCCCTATGGAGTTTGTTTAAATGCTATGAAACTAAATAAAAATATAATTCACAAGAAAGAAAAACCAGAACTAACTTCTCGGTCCATTCCATGAATGATTAGAATCGCAAAGTTTTAAAACGGGCTATTATTTCCAGATTCAGAAACTTTGCAAAATTATTCCTATTAAATTTTATTAATTTCTTTCATCAAACCAATTTATAACATGTTATTTGACAAAAATAATATAACATTTCCTTACCTTCTGTAATCGCCTAGTCGCTGCCATGTTGAATAAGAAGCCGATCGACGGTTGTTTCTTGAAGCCATATGAAATACGGTTCAAACACGAGATGGTCAAATTTGTGGGCTGATCCTGTAGAACAAAATTTCATTTGTCAAGCAAAAGCGGCACATTCTGGTGGCAAATGTAATCAGGGGCGCACCCAGGATTTCATTCTGGGGACCTACCTAAGTATCGAAAGCTTTTTCCTTTGGGGAAAGATTGAAATATTTAAAATTACTAAGTAAAACAATGGGGTTTAAGTTATAATTAGTACTTCATTATTTTGATTGATTAATTATGATTTATGAAATTAATAGTTGATTGCACTTATTTATTTTTAAAAAAATCATTAATGAGAGAGCGTCAGTGAAAACAAACAAACTAGAAGGAATACGAAGAATTTACTTTCGTTACCCAAATGCCCTCAATAAATGAATTTGGCAAGCTCAATGAATTTGTCAAGCTCTTGTGAAAAGTGCAACTTTTGTCTTCCAAAAAGTACTCAGCTCAGGTGTTGCCTCGTCAGCTGACCGTGGTTCAAAATTACGTGGTGTTGTCCTCGGATCTTTCCCTTTGGGATTGATCCCGGACCGTCACCAATAGCCCATTGTGTTGCTCCAGTGTGACGTTAATTGAAATACCCCCCCCCCCAAAAAAAAAAAAAGTACTCCGTGGTGGAGCTGGGTTACACTGCTATATATACTATTGTATCGTAAGTTAATTTTTGTAGTGGTAGCTAAGTTCGCCACAAAACTCCCCCTCCAGAATTTAGCGGTAGCTGAATTCGATAGATGACACCACTAGTTGAGTGGTTGCCATTTGCGTGGGACCGTGAGAGCTGTATTAAGATCACGGGTGTACTTTCGCATGAGTGGTGAAGCAATTTTTAAGATGGCGATCGTAATTGTCCTGTTTTGCCTCTAGACGCCGAGTGTGAGTCACCTTGTGAAGAGAAGGCTGAGCAGCAACGAAAAGAGTGAAGCCGTGATAGGGGGGGGGGGTATTTCAATTAACGTCACACTGGAGCAACACAATGGGCTATTGGTGACGGTCCGGGATCAATCCCAAAGGGAAAGATCCGAGGACAACACCACGTAATTTTGAACCACGGTCAGATGACGAGGCAACACCTGAGCTGGCACCCCACTCTCCAAACTTCCACACCACGCCAACGTGAAAAGCCGTGATAGGAAAATGAGCAGTTTCTGCTTTCACAGAGCCTCAGACGGTAGTTGAAAGTGATTAGCATCGCATCGGCAATTCAACTACTCATCGTAGATCATCCATCGAAGTTTATAAAGTTTGCTTGTTCAAATCACGTCCGTCGGAAACCAATTTGGCAAGCTCGTGTGAAACATTGATTTTTGTAGTGGTAGCTAAGTTCGCCACAATACATACCTGGGTTTCCTTAAAATGTGGTTTACCGCCATTTTGGCAACGTTTGGAGTTTAATCTAATTGGCATTGGCCAATTAACTATTATCTATCAATTCGGAATTGATTTTTTATTGGCGGAGTGCTGAAATCACACTCGAAAGAAAGCCAAGTAATTCGAAAAGTCAGCCAAATGACGCACATTTGAAATACGTACTGGAAACACGTTCAGCCACAGAAACCTACCATTACCTACATTTAGCTGCTTTAAAATTTCCTTTCAAACCAAAAAGTATTTATATTTAGTATAAAAATAATTTTACCTTGCATAATGTATTCATTTTTAGAAACTTCTTTAATTAGGAAAATGAGGGAAGGTCATGATATTGCGGAGAGCACTCAGTAACAGAGCACACGATGTGTGATCTCTCTTTCTTGCGCCAAGTTTGAGATGCGCATGTGCGAAGCATAACGCACAAGAGAACGAGAATATTTCTGTTTCTTCCTGTTGTGGTCTTTTGATGTCATGTAAGAAATAAATTATTACTTTTCTAATTATTGTAGTCTAATTACATACCAGCCACACCACAATGGTGACTACCGGACTATTTGGTCAAGGTATGGTTGTTCTTAGAAAGCGATGCAGTTTGACCAGTGGACAAAAGACTTTCGATATCTACGCTGTAATCTGATTCCGAATTCTTACTTCCTTGTAATAGCCCGTTGTGCTGTTCCAGTGTGACGTTAATCAACTACCTACCTACCCTTACTACCTCGTTTCGGACGGAGCGTCTCCTTGAACTTTCGATTTCGGTTCAACATCCCGCCTGGTTTCCCAAATTTATCTCGTCATAATTTGTTCTTTGGATTTCCATCATGGCGGGGACAAGTGCTATAAAAATTTCTCCCTTTAATTTCGGCGATCCCGCTTTGTGGTTTATGTGAGAAAGTACCTTCGAGTTGGGTACACCAAAACCGGTAACCGAAAGTAGAGCTAAGTTTAACTATATACGTTGTTTCGCTTTGGCTCCCGAAATTGCCTCAATCAGAGACGTCTCACAAATCCGTGTAAAAAAGATACATACCTCTAGGGATAGGAGAAAAAAGAACAATCTGTTCTTTTTTACCTGTTGTTCAAAAAGAACGGGAACAGCCTGTTCCCACTTTCACAAAACCCTGTTCTCCGTTCTTTTTGTGAAAAGAAACATTCGAATTTTTTCTACTTTGATTTTAATATTACGGGTTGAAATGGGAAGTTTGCAAAGAAAGTAGTTTTATAATTGTTAGGCAATGACATGGTGATGAATTTTTAGTTTTCATCACCATGTCATTAAAAATTTTTTTAAATATTACTGATCAAGATTTTGTTGGTGGTGTCGCCCTACTAGTTCTTAGGATTTGCAATGCTTTTAACTTTACTTTAAAACCAAATTTTACAAAATGGAAAGCAAGTTTCAAATGTGTGGAAATATTTCACTATGAAAGGGAGATTCGGATCGGGTGTCATGCTTTCTCTATAAGTTGAAAAGGGATCTTATTAAGTCAGCTATTGCGATTTTAAAGACATCTCGGAGACAAGCACCCCACCATAAAACTAATGTGTTGAAAACCGAAAGTGAATTTTTTACTTGTATTTTTCATGTTTTAAACGTATTTAGATAGATTATATAATAATTAACCTGTTTTTTCTGAAAAACTAATTTTACTTTCCAAGTGGTAATCCCGGTATGCGTTTTTTAAGTGTTTCTAATCTTTTAAAGGGCAACTCCCTACTGCATAACGTGATTCAAAATTACGTGGTGTTTTCCTCTGATTTTTCTCTTCGGGATGGATCACGGACCGTCTTTTTGTTGACTTAAAAATGACATTAAAATCTAAAAAATTATTACTTTCGTTTGCGAATTTGTTTTGTCCTAGGCACCTCATGCCTGTTTGAGAAAACGTACTTGAGATGGTTCAGATTTGGGACATTATTAGTTGCCACTGGGAACCCAGAGAGAATTTAAACGTTTCGATTTGCAAGAACTTTTTCAAATTTACGGATATATTCTGATTTTCTTTTCTTAATTACTGATGGTTTGGCGAAGCTTGGACAGATTTGCCCCTTGCGCCATAAAAAAAATCCATCAATCGATTAACAATACGATGACTCCAAATTATTTTATCTTTCGTTTTCTTCCTGTGTCAAAACTAGAGAAAATCTCACCAATAAAAAAGCTAGCAGAAGAGTCATTTGTATTTTGTTGATATATACATGCCTACAAAGTACTAACAAAGATGGTTTGTCAACAAAATTCGGTCCCTGTCTATCTATCGCAAAAACTGCTGGCGCCACATTGTCTATGAGGAACAGGGCTTGCACATTTGAGTAGTCATTTGAGAACGATGGTGAACAGAAGAGCAGTTCTTTTAAAAAGAACGGAACAGCAAAGAACGGTTCGCCGAAAATAACAGTATTTCCTATCCCTACGTACCTCCATATGAAAATGCAGCTCATCAAACTCAGCGGGGAATCATCGCATCAGGAAAAAAGAAATATGCTTGTTGAACAGTAGCTCGGTTATGGCAACACTAAAGAACTGCTACGAGCCATGAGAGTTCGCGCTGAAGCTCCTAATATTCCTGACGAAATTATGTTGCTTCTTAACCAATTGCCAACTTCGATTCAAACCATTCTTGCTGCCATCCCTGATCTTCTAGACAAAGCTGCTGAAATAGCGGATAGTGTTACTGAAGTCACCCTTTCGAGTAGGTGCTTGCTCTGTTTCTTCAGTCAATTCCATTGAAGATAAATTGCTTAGTGAAATAAGAAAATTGCGTGAGCGTATAGATAAACTTTCGAGAGGCAGAAGCCTTTGTCTTGCGTGACAGACGCACTAATGTAAATTTTTTTATTGATACCGGATCCGATGTTTCTATTATTCCTGCTTCCAAATTACAAAGATGAAACAATCCTCAAATGACTGCCTTTGCGGCCAACACTTCTCGTATATTCACGTCTATACTACCCAAACCCTATCTTTAGATCTTGGTCTCTGGCGTGGATGGATATTTTTAGTTGGCAGTGTTTCCAACCCTATAATTGGTGCTGATTTCCTGCATAACTTCAATTTAATATCTGATCTGTCTAAAAAGTACTTATCGATTCTCTAACCAATATTAGTTCTCATAAATTATGCACAATTTCATTCCACTAAAACTGTATCAGACGATAGCATTTATCAAACTTTTAATGAAATATCCAGAAATTACTAAGTAACCACGTCCTGATCAGGAGATAAAACACTCTGTAGTTCATTGCATTCAAACTACTGGTCCTTCTGTAACTGCCAAACCACGCCGTCTTGCACCTGATCGTTTTCGTATTGCTAAAGAGGAATTTAAAAGCATGATTGACCTCGGTCACATGCGTTCTTCCAAAAGCAACTACGCGAGCCCATTCCATACGGTACCTAAAAAAGAGACAGCACTGGGTGGAGACCAGTAGAGCACTCAACACCAGAACAATTAAAGACAATTAAGGCGTACCTAATATCTTAGACTTTGCTTCTGAACTCTATGGAACCAAAATTTTTTCGTACATAGATCTCATTAAAGCGTACCATCAAATCCCTATAAATCCTGAGGATATTCATAAAAGTGCCATCATTACACCTTTCGGTCTATACGAGAGCTTACGTATGCAATTTGGTCTGTGCAACGCTGCGTCTCGAAAGAATGAAGTAACTCGAAATCTCCCGTTCGTTTATGCTTTTGTTGATGACATATTAGTGCCATCACCAGCATCCATATCGAACTCTAGCAATTTTATTTGAACGATTACAACATTAGGCCTTAGTTTAAAACTATCAAAATGCGTTTTTGGAGTTCCTCCATTGAATTTTTAGGTTTTAAAATTTCAGAATCGGGTATCGAGCCTTTGACAGAACGTGTAGAATGCATTACAAATTTTCCCAAGCCGACTACTATTACACAATTAAGGGTATCGAGCCTTTGACAGAACGTATAGAATGCATTACAAATTTTCCCAAGCCGACTACTATTACACAATTAAGGCATTTCCTTGGATTGTTTAATTTCTATAGACGTTTTGTGCCCAAAGCAGCTCATATGTTAGCCCTTTAAATACATTTTTAGAAGGTATCACAAAATAAAAGAAATCTAAACGAATCACAGTAATAAAACCTCATGAGTTACTTCAATGGACTGATGCGGCGGAGCAATCATTTTCGGATGCGAATACACATCTGTTAGCAGTATACACATCTGTCAAACGCTTCAGGCATATGCTTGAGGCCGTGATTTCATCATTTTCACTGATCAAAAGCTTTTGATTTACGCCTTCAAGGAGCAAGATAAGCGTTGGCCAAGACAACTCCGTTATTTGAACTATATATCCCAATTTTCGACAGATTTCCGCCATACAAAAGGAGTTAACAACGTCGTGGCTGATGCGTTGTCCCGCATAGAAATTTTGACACTATCTCTTCTCCATTAAATTTTCAAGAATTTGCTTCAGCCCAAGCGAATGATTCGCAGTTACAGGCGATGCTAACCAAAAATGAGACTTCACTTATTTTGAAAAGAAGTATTTTCCAATTGCTAATTTGGAACTGTTGTGCGACATGTGCACAGGACAACCTCGACTATTTGTTCCACAATCATCGAAAAATCATATTTAACCAACTTCATGGACTTTCCCATCCAGGAATCTCCGCTACCAATAAGTTGATCACTTCTCGATATATTTGGCCGGCAATGAACAAATGGATTAAAGAGCACGCACAAGGTTTTATTCCATGCCAAAGTTCTAAAGTCCATCATATACATCTGGATTTCATTGGACCACTCCCATCATCTGATGGTCAAAGTTATTGCCTCACGATAACTGATCGTTTCACTCGCTGGCCTGAGGTAATCCCGACTACTGACATGATTGCAGAAACTGTTTGTCGAATACTATTAAGAGGTTGGATTTCCAGATTCGGCTGTCCTACAATAACAACAGACTAGTGAAGAAGCTTCAAATCAAATATCTTTAGACAGTTAAGGTACTTGGAATCAGCCACATCCATTCCGCAGCTTATAGACCCCATCTAATGGGTTAATAGAACGTTTTCATCGGGACCTCAAAAGTGCCTTTAAATGCCATGAGCATACAAAGTGGACAGAGGTACTGCCAATTGTGTTCCTAGGATTACAATCTGCAATAAAGGACGATATTAACGCTACGTGAACAGAGCTTGTGTATGGCACACTTCGTTTACCATCTGACATTTTGTGTATTGAACAAGTTTCTGCAACAGCTTTTTCATCGTACGTAGAACAATTTCGCACCTTGATGCGAACTTTAAATACAATCGCAACTTCTAAACATTGCAATGATTGAATATGTATTCGTTCCTCATTGGAAACATGTTCTCGTGTATTTTTACGTGTGGACTGTCACAAACCTCCATTGTCTCTGCCCTACACTGGACCACATCCTGTTCTCGATCTTTCGAAAAAGAATTGTCGGATTATTGTGAATGGCAAAACAATTTCTATCACGTTAGACAGGGTAAAACCTGCTCATATTCTGCGTGACGATATCAATATCAATTTAGCTTTGCCTTCCAAATCTACAGGGTCCAGGGAAACTGTTCAATCTCTCACAACAAGAAGTGGAAGAACTGTGCATTTCCTCAAAAGGCTGATTGAATATACTTAACGTTTCATTTGTATATTAACGATTAACCTTGTATATTTATTTGTGTTTACTCATTCATTTTTGATTCTTTACTTTCTTTTTCTTTCCAAATAGTATTATTTCTCCAAATAGTATTTAGTGTGTTATATTCAAACGCAAATGTGCATATTTTCACTAGCAATACCCGCACGGCGTTGCCCATGACATCATTCTTGTTATGTCCTCACTGATTCTGAAAACATTAAAAAGAAAAACAATAGTTTTAAGATTGAGTCCCACCACCACCCGACATGACACGGGCATGATACAGAAATTATACAAATTCAAAAGTTATGAAATTGCCACTACTGAAATAAAAATGATTCAATCTTTAAATGTAACGCTATACTTTTAAAAAGTCTTCTTATGTCATCTCACTGATTCCGACAAACAACCTAAATGAATCACAATGTCAGCGAAATCAAAACTAAATTAAACAGTAATAAACACTGTTACTTCATTTCATGTAATTTATTAACACAAACTTAAAAAACTGGACTTAAAACAATTCTGGTGTACACACAGTTAGAACCTTATGCCCAACTGGAAAAAGCAGCATTGCTGACACTTTTACCATTTGCCACCACCTACCTGTGTGAAATGGGATTTTCATCACTTTTGTACTTAAAAACAAAAGTCAGAAATCGCTTAAATGCAAGTAATGATTTACACGGGGCTCTTTCAAAAAAGGAGCCTCGCTTCAAAAGTATTATGAATAAACAACATAGCCATTAAAAATTGAGATATCGTTTTGTATGTATATGTAAATGTATGCTTCGATTTTCAATAAATAAATTACCTTGCAATAGAAGTAATTTCCTAAATAAAGAAATAGAAACACATTTTTCAAGGGCTGCGAGAACTTATTTTTAGATTCAAAGGGGTGCCGATCACTAAAAAGGTTAGGAACCACTACTGTACTTAAAGAACCCGTTACTGCGCCCTATTTCAGAGAAGTTTTCCCTTCAGACCAAATACCCTATCTGAGGGGGAAATCTGCTGTTGTGGCTAATGTTGGACATTTCAACAGATACAGGATCGCATTAGGTTACATTCTACGTGGAAAGTAAAGAAACTTTGGAGTTTTTTTTATTCGCGTGGGCATTCTCCTGATTTTTATGGAGATCGTTTCCTTTGGTTTACCTCACATTTTCCTGAAATTCGTTGGAATTCTACTGGTCTACAAAGTCTGACATCCAATGTATGTGTACTTTTCTGCATTTACTGTCGTTAAGAAAACACTAGGTAATTCGTGCGCTCTATTGTGAGAAATTTACCTGAATATAAAGGTCGAGATTTTCAAATGTACCAATTTGTGAAAAATCGATATGGTGCAAGAATTAGTTTCCGAAAATAAAAATACTTATATCTTCTATCTTATCCCATTATAAAAAACAAATTGCACTAAGTCATTGAGTCTGCAAAAAAGGTTTTTGGGCAATGACAGATGGGTCCTTAAAATGTCTTCATGTATGGCTTTAATGGAATTCAGGATGTGTGAGGGAGAGGCTGGCAATAAGCCGCACTTTGCACAGATGGGAAAGGATTTCTGGCCATCAATGAATATCATCTTTTTCAAATGGCCAGATCGGAGACTGAAAAGCATAGAGAAAGTTTTCCGGGCAAATTTAAGGCAAGCAGCTCTCCTGGTGTTCCACTGAAGTATCAGTGATGAAAGGGTACTGGAGAGGATTTGCGCAATTTCTAAGTACGGACAGGTGATCGTCCTCTGAGAGCAGTATGATAGGTTGTGCCTCTTGTGCCAGGTTGTTTATTTGCTCCAGCTTTTGCCAATAAATCAGCTCTCTCCTTACCCGGAATGCCAACATGTGATGGGAGCCATTGAAAATTTATTTTAGAATTTTTATTGAAATTTAATATTAGAAGGGCTAAAAATAGTCATATAAAATGATAGTGTTTTATCTTTTAGCTATCTGATTTGAATCAACACTCATTTAATTCATACTTTAAAACATTTTCCTTTCTAAATTATAGAATTCCTATTATTATTATTATTATTATAAGTTGCAATGTTCTAATACAGAACCAGATTAATCATATATATATATATATATATATATATTTAGAAAGTCAAGTAAATACAACTAAGATTCGTAAGTAAATACATACAACCTTTCTTATAACTAATTACGAATGCATGATATTTTATAGGATACTTGATATATGTTAATTTAAGCATCTGTAAAAAAATTATTAAAATATCTTTGTTCAAATACCCACAAAGGAAAGGAATAAAGCAAAAAAATAACATTTAAATAAACAAATTTTAATCTAGTATACATTGTTGGTTTTTGAACATACATGTTTATATTTGCATTCGCATTTGCAACAGACAATTTTCGATACACATCGTAAACAGAGGGTAAATGCGTTTCATTTAAAATGGAATAAAAATCATGGTGTCCCTGTGAGTATTTCTACGGTTTCTTCACTTTTCATAAGGGTCACGATATTTGACCTAGGAATAATTTTTATCTTTGTACACACTACACAGATCTACTAATACTACACACAATCCACTACTACAACACAAACACTAATACTACACACACACTAATACTACACACACACTAATGCTACACACACACCACTACTACACACAAACATTTCTCCTGTCAGTAACCATTTAATCATGTTGTCTCGGGTTTTCAAATGTTTCAAAATGTCCTTTGCAAAATCCTTGTATCGGACGGGTGTTATTGCCTCTATAGGGACCACGGTAGCCCGGTTGGAAGAGTAACAGACTAGCAACCGGAGGGTTGCGAGTTCGAATCCAACCAAAGACTGCCGTGTACAAGGGGGGCTGGGGCAAGTTAAATCCGTCGGGGCCTCAAATGTTCTCACGTTGGCGTGGTGTGGAAGTTAGGAGAGTGCGGTTCAGCTCAGGTGGTACCTCGTCATCTGACCGTGATTCAAAATTACGTGGTGTTGTCCTCGGATCTTTCCCTTCAGGGAATGATCCCGGACCGTCGCCAATAGCCAGTTATGTTGCTCCAGCACGGCGTTAATTAAATACCCACCTGCCTCTATAGATTTTTCAACACCGTCAACCTCGTTTTCGATATTTGAAGGTGTATTCTCGGCACTCTTGAAATCGGGAGGGATATTTTCTATTCAGGGCCAGGTATCATACTAAGGTCTGGAGTAGTAGTTGAAAAATTAACGTAGTTTTACAGTATTTACAAATATAAAGCAGCCTTACCACTATCGTTTAAATCCGCTCGTTGTAAAATGTGCTGCAATTTTTCATGCATTTCCGACAAATGACTCTGCACAAATCTTTAGCCTTTTTCTCGGGAACGAGCAAAAGTTTTTTAGTGTGCTCCATGTATGAGGGGTGAGATCGCCGAAATAGCAGCTGGGAGTAAAATACTCAAGATACCTTGTCCTACTGCGAAGTAGAGTTTTCTCTTTTTAAGGGGACACGGTACCCTTTGAACAATTTTTTTTGTTTTCATATGTGTAGCAAAATTTTTTAATACATTATATTGAAATGCATATAAAATGAATATTTCAGGCGAAAAAATTTAATTTTAATAAAGCAATAATTCAGAAATTTAATTTTTTTGAAAAAAAAATCAACATTTGTTTCCATTTTTTGTCAACATGGGTACATGTATTCTGATTATTTATTTTTCTAGAATTTTTTTCTAAAAAATAATGTGAAAAACTAAAAAACATGAATATTTTAGTTTGGCAATTTTTAAAAAAAACTTTTAATCCAAATTCTTATCGCATGCACAGAATTGTCAAATACACGATTGTGAACAATTACAAAAAGTTTCAAACCTCTAAATTAAATTTTAAACAAGCCTTAGCAATTTGAGTACTTCATAGTCATCAAAAACAGAAAGCTGAGAAAAAGTTATTTAAAATTTTAATTTTTGGTTTCGGTATATTACATCCAAGAGAAAAAAACTTAAATAACTCCTAAAATAATGTTGCTAGAGCTATGAAATTTTGCATGCATATTCAGAAGAGTTGTGTAGTTAAAATAAAGCAATAAATTTTTTTTTCGATATTCTGGTCATTTTAAGGGTACCGTGTCCCCTTAAAGAGGAACTACCTTAGGCAGCTGTGCACACATATCGATTTTCGATCGTACGGAAAAATATCGTACGATATTTTATCGTGTATGTTGCTTGCACACACCACGGTTTTTTTCTGTGTAGTAAGTGCTGTCGTTTGTTAAAAGCTCGTGACTACTGTCTCAAGTTGTATGGAAAATGAATCCCAAACGTGTTGTTGCTATGTGGTCGTCTCAGGCGTCGTAACCGAACTTACGGGTCTCATCCAATTAACCAGAAAAGGGAACAAGCAGGAACATTCTACACACTTGTACAAGAACTTCGCGATGATGAGAACAAGCTCTTCAACTATTTTCGTATGTCACTATTATCCTTCTATGAATTGCATGAACGACTTAAAAGTGAAATCCAACATACGAATACGAAAATGAGAAATAGTATTCCATCAGAAGAAAGGCTTGATGTGAAAAAAATATGTGAAAAGTCACCGAACTCGTTTTTTTCCTTGTCCTCCATATCTTCCAAATCCTTATTTAGTTCACAGCAGAAGTATTTCCATGAATTTCTGGTAGCATTTCTATCTTTGTACATTTCTAATGTTTTGTCCCACAGCACTGGTCTTATTTGTGCCAATGAAATAAGGATTTCATTATCAATATTTTCTGCCATAATTAAAACAAAATAACACTACCTTATAACAAACTGAACTGACGTATAACAAACTGAAAATACTATTTGAATACACAATAATTGTTGACAAATAAAATGGACACACAGGAAATCAACTGAAGGCATGTTATCGTACGAATATAATCGAGGAGTGTGCAAGCGTGCAATGGGTCAAGTACGGCGACCGTCTGTTGTAAGCTAGTTGCACACATCGATTTCGATCGTTCGAGAAAATATCGTGTTATCAAATACTTTTAGGTGGAACGAAGAGCGTGGAAGCTTGCACAAGGTTCGATCTACACACGGCACGACCGTCGTGTTGCTATCGTCCACCGCCACTACAACAGACGATCGCCATGCTTTTTATTATCTTAATCCAAGTTTCTATCTTTTGAATGGTTAAAGGTAGAGAGTAAAAATTTCAACGGATTTCAAATCTGCGTAAAAATTTTACGTGAATTCAATACCAAAAATATGATTTTCTTAAAAAAATTATTTTTTGTCAAAAGTCGCAGCTAATCTTTTTGCAGATATTCCTTTTATACTAAGCGTAGACGGAAGTATTGCCTTGTTTTTAAAGGGAATGTCACTTTAATAAGATATTTTGTCTCCACTAATCAACTGTTTTAATTTTACAGCCATTAAAAATAGGATGAAAATATTTTTTTCCAACAGAGAAACCTAAAATTGTTTTTTCTGTGTTCACTGAGTCCGAATTTTGTTAATTTAGAAAGTAAAAAAATTTTACTTCCCTAAAATTTTTCGCATTTTCTAAGTTATGCTAAGTCCGAAACACAGCTGTTCATCCTGCAGTTAATAATTATGAAATTTTATAATTGTTAGGCAATGACATGGTGATGAACTTTTAGTTTTAAACAAATGAATTTTTTTAACATTATTGATCAAGATTTTGTCTAACTTTCTCTCTGGTGGTGTCGCCTCAACTCGTTCTTAGGATTTGCAAAGCTTTTAACTTTTAAAACCGAAGTTTGCAAAGAAATGGAAAGCAAAATTTCAAATGTGTGGACGTATTTCACTGTGAAAGATGGAGTTTCGAATCGGGTGTTATGCTCTCTGCATAAGTTGAAAAGGGATCTCATTTAAGTCAGCTATTACGATTTTAAAGACATCTTGGAAACAAGCATACCACCATAAAACTAATGTGTTAAAAAGCGAAAGTGAATTTTTGACTTAGACTTTTTATGTTTCAAACGAGTTTAGATAAATTATATAATTAACCTTTTTTTTGAAAAACTACTTTTTACTTTCCAAGTGGTTATCCCGGTATGCGTTTCTTAAGTGTTTATAATATTTTAAAGGGTAACTCCGTGTTGCATAACGTGATTCAAAATTACGTGGTGGTGTCTTCGGATCTTTTCCTTCGGGATGTATCACGGACCGTCGCCAAAGGCCCGTTGTGTTGCTCTAGTGTGACGTGTTAATTACCTACGTACCCTATTGCATAAAGCTATACTTAGAAGTCTTCCAAGTGATTATCGGGTCCTGGAATTTGTTGATCTAAAAATAACATTAAAATCTAAAAAATAATAATACTTTTGTTTGCGAATTTGTTTTGTCCTAGGCATCTCATAGCTGTTTGGGAAATCGTACTTGAGATGGTTCAGATTAGGGACATTATTAACTACCATTGAGGATCCAGAGAGAATTTAATCGTTTCGATTTACAAGAACTTTTTCAAATTTACGGGTATATTCTAATTTTCTTTACTTAATTACTGATGGTTTGGCGTAGTTTGGATAGACTTGCCCCTTGCGCCATAAAAAAAATCAGTCAATCGATTAAAAATTTGAAGACTCCAAATTATTTTATCTTTCGTTTTCTTGTCAAAACGCCTGAGACGACGGTACACCAACCACATAGCAACAACACGTTTGGGATTCATTTTCCATACAACTTGAGATGAGTAGTCACGAGCTTTTAACAAACGACTGCGCTTACTACACATAAAAAAAACCGTAGTGTGTGCAACACGTAATAAAATAAACACACGATATAAAATATCGTTCGATATTTTTCCGAACGATCGAAAATCGATGTGTGCAACTAGCCGCAGTGGCAGTGGACGATAGCAAAACGTCCTGCCGTGTGTAGATCGAACCTTGTGCAAGCTCCCATGCTCTTCGTTCCACTAAAAGAATTTGATCGTACGATATTTTTCCGTACGATCGAAATCGATGTGTGTGCAACTATCCTTAGTGGCTAGTTTAATGATACTGCTTTTGTAGGGAACAAATTTACGTTTTTGATGTTTGGATAGGGGTATGTTACCGTGCAATAAATTAAGTGCACATTCACACAAGGATTTAATGATACTGGTGGGCACTTTTTAAGAACATTTATTTTTACTTTCCACAATCAAGCGCAGCTGCTGCAACTGTTGTCCAGTGCATTGGGACATGCTGATCTTAAATGACACAAAATTGGTGTAGTCAGTCTTATAGCAATGTTAGCATTAGAAGCAATACGTTAGCTAACGAGGCAGGTAGATGTAAATCTTATCCCAGGGGGAAAATCTCATCCGTAGACGTTAGGCTCGTCTGTTGAGGATTTTAAATCAATTAACAAGTAACTAAAGGGCTTAAAGATAGCATCCTGGTATACTTCTTGAAAAAAGTTTGCTTTAGAAATATAAAGTTGACTTCCCAAATGTGACACTTTGACACATCTCTGAGATTTTTACCTCCAACACAACCTCCAGATAAGGACTGTTGAGATAAATTTCTCTCATCTGCCTTCCTTTATGGAAAAGATTTTGAACAATGAAAATTACACTCAAATCTTTATGATGTTTACCTTTAGTAAATAAATTTGCTAATTTTGAATCACTTCCCAATTCAACCATTAATCATCGATCACAATTAAAGCATTTGTCTGTTGACTTAAATTGAATGGTAATCTCTCATGAAATTCTACGTTAGGCATTTCACTATATAAATTTTGGTAGGCACTGTAACACCAAATTAAATTTGGAGGAAAAGGATTGATTTTCCTATGGTCTAGGATCTTTTTCACAAAATGTGTTGTACCACAATCCGTAGACCCACGCACCATCATGGTGAAAGAATGTTTCAGCTTTAAGATGTCTATAACTAATTAATTCATTTTCTAGTGTTCTTCTATAAATATAAAGCAGAGTTGGCATCTGTCTGTCTGTTCTCTATACAAATCTACACCTTTTGACCAATCTACACCAAATTTGGTATACTTATTCTTTGGAACCCTGCGGGTAATGTAGGCTACATATTAACCCCGTTCTATTTTGTCTCGGATGAACAGAGGGGTGTAACGTCCTTTCATCCTGGACAGTTCACTTGTTAGGGGCGCTCTCTCCCAGTCTGTCTGTGCTGATGACGTCAGAGTTAACATCTACAAGAGTCGCCTCTTAAGATGACCTTGGAGTTTTTAGAATCTTAGAGTATGGTGCAATCGCAGATGGTTGCGGTTGCGCTGAAAATCGCTCAGTATCATATCGTTTATGTATCCCGTCTGTAAATTCTTAAATTGTAGTTTTATTATTGGAATGTAAATTTTTACGATAATATAAGATTATTTTCATAGAAAGGGAACAAGAACGGTACTTTACACAGTACAAAACAATTGAAAGAAAGCATTTAGAGGAAAAAAATAAGTAAACATAGTTCAAAATCGGGCATCAGACCGGGAGGTCTGCTCTCGACAAAATCCAAGCTCTCTGATCAAAATTTGACAGTACGATAGAAGTTCACGCCAAAGTCTATCTGTATAGTGGCGACATCTACAGTTCAGGATTGGAAGTATAGCGTGCGTTACAATGCTAATTAGCTAATTATATCAAAATTAGATAATTAAAGAGTAGCTTAATCAAAATTTTTTCACACTAAAATAAGTTTAAGCACAAACCAATGACCTATTGTAAAAAACTGGATTTTTAAAGTCAAAATTAAAAGAAAATGTTCTAGTGTATACATACACCTTTGAAACCAAGATCTACTTTAGACATCGAAAATTTTTATAAAACCAAGGACCGCGGTAGACAGGTTGGAAGTGTAGCGGATTTGCAGCGGAGGGTTGCGAGTTCGAAACTCGATACAACCACAGACCGTCACGTTCGTGGCGTCTGGTTCACGTTAAATCTCTCATGGCCTCAAAGATGTCCTCACGTAGGCGTGGTGTGAAAGTTTGGAGAGTGGGGTTCCATCTAAGGTGCTGTCCTCGTCATCTGACCGTGGTTCAAAATGACAACGTGTTGTCCTCGGATTTTTCCCTCGGGATTAATCCCGTGCCGTCGGGAATAGCTCGATGTGTTGCTCCAGTGAGACGTTAATGCTATTACTTATCTACCTACTTATATTATTTTATTTGTAAATATATTATTTATCCTATATTATTTAGTTTCTTGACTACCTATCTACATGATAAATGCCATGCTAGATACAAATGTCGTATTAGAAAATGTACTAAGACTGGTAAGAACACAACACATACGAGAAATTTTTTTCTTTTAGTATGTAGCCCGTTGTGTTGCTCCAGTGTGACGTTAATTGAAATACCCCCCAAATACCTTTTAGTATGAGTATACAAATTAAATAATATAGGTAGATAGATAAATATTAAATACTGAGTTAAGTATTAATCAACGTCGCACTAGACCAACACAACTGTCTATTGGCGACTGTCCGAGATTGATCCCGAAGGGAAAGATCTGAGGATAACATGCCGTCATTTCGAACCACGGTCAGATGACGAGGTCCATACCTGAGCTGGCACCTCACTCTCCAAACATCCTCACCAGACCAATTATACTTAAACTGATGAACTGCTAGCTCAGGTGTTGCCTCGTCATCTGACTGTGGCTCAGAATTACGTGGTGTTGTCCTCGATCTTTCCCTTTGGGATTGATCCCGGACCGTCACCAATAGCCCGTTGTGTTTCTCCAGTGGGACGTTAATTAACTACCTACCAACCATTGTAAATTCTTTTAGACAGCGTGAAAGCATCTTTCTCTTCGGGATTGATCTCGAATAGCCCGTTGTTTTGTTCCAATATGACGTTAATTCAACTACCTACTTCGGTGAGCGTGAACCAGTTTAACCGCAGTTAAAACACATAATTTTAATTCTATATTTTTCAGTATTTTGGGGGTAGGTAGGTATTTTAATTAACGTCACACTGGAGCAACACAACGGGCGATTGGTGACGGTCCGGTATCAATCTCAAAGGGAACGATCGAGGACAAAACCACGTAATTTTGAACCACGGTCAGATGACGACACTATTTTGGGGGACAGCTGTAGCTTAGTTGGAAGAGTGGCGGATTAGAAACTGAAGGGTCAAAACTCGGTTCAACCAAAGACCGCCGTGTACACGGGGATCTACGTAAAATCTGCCGCGGCCTCAAATGTCCTCACGTTGTCGTGGTGTAGAAGTTTGGAGAGTGGGGTGCCAGCTCGAGTGTTGTTCTCGTCATCTGACCGTGATTCAAAATTGCGAGACGTCCTTGGATCTTTCCTGCATGACAAATATGGCCCTAGCGCCATAAAACCCCAATACCAACCAACCAACCAACCTCGGATCTTTCCCTTCGGATTGTTCCGGGACCGTCGCCAACATACGGTTGTGTTGCTGAAGTGCGACGTTAATTAACTACCTACCTTTTCGGTAATTGGAATATTTCTTTCGATTTTAAACGAATCGAAGTGAGGAAGCGTATGGAATTCGTATATAAGGCGATGAATCGTTTCGTAAAAACTCATTTGAATACTTTCCTGAGCTCCAGAAAACTGCCTTAGCAGTACATTTTACTTTTTGATTGTATAGTTAAAGATTTTGATTGGATATAATGCCAAAAGGATCAAAGATGCACGTAGATCCGGAAAATTCGGAGCCAGATGCTTTACTTCAGCAGAATGTTCATGCAACGACATCCCTTTCTGATCAGAGTCTACATACGACCGAAGTAAAGCAACACAGAACAGGTGGTGCTACAGCGAGCCAGATTCGAGTTGGAGATAAGGACAGATCCATCATCGACCCTGGCTGTGTTGGCCCCAGTTTTTTAACACAACGAAGTCCCGAAATAGGGGCACAACTTCCATGGCTGAGCCGAATCAATACGAATAGACAACCACAACACTACGAACATCCACCGGAGGAAAGCAGAGGAATTTTAGAGCACGCAATGGGGGAACCACCTGCTGCAACCCCAGATTTACAAAGTAGACTAGAGCCTGATGCACATGGCTCGGTTAGGACCATCCTTCCTCCTGAAAACATGGGGGATCAAGAGCGAAGTGGAGAAAAAGCATTCACTCAAAAGACCATACAAACCATAGCAAGTCGCCTCGAGTCGATATCAATCTCTCCAAAATCTTGTAGTTCGAAAGGTGTACAGAAAGAGAAAAGCCGGGTTCGTAAAACAATCGCTGAGCAGACCATCCAAAGTCTTGCAAGTGGCCTTAAATCGGTATCAATCTCTCCAAAATCTTCTAGTTCGGAAGGTGCATTGATGAAGACAAGTCGGGTTGGTGATTCATTGTCAAGACCATCTGTGTTCGTCCGGAGTGGAAGGCTTAATGCTCGAAAAAAGCACTCAAGAGCGCATCAGAAGTGCAAGGAAGGAGAGAAAACATTCAACGTTAAAGCATTTCCAAGTACGTCGAACGTGCCCCGAAATAAACGAACAGACAACAGGAACAGTTTAGTTGTAACTCAGAACAACAGCACAACCCTTCAAAATCGCCCACAGTCGTCACAAATTTCTTCAAGATCGGATCCTTCGAGTAGTGTATTAAAGGGAAAGAATCTTACAGAAAATTCAGCGAAGGGACGTTTTAATTGCAAAAGGTGTGGAAAATATTTTAAAAGGAAAAAAGCACTAATACGGCATTACGTAGGCCACTGTGGACCAAATCCGCAATTACAAAGCCACACGAGAGTGCATACTGGTGAGAAACCGTATGAGTGTGAGGTGTGCAAGAGAACATTTGCACGGAAAGATAATTTACAAAATCATGCATGCAATCCCATTCAGAGTGAAACAAAATACACTTGCAATATTTGTTTCAAAATATTTTCGAATCTCTCGAGCTTACGAACGCATAGTCGAAGTGCACATAGTAATGAAAAGCCGCATGTGTGTGAAATATGTTCCAAAAGATTTTCAAAACATTCAAATTTGCAAAGGCATGTATTGATCCATCAAGAATGGAAACTAGATGTGAAAGAAAAATGAGAGAAATCATACTTATGGGAAATCTACTTGAAACGACATTTAACTCTCCGACTGGTTTCGATGAGATATCTTGTGTCGTGATCTGACCAATTTTGCTAATGACGAGACATCTTCAACAAGATATTGCCGATTTTTTATGAGATCGAGATCTATGGCAAGTTTTATTTGTAATGACGAGATCTCGTCCATCGAGATGTGATCAGTTTTCTTAACGACGAGATCTCGTCCATCGAGATGTGATCAGTTTTCTTAACGACGAGATATCTCGTCAACAAGATTGCTGATGTTATGATGGTTAGATCAAGATCTGCTCAGTTTTATTTCGAATGACGAGATATCTCGTCCATCAAGATCTGGTCAGTTTTGCTAATGACGGGATATCTCGTTGGGGCAACCACCAAAAGGGTTAAAACGTTAATCACAGAAGAAATTTTTTAACTATTTACAATTCTTAAAAGGTACTTTTTATGAAAGAAAATATTTCATTTAATATCATTTTAAACTACTGTAAAATGTTTTAAATGGACGCAAATTTTCGTGCGTTTTTAATTTACCTTAGACTTGGAATATAATTATGTTTCATGTTCTTTTTTCAGATTTTTGTATAGATTGTATTCGAATTTTATATACCTTTTTCATTCAAGAATACATATTAAACAAATTCTTATAATTCAGAAACATTTTTTAAATTTTAATCACAATTGAATCATGTAAATTGGATGGCAATTTTAACTGAAAATTTAGTAAAATGGTAATGGTTTTGATTTCCTTTTTGTTATGAAATAAGATTATTTGCAATTGAGGACATTTTTATATCAAAATATATTGTAATTCTACAATTACGTTCTTGCTTATATGTACATCATTATTATAGTTTGAAATGCATAAAGCAGAACACTCAACGTATTAAAATGCACAATAAGTGGAAATTTTCAAAATAAAATTGATAGAAAAGACATTTTTTAAACTGAACATTCGTCAGAGTTTCATCTGAAAATCAACAGGTAGGTAGTTAATATCGCACTGGAGCAACATAACGGGCTATTGAAAATCAACAGTAGAGTTCATTGTAATTTCTCTTATCGGGTGCCAGCTCGATGATGACCTCGTCATCTGACCGTGATTCAAAATTACAAAGCGGTGTATTTGGCTATTCCTTTCGGGATTGATTCCGGACCGTCCCCAATAGCCCGTTGTGTTGCTCCAGTGTGACGTTAATTCAAAATACCAAATACCTTTGTACGTTTATAAATTGAAATGTAGATTTTTGAAAATATAGTTTAATGTAACAGCATATTTATAACCTTTTTAATAAGCATACAACAGAATTTAACACATTGCAATAGAACTTTAACATTTTCCAAGTAAATATAAGAAACTGAGCTAAATAAATTTATAAGTTTCAGTTACGCTGTATAACTCTACACTTGTATATGTTATACTCGTACTTATAATAGATTTTACTTTTTGGCATAAAACATGCAATTTTTACATAAAAAATATGTACAGGTTCTAATGTATGATGTATTCTAAACTTATACCCCTTTGATGTGCAACAGGAGAGTTGCGAGTACGAGTGTACACGACGGCTTCAGCTGAACCGAGTTTTGAACTCGCAGCACTCCGGTGGCTAATCTGGCCGCGGTGGCCCGGTTGGAAGAGTAACGAGCTAGCAACCGAAGGGTTGCGAGTTCGAATCCAGCCAAACACCGTCGTGTACAAAGGGGGCTGGTGCACGTTAAATCTGTCGTGGCCTCAAATGTCCTCACGTTGGCGTGGTGTGGAAGTTTGGAGAGTGGGGTGCCAGCTCAGGTGTTGCCTCGTCATCTGACCGTGGTTCAAAATTACGTGGTGTTGTCCTCGGATCTTTCCCTTTGGGATTGATCCCGGACCGTCACCAATAGCCCATTGTGTTGCTCCAGTGTGACGTTAATTGAAATACCCCCCCGGTGGCTAATCTGTTGCTCTTCCAACTGGGCTACTGCAGCCCTCACGGGGCTGGTGCGCGTTAAATCTCTCATGGCCTGAAATGTCCTCACATTGGTTTGGAGGGTGGGGTGCAAGCTCAAGTGTCATCGGACCGTGGTTCAAAATTACGTGGCGTTGTCCTCTATAGGTAGGTATTTTAATTAACGTCGCACTGGGGCAACGCTATTGGCGACGCTCCGGGTTGGTTGGATTGTCTCAAGATTCATATTTAGCCATTGTGCGCCAGACACATGACATACAGTATCGAAAAATTCACACATAATGAAAGTTTTACTGACAAGAGAAACACCCAGGAAGGAATGCACCTGTCAGAAATAGAACCTTCGCCGGCGAATGTTCGGGATCAAACGCGAGGGGAAAGATCGAGGACAACACGTAATTTTGAACCACGATCAAATGACGAGGTCAAACCTGATCTCACCATACGTCTGACCTCGTCATATAACAGCAGTTCAAAGTTACGTTGTGTTGTCCTAGGACCTTTCTCTTAGGGAATGGCTGCGGACAGTCACCAATAGCCCGTTGCGTTGCACCGACGTTAATTAAATACCTACCTGCCTACCATCGGGATTGATGCCGCTCCGCCACCTATAGCCTGTATTGTTGCGCCAGTGCGACGTTAATACCAATTCTCCATCGGGATTAATCTTGCACAGCCGCAAATAGCCGGTTGTGTTGCGCCAGTGCGACGTTAATTTATTACCAATTAGCCATCGAGATGGAGGGAGCCGCGGTGGCCCGGTTGGAAGAGTAAAGGATTAGCAACCGGAAGGTTGCGAGGAGCTCGAATCCAGCCAAACACCATCGTGTATAAAGGGGGCTGGTGCACGTTAAATTCGTCGTGGCCTCAAATGTCCTGGTGTGTGGAAGTTTGGAGAGTGGGGTGCCGGCTCAGGTGTTGCCTCGTAATCTGAGTGGTTCAAAATTACGTGGTGTTGTCCTCGGATCTTTCCCTTCGCGATTGATCCCGGACCATCGCCAATAGCTCGTTGTGTTGCTCTAGTGCGACGGTAATTAATTACCAATTATCTGGCAGGATTGATCCTGCACCGCTGCAAATAGCTCGACGTGTTGCGCCATTGCGACGTTAAGTATCAAATTCCCATCGGGTTTGGGGCCGCGGTGGCCCGGTTGGAAGAGTAACGAACTAGCAACCGAAGGGTTGCGAGTTCGAATCCAGCCAAACACCGTCGTGTACAAAGGGGGCTGGTGCACGTTAAATCTGTCGTGGCCTCAAATGTCCTCACGTTGGCGTGGTGTGGAAGTTTGGAGAGTGGGGTGCCAGCTCAGGTGTTGCCTCGTCATCTGACCGTGGTTCAAAATTACGTGGTGTTGTCCTCGGATCTTTCCCTTTGGGATTGATCCCGGACCGTCACCAATAGCCCATTGTGTTGCTCCAGTGTGACGTTAATTGAAATACCCAAATACCCATCGGGTTTGATCGTCATCTGACCGTGGTTCAAAATTACTTGGTGTTGTCTTAGGATCTTTCTCATGTAATACAAAGTGACATTGGAATAAATTGAAAAATAAATGCATGTTTGGAAATGACTGCTTCAATAATTATTTTACTGATGCAGTCATAATCAATAATAAATGTAGTGAAAACAGATATAGTTTCATGCTCAAATCAATTCATGGTCACTGAAAAAGCTTTCATTTATATTATAGATCCTTAATTGCTTATGTTTTCGTAAACGTAAATTTATATTAGGACAGTTACGCATAAAAATATTAACATGAAAAATTATATATACAATCTTTACAAGATGGAAGGTAATTTTTTTAACCATATACTTAAAGTTCTTAGCTATTTTGCCCAATTTTAAATTTCTGGTTCAAAAATTAAATAAGTTACACCCGTGTGTCTATATCTATATTTTAAATTTTTCAGTGATCATGTAAATAACTCTTGACAATTTTAAGATTTCAAGTGCGTGCAAAAGTACTGTGCAGGACATTTAATATTACATTTCTATTACTTATTGTGTGTGTGAAATCAATATTTTATAAATACGAAAGATAATAAGAAACGGTAAACTTATAAAATTTATTGCACATTCATCACATTTAAAATCCACTGAATAAAACTCAGAAACATGTAGCCATTTACTATCCATCTTCTTTCTTCATCTTTGAGAAAACTAATAAATGGAACAAAATAATAATTTTAAATACATAAGAACTGAATAAATGAATTTTTAGCAGGTACAAGCTCTTATTACAAGTAAATACAACTTATAGTTTCACTTATAGTTCTACAAATCATAAATACAAAATAATGTTAAAAGTTTGAAGGACAATACCTTAAGAGTTTAAGTTATCACAAGTTAATGCTTTTAAAAAATAGTTTTTTCAGCTTAAAAAAATGTAAGAAATAAATGTTTCGCTCGATTGAGGAGCATGTTTTATGTATGCATAAATTTTCACAAATTATATTTAATTCGTTTAAATAGTCTACTTAGAGAGAAGAAATCAGTATCCCCTTTTGAGGTCGAAAACAAAAGTGTGAAGGATTTCATTTCGCTGAGAATGTGTTTTTATCACCACCAAGCTTATTCATCGGGTTAAAGAACGATATAAACATTGAGATGTTCACAAATATTCTTCGAAACAACCTAATTCAGTATGATTTTTCTCAAGATTAAAACATAAGGAAGAAAGATGAAACTGGTTTAAAGTGGAAAATAATTAAATTTTAATGTTAGGTTTATTTAAATACTAAGCAAAAAAATTAGGGTGTCAAGCAGGTTTTTACAAAAGGAACTTTTTGGTCACATGATCATGTGGACATTAAAGGGTTGCCATAGCTCACTCTACTTTTATATCTCTATGAAAATTCCTACCCACCCATCGGGACTGATCCCACACTGTCGCCAATAGTACGTTCTTTGTGCCAGTACGACGTTAATTAATTACCAATTACTTATCAGGATTGATCCCGCACCACCGCCAATAGCTCGTTTTGTTGTACCAGTGTGACATTAATTACTATTCTACCCCCGCTACCGCGGCCCCGGAAGATACCAACCTCGGATCTTTCGGGTTTGATCCTGGCCTGTCACAGATAATCCTTTGTGTTGCTCCAGTGCGACGTTAATTAAATACCTATGTGCCAATACAACTGCTTTCCGATGCGACCGCTTCAACATAAGCGCTGCGGTCGTCTCGTACAGGTTCCTTCGACGCACTCCTCTTCCCCCCCTTGGAATGGAATCAGCGAATGCGCACTTCGTTCCGGGGTGAAACATGTCTTTCTCCGATAGCGTTTCGCCTGCCCGCCTATACCTCTTCCAGCGTGCTTCGCCATTTTCACGGTATTTCAAGTGACTCGTTTATTTTACATTTTGGACTACGTTAAATGGATCTTCATCAGATAACCTCGTGGATTTTTGCAGTGGTTCGTTTATATCAACGAAACAGCGATTGACTTGAAATTGGTCGATCGAACTCGAAAGGTACGTAATGTTTTAATTTCTTTAATTTTACTTGAATGTTGAACTAATCCTGTTATATTTTGTGTGTTGCTTCGAATTATCACTCGCCGTTTGACGCCTGCGAGTTTGAGGGCCAAACCCATTTCTGAAACATGTACGGATTTGCTGATACGGTCGGCACTTAAGATCAGATGACGCGTTTATTTTATTGCTTCAACTGTGTTAAATTGCGATCCCTAATGGTTTATTTATCTGTTGTAGATTTACCGCAGTGAATCGTTTGTATAGAAATTTTTTGAATCTATGAAACATGCAAAATGGCCTATCGAATTCCAAGTTTATGGGTATTTGAAAGATAATTTCCTGTAATTTGAATTGTTCATTGTTGAAATAATCCTTGTTTAAATTGACTTGAGTTGTGTTTTACGTCTGTTTGAATTCTGCAGTAGATCGTTTGCATTATCAAAAATTTTGAATCCATGAAAGTGATGCAAAATGGACTATAGTATTCCAAGTTTTTAAAAGTTAATTTTCCTTGATATGAAGAAACATTGTTGGAAATGATCCTGGTTTAAATGCCTTGAGTTCTCTGCGATGGAATTCTCATTCTCCTTATAGCCAGCGAGTAGTCAGACCCTTTGTTTACAATCACGTGATTATGCAAACACGTGGGAAAACTGCACGTTCACAAAAAATTTTCCAAAGGCTGGCCCATTTTTTCGCGATGGAAAAACCATTTACCAAATGAGTTCGTTTTTTTCAGACATTTACGTTTTGTTTGATCACCCGAACTTTATAAATTATTGAATATTTTTTATTGCTGTTAGCATTAGCTTTTGTTACAGATAGTTTTTAAATAGTTATCGAAAACTGGAATATCGTGTATACAACAGTTCTCAATATAAAAGGAGCCCCGACGAAAAAATTGAGTTCCACACAACTCGGGTCCTCATGTACGCCCACTGCGCTAACAACCTGCGAGTTGTATGCGGCGTAGGTTCGATTCCTGTCAGGTTCAATACCTCCCTGGGTGTATTTCTGTCTTCTGTCAGCTTTTCTTTCCGTGTGTGTATGTTCATTTGGCGTTGTATATCTTGTGTTAGGCTTTGCATGGGCAAATATGGCTCTTGCGTCTTAAAACCCAATAAACCATCAATACAGAGAAACGAAATTTCATTTTATTAGAAAACCTTACGATCTGATTGTAAAGAAATATATTTCTATTGAGAAGTTTTATAGAAAGGTAAAAGTCGTGAAATAAGAAATGAGCTTAGAATTCTATAGAGGTTTCTGTAGACGTAATTTTTCTAGATGTTTCTGTAGACATTTTTTCTAGTCTTCTACAGACATTCTATGAAGATTTCTATACTTTTTATAGAGGTTTTTTTAGAGCTTATAGAAAAACGAGCCTTAATTCTATAGGATTCTATAGAAATTTTTCGTAAGGGAGTGCTGCTTGAATTTTGTGTACGTTCCGATTAGGGTCAGTTATTTGTAGTTAAATATTTTATATAACTAATTGAGACTACTTGATTAGATAGAAGATTTTCATCTTTTTCTTTTATCTCTTTGAATAAAAACGAAATTTTTTCAATATCTCTATTCTGGTATGATTGGACATGCTGTGAGAAAGTGAAAATAAAATATTCCTAATTTAAATGCTGTAGCTTAATTTTTTTTATCAATTACTTATGATATTGTCACCAGAATACAAGAATTAGATAACTTAAAAAAATACACCATTACTTAAATTAGTAAAGCTGAGATCTACAGAATTTAATGCAAGCACTAGCTAACTTTTTTTTTTTTTTGAACCACTTAAGATCTATCGGCTAATGAAAAATGTAGGGTTTTTTTAAATCGAGATTGTGGCAGTTTTCCCTTTATCTCAAACAAACATAAGTACGACTTGTTTATCAATTGGGAGCATTATAGCACTGATTACAAAAAATTAAAGAACCATGCCATCAAATAAATGAGCTCTAGATCTCCTTTAGGTAGATGGACAATTCAATATTCACCCAAAAAATTAGAATCTAAAAGATTGATTGAACAAATTACAAAATCATACCATTCTGACGCTAGACAAAGATTGGCGCTTTAACTTTCGAAATGGCGACGAAAGGCGCCAACATTTAAATTTGAGTTTTTGTAAAAGAACTGGTAAAATGTGTGCAACATAAATATAATGAAATTTAAAATCTTAGATTTATGAAAGGCTCATGGGCAACTTAGTGATAAGCAACAGAAGGAAATTAAAAATTAAAAACTAAATATTCAAGAGGATGAAAAGAATTTTATTGAATGTGTGCGTAATATACTTGAAAGTTTTTAAGTTTACCTGACCTCTTTGAATAACAGATAAACCATTGTATTTTTGGAATATTTTAAAACTGAAAATTTTTTGATGCTAGTAAATTTTTAAGTGACTTGCCCGAAGCTTTGCGTTTGTATTACGAGATGTCTTCTGGCTACCTTGAACAGCAATGGCTCACGAAACTTGTATTTAATTTTGGATGAATTTATTCATTTACTTATTTAAAATAATTAATTGATTTAATTAATAAAATAGTTCTTGAAAAAACGTTACGAAAAACAAGCGAATATTTGAGATTTATCATAGCACAACTAAAATATTACTTTCGACGGGGGACAAACGACAATTTCACTTTCCATAAAAAGCGCCAAAATGTGTCTTGCAATGTTCTAAGATAATAACTAATTCATTTCTGGTAATTTATTCAGATTGGTTTGTATTCTAAATTTTTCTCATAAGTTAAATAAGTAAAATTATTTAGTCATAATAAAGTTAATTAGCTGTCACCATCCAGGCTGAAAATCGCAAGAATCCACGGCTTTCGCCAAATTCAGCAATAAATTAAGATCAGCCGGTAAACCTCAGATTTTTATTTTAATTCGAAGTGTAGATTGTATAATTCGGTACAGCTGTAGTCTGCCGCGCGCGGTGGCAACGCGTTTTGGCGCGGCTTTTGGCGTAGTTATAAGCGACTCATGCAGGCTGATGGTAACCCATTTTTTTCTCGAATTTTCTCCTGGTTAGGGTTAACCTATTTTTATGGCAACCTTGCCGGCGTCCAGTTCTCATTTACAGTGTGTGTGAAATCTGTTAAAATATTAGAATAACTTATATTCTACTAATGTACATTTTTTTTATTCATTTCATTCATATGTGGAGAATGATATCGATTCACTTGGAAATCCGAGAACAAATGGGGGCCGCGGTGGCCCGGTTGGAAGAGTAACGGACTTGCAACCGAAGGGTTGCGAGTTCGAATCCAGCCAAAACACCGTCGTGTACAAAGGGGGCTGGTGCACGTTAAATCTGTCGTGGCCTCAAATGTCCTCACGTTGGCGTGGTGTGGAAGTTTGGAGAGTGGGGTGCCAGCTCAGGTGTTGCCTCGTCATCTGACCGTGGTTCAAAATTACGTGGTGTTGTCCTCGGATCTTTCCCCTTGGGATTGATCCCGGACCGTCACCAATAGCCCATTGTGTTGCTCCAGTGTGACGTTAATTGAAATTCCCCCCCCCCCCCCCGAGAACATATGGGTTACCCTCACCGGCATGAGTCGCTTATAACTACGCCAAAATTCCATACATTTCATCCATATTTGCAGTGTTTTTTTATTCAAATGTTGTTTCATTCAGATTTACATATTTCATCCATACGTATGCAGTATATATTCGATGTTGGATTTCCGTGGCGACATAAAAAGTGCGCCAAACACGGCGCCAAAAAAAACGCGTTGCCACCGCGCGCGGCAGAGACTACAGCTGTACCCCTAACTAATTTTGAATGTATTCATTTAATGGTACAACTTTGATATAGACTTGTTTCAACGCTTTCGGCTTGCTTTTTTTTATCGAGTTGTGCCGGGCAAAGGCAACCTCGCTTTATTAGGATTATGGCAACTAACTCGATTATTATTTGAATATTAAGTTCTGAAAAAATATTATCTTTTTGATTTTACCATGCCTAAATAACTAGTTGGAATTAATGTGGCCTTTTATAACATTTATATTATAACCTGGTAAAAACTGATAAATTATTTAACTTGGACAAACTTCTATAACAGTATTTCAGGAAAAGAAAAGATTTAGTAGTAAGAATAATTAGTTGTGTGGATTTCTTTTCTATTTTTGAAATTCTTTTCGTTAATTTTTTTGATGATTTCCCACAAAGCCTGAAACGGTGTTTTTTCTAAGAAATTATTCCTTGGCAACACCAAAAGCGTTGCCCCACGAAAGTTTATATCAAAGCTTTACCATAGACGTGATATTCATTTTAAGACTATTTTCATACACACTCAAATGAAATATTTGCAAGTGACATTTTAGTTTCTATCTTTACGTGTGATAAAAAAAAGCGCCAAAATGTGTTGCAATATTCTAAGAGAATAACACTGATTTCTGGTTAATTTAATCAGATTTGTGTGTATTCCTAAATAGATAATTGAAGGGGGAAAGTTTGTATCTTCTAAATTTTTCCCAAATATAAATTAAATAAATATCCATAAGTAATTAAATAGATGTCACCTTCTAAGGCTAATAATAGCAAAAAGAAATCCACTGCTTTCGCCAAATTTAGCAATAATTATGATCAGCTAGTAAACCTTAGATTTATATTTTAATTCGAAGTGTTAGATTGTATAATTCTGTTTGTGAGCAATAACTGCTGCAAAATGGACTATCGAATTCCAAGTTTTTGGGTACTTAAAAGTTAATTTGGATTATTTATTGTGTTGAAATAATCCTGGTTTAAATGCCTTTTTGCCTAAGAGTTTTGTGCTTTGTATTAATTTCACTATAAACCTAACTAATTTTGGATGTATATATTCATTTAATGGTACGGCTTTGATATAAAGATTTAGTAGTAAGAATAATTAGTTGTGTGGATTTCTTTTCTATTTTTAAAATTCTTTTCGTTAAGTTTTTGATGATTTTCCACATAGCGTGAAACCTTTTTCTAAGAACAAACCTATTCGCGTTTTTATGTTCAGTTGGTTTTTTAAACATCTAATTTTTTTCCATCTTTTAAATTTCACTCAAAATTTTATACTTATGTAAATTAAATTCTTCAGTTTCACATTAGTTATGCTGCAGACGATTGTCTTGTTTTATCATCTGACTTGTTTGAATATTTTTATTCTCATCTATGCATTTTACATGTTTTAAATCTACCTCTTATCTTTATCTTAGACTATTAATTTTGAAATATTTTATACTTTTATTGAGTCATTCTGTCTTGTGCTTGGCGCAACTTGTCCGCTTTTGGACCTTGCGCCATAAAAACCCAACATCCAATCCAGGCTAAAAATCGCAAAAAGAATCCACGGCTTTCTAACCAGTGTGACGTTAATTACCAATCTACCCTCGGTAGCTCCTACCGCGGCCTCAGGAAGAGTAACTGACTTGAAACCGGAGGATTGCGAGTTCGAAATCCAACCAAAGACCGTCGTGTTATTACGTGGTGTCCTCGGATCTTTCCCTTCGTGTTTGATCCCTAACCGTCGCCAGTAGCCCGTTGTTTTGCTCCAATGCGACGTTGATTAAAAATACCTACTAGTGAACAGAATGGCGCCTTATGTTTTAATCCTTCTGAATAATAAATGCTGTCCTATTTTTGCAGTCAAAGCACCCTGATCTAGGCAATTTTTCACTTTCTATTTAAAATTATTTGAGCCTAATGAAATATATTTCCCAGAAAAGTGTTTAAATATTTCATTAGGCTCAAATATTTTTAAAAAGAGAAAAATTGCCTAGATCGTGTGCTTTGACCCCAAAATAGGACAGCATTTTTTATTCAGATAAAACATAAGGCGCCATTCTGTTCAATGGTAGGTATTTTTAATTAACGTCGCACTGGAGCACAACACACGGGCTATTGACGGCGGTCCTGGATCAATCCCGAAGGGAAAGATCCGAGGATGCCTCGTCATTATGAACCACGGTCAGATGAGAACAACACCTGAGCTGGCACCCCACTCTCCAAACTTCCACACCACTCCAACGTGAGGACATTTGAGGCCACGACAGATTTAACGTGTACAGCCCAAGTGTAAACGACGGTCTTCGGCTCGACCGAACCTCGAACTCGCTGTTGGTCCGTGCAAAGAGCCGCCATATATCTTTTGAAAAGTTGATTGTTTTAATTTTTAGGTTTTTCCAGCTTTTTATTAACATTTCTCAATAAAATTCTGTTAACTTATGTGATGTACACACATGACGGGGAGATAGGCTGCTTGCAGTAGGTGCTCCGTAAGTGATGTCCAGTCAGTTTTTCAGACTTTTATGAATATCTTCCTAAACTATTTCTACTTGCTGAATTTACCCGGCGTGGTTCGGGTTTAATTGGTTAAACGTCGTTTGAAAGTGATCCGAAAATCACTTTTCTGTCATAGAAAATGCAAATATAAAGAAAAAAACAAGCGAGCGCAAAATAATTTTTAAAACAGATTTTTATAGCTTCTACAATTTACTTTAGATCCATTTCACATACTATAGGTAAGGCAAACCTACAAAAACTTGTACTGAGATGACTATAAAAGTCGATTTTGAGTTTTGGAGTGATTGTGAATGCCCTTTAAGTTCATTTTCTAAAAAATGACATACATCGTATTATTGCAGTCAGTTTCTTTTATCAGTATTTTTTATTGTAGCACCTTGCACCAGGAATGCGAATTTCAGAATTCCAGTTTTGAAAGGCTGACAAATGAATGACACGATATCATGATCAACGTTCAAGCAATTACACTTTATGCTTGGAAATTCCATCCTGCATTTTACAAACAGGATACATAAACGATATGATACTGAGCGATTTTCAGCGCAACGATTGCACCATAAACTAAGATTCTAAAAAACTCCAAGGTCATCTTGAGAGACGACTCCTGTAGATGTTAACTCAGACGTAATCTGCACAGCCAGACCGGGAGAGAGCGCCCCCTAACAATACTCAATGTTATTCCTATGGGATTTCGAATTGATTTTAGCCCCAATGACAAATAGAAAGGGGGTTAATATGTAGCCTACGTTACCCGCAGGATTCTCAAGTATAAGTGTACCAAATTTGGTGTGGATTGGTTAAACGGTGCAGATTTGTATAGAGAACATGCAGACAGACGCCAACTCTTTACTTTATAGATAGCGCTAATATTTTGTACCATGTTACTGTTAGGAAACTCAAACTAGTCTACATAATATTTTATTTAAAAAATAGTTTTTAGTGTGCAATATGCTTTCAATTTGCTCTACTATGAATGGTGCTCGAAATAAAGGAGTGGTTCTTTTTTCCCCGCGACTGTACCTGAAAGTCAGGGGCACATCTTTAGGTGTAGGGGTCGTCGTTGCTCAGTGGCCACTGCGCTAAGCAACCTTCGAGTTGTAGGCGGCGCAGGTTCGATTCCTGTCAGGTGCATTCCTCCCTGGGTGTATTTCTCTTCTGTGTCAATAAAATTTCATTGTGTGTCTCTTACTTGATTTTGTATGTCGTGTCTGACGCAGCATGGCCAAATATGGCCCTTGCGCCATAAAACCACCAAACCAAACAAAATTACTTGGTGTTGTCCTCGGATCTTTCCCCTTCGGGTTTGATCCCGGACCGTCGCAGATAGTCCTTTGTGTTGCTCCAGTGTGACTAATTAAATTACCTACCTAACTATTTCCATACACACACGTGAAAGGTTTTACTGACACAAGAGTGAAATACACCCAGGGAGTAATGCACCTGACAGGAGTCGAACCTGCGCCGCATTGGGATGGGGAGTTTGACGAGTGGGGTTCCAGCTCTGGTGTTTACCTCGTCATCTGACCGTGGTTGAAAAATACGAGGTATTGTCCTCTTCTTAATTACTTTCCTCTAAGCCAAAAACGGTGTGTTTTCTGAAAAATTCTTCCATCGCAACATAAAAAGCACGCCAAAAGCATTGCCCCCACACTTGTCTTAAAATCAAAGCTGTACCATAAGTCTCAAAGACTGACAAAATTTTCTTGAATGAGTACACTATTTATGGCATCCATTTGTCTACCGCGATGTCTGTTAAGGACCAATTACATCAGGGTGTTAAAAAATCGTAATTTTTTTAAATAAAAAAATTGGATTGAAATTGAATTTTTATGATTTTAATTAATTCGTTGCTTCCATTCGAACATGTTAGAAATGAGGCATGCAATTTATAGTGTTTGCTGCTGAACACTTGCACAGAAGAGCGTCAGCATTTATGATAGTTAGGGATATGGTAAGAAAGAACCTGTTCAAAAAGAACGGGAACAGCCTGTTCCCACTTTTCACAAAACCCTGTTCTCCGTTCTTTTTGTTAAAAGAAACATTGTAATTTTTTTCTAATTCGATTTTAAACGGGTGGGAATTTTGCAAAGAAAATAGTTTCTTTCCTCGAATTTTCTAAGTTCGCTAAAAATTTTCGCCTATTCTTAATTATGCTAAGTCCGAAACACAGCTGTTCATCCTACAGTTCGTGACTCACTGTTTCCTGTTGATTCATTCAACCATTCTCTGTCCATAAACCTACTCTGAGACTACTTCCTGTTTGAAAGCAGGAATCAAATTTACCGAAGGAATCGATTCCTGCTCTCAAACTGATCCGACCCTGTTCGGAAAATGATTACTGCTCTCAAACTGTTCTGACCTGTTCTCGGAGCTGATCTCGATTAATTGTTCGCGGAGCTTGTTTTCGGTAAAACGCTCTCACTCTGCGCTCGCTGGTCTGCACCCGGAACTGTTCTTGACTGAACCAAGGCCTCGACGTTTGAATAATTTGTGAAAAGACGCCTAATAATTGTGAAATTTTTTAATTAGGCAATGACAGGGTGGTGAGGGAAATTTTAATGATTAAGATTTTGTTTAGATTTCCCTCGAGTGGTGTTGCTCTACTCGTTCTTAGGATTTGTAATTATTTTAACTTCTTTTTAAAACCGAATTTTACCACACAATGGAACGCAAATTTTCAAATGTGTGGACATTTTTCACTATGAAAGATGGAAATTCGGATCGGGCATCATGTCCTATTTTTGCCAACTATTTTTATAAAGTAGTTTTCATTGTTGTAGTGTTTATATTTTACGTATTGTATATTTCAATTCTATTGATTTACATTCCACATGTTTTTGAACGTGCAAAGACATCATATAATGATCTGGCCTTTGATAAATAAATTAATTTTAATTTCAAAGTGGTAACCTCAAGACGTCTTAAGTGCTTAATTTTTAATGACTGTTCCCTGTTGCTCAAAGATATATTTAGACGTCTGCCCTGTGATTATCAGCGCTCAAATTTTATTGACCAAAAATATCCTCAAAATGTATAACGAAGGGAGGGGAAATTTTTTGTCCTATGCACTACGAATAATTTTTTATGCTTAGCCTTTTCCGGTATTATCTACAATAAGTACTTACAAAAAAATGAGGTGTCAACAGAATCTGGGCCCTGTGTGTCTACCACGAAAACTCCCGCCATAAAGGGCGGTTGCTATAGGAACAAGGCTCGTATGTCTCAAGTTGAATGCGAGAACAGTAGTGAGCAAAACAGGCTAAAGAACAGTTCTTTTAGAAAGAACAGGAACAGCAAAGAACTGTTCACCTAAAAGAACAGTATTTCCCATCCCTAAGGATGGGAAAAAAATCTTGGAAAAAATATTTTTTAAAACGGAAAGTAATAAGCTTTAGCGGAAAAAAATATATTTATATTTTCTCAACACCAATTTATCTGCAATACTAAATACAGAAGGTATGTTGAAATACAAAAAGTTAATGGTTTTTAAAAGAAAATAGCAAAAAACAATACCTGATGCGACTGCACTTGACAGTGACTAAAATCACTGAACGTTGAACTGAAAGTTTGAATTCTTACATTAAACGGAAAAAAATTTAAAAGAACCAATGAAATCAAAGGGCAATTTAACGGAAATGAAAAAAAAAACAATCTAGAATATTCGAAATGAAAATATGTACTTACTGCTTGCCGTGGTTGCCATATAAACGGGGAAAACGTCATAAAGATGGGTTATCTCGTTACCACCGAGATAACCCATCTCGGTGGTAACGGTTATCTTCACCTGCCATAACTCGCTACTAGAAATGCGCCAAGAGTGTTGCCACCAGACGGGGCACTAGATACAGCTGTACAAGGCAATTAAACTTAAGAAAAGAAATTACAGTTGACAGATTAAAATTTAACTTCAAAAAGTGGTCCATGAAAAGCCGTAACTATTGGTGTACAGAAAATAGTAACGATAGATGGCGCCCCTGTACACGGACCAACAGCTCAGTCGCTCACCCTTCTGAATGCTGATCGTGTCCAGAGTCAGCAAAAAGGGAAAAGTGATTATGATTAAATAGAATTGAAGTCAAGACTTCAGGGTTCAAACGGAACACTCCGCATCGGCGTTTAGGCATTTGCAGGAAGGTGTTAAACTATTGATGCAGAATAGCTCTAGGCCTTTTCTGCGAATAGTATTGATAGATGTTAAACATTTATATGTATATATGAGGGTTTAGGAATTATAGTAGGACAAATTAAAACAATTAAAATTATTCTTGGGCCTGTTGCTTTTATTCATTCAAGTTCAATTTTGTGATACTAATCCATTATACTCAATTAAAAAATAAATATTCAGTTTCGAAATTTAATGAATTTTATAAATTATAATTAATTTTCTGGCCTTCTTGATACCCAACTTGTTTTATGTACAAAATTAGTTAAGTTACACTGTTAACTTGAAGATAGAATTTAGCAGTGGTGGTAAGATGGTTTTTTTGAATGGCTTTCTTGTCTTCACAAACGTTAAAATGAGTTTCCCTGTTCAAAAGAAATAACTGAGATACAATGCTTTCACAAAGAAATAGAAAGCTTATTTTTCTTGAATTTTTGTAATTACAGGCATGATACTAGATAAATATTTTTCTTTTGCGAATATCAAGATGTTCCTTTTATTTAAACTCTGAGTTTATTAAATTACGAAGGGGTATCCAAAACTTGGACTAAAACTAACATACTGAAAATATGCTTAACAGTAGTGATTCCTTTATCAGTTAGCAAGTCATGAAATGGCATCAAGTTAAGTCAATTCAACCTTTCCATAGAAGAGTGTCAATATTAACCGAAAATAATTTGCATAATGTGTGAAACTCAGCCTCTTGATTTGGGAGTGACCTGTTTTAGTGAATAGAAAGAAATATTTGGTTGGTCAGTTGTCATTCCAACCTGGGTTTCAACTTCTAGGTGCCCGAACCCTTCGATCCCTAAATGTGCGAGACGACTATTTCTAATGAATAACCAAATAAGTTTAAAAAACATCACCAGAATGCCCTGGAGCCCGATCATTTTGGAACACTTTACAATTTTTATGGTAGGGCCCACGACAACCAAACAACAGAAGAGATAAATATTACATATAATACGAGTAACCATACATGCAGAATGATTCAATCTCTTTAAGGTCAGTTATCAGAAGGAGCATACAAAATTCTACAGACCTGAACTCCTTGGGTCCTAATAATTATATGGTTGGGGCTGGCACCCCTCTAACACAGGATAAATATTGCAAATCTATATAAAGCAGAGTTGGCATCTGTCTGCTCTATACAAATCAACACCGTTTGACCAATCCACATCAAATTTGGTACACTTATTCTTTGGAACCCTGCAGGTAACGTAGGCTACATATTAACCCCCATACTATCTGTCTTGGATCGTACGGGGATATAGCAGAGAGGGCTTAAAACACTATTCGAAATCCCCATAGGAATAACATTGTGTATTTATACTATCAATGTCGGACCAATTAACACCAAATTTGATACATTCATTTTTTAGAATCCTGCGGAAAACATAATCTAGATATTAACCCCTGTTCTATTTTTCCTGGTTCTGTGGGGGCTGAAAACAGTTTGAAATCCCCATAGGAATAACAGTGAGTAATATTACGATGAATTACAAACAATTCAAGCAGGGCCAGGTAATTCAGCTAGTATAGCAATAATATTGGATTGGTAATGATTTAAATAAATAATATAAAGAATTCCAAAATTATTTTATGTGAAGTAAGTGATGCTTTACTTACAAAGGCCCCATAATAATTTCTCCTAATTGGTGCCACTTCATCTTAACCCTCTGGATACCGACCCGCCCGAGACGGCTTCTCATTCAGACATTCGCTAGCCGCCCGTCCGGCTCTTAAAGTAATCAGCGTTTCTGCTCCTCTACCAGTGAGGAGGGTAATCGGTCATCCCCACTCTACAAAGGATTTTCGAACATCTCCTTGTCACCTGAAGGTGTGCTAAATGATCATCAGGTGTTAGGGGGTCGATTTCTAACTATTTTCTTCAGTCTGTCTGCGGATCGGATAACCACCTGTGAGATTTTTTTGCCTTTAAAATGCCTCGGTACAGAAGAATTTTGACTCGAGAAGAGATCGAAACAATACTCTTTAATGATACAGATGAATCAGATTTGGATAGGAGTGAAGATGACGAATTGGAAATGCCAACTAAGGAATTGGGAAACAATTCGATCAGGTGTCGATAGTGAATCCGAAGATGAAGAAATATAGATATTCTTCATACTGAAAAAAATGACGGTACCGTTGAATGGGATTCAGAAGTGGTTGAGAACGAACGCATAAACGTCCCCCAATTCACTAATTTTTCTGGTCCCCTTCATATGTTACCACCTGGCTCTTCAGCGTTGGACTATCTAAAATTATTAATGAGTGAAGAGATATGCGAACTCATCAGGGTTAATACAAATAAGTATGCTGAATTTTGTGCCAAAATGCGAGGATTTACAGATGAGAGATGGGAACCTATTGCGAGCATCAAAGAACTGGAATTTTTTTACAGTTCTGCTTGTAATGAGTATTGTACGCATGCCTAGAATCACTGATTACTGGTCCAAAAATGAGACACTTGGAAATTCAAGAGTGAAAATGATGAGTAAAAATAGATTTTTACGCATTAAACACTATTTCCATATATCCGACAGGGAATACGAACTTAAGAAGGACAGTGAAAATTTTATTTTCTCCAAAAAGTAGAGCCACTAGAAACATACTTGAGAAAAGAATCTTCCGAACATTTTAAGCCGTACGCTCACTTATCAGTTGACGAAGCACTGGTCAAATTTAATGGAGAATTCTATAATTCTTGCTATAATTTAGAATACAGTTACCGTTGTTCGGTAGCTGTGCTTTAGAATACAGTTAGATAGTTCTTCGGTAGCACCTCGATCTATCACACATTGTTACTTTCACTTGGATTAATGTTGGGTTTGGAGGCAGTAGAGAAAATATGTCTTTCTTTAGAACTGAGGGCTCAAAGCTTCCAACAATTTCTTTCACCTTACCCATGGGATCCCCACAATGTTAAATTTCACGTGGGTATTTACCACCCAAGTGTTAACTGGACCTCTAAAGAAAGGTAGAAAAATAGTAAATGGCCTCTCTCTATTCAAGGCGGCTCTTAGGTTTAGCTCTCACTGCTTGAGGATGAACACGTGTTTTTGCTGCAATGAGAAACGTAAACGACTGTAGCTGAGGGTGTTTTTCGCGTTGAAGAGAATAGAGCGGAGTTGGGACCGAAGGATTCAAGTGATCTTTTTTGTCCATTGTCCCTTTCAATACTATGCTTCATATAAAAGGACCAGTGTTGCTGTTTGTATACAGGTTACGGGAAATCGAAGCCTGAGGGACAGAGGGAGATTCTTGAGTGAACAATTGATTTCGCGTCGATAAGCCAGTTTCTCTTGTATACAAAACCACTTGTATCGACCAGTAACATGAAATAATCCGAGAAATGTTTTAAACATTAGTCCCGAAGTGGTCGTTGAGGGTATGTCGTAACCCAATAATCAAACGAACAAAATTCTAAGAATGCATACTTTAAGAATGAGATGACTTTATTAGTAGCTGAGTTTTATGTTTTCTCTCATCTGACCATTTTAGCCCCTTGGTTTTTTAGAATGGAAGTTATCACAAATTTATAACAATAGAAGAAACTATAATGCACTTCTCATTTTGAGTGACGCTCACTTGACCGTCGCTTTCAACGCGGAATTTGACTCAAGTACATGTTCACTTGTATTGTTATGTAAAATTTAATTCCAACACATGTTTTGTGCCTACGCATATACAATAGTAACTGAAAAGAAAAATTGTGTAAAGAATGACTTTTAAATTGAATTACGAGCTATAAATGCTAATTTTTCGATTTATTAGTGAGGGTTGGGTAATAGTAGTAAAGTGTGAATTTTATTTCTAATAAATAAAGGTTATCACACTTAAAGGTTTGCCTATCTCTGTTTTTAGGAAAATGCGCATATTTTTAATTCCCGCAAACGAATAAAACGTCCATTTCAGGGACATAAATGTGACGTAATTCTTGCATATTTTATTGCAAGATGCTTTTGGTCTACAATTTTAAAAGAAACCATTATCAAAAAAATCACGCTGCTTTTAAGATATTTATAAGGAAGAATTATTGAAAAATAACCACTTTTATCACTATTATATTTCCGAAAACCTTTTTTAAACATCAATTTCAAAGCAAAAGATATATTATTAATTTGAAAATTATCACGAATTTTTGATACATTGTTTTAAAAATAAGATAAAAAATTACAAATTAATTGCCGATAACACAACAGAAAAAGTATACCTTGTATATTCCTGTTGCAAGAGATTTGAAGTAAAAGAGATCAGAGGGAAATAAAGAAATTAAATTGCCTTTTTGAAACATTTAATGAAAAATATGTACTTAAAATTAAACGTAACCTAATGTGTTTGTTCTAAAATTAAAAAATATTTTCCTTGTTTTATAAGTAATTGCAATTGCTTTACTTTTGCGCTATATTTCATTAAAAGAAAATTGTTCTTTCTAACAATTTGACAATTTTCTATCCGTGTTTTCTTTTTGAGAGTTTAAAAATGCTATGTAATGGACGCTGAACATCAGCATACACAACATGTCTATATATATATATAATTCTAAGATCGACTTATAAGTTGAAAAGAGCACTTTTTTTTTTCCATACAACCCCCCATTAAAACCAGCGCGGTTTTCGGTCCCAGTGTAGAGTCCCCCTATTAGGTGTAAAATAAGTTGCAAACGAGGGGGGAAGAAATATTGGTGATTGAACTAATGCTACTCGGGCGTTTTGGGTTTCTGAGGACATGATGTTTAGATGCGTACGGATGTCAGAGGGTTAATGAGTACTACGTTCTCTAGTGTCTTCGACGTAAGGAAGCCAGTTATTTTCAGATCTTTTTAAATCTGAGTGGAAGTAAATTTTTAAACTTACATGTATAAAATAACATTCTGTCCCATGTGATTTCATTTTCAATGTTATTGAACTTTAATTATAAAATAAGCAAATTTTAAACTTTGATTTAAAACACATTTTCGTAATAAAAATAATTTGATTTGAAACGGAACACCCTGCTGTTACATGTTAACTAAATCAAAGCCATCGTTGCTGAAACATTACTGAAAATCAATTATCTTATTACTGATAAGTCCACCGACAGTTTGATATATCTTCAATACTTTTTTATTAATTTGTCTGCCAATGTCTATTAAGGTTCAATTAACTGAATTCTCTTTAATATGACCGAAATTCTATGCAGAGTATGCCGATGTAAATCAGCTTGACTTTAATCATGATTTAAATCGGGTGATTTTTATTAAAATATCATTGATTTATAAATCACTTTAATTTTCTTTTTTCCTTAAGTTTAGTAATATTGAAAATGAAATAACCTTAGACAAAATGGGTCGATGCAAAAAAGTCTGCTTCTACTCAGTAACCCTGCGATTGATCCTTTATAAAACTAAGAATTACTAGCCTTCCTACTTTGAGGACACTAAAGATAATTGCATTGATTGGGATGCACTGGTTCCAACTTGGAGATATGATTTGCTTCATTATAAATATTTTGGAAACCTTTATTTTTCCTTGATTCTATACCTTGATTCTATGCAACTTACTGAAAATCAATCTGAAGGGGGCGTTGTAGCCCGGTTGAAAGAGTAATGGATTAGCAACCGGAGGGTTGCAAGTTCGAATCCAACCAAAGACAGTTGTGTATAAAGGGGGCTGGTGCATGTTAAATCTGTCGTGGATTCGCATTGGCGTGGTGTGGCAGATTGGAGAGTGGATGCCAGCTCAGGTGTTATCTTGTCTTCTGACCGTGGTTGAAAATTACGTGGTGTTTTCGATCTTTCCCTTGGGGGTTGATCCCGGGACATCGCCAATAGCCCGGTGTGTTGCTCCAGTGCGAAGTTAATTAAAATACCTACCTACCAATCTGAATGGTGCAAGGGCTTTATTGGCCAAGCTACGTCAAGAAAATGGAATCGGCACGCACAATGAAAGCTTTTAGCAACACAGAAAAGCAAAATTTTATGGAACGAGGGCCTTTTTGGCCAGCCGCACCAAACAAAATACAGACAATTCCAAGTAAAAAATGTGAAATGGATTGGAGAGTAGAAGGAAATGAAAGAAAAAGAAATTCACCCAGGAAGATATCGAGACTGCTCCGTGAACAACACCCAGGTTAGTGCAGTGGCCAAACCCATTGAGCCACCATGAAAGGAAGGATTGACTTGCAAACGTATTCTAAAGATGAACTAACTGCATGAAAGCATGCATAGCCCTGGAGAATACTTGTTGACAAGAACAAAATTGTGCTTAAAATTATAAAATATTTTTCAAGAAAAACTATTCTTGAAATGCCATCCATTCAGATATTGGTGATAGGCGCTTCCCCTGACACCTGGTCCTTGTGCCATAAAAATTCAATCAATCCTTCCTCTTACTTTTGCCTCTGCATATAGGAGCTTGTCTAGGGGCATAGGAAGCAACTGACATTTTCAGCCAAATGTTGGCATCCCTGTCTCAGGCGAGAAAATCCGTCCCCAAAATCTCCAATCCTTAAAATCTCCATTGTATTCACAAAATAGCAGCGGGCCATCGTGGCTCAGTGGGTATGTCCACTCTGCTCTAGCAACCTTTGAGTTGTAGGCGGCGCAGGTTCGATTCCTGTCAGGTGCATTCCTCCCTGGGTGTATTTCTCTCTTCTGTGTCAGTAAAACTTTTATTGTGCTTGTATTACTTGATATTGTATGTTTTGTGTCTGGTACAGCATGACCAAATATGGCCCTTGTGCCATAAAACTAAAAAAAACAACCACAAAGTAGCTGCATAAATGTGTAAAGGAAAAGAAAACAATGTACATTTGTGCAAGTTTACCTTGAGTATTTGGAATACATTTTTAACTAATGTAGGGCCTTCGTCTAACCTTGTACTGAGGCCCGTCATTTAACCTTGGGATTTTGACTGCAGAAGTGTGCGAAGAGGCCTGTCACTCTGAGTTGCTAGAGTTTGTTCATTCTGTGCATTTGAAGCTTTTTGGCATGGTATGCATATTATAAAATTTGGTTATAGTAATGTTACATGTTGAGTTTGCTATTGGTACATGTCTTCCGCTGAAAATGACTAAATAAAAAAACCAATGTGCTCCTTTAGACTCAATCCTCTGTTTTACATTTTTCTCAAAAGTTGTTAAGTGGTTTGCTTAACAAATATGTTGCGAATTAATAGAAACATGGGAATTTTAAAGAGCATTTGTCAATTTTTCAAAAAAATTAAATATTTTCCAAATGCAACATAATTTTATCTTAAATGAAACAGTTTTATTAATTTTTTTAGTTATATAGTTCACCTTGTCTGCAAATGCATCATATGGTAAAACCTTTGATAGATTCTGAAAAAAATGTAACTAAATATTGAAAAAGTAAGTTTTGAGATAAATGGCACTAAAAGTAAAAATGACATGCTTCATACCAGTACTCGTGGAATTTCTTTATTGTTTCTTAACCTTCTGATCCTCTTAGTTTCTTAGTGTAAGACGTAATAGTGAAATGAAAGATTTTCAGAAAATGGTATAAGCAAAATCTTATTTTGTAAATCAATTTTAGGTTACTGCTCCTTCTAATTTAAAATTCTTTACAAGTTTTCCCAATTGTTATTCCAAGAAATAGTATTAGAATAAATAATTGGACATGTTTAATGGTTGACAATAAAAAGTTATTGAATGTTTGAATTAAAATGTTGACATTAAAAAAGTTAGAAAATATAAATCTGAAAAAAAAAACGTTTTCCTGCGTTACAAGTCCTGCTTAGGTAATACAAGTTACTAAATTTAAAAGATGCTGTAGAATGTAAAAGCGCGCGCGATACCTTCGTTTTTCTAAGTAGTCTTTAAATTATAAATCATTAACGATAACATTTTATATAACTTAAATTTCTTGAACATTAAAATTTAAACAAACCTTTAAAATTATATCCTTGTCTGTTTCATGACATGAATAAAGCAAGAGAGTTGGTCATTCTAAATTTGTCAATCGCTGTATTCCAATATTAATAAAAATAATACAGTCCCATGTAGTTTTATAAGAGGTGCTTTAATATCAACAGGTAAAAATTTGCGTTTTGTTTATTCCAAGAAATTGTTTTTAAGTATGAAACATTTATATAACTTCTTACATGATTATTCGAACAATTGGATCCTAACGTACGAGAACAGATTGAAGATCCTCCATTTGTTCTTTTTCATTTATTTTGTTGAATGCAAAAACGATTCGTCTAAAATATGAGTCAAAATATCGTCAAAAAACCAACCAAACATTAATTCAGGTTGTCTTGTGTTTGCCATAGCTGGTCAAATATGGCCCTTGCCCCATAAAATCCTGAACCAACCTAATGTTAAATTAATTTCCTAGACTTTTATTCAGATCTTCCAAAATAATCTTCCTTCTATAGGTGTATATATGGGCATCACAGCTCTGATGTTCCCGAGTGATCTTTTCTCCTTTTCATTTTTGCCCTCTTCTGCTTTCTCTTCATCCTTCAATGTATTGTCTGTCTTGTGATTATTGGCACAGCTCGGCCAAATATGGCCCTTACACCTATTTGGCTGTAAAAGAACCTCCAAGATAGTTGATCACTGACGGTACATGCTATCGAACATCTACTTGTAATTACCATAAGAGTAGAGTAAGTCCCTTTTGGTGTTTGGCTGTCACCGACAACTAGTCAGGTTCAGGTAGTTTAGTAGGATCTCCAAATATGGGGAGGGGTCACTGGTACCTAGACGAGTTTTCACCTGTAAGTATAGCATTACAGTGAAGAGTGAAATCTTTCGTAAAATCTCCCACTTGGGTCATTCCACGCAAAATGAGCAAATCAGCTGTGACTGACATATCACCGATTTTAATGAAAATTAGTTTTTAAATAAGTCACATATAGTAATGACCAACTGCAAAATATTAGGTTTCAGAAATCTATATTTTGTTAATTGACATTTAAAGTTCAAGGTCACACAAATTAAGATTTTCTAACACTGAAAGTGACCTGTTTGCGACCTTATATTTCAATAAGTTGGTGACACAAATTTTAAATTTTTATATTGTTTCATTCTTTAGAAAAGGGTCTCTTAGGAAACGTCAGAATATAATTTAATAGCCTTCATTGCTGAATCTGAAGGATTGACAAAAATAGAAATTTTGCCAATTTGCTACAAATTTCAAATTGCTGTGGTATCTAGAAATGGAAAGACTTAAAAATTATTCTTAATGAAGAGCCTTTCCTAACAAATAGCGTGGCGTAATTTGGTGATTGTATTTCTACTCCTTTATAAAAAAAAACATTTAAAAGTAAAAATTATGGAAAAATACAATTTTTCAATTTAAAAAAATGCATATTTCACTGAGGGAAAGCTCCAAGAACATCAAAACTTTTCAACATAAAAGAGCAAGGTGTCTATTATATGTCCTGAAATTTTCATAATTGTAATTTGATTATTTTTGTCTCGGGAAAATTTTTAAATAGACGTAAATTTTACTTTTTTATCACAGCTGGTAAGGAGTTCAACCTCCGATAACATAAAAAATGCAGTATAAGAATGAAATATAACTTTTTTATGGTGCACAAGCAAAATTTCACATGAAATTTCTTTTTAAAGTTTTTGTTAATCCAAGGAGTGTTTCCATCAGTGAAATAATTAGGTGGGAAGTTATTTGTTAGAGAAGTCTTTTCGATTTGCTTTTTCCTTTGGAAACGTAAGTGTTAAATACTATTACTTGTGAATATTAAATGCATTATTAGTCAGGTAAACACTAATTTTGAGAGTAAAAGAATTTAAACATTGTTAAACTCGATTCTCCTAAATGTACATAACTCACGAATCCTTTTTCCGTATTTATCACAATCACAAGTGAAATGAGTAAAGATTTCAAGAATTCGGCAGCACTAGGAAAATTTCAATTTAAGAAACTATGAAATTAAACAAGAGAACCTTAATCATCACCTTGAAAGTGAATTTGAAGACAATCAAGTAAAGGTTTTAAATGTTTAAGCTTTTTAATTGTGATTTGATGTCCTGCTTTTAAAATTTCCTTCAAAAGTTAAAAATAATTTGGTATTTCATTGTTGCCATTTGAAATGAGTAATATGCATAGAATGGGAAGGAAATGCTATGATTGGTGATAATAAACATTGCCATTTAGTGCGATACTGATGGAATATGGTAACCCGTCGTAGAACATCCAAATAGTCATTTGGTGACGAAACTTTCAGTCGCCAATTGATTGGAAGGGCAAGAACGTCTTTTTGCATTTTACTAATTCCTTTATTGTTACTTTGGGACTCAAAATATAATCCTGAATTTTTTACAAGTAATAGACATTAAACTATTTTTCTAAAATATAGTTTTCGTCAGAGCTGTTCTCCATTTCATTTTGCGTGCCTATTTTAAGTGGAAAACCATTTAATTTTCCTTTGCTGTTTCAGCAGTTGTTTTATACCTAGCACTGTATCTAGTATGAATTTCAATGATGCATTTAATTTCCTTTACCCCATAGAAACCTTTTTAATTCTATCAAAACCGAACTATTTTCCATTTTTCTCTACTAATTTTTAGATTAAACATGATGTTTAAAATTGTTTACAAGTAGATAATTCTTCATAGATTACAAAAATATGAAATATTGTTGTCTTCGTTAAGTAGTTTTTGAGTAAGGTCTTCAAACATGCAACACCAAGCTATTTCACAACTGCTCTTCAAATTTCAAGCCCTTAAAATTAATGAAACTTACAAAATATTTAATTTGAGCGAAAATATTTTGGATATCGTTATTTATGCATAAACTAAACCCCTGTAGCAAATTTCATGAAAATCCGTCACCCTACGGCCACAGGTTTTTCTGATTTTTGCTCATTTCACATGGATTGACCCACTTGTGATTAAGGGGTTCGGTTGCCAAATATACTCAGGTTGGCATCATACTGTTCTTTTTTGTCATGAAGATCGCTAAGTTTGGCACCATATAGCCAATCTAAAAATTTTTATCCGCATTGCAACTTAGCATTCTTTTCAGTCCTTTTCCATTTCGCAGTAGCTTGGCGACAAAAAAATTTAAATCATGCCTAGGCAGTAGCTTTAACTTGATTTAGGTTTATATACCACTAGATCCAAAAAGGATTAGTTGCGCCAAATGGAAGACAAAAAATTCAATTAAAATCGCAATGAGGGAGGAAAAACAGCAAAAAGTAGGGCAGATAAACGAAAATGATTAAAGATCATTAGGGTACCTTGGGTTGTGATGTCCGTGTTTACTTGTAGGAAGTCAACCCCTGGGAGTATTAACTAGGATTTGACCCAAATTCAAGCGTAAAAATATACAGAAAGAGGGATTGATTAAACAAAATATAAAAAGCACACAAGAACAGATTACTTCATCTGACTTCAATGTTCAGATGGGAAATCCATTTTGAAACTGCAACAATTTTAACATGAACTATGTCATTCTCAATCTTTTTGCAAGTGAGTATTTTTCCACTTGCCGTATTTCATTACAAGAGTCAATGTACCAATAAACAGAATGTCACACCTTATTTTTTATTACTTCAGAATTAAAAGTTTTTTATTTTTTAAATGTGAACTAAGTAATCATTGAAAATAAGACAGATTGTCCTAATTAGTACCAGATGAATTTTTGTTTACCAGTTGTTATATATATATCCATATTTATCAATTAAAATTCTACTTTAGTTTCAAAATAATCTAAAATGAATTGATTTTTACGTGTCTTTAAAATAGCTGGACGTTAAGCAATTTTGTCTGTGTTGAATGTTTTGCTTCTACTCTAAATTGGAAAAATGTAGGAATTCAGCATGGTAACCATATGACATGTTTACAATCTGATACAAGAGATCTGATTTTTTTGCTGAACACTCGTTAACAAGTCTTCTACGATGGATCTCATTTCTAAATTAAAACATTTAAATAAAGAACAATTTCATAATTGTTTTGATAATTTTGATATTGCATATGGTGGAAACTGGTTTTGCGTTCTCAATTATTAAAAAAATCTCACAATTTATAACTTGCTTGTGATAAATATGTAGAGAACTATAAAAATTGCAGAATTTATCATTAGGTATGTTGATTTAAATCCAAGTGTGATTTTTATCTTAAAAATCATTGATTTGAATCTAAATTTTAAATATTTTTGTTTCTATATTAAGTTAAGAAGAAAATGAAAAAAATGAGCACAAGCTGCATGCTATATTTATATTATACAAATAAAAACTGCTTGTACTCAGTTCACACTCAAAATGATACTGAAAATCATCCTCTTATCAGACACTAAATAACTATTTTTTTATTGGAATCAGTTTCCATACTAGTATGTATATCCCTCTAGAGCTATTGACCAACAGGTGTAACTCGTAAACCGGCTCATCAGCGTGGGTTTTGTTTAAACATTCCATGCGACTAAATCGCATGTGGCTGATTTCGACCTGATTAAAATCTAACTTATCTAAACCACTCGAGCCAGATGTGAAAACATTGCTTATGCTTGGCATTTGTGGCGCTGTTCTAGTTACTTTATATGATTAACTTTGCTAATTCCTGTCACATTTTAATCTTTCTAAAATTTACCATGTTATATTTTCTAATACATTAATGTTATTCATCATAAATATTAATGTTTAACGTAAATCAAAACTATCTAGAGACTTCACTGATTTGTGTGCCTCACATCCAACAAGTTTAAATTTGTATGAGCAAGGAATTAAAGTCGAAAATCCAATTTTAATCAAATCTGATTTTTTTAATTTAAAAAGTCATGATTTTTCATACCTTATTATCATTGACTTTAGTTAATTTGTTATCAAATCAGTTGCTGTACTTAGTTAGTCATTTTGTAATTGAATGATTTAATGTATAAAACTTTATGTAAAAATTATGAAATTGAAGGAATTTTCCTTATGTAAAGACAATTAATTTGTACAGTTCCCGTTTTAAATTATTTAGTTATCGATCAATGGCACAATTTGCTTGGTGTTCAAGCATGCAACTCCTTCCTCCCATATTCACATGAAGTAGATCAGTCTGGCTATACTGATAATCCAACTAAGTTCAATCCTGAACAATTTTAAGCATTGAGAAAGATCATTGTTTTAAGCTTTATAAAGTTATCTGAGTGTCATAAACTGCTCTTTAACTTTACCTTCTTGGTGGTTATCTTGATGGGGCATCTCATAATTAGAAGAAAACTGACCAGATCTTGATCACGTCATAAAAATAGGCAATATCTTGATGACGATTGATCAGATCTTGATGGACGAGCTTCTCGTCAAAACCACTCGGAGGGTTAATATCACATTTGATTTGATATTACTGTAAAATGGTGTCTCGTTCAATCTGGCCCATAGCACTTTCAATAATCTTGTATATCCTTTCACTTAATAAGTTTGGTGACACCTGGTGTAGAGAATGCAGATGGATATTTGAGACAGGCCAACTTCTGTACTTTGAGCCACAGTACCAGGTCAGAAGACAAGTTCCAATCCCAGATTACATGATAGATCCCTTAAGAAATAGTAAAAATACGTATTCCTTCAATTTTTAACTACTCAAATGTCAAAAAGTTTTAAAAACTTATTTTTATTTCAAATGTATAAAAGGATTTTAGGACATTTAAAAAACAGCAGTTTGTAGTGCACTTTGTATTGTTGCCAGTTATGAAGCATTGCAAACAAACTTTTCCATTCTTCTGTAGCCTTTGTTCTTGTAACCCTTCGCCTGCAACCAGAGGGGCTTTAGTTCCAGAAAATAATTTCATAAATTATTTCCAATGGTCTGTCAATGCAGTACCAAAATATCCTGTAAAATACAGAAATATATTGTAAACAAAACATCCATATTCGATCAGTGCTCTCTTTTGAATATATTTTTTGCAATTATAAATATGTACAAACTGGAATGCACTGGTGGTTCATATACTTAAAATATTGATAATTCTGTAGGAAAATGAACCAAGATCCTCAATTTTCCTTTATAATTTAAGGGGCTGTCGTGGCTCAGTGGGTATGCTCGTTACGCCAGCAACCTTCGAGTTGCAGGCAGTGCAGGTTTGATTCCTGTCGGGTGTATTTCTCTCCTGTGTCCGTAAAACTTTCATTGTGTGTCTATTAAGTGATATTGTATGTCGTATCTGGCACAGCATGGCCAAATATTGCCCTTGTGCCATAAAACCCTAAAACCAACCAACCTTTATAATTTAAATTTTTCATATTTAAAAACATTTATGCATTATACACATGTCAAAACCTGAAATACAGATAACTTTTATTTAAATGTTACAATGGAAATCGTAAGATGATTCTTCATTACTATCTATTTGTAAGAGTTATAATGTGAAATTAAATGTTTTTTTTAAATCTAATGATGTGTGGAATTGAGGGTTTTTTCAAATGTGTTCCAAGTAAAATAGGAACAGTGAAATATTATTTGCAATGAACAATGCAATAAATAGCTCATTCATATGTTCAACTGCTTCTAAAAAGGGCAGTCTTATCCCAGTTGGTAGAGTCAGGATTAGCAGCAGGAGGGTTGCGAGTTCAAAATTCAATCCAGTCAAAGACTGTTGTGTATATGGGGGTTGGTGTATGTTAAATCTATTGTGGCATCAAATGTCCTCATGTTGGCATGGTGTGGAAGTTGTGAAAGTGGGGGTGCCAGATCAGGTGTTGAACTCGTCATCTGACTGGTTCAAAATTATGAGGTGTTCTCGGATTGATTCAGGAATGTCACCAATAACCTGCTGTATAGGTCCACTGCGAAGTAAAGTCAACTACCTACCTCTTCTAAAGAAAATTTAAATTATCTTTTTTACATTGAATCACTATAGGAAAGACCCTACACTAAAAGAAACTTAGATTGGACACTGCTGGATTAGACATTGCCTGTGATTGGGAAAGGGGTCAGCAGGTTTAAAATTAGCCTGAGTATCCTGGGTACTCCCCCTCTAAAGTTCAGCAGATACCAAATTCTATAGATGCTACCATTAGTTTACTGATTTCTAGTTTGCGTGAAATTATTATTAAGATCACTTATGTACTAACTGATGTATGGTCGTGCGTGGGAAGATCAGTGATGGAATAGCTCGGATGATTGATCCGAGAATACACAATTTTAAACAATTTGACACCTTATACGTTAAGCGTTGTTTTTAGCAACATAGGAATTCACCTTGCCAAGGTTTTTATTTGTTGTGAAATATATTGCTTGAATAAGATCAAAAGCTATTACAAAATTGATCCCAGTTAAATTTTTAGACTAGCTAAATTTATGAAAGGAAAATTATTTCTAAGAAACAGTCATAGTCTGTACTTATGAATTAAAGGTTTGGCATATGACCCCTTTATTAATACTAATATGATAGGGATTTTTCACATCACTAGTGTCTTTTTCTGCCCTGAGGCCTCGAGACTTGCATCTGCTACAATCGTGTTGTGATAGATTTTTTACTATTGATCTATAAGTTTACTATATGTTTCTGATTGGGAAAAATTTAAATTACTGCATGAAATAAATTCTCCCTGACATTCTTTTTTCCGTTGAAAGTCCTATTGGGCTCGTAGAATTCCCAGCCTCAGGAATTTCCCAATGGGCCTGTCCATCTCTGGGGAAGATTTTGATTATGCTTCATGTCAACCTAACTTGGATGTGTGCTTATACTTCAAAGTAGATCCTTCCACCACAAAAATGTAGTTCTGGAAACACTGCAATTCAGAACAAAAATTTGTATACAATTTGATGTTTATTTTATAATTCATGGTTATTTTGACTTAATTTTATTGAAGATTACATTGTAAGCTCTTTGACAAAGTAAATACTCAGTCAGCAGCTCCTAAAGGAGGAGCTCTATTTTTATAATGCCCACAGGGGCACATCTTTAGGTGTGGTATCATAATCCTGAGGTACCTAAGTGGTCTTTTCTCTCTACCCTCACTTGCCCTTTTGCTTTTCTTCCTCCCTTATTGTATTGTCTGTCTTATGTTTGGCGCAGTTTTGCAAATATGGCCCTTGTGCCATGAAACCCGAAAACAACCAACTATTTTTATAACAACCTTGAAGGTGAAACTGAAAGGAAAAAATATCACTGGCGTTTAATTTTGCCGATTTTTCCAGATTTATTTCACCCGTCCGAATGAAGAGTTGTTCGTTCAGAACAGGTAGGATAATTTATTGGATGCAACAAGCTCACAGAATAAACACCTACATCAGCAAATGATATGGACAGTTCTCAAGTTGTAATTCAACTATTCTAAATGTGCCACAATTGTTACCAGTTCAAAACAGAATAAAATTAATTTCAAGACACAGCAAATGATAATTAATACACTACTGTTTGAAAATTGCAACACCTTGAAGGAATCATGCAAATTAAATGAAACTTGCAGGAAATGCAAAACAGGCTAGGATATGCAAATGATTAGAATTACTGAGCGATCACGTATGTGTGGGCTAAGAAACACCCTCTAAACTTCCAAGTGAGCCATGTATAGAATGCACTGTAAAGGTGCGTTAAAATGTGTGTATCATCGTTTGACTGCTGTAAATGATTGATTAGAAGTCAATATGCCTTGCCAAAAACGCAGAGTGGCATACAAGCAACTACCGGAGTTCGAACTGGGCAGCATGATCAGCTTCCATGAGGGTGGATTTTCGTATCGTGAAATCGCCACTCGCACGGGGCATAATGCCACAACAGTGATGCGTGTGTGGAAGAGATGGACCATGGAGAACCGTACAAGTCAAAACCCTCTCAGTAGGCCACGCAATATGACGTCACCACGGGACGACAGACATCTCATCGCATGGCGGTGACGGACCGTAGAGCATCCTCTCGTGTGTTGGCACAACATTGGAGCACGTCTACAGGTGTCATTGTCTGCCCCCGTTCGTTGTCTGCTGCGCCATGGGCTACGAGCAAGGATTCCCCTGCGCAGCATTCCTTTGAAGCTGAACCACCGACTCCTCCGGTTACAATGGGCTCGCCAACACAGCCAATGGCGTACCGATTGGCAACAAGTCATCTTCTCAGATGAGTCCTGCAACAATCTGGACTAACGATGGACGTGTACTCGTCAGGCGCTAGAGGTGAGTGCCTTCTCCCGGAATATCTTATTCGGCTTCATACTTTACGAACGCCTGGCGTTATGGTCTGGGGAGCTATTGGATATCATGGGCGATCCCGCCTACTCCAAATTGTGTGGACCCTGAACAGCGGGCGCTACATCAGGGAAGTTATGGAGCCCGAGGTCCTACCCCTCCTGCAACGCATTCCCGGAGCTGTATTTCAGCAAGACAATCCCCGTCCACATGTTGCTCGGAATATACAAGCCTTCTTCAGTGCACGACAGCTTCCTCTTCCATGGCCTGCACGTTCCCCGGATATGTTGCCCATTCAGCATGTCTGGGATTACATTGGACGGCGACTCGCTCGTACTGCTCGTCGGGCAGAAAGTACTGCTGAACTTTGGTATCAGATAGAGGCCATCTGGAATGCTATTCCTCAGCATGACATTCAGAATCTATGATTCGATGCTACGACATGTACAGGCTCTCATCGTAGCGCGTGACTGCTGCACAAGATATTGATTTTCGGCATTATTTTTTTATTGCTCTGTAAATTTGATCGTTTATTTAAACTACTATAAGTAATACGTGGAATAAATTTAATTTATTTCTGATGATTCTTTCATAGTGTTGCAATTTTCACAAACAGTAGTGTACACACAAGTAGGCAATATGTCAATTAGTCTGTCACGTAAATCCAAAAGCTTAATTCCAGCTTGATCTGCTCTATTCTCATGGTTTCTTAACACAATACAATATGGTCAAAATAGAAAGCTGGCCGCATTAGCCCGGTTGGAAGAGTAACGGATTAGCAACTGGAGGGTTTCGAGTTCGAATCCAACCAAAGACCATGTGCAAAGGGAGCTGGTGCATGTTAAATCTGTCATGGCCTCAAATGTCCTCATGTTGATGTGGTGGAAGTTTGGTGAGTGGGGTGCCAGCTCAGGTGTGACCTCGTCATCGGACAGTGATTCAAAATTAAGTGGTGTTCTCGGGTCTTTCCCTTGGGGATTGATCCCGGAATGTCATCAATAGCCCATTGTGTTGCTCTAATGCGACATCAATTAAAATACATACCTAAAATAGAAAGCCTGGCTTTATCCAAACTGGGTATTTTTGCCCCCCTTTTGATTGTTTACCATTTATTAAACATTAAAATTTCTAATTTTATTTTACTAAACGCAAAAAAACTGATACTGAGTAAAACATACCTTGTACAAGAGTGCAATTTTTACTAAATGTCAAAGATATAAAAGGGTATTGTAACGCGGTAGAAACAACATTGAAGTCCTGTGTTCTGAAATGTACCTTATACATTGCATCATCCTTTCCAGAGCTAACTTTGTGACTTGCATCATCTTTTCTAATGAAATCTTTTGAGTCTTTCGTCACCCTCCAATGGATGAGTATCACAGTGGGGGCTGACTAAGGGGGTTGTGTGTTGCGCTGCACTCCTCGTGTCGAGTTCATTGTATGCTGTCATCTCTGAGAACCATTAGTGTTACTATCGTTAAGTTTGTACGAAATTGTGGAGTTTTGTTTCTTTTACTCAGTCTAGAGTGAATTACGTCTAACAGATATAAAGTGAGCCCATTTTTCTTTACTCCCCTTAAAAAGTAAGTGGGCTCACTTCATATCTTTTTATATCTGGGAATGCCCACTGCACTAGCAACCTACAAGTTGTAGGTGGTGCAGGTTTAATTCCTCCCTGGCTGTACGTCTCTCTTTTGTTAGTATAACTTTCCCTGTTCGTGTATGTTCATTACTTGATGTTTGGCACAGCATGGCCAAATATGGCCCTTTTGCCATAAAAACCCAAACGAACCAACCACCCTTTTATATATTATTGTTTCTCATAAACTTCCTGGAAGAAAAGGAATATATATTAACAGATTAAAGCATACCTCTAATTTGAGAATTGTTTCAAACTTTTAAATTGCTTAACATAGCCTGAACATAACCTTTGCTAAGCAAGTTTCTTTTATATGGTTGCCTTCTAGTGATTTTTTCTGATTGCAATATTTTTTTAGAATTTATAAAATATTTGCAGTATATAGCATATATAACAACCTTTTAAACACTAACAGAAGTTCAAAACTGGAATGCATCATTTGATACTTATTGAGTAGACTGGGTACAGCTGTATTATACGCCTCGTTTGGTGGCAACGCTCTTGTGTTTTTTGGCGCATTTTTTATGTTGCCAAGGGAAGAATTAGAAAAAATCGTTTTAAAACGTAAAAAAATAAACTTTTTGATTTGATAATTTAACCGAAATGAAAAGAACATTTTAGAATGTATGAATGAATGAACATTTAGAATTTACTAAATGAAAATTTAAACTTTCCGCTGGTCGAGGTTGCCATAAAACAGCAATAACCCTAATAAAGATGGGTTGCCTTCACCTGCCATAACTCGCTACTATAAGGGATCCAAAAAACGCGCCAAGAGCGTTACCTCCCAACAAGGCGTATATATATATATAATATACAGCTGTACCTTATTTTTACTTTAGATTCAAATACGTATATGGCTACTTACAATATCCACTCCTCAACATCTTCGGAAAGGATGTTTGCGAACATCGCAAAATATATCAAGTGCATGAGTATTAAGTGACAGAGATAGATGTACGATAAATGCGATTCCTCGTTTTCCAAATTTATTTGCGGGAAAGAAAGCGGCACATCAGTTTCCATATCGACGTTCTCTTAAAACTAGATTAGATGGAGCGAAATTGCTATTGCTAGTCTATGCTACTTCTGAAGTACTGTTAAGTTGCCAACGTTTAAAGTAGTCAATCTAATGTTATCGATTGTAAAAACCGCGAATTGCTTTTTTTTTTCCAAAATGTTTCGCACGAGCTTATTGGACAGCACGCTGTTTAACTTTAAAAAAATGCGCCTTGCCAACAACTTGTAATAAATCATTTTTTTAACATTGAGCACAGGTCTTAGATATTTTTATCAAAGGTTATTCACCAATTTTATTTGACTTCATCTCTTAACATTTCGACGGATTTTTACCTAATCTGCGGCCCTGAGGGGTACGTCTCCTTTATGTGTACGTCGGATCTTTCCCTTTGGGATTGATCCCGGACCGTCACCAATACCCCATTGTGTTGCTCCAGTGTGACGTTAATTGAAATACCCCCTTTATGTGTACGGGCTTCACGAACACTAGTGATCGTGATCTTTTCCCGGGCTCCGCAGTAGCCCGGTTGGAAGTGTAACGAATTGGCAACCGGAGGGTTGCGAGTTCGAAGACCGTCGCGTACAAGGGGGGGGCTGGTGCATGTTAAATCTGTCGTGTGGCCTCAAATGACCTTACGTTTGCGTGGTGTGAAAGTTTTTAGAAGGGTGACAACTCGGGTGTGACCTCGTCATCTGGCCGTGCTTCAAACTTCGTGGTGTCGGATCTTTCCCATCGGGTTTGATCCCGCACCGTCGCCAATAACCCGTTGTATTCCTCCAGTGAGACGTTAATTACATACCTACCGTTTCTTTCCCGTGGGTTTTTCTGTCTTTATTTAACATGGGAGTCGCGCTACCGGGGTACCCAAGCGATGTTTTGCAGCTTTCACCACACTGTTCCCCAACCCCTCTTTTCCCCTTTCACGATATTTTTACTTGACGTGGTGTAGAAGTTTGGAGAGTGGGGTGCCAGCTCAAGTGTTGCCTTGTCATCTGACTGGTTCAAAATTACGTGGTGTTGTGAGATCTTTCCCTTCGGGATTGATCCCGGACCGTTGCCAATATCCCGTTGTGTTGCTCCAGTGCGACGTTAACTACCTACCCACCAACCCAAATTGCGGCCCGCGTGTCGGATCCGACACTCCTTTTGTGTTTATCCCGCCCGCGGGCGTGTTGACCGAAACTAAGTGCTGAAAAAGTTTTCTTACTGTTAAAACGGAAAAGTTAATTACTGGGGTGGATTGAAAATCGAAAGACGAATTGATGCTGTCCACACATTTCGATTTTGTGGGAAATGGGAATTGTTACTGGACAAGAAATTTTGAATTTTGCAATACTGTTAGAATATTTGCGGATCGTGCAGCAAAAATAGCGGTATGACAAATTTACTCGTAAATAACTTATATTTTCCTCTTCTCTTTTCCAATAGCCCATTGTGTTGCTCCAGTGTGACGTTAATTGAAATACCCAAATACCCAAATACCCTTCTCTTTTCCTTCTACTATTACTTGACAAGTCTTTAAGTTCATACATTTACCTAACAGAAGTATTATGGAATAATCGTAAAGATTGTTGGTACTCTTATGTGTATGGTGTGGTATGTTGTCAAATATAAAATTAAATTAGTTATCAATCACAGGAGTTAGGAAATCTTGCAACGTGTTGTAGTTTCCTCAAGCAGTATCATTAAATTAATTTGCTGATTTTTATTGCCAGATCCCATTTGGATCACCTCCTCTGGGGCACATCTTTAGGTGTATATCGGCTTCACAAACCCAAAGAACCTTAGTGATCTGTTCTTTTCCCATGGGGTTTACTGCCTCCCGTAAATGTGGGGGGGGGCATGGGTATCCCGATTGGCAGAGTAGCGGATTAGCAACTGGATGGCTGCGAATTCAAATCCAACCAGACCGTTGTGTACACAGGGGGCTGGTGCATGTTAAATCTGCCATAGCCTCAAATGTCCTCATGTTGGCATGGAATGTTTGGTGAGGGGGTGCCAGCTCAGGTGTTGCCTCGTCATCTGACCGTGATTCAAAATTACGCGGTGTTCTCGGATTTTCCTTTTGGGATTGATCCTGGACTGTCAATAATAGCCCGTTGTGTTGCTCCAGTGTGATGTTAATTAAAATACCTACCTACCCGTAAACATTAGGATTACAACCCCAGGGTACCCAAGTGATCTTTCTCTCCATCCTTTCTTTTTACAGTTACTTAACATTGTCTTTCTCGTGTTTGGCACAGCTTGACCAAGTGTGGCCCTTGTGCCATAAAACCTAAAACCAACCCATTCTGATCGCAAAAAATTTATAATTGTTGTATAACAGATACCATTATATACCAGATTTCTCAACACCAAAAGAATGCAAAGCCCTGTGTTTCATTCATATCAAAATATAATTCTGTAAGCCTGTTACTTTTAAAAAAATCATGTCTCGGATTTCAAAACAAGAAATTACACACAGCACTGCGAACATGATAAGAAACAGTATTCAGTATTGCATTTGAAAACAGGATTGGTTGCCTGAATCTTCAATTTCAGTAAAAGAGTTTTCTTTATACTTCCTTGCAATTTGGTTGCCAACATGCACTACACAGATCGTATGTAGGCATTCTGGATCTGAGCCTAACACACCTGGCCAAATATGGCCCTTGTGCATTAAAACCCCCAAAACCAACCAACCTGAGCCCAACACATTGACAAATATTATTCTCCTTAGAATATTTCCTCTATGAAATACTTATTCACACACAAAATGCTTTGAAAACAAAAATGACCAATTCCAGAAAATACCTCAGGATGGTATAATTGATGCCAAGGCCTGGCAGTTGAGAAAAACTGTACTAGAATGTTTGTCAGATTTTTTATTTACATACAAGCAGATAGTAATTTGTATAGAATTTTGTATAAAGGTGTGGCGAACTTAGCTACAACTACAAAAATTAACGTACAATACAATAGTATATATAGCAGTGCAACCTAACTCTACCATGGAATACTTCTCAGTAGGCGAAGTTGCACTGTTTCTCACGAGCTTGCCAAATTGGTGACCGACGAACATGATTTGAACAGGCTAATTTTATAAAACTTCGATGGTTGGCCCACGATGAGTAGTTGAATTGCCAATGCGATGCTAATCACTCAACAACTGCCTGAGGCTCTGACAGCAGACACTGCTCATTTCCTATCACTGCTTCACTTCTTTCGTTGCTGCTCAGCCTCCTTCTCTTCACAAGGTGACTCACACTGGACTGCTAAAGGCAACACAGGATAATTGCGATCGCAATCTTAAAAATTGCTTCACATGCAAAAGTACACCCGTGATCTTAATACAGCTCTCACAGTCCCTGCAAATGGCAATCACTCAACTAGTGGACACATCTATGGAATTCAGTTACTGCTAAATTCTGGAGGGGAGTATTGTGGCGAACTTAGCTACCACTACAAAAATTAACTTACGATACAATAGTATATATAGCAGTGCAACCCAACTCTACCATGGAGTACTTTTTAGTAGACAAAGTTGCACTGTTTCTCACGAGCTCGCCAAAAAGGTATATAATTTTATAATGGTGCAACTTATCTTTTTTGTGAAATTTCTAACCTCTTTAGGGTTCACTCTTCATTTTTCTGAACCCAAACAAAACAATAAAACATTAATCTGCCAGAGAAATATCTGCTTTCACTGATTATTGCCTTACTCCTGAATTTTTACATTACTTAACTTTAAAAAGCAATATCTCGAAATGGAGCTGTACCACTGTTAAAATAATGACCGAACTGGTAAAATATCAACGGAACGAGTTGTTAAATAAAAATGCCTAATGTAGCGATTTTCACATTCTATTAAATCATCTTAGCATTTAATTTTTAATTGCGGTATAAAAGTCATTTTCTGTCTAGCTAAATATAGGTGGCGGTAGTGTTTCTGCTACAATGTGTTTTGTGTACGTGACGTCATGTGGGTTAATACGAATTCAGCACGTCACCAATAAAAATTCCAAGATTGCTCAATAGGGTCCCTATGTATGGGTCTCTGGTTTCATGGTACTGGATCTCTAGTGCTATGGTAATGCTGAAAAATGTGAATTTTTTTAAGGTCATGTGTACAATCTGTTTTCTAGGTGTGAACATATAAATCTTCGTTGTATTGAGAATAAAGCTAATACAATGAAGGATTTATAACATTTGGACCTAGAAAATAGATTGGAATAGACTAGTCATCTAGTCATTGCATTAATAGTTAAAGTTTTGGGATGTAGAGTAGTATGTACTCCTCTGCATGGTACATCCCAGGTAATGCTAAATGTACTACTGCCTTTGTCATCTTGCAGTTCTATATTTCAAAAAATAGTTGCCCCCTTGATTGTTAAAAGCAGTATGGGGAAATACACCTAAGAGAGATAAGTGAGATGTACTGATTGTTTCAACAAATGTAAAAACAGGAAAATGTGATAATTTTTTTTATTTGAATGATTTATCACATCTGTTACCTAAAATAATCTGTTCTATTTGATCTAGTGCTCTAAGATGGAGCAACATTTGCCTCTTCCGTCTATCTAACATTAAGGACATGGATAACCCAAGGTAAAGTCCTCTTAGAATGTCAATGGCCTCACCCAGGATAAATTTACTGAACTGAAAAATATTATCTATCATGACAAACCATATAGTCTTAAACTAAGTGGTGTTTGAACAGATCATTGGAAGTTTTACTCAAAAACACTCAATCTTTTGCTGTTGGATGCCCTAGTCAGATAACCTCAGGAATCATTTTTCGTAAAAACTCGTTCATTGCTGACACTTAAAACTTATGTGATGACATAAACATGATTGACGAGGTTTTTGTCTGCTTGTCACTGCAGTATGTTCATTCTTCTGTTAATTTCAAGATGCTCCTCCACTCCAGGGCAATTTCATTATTATAGTGGACTGTTTTCTTGATTACTTGTATACCTTGCAAACAAGGCTCAGCCTTGTTTGCAAGGTATACAAGTTATCACGTTTTGTTTAAGGTTGCAATTTGCTAGTGATACATATTAGACAAAAATGGCTTATAAAAGGAAAAGGGCCTTCCATCGGACTTCATGTTAAACAGGCCCTTTAAAGGTACATTTTTCTCAAATGTTATAAAAGTTTTTCAATTATTCATTAGAATCAAATACATTGCTTTGAGAGAATTCAACATTTTAATTTTTCTAAAAGTGAATTACTTTCAATATACACTTTTGTAATTTTTACCTAAATTCTCTCTTCTCAACATGTTTTTATTTCAGAAACTAAAGTCTGATATGTGTAATCTGGCTTGTCCATATGTTATGATTAAATTTGAAACCTTAGATGGATTGAGGTTGTGGCTCATCAGATTTGCCTACTGTGCTAGTAACCTGTGAGTAGTGATGGCACAGATTCAATTCCTCCCTGGGTGTATTTCTTCTGTATCAATAAAAGCTTTCCTTGGTGTAGTCTATTCTGTTGGTAAAATTTATCATGTGCAGTTAGTTATTCAGAACCATTAAGTAAGTATAAGCTATTTCGACAAAACATACATAACCCAACTTGGATGACTTGAAACAAGGAGGAAAGCATTGAAAAATTAAACCTCACAATGACTGAGCAGCTATTTTCAGATTTCAATAGCAGTACATTTAACAGAATAAAATAATATTACGCTGCACTCTCAAAACGTTAAAAAAGTAGGTTCAACTACGGCAGACTAACACCATCGTATTTACTTGACGTTGCTTGGCACATTTTGACCAAATATGGCTCTTGCACCATAAAACAACCAACCTTTGATGGATTCTAAGAAAAATGTACCTAATCATTGAAAAACTGTTTAGAGATTCATACTTGTTCACATGCTATTGCTTTATTTTTAAAAAGCTTTTGGAGCTCTGATTTTCTTTATTTCAACACATTGTTATGGTAATATTACAAATTTTCAGAAAGGCATAAAACAAAATATCTTAAAAAATTAATTGTAAGTTTCTGGTCCCTCAACAGATTTAAATCCTTAAAAACTAGTCATGAAGTTCTTTGAGGTTTTTATTTTCTTTTAAAAATGCAACCATTTGATGGACTCCTGTCTTTTGCAGGTGATGAAAGAGAAATGCAATTAAAGGCATCTAAGTAATTTCTGTAGGATGGACTTAAGTTCATTAAGGCCAGGTAAATAGTTCCAGTACTTTGAATTTATTTAAAATAGTGTTGTTCTAATTTATATTTTCTAATTATTACAAGTATTTTATAAATCTTATTTGATAACAGCTACAAGCTTTTAGTAAGGTTTACATTTTTTCGCTGGAATTTAACTGTTGACAGATTCTCTGCTGCTTTTCTCCATTTGTCAAATCATCTCGAGATGCATAATTGTTGTTATCATGTCAACAATAAGTAGTACCATCTTCTTCATTAGTACTAGTAGTATAATGAAAAGCCAATACAATCTGTAAAATACAAAAATGTAATTAATTTGTATTGTAAATAAAAACTATCCATATTCTTCCATCAGTACCTCTTTTAAATATTGTTTTCCCAACAAAACCTCGATAAGTCATGAAATTAAAATTTTTGAGGTGATAAAAACTAAGTACTAAATTTGTAACTGAGAACGTAACGTACTTCTGAAGCAGACTACTTGTATGAATTTCAATACAAATAATATTTTAAAACTTAAGTTACTAGTATTTAGTAGTTAAATAAAATATAGACAATTGTGAGTTATACAGTTTAAAAATTTGACAATTGAAAGCAGTATTACTGATGTAGACTTAAGAGCTTTTGAATCAAGTTTAGTAAGCCTATGTGTAACACCAAATAATATTAAAACTTCATATACCAAAAAATCCGACTACAAGGTTTTGATAGTAAAGCAACAATATATTTATTTATAATTGTAAGTATATGGCAAACTGAAAAGCACAGATGGTTCATATTATGCTTAAAATAATGGTAATTCTGAGGAATATGAACTGAGATCCCTCAATTTTTCTTCGGAATTTAAAGTTTCAGTGTAAATTTTAATGTGGTTTTTACATTAAAATTTTGTTTTGTATGAGGAATATGTATCATTGTAAAAAATTTATAAACAAGTGGGTTTAATGCGAGTTGTGATTAGGCATGAGTAAATGGCTCATGCTATAGGGTCAGGTGGGGTAAAGTGGATATTAAAAACACACAATGTTTTCAATTTCAAAGTAGAATTTAGTAATGGCAAGTTTTAAAAAAGTGGTGTTTCTTTGCATTATATATACGTTGCGTTATTCAAGAACATACTGCATGTTTTTCTTCATATTTAAACTTATATTTGTAGTTAAGTGGCTATTTTTATACCCTTGTTTTCATACCCACTTAACCCCATGGTGTATGGGATAAAGTGGTTAATTCATAGAAGTAAGTTATGAAATCATTAAATGGTGAAAAATTATTAACACAATATAACAATTGATAAGTGTATTAAAAGACAATTTTGATTGAATGAGGCTACTATTAAATTAACTGTTAGTTCAATGAGTTCTATTTTATTGGCCTTCTAAATGACAAACTTATAATACGTAACAATATTTATGAATGCTGTAGCTCAAGATGTACTTAAACTATGTTTGAGTGTTCATTTCACTGTAAATAACAGTCAAAAATTCTACACAAAAATACAAAAACATGAATTCAAAATTCATGTTAACATGCATTTTGAGAAAGATAGAGGTTACATATCAAGACCATTCACGATTATCAAATGTAGGTTTTGTGGTAATGTGTGTATAATGAATGCTTCCAATATCTATTATGCCAACATCCTCCTTTTCTAGAGAATATGCCATCAATTAACTCTAGATTTTTAAGAAAGAATTCATCTTTTCCGACTTCTGTTACTTGCTCAACGAATTGTTGAACTGATTTTTTGAACCTACATATTACCCAAGAACCTTGCTTATTATTGCTACTTTCAATTTTGCTCTATGGTTCTGTATTTTCTTCTGGTTTCATAACTTTATTTTCAATAAGAGCCTGAGCTGATGTTCTCAAGTTTTTTCTTTTTACTAGACCTATCTTATGTTTCTTGAAATAAATGCTTGAGGATGCTAGAGGCTCTGTTAATACCCTACCTATTTTTCTGAACCCTCTTCCTCAATGAATTCTGAGCATCATTTCTAAGATCAATAGACAGGAGTTGATGGTTAATATGGCTAATTTCAGGTTTTTTTTAACATTGAAAACAGTAACTTTATGTGGCATGTAAGTTGCTTGAAAAATATGTTATTTTCTGTGAAGCTTGATTCCCTTCATTTTGTGACCAGATTACAACACATTGAACTTCATTCTGGAAAATTAATCTATCCTTAAAATTCTGTGTTCCACATCCTGTATTTATGGTATATAACCACTTTCCTTAAATTCTTTCACAAGGTCAATTTTAATGATTCACATAACTGTTTCAATAGACATAGAAATGTGACTAAAAACATTTTGCAAGTCGTTTTCCCCTGTTCCATGATTTTGAAATTCCTTTCCATGTTTCCAGTTGCATGGAAATCTTAACATCTAAGGGCTGTAAGGCATGACTTGTAATTTGGGTAGCCATAATATTACATCTATACATATATATTATGGAATACCTATTCAATTTTGCTGATTAAAAAAGATCTTGCATAAAAGAACCCCAAGTTTCTTTAATGTTGCCGCTAAGCCTAAAGCCATGCCCACTTTACCTCACTTCATTTAAAAACGTCTGGCATTAAAAATCTAATTTCTTACCTGTTTATTGGAATCTGTTAACAAGTCCTTTATCGAGCTCAGAACAAAACAATATAGTTTTAGAAAGGCATACATAAATAGAAATTTTCCTAGACAATTACAACCCACATGACTGGATCAAAACAAACAAGAGGCCACCATTATCTAGATGTTACCAGTAAAATGTTTTCGATTGAAAAACTTTTTAAAGAACTTAAATATATAGTTGTGAGTTTTATTTTTCATCAAAATAGAATTTATAATTAATGAGGTATCTTTTGTATGAACCCACTTTACCCAATCAGACCCTTTTGAAAGTTGAACCTATTCGCATCCCAATTATTTGTTTTCATTAACATGTGAATTTACTCTAATTTGAATGAAATATCTGAAACTTGGTTAAAAAATGACAATTAACTATTAAATCGCCTTTCCTATCAATCTAGATCAAATTGTTTCAGGCATGATAAAAAAATAGACTACCGAATTTTAGACTTGTGAGCTACAAGGTTTGAAAATTCGTAGACTTGAGAGCTTTGGAAACAAGTTTAGTAAGCATATTTAAAATAACCTCAAACAAAAAAAAATTGGGCTTAAGAGGTTTCGATAGTAAAACAAAATACTGATAACTTTTCATATCACTTGTTTCTTAATACACTGCTGGCCACCCAAATTGCAACACCAAGAAAGACAAGAGATATCACAACAAAATTTATTTTGTAGATAACATGTTGACCAAGTATCAAATGATTAAATTTATAGACTTCTGTGAAGTTTGGTTCCTGCCAAAATCAGTAGCCAGAGTAGCCGCCATTGTTGGAGATCACCGCTGCCACACGCCTCGGCATTGATTCAAAGAGACTTTGGATGTGTTCTTGGGGTACAGCAGACCAAGCAGCTTCCACACGTTGCCAAAGTTGATCTGGTGTGGCAGCTGGGTATGTATTCTGGGTCAATCGTTGAGCAACCATGGACCACATGTTTTCTATCGGCGAAAGATCCGGAGAGCGAGCTGGCCAGGGAAGCAATTCAATCTGGCGATTGACGAAGAACCCTTGGACAATGCGTGCCACGTGTGGTCGCGCATTATCCTGTTGAAATATGGCTGTGGGCAAGCCCTGAAGGTAAGGAAGGACAACTGGCTCCAACACCTCGGAGATGTAGCGCTGGCTGTTTAAAGTACCGGCAATGCGTACTAGAGGAGTGCGAGAGTGATATCCAATACCGCCCCATACCATAATACCCGGTGCAGGACCAGTGTGGCGGTGCATAACGCAGCTGTTCAGCATCCTCTCTCCACGGTGTCTCCAGACTCGAATCTGACCATCGTGGTGTTGCAGACAGAAGCGTGACTCGTCAGTAAAGACAATTTCATTCCATTCTGCCGTCCACATCCTTCTTTCATCGCACCATTGGCGGGGGAAACGTCTGTGGTTCTGCGTCAAGGGTAGACGAAGCAATGGACGTCTTGCGGACAGACCACTCTGCTGTAAACGGCGTCGAATGGTACGCGCAGACACTGGATGATGCGGTACAGACTGAATGTGCTGTGCTATGGTTCGTGATGTGGCTGAGCGATCCGTCACTGCCATACGCACAATATGCCTGTCATCACGTGAAGTGGTGCACTGAGGTGGATGCGATCGAACACGTCGGTCCGTCGTACCCTCCTGCATCCAACGATCACATATCCGCATTACAGTTGTTTGGTTTCGTCCAACACGACTACCGATTTCCCTGAAAGATAATCCACAATCTCGGTAGGCCACTATCCTTCCTCTGTCGAACTCGGATACTTGATCAAAAGATGATCGCTGTTTTCTACGAGGCATAATTGATCGTTTTTTTGAAAAAACCACAAGAAAAACACAATTGCCGTACTTGAAATCGTCGAAATCTCCAAGCCTTAAATAGCGCTTTGAAGTGGCGCCACAGGCGCGCGTGATGTGCGTCTGCGCTGAAATTCTAATCATTTGCATATCTCACCTCCGCTAATGCATGTTGTAAATTTCATATTATTTGCATGCTTCCTTCAGGGTGTTGCATTTACGGTGGCCAGCAGTGTAGTTAAATTTGATTGTATCCTAAGTTTTTCTTCATTAAGCACATAATCAATAATCAGTTTTAATTGACTGATTATTGATTTAGATTTGTATTTCTTTAGTAGAAATTGCACATTCTGTACAAATCAGACTTTAGTGAAAACAGTGATTTGAAAGTATCTGTCTTGTTTAATTTTACTTAACAAAATCTGACTGTTGCGAGTCCTCAATGTCTTATTCCTTAACATCTGTCTTCATGTGAGGAGTCTAATGAAGATTTGTTACAATTTAGGAATTATCGACATTTATTTTTTAAATTTAAATTCTCTTATAAAAATTGTTTATTCATTTTATGACAGAATAACTCAAGTATGTTAAATGTGTTAAGTATTAAGTAATATAGCACCTTAGCAATTTTTTCTGCTTGTTTTGGCCAAGTATGCTAGAATTAACTTGATTACACTCATTGTAGATAGCAGAAACCTTAAATTTAAAAATTCTGGAATTTTTCTGCTGTTCTGCTTCATAAACTACTGTAGTAGTGGGTAAGGTTCCCATTGTACTCCTAGTGCAAGCTGTTTCCAAGAGGAGAGATTTTCATCTCTTGACACACGAACTAATTACTAAAATTCTGCAGCACACCAAAAACTATTTTTCCTGATCTGAAAAAAAAAATCTAATTTTGATTGATTTACTAAAAAATATTAATTACCTACCCTTTTTGCTCCAAAGTGACTTAAGAAATCTGTTTGAAACAATTTTGAAATACTCAAAATTATTGAAATGGGTATTGTAATTATTGGTGTAATGGGTATTGTAATTATTACACTTATCAAAAGTTCCAGATTAAACCATTGAAATGAAATAAATCTTGCATAATTTAACCTGCGTTGCCAACCATAAGACACATTGGTTGAGAATTGCTGACCTAGAGCCACCAATTCTACTTGACAGCAAACTTCAGATTTTTGGTAACAAGAAATTAAACAAATCTAAAATTTTGTAAAAATTACAAATCATTATGCAATGATGTCTAATAGAATCCAAAAACCCTAAGCAATAAGAACATTAGCACATGAAGACATGGCCTGTGTTCTGATCAGAAAATGGGGCAGCGAGTTTTAAGTTAAGCTATGGGCAAGAAGAAATTAAGTTGGGCCCCTAGTCCTTCCCTCTAAAATTTAGCATATACCTAATTCTATGTATGCTGCCAGTAGTTTACTGATTGCCAATTCAGTGAAGAAAAGGAGAAACTTTGGGTATGTACGAGTCATCAATCACACACACTTGTTGCATTTTGTCCTAGGTTATTTCATTTTCAATACTTAAGAAAAATTTTTTTAATGATTTAAATCAATGGTTTTTTAAAGAAAAATTCACTAGATTTTAATCATGATTTAAATCAAGCCAATTTAAAGCATCATATCCTGTTTTGAACTTTGTATAAACTTCAAAAATTCTTGAATATTAAAACATTAATCAAACCTTTTTTGGGAGTTGGTCATTATGACTTCACACAGGTCGCTATATTAAAAGAATTATTTCCTTAAAGTATAAAATAATTTTCCTTCTAGTATTTGTCTTGTGTTTGGTGCAGCTTGGCCAAATATGACCCTTGTGCCATAAAACACAAGACCAAACACTCTTCTAGTATAACGTTCCTGTTTTTCGTAACGTTAAGGGAGCTGTAAAATGTCATTGTTAGCAGATAATATTGAAATTTTCTATTTGAAACCATGTTTTTCAGGAAATTATAATTGACTGATTGCAGAAATGAACCAATATCACAGTTTATATCTAAGCTCTGCTTTATAAATATTAGAGTTATTTTTTTTTTAGTTTTTTTATTGAATATACATTTTTTTTTTCATGTATTGCTGGTAATGCTGCTGCTGCCTTGGTGAAGTCTAGAGATATGATAAGCAATACATGCTCTCATATTTCTGAATATTGTTGGTGCTGTGCACATATTACTTAGTGGTTGGGATATATTAAAAACGAACTCTTTGAGGTGATCTTGAAAATAAATATATTGTCAAAGTAAATAATTCTCACTTGGCGTGAAATTATTGATAAAAACAGTGTCAAAAATAACTGCAATGTTTACTTTTTCTTTATTTCTAATGTTATCCTTAGTAAACTATTTTTTAAGCTTTTCACTTTTTCATTGATATATTCATTCATCAATTATAAAATATATAATGGCATTTTTTTTAAATTATGCCTTTAGAGGAAAATTCTCAATTACTCTCCTTGGAGAATATTCCTCATAAGATTATTCCTCAAGAAATTTACTTCTGTTAAAATCAAGAGCTAAAAAGAATTCGCTTTTTGCTTATTCCGAGAAACTTCTAAATAACAGACAATTCATTTCAATGCACAAAATGGCAGTTTCTAAAACTGGCTTTTCTTACAGGATTTAAGTATGAAATATGCATATAGCTACTTACGCCATGCAACCAAAGAGCATCGAAACGAGATTACCAACTATCATAATTGTTAAGATAGTTTGTAAATTCACAATTGCGTTTAGCAGGTTTTTATAAATGGCCAATTCGAAAGTATCATTCAATTTGTTAGTGCTAAGTTAGCTGGTTCTTACCTGGCCAATTAAAATTATACTGATGTTGCCAACTAAAAAACCCAAATTGCCTTTTTTAACAAATGCGGATCCGGCCCTCAGGTTTATCCGGCCGCGGATTTGTTGATCAAAACTAAATGCCGAAAAAGATATTGTTTTGTCTATTAAACACCAGTAATTTATTTTCCATTTTAAGTGAAAATTGAAAACGACTTGGGGCTACACATTTCGGTTTTAAGGAAAATGGCAATATTGAAAATGGGAATTGTTAAAGGAGAGAATAAAATGCCTGGAATCTTTCATTGCAGTTCGTTGGAAAAACCTATTCCAACAACCTTATCATATTGAGGTGGCCCCGTTAAATCTGTCGTTGGCTCAAATGTCCACGTAGCATAGTGTTAAAGTTTGGAGAGTGGTGTGCCAGCTCAGGTGTTGATCTCGTCGTTTGACCGGGATTCAAAATTGCGAGATGTCCTTGGATCTTTCCCTTAGGGATTGATCCCGGACCACCGCCAATAGCCTGTTGTGTTGCTCCAGAGCGACTTAAATTCAACTACCTATCCTATCATGTTGAGCAGTTTTTCTCAACCGCCGGGACCTGCCATCAATTTTACCGGGCCGTGAGAGATTCGCCTGAAATTCATTTTTCTAAGTATGTTTTATGAAAAATATTTTGTAGGAATATTCTGAGAATATTCGTGGATGTGTCTACGCTGTCACAGAACACCTAAATAACATCTGCGTAGCTAACGTTTGTGACCTATCAGCAAGGAAGTGCAAAGAAAATTTGTGCACTGAAATTGGATATCAAGGTAGTCGTCTATCTAGTTCTCTGATCTAATAATGCAAGTTCGCATCGCTGTGTGTAGGTTATTTCGAAGACAAATTTCCGTGATTTTTAAAAAGCAATGAGCGTACAGATTAAATTTAAATTGAATGAGAGACGAGATACTTTGTTTAATGTTGGTGTTCAGAAATCCTAGTATTTAATGTGTTAAGCGTCAAAGAAAATTTTATGGTGATCCGATTGGGAGATATGCTAATAAAAATTTGCAAAAATAAATAAATTGATGTTGGTGCCTGAGAAAAATACGATAATCTAAGATTTTATTAGTCCAGAAATTGACTTACATGCCAACTTGTGCGGTTTGACAGTAGAATGTACGAATTGTGGCTGAATTCTACGTTTGTTCGGGCATATGGTAAGATTGTATGGTTTTTCATTAATAAAATCTCAAATTTGATTTTCAAGAGACGTTTACACAGATGCCAACTTCGGATCCTACTAAAAACAATCTACTTCGGACTATGGAAAACATAAATTTCACGAAGGAGAATGAATTTTCCATTTCAAAATTAATTCGTTCTTCTAGTTGGCTTGTAATTACAATCTGTTTTCACCAAACTGATGGCTTGTTTTCAGACCACGTGTCTAACAAGAAGTGTCATCCCCAAGGATCCGCAAACCTGTTTCCGTACGTTCCAAGTCACTAATATATATGGCAATGAACTGACCAATTGGACAAGGCTGGACCACATTTTCCCCCAGCCTAAATCCTCCTTTCCTCTACGTAACAAGGGACCGCGGTAGCCCGGTTGGATGAGTAAAGGATTAGCAACCCGAGGGGGCTGGTGCACGTTAAATCTGTCATGGCCTCAAATGTCCATTGCCGTGGTGTGGAAGTTTGAAGAGTGGGGTGCCAGCTCAGGTGTAACCTCGTCATCTGACCGTAGTTCAAAATTACGTGGTTCTCGGATCTTTCCCTTTGGGTTTGGCCCCGAACCGTCACCAATTGCCCGTTGTGTTGCTCCAATGCAACGTTAATTAAAATACCTACTTTTACGTAATAAGAGGCTTCTATGCTAGTCTGTGAAGACCAATACTCTCAATCTAGAGATTTCTGCACGAAAGAACTGGAATGTTTTATTGAGAAACTAGCTAAATTTATACCCGGCGTTTCTCGGGTTTAATTAGTTAAACGTCGATTGAAAGTGATCCAAAACTTCACTTTTCTGTCATAGAATATGCAAATATAGAGAAAATATAAGCGAGCGCAAAATAATTTTTGAAACAGATTTGTATAGCTTCTACAGTTTACTTTAGATCCATTTCACATACTATAGGTAAAACAAACCTACAGAAACTGATACTGAGATGACTACAAAAGTCGATTTTGAGTTTTGGAGTGATTGTGAATGCCCTTTGTTTATTTTCTAAAAAAAGACACATCGTATTATTGCAGACATTTTTTTCTTATCAATATTTTTTATTTGCAGCACCTTGCACCAGGAATACGAATTTCACCATCATTATGAAAGACTGACAAATCATTGATACGATATCATGATCAACGTTTCAAGCAATTACACTTTATGCTCGAAAATTCCATCCCGCATTTTACAGACGGGATACATAAACGATATGATGCTGAGCGATTTTCAGCGCAACCGCACCCATCTACGATTGCACCGTACTCTAAGATTCTAAAAACCTCCAAGGTTAACTTGAGAGGCGACTCCTGTAGATGTTAACTCTCGACGTCATCTGCACAGCCAGACCGGGAGAGAGCTCCCCTAACAAGTGCTCTGTCCAGGATGACGGGACGTTACAACCCCTCTGCACACCCAAGACAAATGGAATGGGGTTTAATGTGTAGCCTACGTTACCCGCAGGGTTCCAAAGAATAAGTGTATCAAATTTGGTGTGGATTGGACAAACGGTATAGAGAACACAGATGCCAATTCTGCTTTATACGTATAGATAAAGCATCTGTCCCATGTTGCTTGCCCAGAAGAGCTTTAGGAGTCGCTTGCTTCCGACTTCTTACCGGACTTGACTACCTACAAAAATACTTATACGGTATTGGAGTAGAGAGCGAGTTCAACTATGTGGTCCCTTTGCGAACTGGCTGTAGACCACCTCGAGGACTACCCTAAAATTCCTATCAATAGAATTGCAAATGCTGTATGTAGTGTTTTTAAGCCATATTTTTAAAAATTTCATTGGGTTGCTCGTCGATTGATGGCCGTAGACGGGCGTAGGATAAAAAAAATTCTGCATTGTTGTGATTTGCAATTACCCCAATTCTACACAAAGCCTTGGTCTTATTAGGATTATATAGCGAAGAACCTAGAGCAACAAATCAAATATTAAACAAAAATGAATCTCCTAGACAAAATGAGATAAAATTCAGACGTTACATTATTCTAATCAATACATCGAAACCATTCGGGCAGTTTCTTTCCTCCCCTCTTAAATTATCAAGAGAGCCCGTTCATGCTTACTTTATTTGAATCAACAAATACTGACAAACTAGTTTTACGAGTTGGATTCTACGTATTTAACGTGTAACTCGAAAAAATTATTTCGAATTCTAAAGAGGTTCGATGCTTCCAGAATTATTGAAGCTTTTAACATCGTCATGTTCATTAGCTTCTATTTGTTTTCAAATGGAAAATTATGAATGAGAAATTCGTATATTAACACGTTTTGCTTGTTTTCGTGTGGAATAAGTCTTTCGCGTAAATAAACAAGAAAGGGGTGTATAATGAAAATATGGCGCTTTTTTGACGCAAAATATCGCCTAATTCGCAATGCGACGTTCGAACTGAAGATGAAGACAGCTTTTAACTCAAAGCAAGGTTGCTTTCGATACAAATTGGAATCCATCTGATTTGGCACGCTTTTTGCTAAGTTCGTGTTTTTTTTACTTTTAATGTGTCCTTATACTTTTTGGCACCTTTTCCTTGAAACTAAAATTTTGACAGAAATTTAAATGTAGGATTCTTTTATTATGTAAACATGGCAGAAATTAATGCTTGCGAGATTGTTTAATTTAATACGTATCTTTTAAGCACATCAAACTTTTGTGTACTGTTGAATTGGACTCCTAATTGTATCAATTACTAAACTATCTTCTATCTCAATTATTCTCCTTTTACAAGCGCATTGCCACTACCTTTAATTTCTCCTCTTAGTTTCTTTCAAGTCTTTAAACTATTAATTCTGATGTGGAGGTTAGCAGTCCCACTGCCAGGTACTCTAATTGATACTCCGTTCCTGTTGAAAAAATGCCTCTAAAAATGATGTAAAGAAAATATGAGTGTTTAGTTCTGTTCTTGGTGTAACCGAAGTTCGTTCATAGTAATTATTTTGGGAAAGAAATAGATTGTAGAGAGTGATAAGATCAAGTGTAGGAAATTTATAATTGTTCATAAAAATTATAATTACTTGGGAAGATCCGTCGACTTGAATGGTTACTACTGGTCTTCGGCATTGAAAGAAAAAATTAGACGCAAACGAAGCTTTGGTATTAAAATGCTGTATTTCTTTTTGAGGAGTTCTCACCTTTACATGAGGTCACAGAAATCGCCAAAAATTCAAGAGATGAGAAAGGGATCGCTAATCTCAAGCTTGCATGAAAAACATCAATTTGTCAATTCTCCTTTCCCTTAAAATGGCTTAACCACTTGGCGAGTCGGGAGGCCTGGGAGTGAAAAAGACCATTTTTCTCCTAAAAATGTGCTAAAAAACATTTTTTGAAAACTTAGCGATAAAAACACCAACTAGGATTTTATCAAAACTTAGGCTTAAAAATAGGAAAATCCATCAAGCTAGATTGTGGGATAATTAAGAAAAAAAAACCTGTATTAGCCAAAGGCTAGTCTGATTTCAGTGTTCAGATTGAAAATACGTTCTGAAACTTATAATTTAAACATGGAAAATTTTCATTCGCAATCTTTATGCAAATGAGTATTGCAGTTGCTGTATTTCATAACCAGAGCCAATGTGCCAACAAATTGATTGCCTCCTTATTTTTTATATTACTTCTGATTTAAAAAAAATGACTTAAGTCTACTCAAAATTCGAAGCAAATTCAGGTTTCTGAAATATTCCATCAGATGATATTCATATTTAGCAACTTTTATAACACCATTTGGAAGATATTGTTTTCGTAGGTTGCCATTTAGGATGTACTCATCTCGTGAATTTTTTCAAAGGGAAATGTACCAATTAAAAAACTTGAAAGAAACTGTCACATGGACGATATCCTTGCCTGGTACCAAGATCAAGAATATGATAAATGTTTAAGACAAGTTCTCACAGCAGACTTGAGTCTAGATAAACATTAAACCAAAATAAGTGTAAAGTATCAGTGAACGAGTGCAACGTTTTGTCACATTCTAGATGAAATTCACTCCGATATTAAGAACATTTCTGCAATTTCATCTTTGAAACTACCAAATAAAATGGAACTAAAATGTTTAATAGGAACACAGCAAACTACTAGAAGGCTGCCACATTTGAATTTTTTGCTACTAATGTTTTTCAACTTTGGCGACTAGGGATATCTTAAAGCAAAATCGCTTTTAAAGCTACGAATTTAAATTTGTGGCACCTTGTTTGAAAACTTTTTAAAGGTAAACGAACATTTAGTTGTCCTTTAGATAGTAGGTATTTTTTAGGTAACATTTAGTCAACGAAAATTTCTAATCACAGCAGACGAAAAACTATTTTTCGGATTTTCTTTCGAGGCAAAATTTTCCAAGGGACAGTTTTGAAGTTTTGGCGCCAAGCTGTGGCAACCATGAAAGAAAATCATCCGAATCTGGTTTTATGATTATGAAAATATTTAGTTTTTTAAATTTCAATTTCTTGACAAAATTTTAGAAGTGTTTCATACTTAATTGGCATATTTTGTGTTTTAGCCTGTTCATTTTGTATTTGAGCAACTAGATTCGCTAGTAGTATAGGGTTTAAGAGAAGACAATTTGTATTACTATTTCTCAAGTCCTTTGGCTGTGGCAGCCCTATATTAGGCTCAATTTGTACCCAATTTTCTTGAGATTCTTCACCCACCGGCAGCTGTTTAAGTCACAAAAAGTATTTCTTGCGGAATTCTGTTCAAGAAGCATTTGAAAAGCTGATTAATATTCTAACCTCCAGCCCAGTATTAAAGATTTTCATCCCTATCATGTTTTCTTGCAAAACAAGAAAAGGGAGAGAAGTTATTGCTTATGCATGAATGTCAGCAAAGCTATCCAGTGAGAAAGGCTTTGGCCTTAGTATGGGCTTGTGAAAAATATCTAGACTACATCAGGATGCCATTTACATTTGGAAACTTATCATTAACCTCTTGTTCCTATATTAAGGGGGTCGCAGTGGCTCAGTGGGTTTGCCTGTAGCACTTGTGACATGCGAATTATGGACAGTGCAAGTTCGATTACACCTTGGGTGTATTTCTCTCTTCTGTGTTAGTAAAGCTTTTCTTGTGTGTCTGTCCATTTACTTGGCGCAATATTGCCTTTGCACCATAAATTCTCTAACCAACCTAAATTATCAAACAAATATGTGAATAATTTATCTTTAATCGCAAAGACTAAAACTAATGGTGGAAATAATTTCTTTAAAATTTTTCACACCCCAGATCCTGTAGCTCCAGATGCCGTTTCCCGAAATCCTCAGCAGTGTATTTCCAGAAATCCTCAACAATCCACCCACATGTGTACTTCTACAAGCAACACATGTGGGTGGATTGTTTTCCTTTACCTCAATGTCCTGTAATTTGACTGGGTATATTTCTCTATTCTGTCAATAAGACCTTCCCTTGTATGCCCATTTACTTTACAAAAAAAAAAACAGATTGGTGAGATCTGGCTCTTGCACCAGTGGAAAAACCAAACCAATCTTCACCTCAGTGACTGAAAGAAATACACATGGGATATGAAAAGTTTGAAAACCAAAAATTGACTGAATATGCAAGTGGTTGGGCAACTGATAAAGAATTAAATAAAAAATTCCTCCCCTTCAGGCAAATATGGTGAAATCAGTGTGTGTATATATATACAAGTTTTTTTTTATAAATCATGTGTAATGGAGGGGTGACTAAATTTTCATAATTTTACCATAAAAATGACATTTTGTATTTAAATATATGTAGCTCTTAAAATTTTAATCTGTTCAAAAATAAATCATAATGAAAATATAATTTTATACTTTTGAAGAACTCTAAGAAAAATATATTAAACACTGAAATATATGTTATGAGGAAGTAAAAAATTGCACATTTTATATCTGCACATGCATTTACTTTATTTTTAGTAATCTTCTGGATCTTTCTTTATGCAATGCATTGTTTTGGTAAAGTTAGAAATTTTCTGATAAGCATATGAAAGCAAACTGTTGGTTTTGTATCAATTTAAGGGAACTGTTCGTGTTGCTAAATTAATTTTTTAATAATTTAGTTTAAAAAACAATGTCGCAATTTTTATTAAATCTGGTATGAAGGCTTTGTTTTTATATACCTAAATGTTAGATTAGGTGTTTCAATCATAATTCAAAAGGTCTATTTGATTTGGCCTGTTTTGCCAAACATCTCTCCAGCTAAGCATCTCTTAATTCAATGAGTCATCTAAACAACTTTGGGTTCTGGAGTATAGTAGGATTCCACAATTTTTTTGGTTTGTCACTACTGTCAGTTTTTACTACAAGACAAACAACTTTTTCTTGACAGCTGACAGACAAGAGGATTAATGTGGAAATATATCATTTTTCTGCAAAATGCAGTTTATGTATGTTCAGCCTGTCTCCACTAGATGGCCCTTGTGTGATTTCATTTGGATGATCAACCATTGAGAATTTAGATCCATGTTAGAAACAAAGGATGACACTTCTGGAAATTGGCTGCAAAAGATCTTATATCCAATCAATTCGTAAATTGAAATTGATAAATGCAATTATGATTCAATTCACAAAATTCGGCGAGTCGAATTGTGAAGAAGAGTTAGAATTGTATTATTTACTTGTTTTATTTGTCAGTACCTATTAGTTTTTTGCATAGTTAAGTTGATCTTATGTTTCATTGTAATAAAGTTAAAGGTATAAATTGGTTACAGTTCATTTATTTATCTTAATTCTTAATAGAAGTCAGCTAAATAATATCTGGAGGATGGACTTCATTATGACCATGTAAATAGTTCTCGTATTTTAAGTTTATTTAAAAAAGTGTAGTTGAAAAATGTCAAGATTTTTCAATTTAAATAAAATATTAAATGTACCCAGTGTAGATTTGGATGTATTTTACAATTTATAAAAAAGGTGTGAATTTAGGTTTATGCCTCAATTACCTGGAGGCTATATCTTCAATCAAAGCTATTTCAAACAAAACATTTAATTTTATCTAATTTTTCACTAAAAAATTGTTAATTATTTTAAGAAAGAGTATGCATAAGATTAAAAGTTGTGACAAGCTTAAATATAACATAAATTAGCACATATTAAAAAACTTGTACTCCGTAAAGATGATTTTCAACATATATTTCATCGCTTTTGTGTTTTTTGACTTTCCTTGTTTTTTGTTTCAGTTTTTTCTCTGGTTTGCATTTCACGTTATTGACAGCTTCTCTTAGTTCAGCATCAGTCCATTGGGTAATTACACTCAAATCATCATAATCTTGATGTGTTGTCTTATCTCCATTTATGATATGAGAAATATGAATTAGCATTTTCATTATTAATCGATACATCCACTGCAATCTGCAAAATACAAAAATATAATAAATTTGTGTAAAAAATTATTCATGTTCTTTCAACAGTACTCACTTGAATATATTTAAAAAATAATGTAACGTTAGGTAAACTGAAATCACTGATGGCTCATATTTAACTTGTAATGTTGAAAATTCTGAAATGAACTTAATTTAATTTTCAAGTGTAAGATGAAAATTTAAGATTGGTTTAAGATGACATTCATACACAATGAGAGTGAGAACTGACCAGTACAAAGAATTGTGTTAACATTTTACAGCAGGAATCGCCAAGATAATCAATATTATCTATTTATAAGAGTTATTCTAATGGTGGGCTTAAAAGTTTTTCAAATATATTCCAATAAAAATATTAGCAATTTCAAAAGCAATTTGCAAAGAAATAAAAATGTAATAAATAGCTCATTCTCACATAGATTCAACATTTTTCTTACTAAAAAATTCATTTAGTTTGGTTTTACACTAAATTTTTCTGTTTTTGTTAGGAACATCACTGTAAAATGTGTCCCAGCAAACATTAGTGTACATTATGTTTTGGCAATGAGTGAATTGCTTACCTATACTATATTTTATTATAAGTCTACTCCACAAATATTTACTTCCATTGACTTGTGAAGTTAGTCATCACTTGTAGCGTCCTAGACTAGTTTAGTGATGAAATATAAAATGAGAAAGGGGTCATTTTTCCTGTTTATGTCAATCATTGGAGAGCTTGCACTCAACCCCAGATTAAAAATATCTAAACTGTCAAATGATAACAGGGTATGCCGATTTAAATCATGATATAAATCAAGTGATTTTTATTTAAAAAATCATTGATTTAAATCAAAATTTTGAATATAATTTTTCTTTCTGTATTAAGTTTATTTATATTGAAAATAAAATAACTATGAAGATGTATGTCATTTTATTCAAATAAGTTGAAAACTATCAAATAAGTTAAGGAGTCTTGGTGTGTAAAAAATTAATTCTTAGTCATAATGAAAATGTTTTCTGGAGTATAACAAGCATTCCAATTTTGCACATAAATCTTTATAATTAAGAATTTTTATATTTTCATTTTATTTTGTGCAACATGTTGGTTATTTTTTAAATTTTATTGGGAAATTTTATGCTTTGATCCCTAGGAATTCTTTACACTGCTAGCATAACAATTCTGTTTTTGTGGCATTGAAATTTGGAATGTAAAAATTAATTCGACCTTCTGATAACTGAGCGAGTATGTTAACAAAATGATTATGAATTGAAGCGGGAAAAAATTTGAAATACTTATCAATTCTCAGAGAATATTTGAAAACTAGACATTTGATTTCAATTTATGTAGTTTCATGTCTTCTCATTTTTTTTACTATTTACTTACGTTCCATTTTTTAACAAGCAAGTACTTTTTGCAAGCTAAATATTAATGAGAAGTAGAAGGAATTTTTTCATGAATTTGTTGCAAGTTTCTTTTATTTTCTATTGGTGGACATGATTTTTTATCAAAAACAAGTCTAACCAACGAATTTTGTATGAAAATAACTAAAGAAATTCTATACATTTTATTCTTATATGATAAATGTATAATGCAAAAAACTTCTGAAATTTGTCTGATTTTTGATTAATTTTGAACAAAAATTTATATGGTGTTAGGGATCTTATGGGATTTATATTATGGGATCTCGCAACTTTATTTATCTAGGTCCAAAAAAGTTATGCCACTAGTGACGGCTTAAAATCAAACTAATCTAAACTGCTCGAGAACCAGATAGGAAAACATTGCTTATGCATGGCATTTGTTGTGCTGTTTTATTTATTAGATCATGTGATTAACTTTGCTAATTCCTATATAGCGATTTAATCTTTCAAAAATTTAATCTGCTATATTTTCCAATACTTTAATGTTATACATCATAAATATTAATGTTTAATATGAATCAAAACTCTAGAAACTACACTGATTTGCGTATATCATGTCCAATGACTTTAATCTTGTACGGACAAGGGGTTAATGAAAATCACAAAAATCTGATTTAAATTTTAAAAAATCATGATTTTTTTCATACCCTGGATAACAATCAACTGTTGGAAATTAATAATTATCTTTCCATATAACTTGTTTCATAACAGTTAAATTTAATTGTATCCTAGTTTTTCCTTCATTAAGCATGTGTTAATTGATTGACTATTGCTGAGAATCTTTATTTGGTAGAAATTGCGCATTTTAATCCAGAATTTATAGCTAAAACAGATTTCAAAATATTGCAATTTCACTAAACAAAATGTAACTTATGAAACTCATTGTGTCTACATTTAAAAAAAGTCCTTGAATTATTTCTCAACATTTGCTTCAATGTGAAGTTAAATGAAGATCTGGTATAATTTTGGTGAAATTATTGACACTTTTATATTGTCAAATGTTTATCTATTTTGTGACTGAATAATTTAATAGCCTCAAATGTGTTTTTACTTATTAGGTAGTGTAGCATCTTAAAAAAATGTTTTCTTGCTTTCATCTCAGGTATGTTTTAATTAGAACTAAATTATACTCATCGTAGTTCCCAAATTTTGCCTCGCATATACTACTATATTGTAGTTAGGTCCCAATGCTACTCCTGGGATCACTGGCTCAGTGAGTTTGCCCACTGAGCTAACCAATGAGTTGGTGGCAGCACTGGTTTGACTCCTACTCTCTTCTGTATCATTAAAACTTTTCATGTGTGTCCTTGATGTTGCTTGGTGCAACTTGGGGAAATATGGCCCTTGTGCCACAAAACTCAAACCAACTCCATAAAACAATAGTTTGTGCAGGTTGTAACCTAGAGCAACACATTCAAGAGGTTGTTTTGGGGTTTTATGGCACAAGGGCTATATTTGGCCAAGCTGCACCAAACACAAGACAACGTCAAATAAAAGAACGTCATGAAAGGAAAATGAGGTATTGTGGTACAGAGTAGTGACATGAAAGGAAAAGATCACTTGGGTGTATCCCGAGAGTGCGACACCTGTGTTTAGTAAAGACAGTAAATTCCATGGGAAACGAAATGATCACTCAGGTACCTCGGGTCCTTGAAGCATGTACTCGCCTAAAGATTTTTAGCAAAAAGGCTACATTTTTTAAAATTACAAATTACTTCATTGGAATGATGGCTAACAAAATCAGTAGACCCTGCACAATAAGTAATTTACTAGAGATGAAACGACTTATGATCTGATTGGAAATTGGGGCAGTAGGTTAAATTTAGTCTAAGGGCAGCATTAAAATTAAGTTGGGGCTTGAGAGTTGGGGCCTCTGGAGTTTAGTAGATGCCAAATTCTATAGATGCTACCAGCAGTTTGCTGATCGCCAATTGCATGATATTGCGAGAGCTAATATTATGTACGTACTTTCAAATGTGGTTGTGCATGTGAAGATTGAACAAATTGTTTTCTTGCATTTAGCTGTCGAGACGAAAACACTTCCTATTATGCTCTTTTCATATTTCAGTCTTTACTGGGCATGATTATCTGCTGGCTCATCTGGTATTGAATAGGACTTTCTGATACTTCCAATTGTTTACTGTAATAGTGCAAATATGACTGGCGAGCGCGTTTTTACTTGCTTGGCTCTAATGAGTGTTCTGACCTTCCCCATTCATAGGCTGTTTCTTTGTTTTATTGGACTACAAGCTACCTAATACTCGAAAGAGCGACTGGCATGTCAAAAAATCTCAGTCTCTAATATAGCAGAGTGTGAAGATAGAACTTAAATCTCCCTATATATACCACCGTAAATTTTGACTACTCTGCTTCTAATACTATATTGTATAAGGTCAGGTGGGGGTAAAGTGGGTATGTAAACAGTGTTTTCAATTTCAAAGTAGAATTTAGTAATGACAAGTTTTAAAAAAGTGGTGTTTCTTTTAATTATATATACGTTGCGTTATTTAAGAACATACTGCATATGTTTTCTTCATATTTAAACCTATATTTGTAGTTAAGTGGTTATTTTTATACCCTTGTTTTCATACCCACTTAACCCATGGTGTATGGGGTAAAGTGGTTAATTCATAGAAGTAAGTTATGAAATCATTAAATGGTGAAAAATTATTAACACAATATAACAATTGATAAGTGTATTAAAAGACAATTTTGATTGAATGAGGCTACTATTAAATTAACTGTTAATTCAATGAGCTCTATTTTATTGGCCTTCTAAATGACAAACGTATAATACGTAACAATATTTATGAATGCTGTAGCTCAAGATGTACTTAAACTATGTTTGAGTATTCATTTCACTGTAAATAACAGTCAAAAATTCTACACAAAAATACAAAACATGAATTCAAAATTCATGAAAACATGTTAACATGCATTTTGAGAAAGATAGAGGTTACATATCAAGACCATCCATGACTGTCAAATGTAGGTTTTGTGGTAATGTGTGTGTATAATAAATGCTTCCAATATCTATTATGCCATCATCCTCCTTTTTTAGAAAATATGCCATCAATTAACTGTAAATTTTTTAAGAAAGAATTAATCTTTTCCAACTTCTGTTACTTGCGCAACGAATTGTTGAACTGATTTTTTGAACCTACATGTTACCCAAGAACCTTGCTTAATATTGCTACTTTCAATTTTGCTGTTTCTACTGTATTTTCTTCTGGTTCTGTAACTTGATTTTCAGTAAGCCTGAGCTGATGTTCTCAAGTGTTTTCTTTTTACTAGACCTATCTTATGTTTCTTGAAATAAATGTTTGAGGATGCTAGAGCCTCTGTTAATACCTCACCTATTTTTCTGAACCCTCTTCCTCAATGAATTCTGAGCATCATTTCTAAGATCAGTAGACAGGAGTTGAGGGTTAATATGGCTAATTTCAGATTTTTTAAAATTGAAAGCAGTAATTTTATGTGGCATGTAAGTTGCTTGAAAATTATGTTATTATTTTCTGTGAAGCTTGATTCCCCCCCCCCCCCTTCATTTTGTGACCAGATTACAACACATTGAACTTCATTCTGGAAAATTAATCTATCCTTAAAATTCTGTGTTCCACATCCTGTATTTACGGTATATAACCACTTTCCTTAAATTCTTTCACAAGGTCAATTTTAATGATTCACATAACTGTTTCAATAGACATAGAAATGTGACTAAAAACATTTTGCGAGTCGTTTTCCCCTGTTCCACGATATTGAAATTCCTTTCCATGTTATTTTCAGTGGCATGGAAACCACATCTTAGGGCTGTAAGGTATGACTTGTATAATTGTGGGTAGCCATAATATTATACCTATACATTATGGAATACTTATATACCTATCATTTTTGCTGATCAAAAATGATCTTTAGCATAAAAGAACCCCCAAAACAAGTTTTTCAATGTTGCCATTAAGCTTAAAGCTACACCCACTTCATTTATAAACATCTAGCATTAAAAATAATGTAATTTGCCTGTTTATTGGTATTTGTTAACAAGTCCTTTATCTTTGTTAACAAATTCAATTAACAGGTAAGCTCTAGCTCAGGAAAACAAAAAATATGTAATAGTTCAGAAAGGCATACATAAATAGAAAGTTTCTCAGACAATTACAACCCATATAATTGGATCAAAACAAACAAGAGGCCACCAGGATCTTCTAGATGTTACCAGTAAAATGTTTTCTATTGAAAAACTTTTTTAAGAACTTAAATATATAGTGAGTTTTATTTTTCCATCAAAATAGGGTTTATAATTAATGATGTAGCTTTTGCATGGACTACCCACTTTACCCCACCGGACCGTAGTAATTTACTGTTTGTAGCTATGGGTAAGTTTGCAACAGCTTTGTAGTGCTGTGGATGCAAATAGCCAGAACCTTCAATCATCCATCTGTGAGGTTAATTCATCAAAATCTGTATTGAGTATTGTTTTTAATAATGCTGAATTTCACATCCACATTCCATTTATCAGAATGAGTTTAGTTTTTGTCTTTTGTTTAGTCAATTAAAAAATACCTTTTCAGTATTATATTGATCATTTGACAAAAGCAAGGAGTAAAAACAAACATCAAGGAGTGTGGTGTGATGAGCTATTACGAACTCTTGAAAAGGCACTTTAAAGCAAGAATTAGCTATTCCAAGTGTGCAACTTTACCTTGGAAACAATCCTGATTATAACAATTTATATTTTTCTGTGTAATTTAAAATGTATAGTTTAATCAGTCAATAAATACTGTTTTGAACAGTTTTGTAAAGGAACAATTCCTCCAATTTCAGTAAATGTCCTGAAAATCTTGCTTTGTTACACTCAGTTATTCGGCACATTTAAGAAATGAATTTTGTTAGACATTTAATATTGATTCAGAAGTGCACAACTGAATAAATTGGAACTTTTATGATACTACTTCATTTCTCAAATTGTGCAAAATAATTTGATATCACATTGTTTTTCTCAAGAGGGTTTAAGTTATAAATCAACATCAAAATTACCTGCATAGAAAAAGTGAGTATGTAGAGTTGTTTGGTTTAATCATGAAACAAATTATTCATACATGTTTTTTGCCAATCTGTCAAAAAATAAGTAATTTTAATTTTGACTGATTTACAAAATAAAATAATAGTAATTACCTATCCATTTTACTCCCAAGTGACTTTTAAAAAAATCTCTGAAAACAATTCATTTATGATACTTTGTAAAAAATTAATACTCAAAATTATATGGGTATTAAAAATATGAGCACTTGGAAATTATGTGTGGACACTTCTCAAAAATTCAAAACTAAACTGTCGAAATGAAATCTCGCAATTTAAATAATTTCTCCATCCATAATGTATGCCGACGTGCAATACTTGTGGTGTACCAGTATGCAGTGGCCTGGTTGAAAATCACTGCTTTGGAGGCAGACAGTTCTAGCTCCAATTTTGTCAATCTATAAAGAGATGGGTACTAAGTCTTGACTCCAATTTTGTCAATGTCGAAATTTGCTTGTTGAGTTATGTCCACAAATCATTTCAATGTAATGTAACGAAAGTAAAATAGAAAATGTGTCAATGTCCTGTTAATAAATTATGAATGAATCAAAACATTAGAAGATATTTTTGTAAGCTACGTTAAAAATAGAAATAAATTAAATCAGCTGTTACCAAAACTTGTAAAATGAATATTGGTCTTTTTCTACCGTATACCATATATAATATAAATGTTTATTTTTTTAAAGACTATACAGTATACTTGCACATATCTATATATAAAGCAGAGTTGGGGTCTATGTTCTCTACAAATCTACTCCGTTTTACCAATCCGCACCAAATTTGGTACATGTATTCTTTAGAACCCTGCTGGTAACGTAGGCTACATATTAACTCTCGCACTATTAATCTTGGGTCTGCAGAGAGGGCTAAGAACAATTCGAAATTCCCATAAGAATAACATTGAGTGTCCTTACTATCAGTTTACCAATTTCCATCAAATTTGGTACACTCATCCTTTAGAATCCTGCAGGATTGGATTTTGGGGTTTTATTGTACAAGGTCCATAAGCGGACAAGTTGCACCATTAGACAGGCTAAATATTAACCCCTGTTCTATTTGGCATGAGTTTGTAGTGGGCTAAAAATTTTGAAGTCTCCATAGAAATATTACAATGAATTATAAACAATTCAACCAGAGCAACGCAGGGTAATTCAGCTAGTACTTTATATATCTTGTACTTCATTGTAAACAAATTATAGCAAATCTCCAATTGGGAACCTCATCAAACCTGAAATAATATCCCTTCCATAAGAACTTGCTTAATTTAGCCTCAGAAGTTAGCAAAGGTTCCTCTTTTCTGTACAAGTTTCTTTGATATATTGCCTTCGAGTGGATATTTTCTGATTATAATATTTTGGTTGAAATAGGAACATTTCTAGTTTAATATTTAGGATTTATAGAAACAATTTTCTAGTTTATAATATTCAGGTTGTGTAGAACCATTTATAGCCCAGGTTGTGTAGAATCACTTAGTCTAATATTTAGGTTGCTTAGAAACTTTTCTGGTTATAATATTTAGGTTGCTTAGAATGTTTTTGTAGTAGTATGTATTCGCATCATTTGTAAGATTAAACCACACAGATTTCGTTTTGTGTAACACAATTTCTTGCCCTTTTCATGGCATGACAAAAATAAGGGAGCAATTATTAATTCGTGCTGGTCGTTATATTCTAATATCTAATAAAGTGTAACATATTTTTCTATTACATTCCCGTTTTCATTTAATTTTATTATGAGAGCTTTAAAATCAACAGCAACACGCTTTGCCTATCCCGAAAAACTTCCAATTTGACAGACAATTCATTTTAATACGCAACATTAGAAACTCGACTTATTTGTGTATTATACTTACACCATTAACGTAGAACTTATAACCAACATTACAAACAGCATAGGTTCGATAACAGTCTCTATATAAGTCTCATCGTTTTGAGTGTCCTGGTCAAGAGCCATTCTTTTAACTGCCGATGATAATGAAGTATCGTTGCTTAAACTGAATAAAACATTTTTTACCAATACGATTTGACACGAGTTTGCTGAACAATTTTTACCTTTAAAACATATTTTAAAGTGCGACGACTTTTTTTTTTACGTATTTTCGTTGAATTAATACCCCAATACTAAAGCTACCTTTTCCAAAAGTTCGTTGTTCCTTTTTGAAATAAAGGTCTGTCGCGATTGGTTAAGCCGACCGCCAATGTGTTGACAAACAATAAATGTCGAAGTAGTATTCTTTTAAACTTTTTAATCGGAAAAAATAAATTATTGGGGGTTGGTTAAAAATTAAAAAGCCAAAACAACTTCAAATGATGAGATAATACATTTCGATTTTAGTGGGAAAAGGAGTAAAATGAGAATTGGTACAGGATTTTAGTGAGAAGAGAAGCAGAATGCAAATAAACAATGAGAATTAGTGCAGAGTTTAGTCAAGCAAAACGTGAAAAAATGAGTCGATACTAATTTTTGTGAGGAAAAAGCAAATTGTGTAAAAAATGACAATTGGTACAGATTTTAGTGAGAAAGGAAACAAAGTTAACGATGAGAACCAGTAGATTTTTGTGAGAAAAGAAGCAAAACGTGAAAAAACGAGTCGATACCTGTTTTAGTGAGAAAGCAAAATGTGAAAGAAATGAGGATTGGTACGGATTTTAGTGAGAAATGCAGAATGTAAACAATGAGAATCGGTAGATTTTGTAGGAAAGGAAGCAACGTAAAAAATAAGAATTAGTATAGATCTTAGTGGGGGGGGGGAGAAAAGAATCAACGTCAAAATGAGAATTGGTAGATTTTTTGTAATAAGGATTATAATACAGATTTTTTAGTGAGAAAAGAAGCAAAATGTAAAAATGATCATTAGTACAGCAGATAATTAAATAAAACGGGCTTTTATTTCAGTTTTTATTCGTATAACTTAATTCCTATATCTGGAAAAACGTATCTAAGTAACTTTCGATTCTTACCTCGATCGCAGCTATTAAGCATTGAATTTTTCTCGAATTGTGGGACCACGGTAGCCTGGTTGGCAGAGTAACGGACTTGCAACTGGAGGGTTGCGAGTTCAAATCCAACCAAAGACCGTGTACAAAGGAGGCTGGTGCACGTTAAGCCCGTCTTGGCCTCAAATGTCCTCACGTTGGTGTGGTGTGGAAGTTTGGAGAGGGGGTGCCAGCTCAGGTATTACCTTGTCATCTGACTGTGATTCCAAATTACGTGGTGTTCTCGGATCTTTCCCTTCGGAGGTTGATCCCGGACCATCGCTAAGAGTCCGTTGTGTGTTGCTCCAGTCCGACGTTAATTAAAATACCTACCAAACCTTTACACCACTCCAACGTGAGGCCACGACAGATTTAACGTGCCCCAGCCCCCTTGTACACGACTGTCTGGTTGTATTCGAACTCGCAACCCTCCAGTTGCTAATCCGTTACTCTACCAACCGGGCTATCCCGGCCCTGGATGTGTGTTGCTTTTTTCTGTGTAAAATTGTTAATTTTTAAATATTTTTTAGGTATATTTATGGGAGACATTGTATCGTGGCTTATTGCGAATGTGAGTCTTCGTGCAATCTCCAAGTGCTGTTAGAAACTGAATGGTTTTTGTGTTTGCATGATCATCTAATGACATCAATTACAAATACCTCTCAGTAGATGTACAGCTGCATGGAATCGGCTGTCTGAATCTCATCTAAGCAAAAGAAATGAGTATTTCCTCCAGGTTGTTTGAAGAACTTTTTGGATGTAGAACAGTTTTTGAAGTGTTACAATAACGGAAATCAACGTCACATGTGTGGTTGGAATTGTGTAGGTCAGAGGTTTTCAAGCTTTTTCAGTCACGGAGCACCTTTGAAATTGGAAATTCAACGCGGAGCACTAAATTTTATCTCGCAGGAACATTTTTGCTATCGGATATTTATCTAGAGGGGTCGTATAAAAATTAAAAACTGAATCCGCTTAAATTGTTATCACGTTTTAATTTTATTCACATATCTTAATTACTTACCTTATTTGGTGTACTTTTGCAATTTACATTGCCTACCTATCTCCAAATGTTAAAAAGATAAATTGCGGAACAACCTTTTTGGGACATCCTGTATACTGTATTTAGTAAATAGAACGACACAGTAGCATTGACTATACAAGGTAGTTTCGTCATTTAAGCTTGCAGGACATTAGATTTCACCGTTTAATTTTTTTTTCTGTACTAATTTCCCATTGCTGACGGAAAATACACACATGAAAAAAACATTTGTAAATAAATTCAGAGCAAATATTGCAGATCCACAATGTATTTTATTAATTTGGCATTACATCTGTTACAAATTTTTACTTGGTTTCGCGAAACAAAAATTTAATGAGAAGGATGAGGCTGTTTTGATTTTGCACAATGAGATTATATCTGGCTGAATTTCGGATAGTTGCAACTGAATATCTTGCTCTGCATTGAGACGTGATCTGTATTTTGTTTTAGTAGGGCGGCGGTATGCGGAGAATCCTGCCTTTTGACGTAAATTTGTTTTGTCGACTGGCGGACGAGAAACTGACACATTGAATGCCGACTACCTTTTTATACAGTCAATGTTTCACCTCATCGGTGATAAATGATTTATACTCTATTTTTTTTTCTTACACACACCGAGAGCGCAAAAGGTCATAATATTCAAATATTTTTGTCCCATTTTTTCGTAAAAGTTATTTTTAATTTTAAACTTTAAAATATGTTTAATAAAAATATTTTTAATTTTAAACATGTCCTACCTTTTCGCGGAGCACAGTTTGAGAAACGCTGGTGTAGGTGTATTACGTTACCGGCAATGTATGAAAAGCAGGCATTCTATAGAATGCCTGGCGTTTTGGGGCAAAGTATGAAATATCCGAATTATTTTAATACTATCAAAATTGCCCGACCTCACTCGGGTTGAATTGGTTAATTATATATTGAAAGTGACCAGAAAATCACTTTTCCTCTTTCGTAGAAAAATGCCAAATCACTTAAGTGTGAGTAAAATAATTTTTTAACACCTTTTCGATATTTTATAATTTCTACAACCTACTTTGGACACACATCCTATACATGCATATCCATCCATGTAATACATTTCACATATATCGCACCCCTGCTAAAGGTACAAATTGGCCAAAGGTGAGACACTAAGGTAACTACTAGACGATTTGAAGGAGGATTCCCTTTAAGTGCTATTCCTGTAAAATTGCTCAACTCAATTCGTAAAAATGACGAATCTACGGCAGATACTCTCACATAATTTACCTGCCAATATTTTTATTTGTTGCACTCTTCGAATTTCGCTACCATTAAGGAAAGATGACTAATTTGATAAGATATTTATCACCAGGTTTGTTTTAAAAGCGAATACGTTTTTCTTGAAAATTCCGTTTCGTGGCACGTGCAGTAATAAAAGAACTTGTTTTAAAATTGAATATCTTGAGTAGATAGCATAGGTAACCTATTACCATTTTTTAAATGGTTAATCAATTTGACGGCTTTACTTCTAAAGAAAATCATTGTTTTAAACAAATTTTCTCTATATAAGTTGCTTAAATATAGCTTCAATTCGTAAAATAAGCCACCTTGGCCATCTGTCGTTATGACAAAGAATTTAGTATTTCAAAAGTCCTAGTTCGGATATTTTTAACATTAACGTTCTTTCAATAATGGCAAAAATCAACTTAAAATTTGCTTTATTCTCTAACTTACATGCCGTTTTAAACAATACTTTACGGTGGTGTTGCGTGTGATGAAAAGGAATTACAATTAAAATAATAAATATTTAAAACAGAATTAAAAAACAATAAAAGTTGGCGGGGAAAAGTTCTAAAGATATAAATTCATGATTCTTTTTTTTATCTCTTGATCTCGCACAGTTGCCACAACTTACAACTAAAAATTGGATAGAATTTAAAAATACGAAATTAATTCGGAGCGAAAAAAATATCACTGCGCGTGGCAACGAATACGAGTTTCCGTTTTGTTGCAAAATATCGTCTGTCCCATAGAGGAGATAAAAGTAGAGTGAGCCATGGCAATCTTTTCATGTCCGCATGATCATGTGACCAAAAACAGTATTCACGTGATCCCTAGACTCTTTTCTCCAACGCGCATATAGTTTGCGCATTCCTTCTTCCATAGTAAATGCATTCAAAGTGAAAGCCAACATGGTTCTATCGTGCTGTGTATATGGATGTAATTACAAATTTATTAAAGGTGGAAACATTACATTTCACAGGTGTGCAATTTACTTGCATTTTACATTTATTTTTTGTGTTTTTCAGTACTTGCTAGTATGATAAAAATAAATGTTCTAACTAGGAATTCTTAATACAACCTGCGGACATTTCCAGTTCTATAAAAAAGATTTCATAGATTTGCTATCAATATAGTGTGTCCCAAAAAGGTTGTTCCGCAATTTGTCTTTTTACCATTTGGAGATAGGTAGGCAATGTAAATTGCAAAAGTGCACCAAATAAGGTAAGTAATTAAGATATGTGAATAAAATGATCACGTGATAACAATTTAAGCGGATACAGTTTTTAATTTGTATACAACCCCTCTAGATAAAAATCCGAGATAGCAAAAATGTTCCTTACCTGTATCCCCTATCGTTAGTAGAAAACCATATTTCTGTAGGTTGAATAGTAACGGAGATACAAGAGTTTCCATTTTAAGGGGGCCGTATCTAATTTAGAACGGAAACTAACCCATGGCCAAAAATGAAGAGCTAAGTTCTGCATTGCTGCAGATGGAAAACATTTTGAACATGCGTTGCAAATTTCCTTTTAATTTTATTTAAACCATTTTTTCTACAATATTTTAATTAAAGATTACATTGTCTACTATTATTCCTTGCGATTTTCATCTGCAGTTGCAATACTACATTACTTTGCACAATGTTGCACTTTCTGACCGAAAAAAAAATGCTTTTTAGCATTGTGTATACGGTCCCTAATCTGACTGCTTGAACAGCTGTGCACAAGCGGTATAAGTCAACTTTTTTGCGTCATTATGCCTCCGTTACTGTTCAACCTACAGAAATGCAGTTTTCTGCTAACGACAGGGAGGTAAGGAACATTTCTGCCATCTCGGATTTTTATCTAGAGGAGTTGTATACAAATTAAAAACTGTATCCGCTTAAATTGTTATCACGTGATCATTTTATTCACATATCTTAATTACTTACCTTATTTGGTGTACTTTTGCAATTTACATTGCCTACCTATCTCCAAATGGTTAAAAAATAAATTGCGGAACAACCTTTTTGGGACACCCTGTATATCTAAAATAATGTTTAAAATAAAATAACTGATGTTCGAATGTGTTTATTATTGCAAATTGTACATCTATAAGGGCTTAAAATATTAAAAACAATAAACCAAACTTTAAAAACTTGTGAAATCGTTCTGTCTTGGCGACGATTGTTTTGGCGCCAACTAGGATCACTACGTTCTTTCGTGTCTTAAACAATAAAAATATTATAAATTGAAAATATGAACTTAAGTACATAATTTAAATTATTTCTTGCTGAACAAAATTGTTTTGTATGCAGTCATCTGTGGAATTACATAATAATAATAATTAAAATAAAAAATAAATTTTGAAACTTTTAAGAATTACTATAAATAAAATAAAATCGATTTGTTAAAAATAGGATTAAATAATTTCATAAACCGTATTATAAATGTGAACCACATTTATGCACTTTAGGGAACCTTTTTGTTCATGTTTTAAAATATTTGTAAAATCTTTCGTTATAAGATTGTACATTTGACAAAAGCTTTTCTTTCAAATAATTTTCCTTGAACTTATAACTTTCTACTGGAATGGCGAAAACAAATTGCCGTTCTCTTATGTGAAAAACAAAATAGCTCATGAACGGAAATTGAAATATTGTACCTGTTTTGGTGTATTTTTATTTTTGTTAATGAAGCAATCGATATAGCAAATTGGAAAAGCAAACAATTAGAGAACGAAATGAAACTTTTGTAGTAATTACAAACAATCCACACAGCTGGAAAATTTCTTTTCTAAAAACACCTGCTTGACATCCTGATTTTTTTTTGCTTCGTATTTAAATAAACCTAACATCGAAATTTAATTATTTTCCACTTTGAAGTCAGTTTTATCTTTTTCTTCCTTATATTTTTTAATCTTGAAATAAATCATACTGAATTAGATTGTTTCTAACAATATTTGTGAGCATTTCAATGTTTATATCGTTCTTTAACTGGATAAAAAAAGCGTGGTGGTGATAAAAACACATTCTTCAGCGAAATGAAATCTTTCACTCTATTGTTTTCTACCTGAAAAAGGGACACTTTTTGATTTTTTTCTCTCTAAATAGAGTATTTTAACGAATTAAGTATATTGAAAATTTATGTACACTAAACATGCTCCTCAATTGAGAGAAACATTTATCTTCCACAATTTTTTAAGTTGAAAAAACTATTTTTTAAAAGCGTTAAATCTGTGATATCTTAAACTTTAAGGTTCCATTCCTTGAAACAATAAAAATAATTTTGTATTTATGATTTTTAGTACTACAAGTAAAACAATTTATATTTACTCGTAATAAGAAAGTGTATAGAAGTGTACCTGCTAAAAATTCATTTATTCAGTTCTTATATATTTAAAATTATTATTTTGTTCCATTTATTAGTTTTCCTAAAGATGAAGAAAGATGGCTAGTAAATGGCTACATGTTTCTATGAGTTTTATTCAGTGCATTTAAAATGTGAAGAATGTGACAATAAATTTTATGGGTTTTCTGTTTCTTATTTATCTTTCGTATTTATAAAATATTGATTTCACACAATAATTAATACAAATTTAATATTAAAAAACCAGGACAGAACTTTTGCACACACTTAAAATTATAAAATTTATCAAGAGCTATTTACTTGAATACTTTGATAAATTTAAAATCCATATATAGACACACAGGTGTAACTTATTTAGTTTTAGAATCAAAAATCTAAAATTGGATAAAATAGCTAACAACTTGTAAGTATATGGTTTAAAAGTTACCTTCCATCTTGTAAACATTATATGTATAACTTTTCACGTTAATAATACTTTTATGCGTAATTGCCCTAAAATAAATTTGCATTTACAAAAACATAAGCAATTATGTATCCATAATATCAATGAAAGCTTTCAGTGGTGACCCAGACGTAATTTGAGCACACAGCCTTATCTGTTATCACTATTTTTATTTTATGCATCAGTAAAATATTTATTGAGGCAGTCATTTCTTATAACTTGTGCATTTATTTTCAATTTATTCCAAGTCGTGTTAATCTCATTAAGTTTAAAAAAGGAAGTTAGAATTATTTTCTGTTATTAAATCTTTACGATAATTTTCACACTTAATACAGTTAAAGAAAAATATACAATATATTGAATTAAAGAAGGTCAGGTTTCGGACAGCTATCTTAGGCTAGGCACACACGTTACAATATATCGGTGAGGTTTACCTGTATAGGTAAACCGGAGCGTGTTTACCAGCCGCTGCAGGCCAAACTGCACAGTCGTAGCGACCTGCGCAGGCGACCGGAGAAGAATCGAAATTCAATTCTTTCTACCTGCGCAGGCGTGTAGACCTGAGCGTGTGTGAGTCACTCCGGTACGCCTGTACAGTTTTTGGTTAGTTGTGGCTAGTTCCAAGAGTAGAGAGCGTCGGTCGTCTTTGTATTTACGTGTACTATAGTGTTAACTAGTGACTACGCGTACTATAGTGCTAGTGACTTTTGTGATCATCATGTCAAGCCGAAAACGGAACCAAGTGATAGAAGAGTTTATCGAAATATATAGGTCGGAACCTTGGGGGTCTGTGGCGGGTAAAAAGTAAAGAGTACTACGACCGTGAAAAGAGATGCAGCCTATGAAAGACTTGTGATTAAATTAAAGGAGTTAGAACCCGATGCTACAAAGAAATCTAGTTAAAAAAATAAATAATTTAAGAAGTAATGTTCGTAAAGAGAAGAAGAAACGTGACATGGTCAATGAAATCCGGAGCTTCACCAGACAATGTCTACACATCAAAATTGTGGTACTAACAAACCGACTAAAGCAATCGCATCGTCTTGTTTGCTCGCCATCTCTCGACTGAGTTAAAATATTCCGGTTTACCGTAGAGTGTGTGCTCTAACCTGCACAGGTATACCTTTCCGGTTTACCTGTGCAGGTGTTTACCTGACAGGTATATCGTAACGTGTATGCCTGGCCTTACACAAAATTTTAACCAGTGACGATATGTACTTGTGAGCATCCCCTAACCCTTTTGACATTTTCTCTTAATATACAATTGCAAAAGGTAAACAGTCCAGCGATAAATCAAACCACTACAGGAACGATCTCGACTGCGGGTCTGGTAAACTGCAGAGGATTGTATCTGGACTGCAGGCTGGTTAAGTCGATTTGGAGGATCTGGCCTGTTAAAAAAATATTTTTGGAGGATTATATCTGGATTACCGGCTAGGTAAAACTGTCCTGAGGGCCGTATCTGGACAGCGGGCAGGTTAAACATGTCCAGTATCTAGTCTGCTGTCCTAATAAACAGATTTGGTGGACTGTAGGCCGGTTAAACCTGTCCAGAGAACCGTATCTAAACTCCAGGCCTGCAATCAATCTATTCACTACATCGTATTTACCTTACACGTACAGATTTTTGTTGTATACTTGCTAGTTAAACTTTGATCCCAATGTCAGCTTAAGCTAATTATATAACAGCTGGAATTGCTAAAAACATTAAAAAGCTACACAAATTCAATAAATGTTCAGTAGTATGCACATTCGCATCGCTTAACAATGGTAAAACGTAATTCAAATTCAAGAACTATTCAGTATTATACACATTCTCATCGCTAACTTTTTATAAGTAAATGTTATGTCGCCAAGAGAAACGATAAAAATCAAATCAATCAACCAAGCTAAATTTTCGCGTAGCAGTCACGTGACTACTAGCGACATCTTGCTCCCACTTTTTGAAGTTCTCACAATACGATGCTCAGTCTATTACATTTCACTTCTATGGGATTGATCCCGGACCGTCACCAATAGCCCGTTGTGTTGCTCCAGTGTGACGTTAATTAAAATACCTAACCTCTCATTGGTTAAAATTATATTTGGATACTTTCAGAAGAAATGGCTCGCGTTCAAAACCGAAATTAAATCACGAAATGAGTCCTTCATTGTTAATATACAAACCAGGTGGAAAGTACAGATTCTACTTCAGCAAACCAAATGCTCTCACTTCGCCGTTTTGGCAATGTTTGAGGGTATTAAGGGTATTTCAATTAACGTCACACTGGAACAACACTACGGGCTATTGGTGACGGTCCGGGATCAATCCCAAAGGGAAAGATCCGAGGACAACACCACGTAATTTTGAACCACGGTCAGATGACGAGGCAACACCTGAGCTGGCACCCCACTCTCCAAACTTCCACACCACGCCAACGTGAGGCAATGTTTGACATGTAATCTAATTGATGTTGACCAATCAACTATCATATCAGGTAATCAAGAAAGTTTGGCCGTTTTTAGGTTTTGTTACACTGCACATGCGCTTATTCTAATAAAAAGTTTAGAGAGTGGAGTGCCAGCTCAGGTATTGACCTCGTCATCAGACCGTGTTTAAAATTAATGGTTTTGCTTGGATCCCGTTGTATTTCTTTAGTGTGACGTTAATTAATTACCATTTCCACCATCTAATATATAGATTGAGCTTGTGCGTGCAACTTTTGGCCACGGTAGCCCGGTTGCCAGTGTAACGGATTAGCAACCGGAGGGTTGCGAGTTCAAATACAACCAAAAACCGTCGTGTACAAATGGGGTTGGTGCAAATGGGCCGTTAATTTTTCGTGGCCTCAAATGTTCTCACGTTGGTGGGGTGTGGAAGTTTGGAGAGTGGGTTGCCAACTGAGTTGTGACCTCGTCATCTGACAGTAGTTCAAAATTACGTGGTGTGGTCCTCGGTCTTTTCCTTCGTGATTGATCGTGAACCGTCTCCAATAACACGTTGTGTTGCTCCAGTGTGACGCTAATTAAAATACCTACCTACGTGCATGCTATTTCTGTCGATAGCCTCGTTTGAAGATATGTTTAGTGATTGCATTGTGTTGCTCCAGTGCGAGGTTAATTAATACCTATCTGTCAAGTGGTTGTGAGAAGAAGCATAAATCCTTATGGAGGACAAATTATTCATTGGCTGGTGATTTTCCAGTGTGGTAGGTATGATATTTTAATTAACGTCGCACTGGTGCAACACAACGAACTATTGACAACGGTCAGGGATCTGTTCCGATGGGCAATTTCCGAGGACTCCACCTCGTGATTTTTGAACCAGTCAGATGACGAAGTCACACATGAATTGGCACCCCACGCCACGTGAGGACATTTCAGACCACAACTGTTGTCATAGAAACGGACCTTGTCCCATTTTTCGGATTAATTGGCGTTGTGTTGCTCTAGGTTGACGTTAATTAAAACTACCTGTACCTACCTACCGGATTAATTTGGCAAAACCTCGTAGTGGTTTATTTTATATTGTTTACATCCGTTTATTTGTTTGTTTACATTCGCCAATATACAAATTTGTTTCACGTATGTTAGGCCCCGTTCACATGAGGCGTTTTCTAACGTCAAAACAAAACGCGGGTAGCCAAAGTACTACATACAGTTATAGTGGAGTACACATGCAGAAATCGTGAGAATCGACGCGCTAGATGGCTTCTGCGCTTCAACAATCTCCGGTCGTTCTAGCGATTAGAAGGCGTTTGGAGAAACATGGGAATGACCTGCACCGTACACATGACACCAGCGGAAGCTCGTGGTTGGAAAAATAGGGAAGAGTCTCCCCGGAATCACACACCCCTCCCCGAAATTAAAATCCTGGCTATGTCCATGATATGAAAAGATAGCAGTTCCGAAAATTAGTCAATGAGGATTTACCTATTTCCTTTAAATTAAATCAATTTTATCCTTTAATGCTGCAAATCTGTCTGATATGTCATCGCAAAAGGACTGTTTCTTCATAAGCGCCCCTAATATGTCTTTTGGAATAGAAATATTTGACAAAAAGAAAGTCTCTCTTGCGAAATAGTATTTCTTGAGTAAATTTTTATTTTTTTAAGGCAAGTAAAACTCCTTTCCACTGATACACTTGTAGATGGAATTGTTAAGACGAGAGAAACAAATTATAAGCTTCTGTGAAAATTTCTTTATCATAAAGCATTCGAATAAGTTCTTGCGTGTTGATATATTCTTGAATTTTCCATTGGCGTATATAAGACAATTCATTTTTAAGGCTCTGGTTTTTTAAGCACATCGCCGTAAAACTGTTGAAGATTTTCAAGTGCCTGAGATGGAAAATGTAAATTAATTAAACTTTTGTCTTCGTCTTTCCACCGGCTAAACGGAGTTTCCAGTAAATTACACAAAATATTATTAATTGGATTCATTCCGGTAAAAATCTAAAACAAAATGGTCAGCAAAATCATTGCTCTATTCATTGTCTTTTTCATGTAATGATATTCGGCAGTTTCGGCGCGATTGGCTAGACTTTTTGGTGGTAAAGCTCTCTCTAGTAGTTTTCTGTGTGCGCTTCTCGCAACGGGAAACGAGGGACATCTATTTTTAGATTTCAAACGGCAACCCTGTAGAGGAAGGGGAATCGCGTTTTTAACTTTTGTCTTCCTTCGGAGCCGACAGTCTAAATGCATTTTGGCTGCTAATGGCGGTGTTGTCATAGCAACCATCTGGCTTACGGAATATGCGCAGTTATTTTTCAGCAAAAACTTCCAGCTAAGCTTTCGCTGTCTACAGTCGTAAGCATTGTAAGATATTTTCCGTATATTAAATAACGCGCTCTGCGAAATTAAATTCGTCCACATTTGTAAGTACTTTAGTAATTTATAAATCATAAGAGAAAAAAAAGAAATTTTACGTAGAAATATTGAAAATGTATATATATAATATGTATATATATATATATATATATATATATATATGAAATGCTGAAAAAAAAGTCTAATTTGAAAAATGAATTTGATGAAAAATGTTGGGAAGTGGCACTTCCCTTCCTTCCCCTGAAAAGCCGCCACTGCATGACACGCATTTTGACGCCCCCCCCCATTAGAGCTTTTTGATTCCCCTACTCCAAGTTTTTATCTTCGCGCTCGTTAAAGGTAGAGTGAAAAGTTCAACGGATTTGAAATCTGCGGAAAATTTTACACTAGATCGATACCTAAATTCTGATTTTCTATAAATAAATAATTTCTCAACTGTAACTTTAATATTTTCGCAATACGCATTTGACGAATATATTCATTACGAACACAAAAGGGAGTATTCATCTCATTTTTATAGAAAAGATGTAACTTGATTGGAGTATTTTGTCTTAATCCACTGCTTTATATTTATGGCCATTAAAACTAGGATGAGAAAACTTAATTGTATTTGATTTATTGAAGAAATTTACCCTGCTTTCACACAAAACTTGTAAAAATGTGATAGTTTACAACTAAAGAGGATAGTGGGTAATTTTATTTCTGAGAATAACGTATACCGACAACTCTCCGTTCTAGTTTTCATGTGCGGCAAACGTCTTTAAAATAAAGCTAAAATTAAATATTCAATTTAAAAGAGAGCTAAACTTTAAAGTTATTTTTTTATTTGTCCTCAACGTGAAATGCGTAAGATAAGTTTCTATTTTCATTCACTTTTCACATCCTCGTGTTACATTTAACTCTATATCCCTTTTGAAAATGAACTTCTGATTTACTGAACTTAATTTACTATGAGCTTATTTTTTTATAGAATTTATATTTTAATCTTGTAGTTAGAGTTATTTAAATTTTAATCGAAATCTTTATATTATGTGTACGCGTAGACGCAAATTCTATTAGCAATCTCCTGGTTTTCAATCTGTTTTTTGGTTTTTCTTTGAGATTTGTTAGTTTTAACATAATTTTCTCGTTTCATCGTGGATTTTAATCAAATTTTAGTTGAAATATTTTCCCAGTCGTTATTCCATTTGTGATGCAAAACACCTGAATGAGGGTAGGTTGGAGGGTTAGGTTTCGTTTCGGATAATCGGAATTTAGGGAAAATTGTGTTTTAAAATTAAAAAACTAATTATTGTTATATATGTGTTATTTGTGCTGATACATTAAAATGTTTAGAAATAGGTTTAAAAAAATAAGGATTTATTTGAAGGAAAATTAAATAAAAATTAACTATAGATCGTAGGAAACACGATTAAACCTGCAAAAATAACATAAAAAAGAAAGGTTATCACCAGTGCCGGATTTTGTTTGCGTGCATCTTTTGATAGTACTTCGTAGACAATGCCATATAAGCAGAAATTCCGTTTCCAATTTCCTGGTTCTAGAAATGTAGTTTTTGGGGGGATATATTTTTATTTTACGCTGTCAATTTTAAAATTTTAAGGAGATTGTTTGGTCATTTTCCAGTTAGGTTCGTTTTAATTAAAATTTAATTTAAAGAAGCAAGTTACGATTAAAGAAATTTAGGGGGAAACAGGAAAGAGTTTAGATAGAAGGAAACATTTAAATTTAACAGATAGTACTGTGGGATAATTAGGGATCCAGTCGAGTCCATAACCCAAGCTTAAGATGTCGAAACGCGGTCATAAAGTTTGACTTGCAAATGTTAGGTTGATGGGGAGAATTAATGGAATTGAAGTCGTAACGGTAGTGTGTCCGCTGAGATCGAATGTTATATAGCGTCTGACCGCAGGGCAATAAATATATTAGAGAAGCTATCGCCTCATTGGCGAGATTGCAGCTCGCCAAGTCAACCATAGACACCAGACTCCAACATCAACTAAAAATGTCCATTATAAACATGCCGGAGACCAAGATCTAAAGATAGTTTGGGTAGTATATACGTGGATAGGAGAAGTGTTGGCCACATAAAGAGTCAAATGAGGATTTTTTCGTCTTTGTAATTTAGATGCAGCAATAATAGAAACATTGGATCCGGTATCAGTCCGGTATATTACGTTGGTGCTCCTGTCACGCACAAAAAGTCGACGCGAATGCCTCGGCAAGGCGAAGGTCGCTTCTACGCCTGGCCGTTCTCGTTTTTGGTAAAATTACAAGGAGAAACACATTTTTTTGCTTTTTTTTACCAAATTTATAATAATAAATGTCAGTTTTAATATAAAGTGTCCCTCCCTCCTCCTACTAAAAGGTCTAAACCTTTCGGTGAGTTAAGAGGAGGTGAGTCTACAATATACAGTGCCTGTTCTGTAAAGAGCGACACAGATGGCGCTGATGTGTTAGGGTTAAGTCATGGAATTCGAATGGGAATTTTAAGTATTATCCGTTTATATTAGAAATTAATTTCAAAAAGGCCTTTTAAATTGTATCTAAACAACAAGTATTTCTTCTTCACCAGCAGTGCTTATCTGTTTGAACTCAAAAAACCCTTCTTTAAAGCCTTCCCTTCTTAAGTACTTGTCCTTTTTAAAAATATCCACAATATGAAATGCAGCAAACAATTGTATTTAGGTAATTATTTAAATAATTAGTAAAATTAAATATTTTCGTGGGGGGTTCAAGGATTTGATGTAATTTCGGAATGTCAAATTGAAATTTTTCTACCACTGCATACTAAAAGAAAAAATTTATAAATAAAATATACAGGTTACTATTGCGTTTTGAAGTTTTTATCACATATCAGGTGACTCCAAGTGGTGTCTTAAGTGACACTAATTGGTGTCACGGCGATTTAAGAGTAGAATGAGGGCGCCTTTTCAAGATTACGCCCGTTTGTATACATTTTAGCGGAGAAACAAGATAGGGTTTTTGATAAGAGGACAAAATAAGGTTTTGACTATTTAAGTTTGTTGATATTGGAGTGTGCCATCTGGCGGAGAAATGAGAAACCACATATTTTCGGAAATTAAAATAATTCAGAATTTCTTGAATTCGAACAGGGGACCACGGGATCCGAAGGCAAGTACGTTAACGTTGAGCCACGAACTCACTTGGAAGAAAGGGGTGTTTAAAGGTACACTTAAATAAGAGTAAAATTTTAGAAAACTTTATAAGCGTACTATGAACATTTGAAGTTATATTGAAACCATGTATCCTACAAAATTTAAATCAAATGTTATTTTTTAATTAATCTTTCCTTGCAATAATCTTTTTTACTTTGCATAAATCTTCCTAAATAAGAGTGATTTAATTTGTATTATATAGATTTACAAACTTTTTGATGACTAGATGAAATTTTCTTTGATATAAGAATTTTTATTTTAAAAGTTAGATGTTTTTACTCAAAAAAATAATTACATATTAAAAACTCACTATATTTTACCCAAAAATAAATTATAGATAGTATTACACAGCTGTATGCGACTCTCCATCCAAATGGTATCACATGTCTTGGAGATTCAGAGCTAGATGAAATAAATATTGCTGGTGCTTCGGCCATTTTGGTCACTAGCTTACTGCACGAGAAAATAAGCATTTTACATTTATTTTCATAAATTTAGTGAGCAAGAAACAGCATGAGGAGTTACTGTCATTCAGTTGTGGAAGTTGTTTACAGATCATCTTCCAAAATTTCACAGCTGTGGTCCAAAATTATCCCATTTTTTAGATTTTTCGTTATGGCTTCTAAAAATAAAGATTTTCAAACTTTTTTGTGTGGATATTACCTGTTGAAAAATCAGAAATTGAAAAGGAACACTTTTGTTATTGGTAAATAGTTTATGTATTTAATTTTTGACAAACTTTGGACCATTGTTGTCATGAAGCACACAACTAGTCCATCTTTTTAAATAAATCAATAAAGGACCATACTTGAAAGAATGATTTGCATTAGGTTAAGTTCAATTTGTAACTTGCACAGTTGACAAGTGAAAATATATGGTGGACACACACACACACACAAAGAGCATTCCAATACCAAAACAATATAATTTAATCTGTTATTTAGTATTTGAATGGTTCAATAGATGTCGCTCATGTTTCAAATATCAGTGTTATCATGCTTGGGATGTTTGGATCATAGTTAGGGCTTAGGATAAGTTGAGTGACGTTAGTGTTGACATATAAGCTGTTTTCAACGAAAGCTATTGTGTCTGCTTCTTCAAGCTTAAGCTTGTCACTTCAAAAAATTTTTTATTTGCTTTTCAGGATAGTGCATTTTATCTGATTCATATCTTTGGGATGTGGGGTATAAATGACATTAATCTTTGGTGGTTAAATCTTAGTATGTTTTCCCATCTGGTACTCGAGTGATTTAGATTAGTTTGATTTTAACCCATTCCCTGCGACATGAAATTTTTTGGACCTAGATAAATAAGGTTACGGGATGCCACTAACACCATATTGTAAATTTTTGTAAAAATTAATAAAAAATCAGACAAATTTCAGAATTTTTTTGCATTATGTAGTTATTGTATGAATAAAATGTATAGAATTTCTTTAGTTATTTTGGTATTCGGTAATTAATTGGTTAAAGACTTGTTTTAGCAAAAAATCATGCCACCAACAGAAAATAAAAGGAACTCGCACCAAGATTCATGAAAAAATTCCTTCTTCTCGTTAATATTTAGCTTGCAAAAAGTACTTATTTGTTTAAAAATGTTATTTGTAAGTAAATAGTAAAAAATGAGACTAGACATGAAACTATACATGCATTGAAATCAAATATGCCTATTAAAAAATTCCCCTAGTATTAGTATTTCCATGTTATATCCCAAACACACACAAAGAGTTTACACTTAACATACAAGAAAATGAAGCTTTTCTCTAAGAACAGCATAGAATAAATGCAATAGCATTCCCTCGGAACATGAAATTGAGAGGAATTTTGAGCTTGCAATACAAAATTCCATCATTACAATCATCATTAAAGTAGCTTTCTGCTTCAATCCCGAATCTATTTTGTTAACATATTCAATTATCAGATGGGCGAATTAACTTTTACATTCCAAACTTCAATTTCATAAATACAGAATAGTTATGCTAGCAGTGCAAAGAATTCCTAGGGTCAATGCATAAAATTTACCAATTAAATTTAAATAAAAATTAACCAATATATTATACAAAACAAAATGAAAAAATTAAAGTTTCCAAAGATTTAAGTACAAAATTGGAATGCTTATGTGATACTGCAGAAACTTTTTCATTGTGACTAAGTGTCTATTTTTTCATAAACAGACTACAATACTAAATAAATAACTAGAGCATCTGAAAAAGAATCGAAATATAGGGTCTTACATAGGTTCAGCTTTGATTAAATGAATGTCTTTTGGGGTTATTAAAAGTGTACTTAAATGGTCCAGATTTTCAAGGGTTTTCAGGTCTTGTATGGAAAAAATTGAAATGCTACCATTGGAAAGCACTCATCACATTTTGACAGAAAACTCCACATGTCTATCCAAAGTGAATGTTTTTCTTGGACATATCACCTCAGATTCGGAATACAGACTGAGAAAAGAATTGGCTCTGGCATCTCCAGAATAACCGGCACACTAAAACAACTATAAATGGATCAAATTTTGAAAAACAGGGAACATAAATTAAAATAAGTTGATAATTGCACCAATTAAAAAATTTTAAGTAGTGTGATAATGACAGAGCTGGCGCAGTGACTGTTAATGGCTCTCAAAACCCCCATTAAATCTCCACCCCCTTTTAAAACAATGGCTCTCAAAACCCTCCATTAAATCTCCACCCCCTTTTAAAACAATGGCTGCAAAACCCCCATCCACATTCTACCCACTTTTAGAAAGTAATGGCTCTGTTTCACCCATACCAATTTTGTAAAACAATGGTGCTAACCTCCCCATTAAAACTACAACCACTTTTAGAAAGGGATGGCTCTATTTTATCCATAATAATTTCATAAAACAGTGGTGTCAAAATCTCCATAAAAACCTAACCCACTTTCAGAAAAGTGATGGCTCTATTCTATTCATAGCTATTTAATAAAACTATGGTCCCCCACTTTTAGAAAAAAGCAAAAAGTCACTGAGGGTACCCCCTTTTAAGTACAATGGCAAAATGAAGTAGGGGCTCAGAATTTTTTTCATTTAAAGAGATACGATTAGTATACGAAGGGAACTAAAATGACAACCATTCAGCAACTTCAACAGCAGAACACTCAACTGACTCAACAGGTCAATCAACTGACTCAGCAAGTCAATCAATTGACTCAACAAGTCAATCAGTTGACTCATCAAAGAGATCAACTCAACAATGAATTGTCTCAGGCAAACAGAACAATTCAAAGCCATGATGTTGATAACCGCCGTAATCTAGCTGAGATCAATCGCCTTCACAGCGAGACCAGCCGCCTCTCGCAACAAGCGAACAGAGCCACCTGTCAACGATGCTCTATGAGATGTAATTAGATCTCCATCCACCTTTAAGTTTTAAAAGCGGTTGCTTTTAAAATCAGATACCTTGACGAGTTCCGAGACTATCGTCCATTAGTTAATGGTAACCAACGCAGCCTCTCTTCTGCGTTGAGGGAATTAAAGTACTTAAAGAAAAACTAGTCTTTAGTAAAGAAATGATGGCTGAAGGGTCTGTTGTAAATACTATTGTTATAAGAAAGAGGATACAAGAAATAGAAGAAGAAATGGAGAATTTTAAGCCTTCGCTATTTAAAATTCTGTTTGAATTAAAGCAATTCTCAAACGATAAAGTTAGCTTTTTCAAAGAAGGAAAATTTTACAAGCACTATGATATATGCGATATATTGAATTGTTCTTGTTTTAGTATTGACATTCTAGTCGAAAAATATCTTATAGAGACTGGAGTGATGCTTGATCAAGTCAGAAGCAAGTAGAAGTGTGTTATCTTTTAATAGTTTGAAAACTATTAAAAAAGTGTCCCGAGCTTTATGTTTTTATCGCGTAATGACCTAGAGCCAGAGTATTCGTTCCATCTGGCAATATGTGTCGCTTGTCGTCTTTTCCTGATAAGGCAACCTTATTTACTTGTATAGAGTAAAGCTGATGTTTTGTGCTTCTGATAAGATTCATGGTTCTGTGCTGTACTTCTTTCTTGAACAGGCAGCTCTTGTAGTCCTCGAAGGTTATCCTGTTTTTCACGACGCACTTCTTTACTCCTTTCGACTTTTTCACCAGGTCAACCTCAGTTTTACAGGCATACATCTTAGATCTTAAGCCAACGAACTCTTCTAAGATCTTCCCTGCATTTTCATCCTTCATCTTCCCCAAGACCTTTTTATTCACCCGTGGCATTCCATACCTGTTTTTTTCTGGATAATCCGACGTATCGAAGTAATTAATCATTCCTTGCATATCTTCGTAAAAGTCCTCTGTCTTAACGTCATATATAAAGCTGTCCGTGTCCATGTATAACAGTTTAACATCCTCCCCATACTTGGATTTCATCACATTATAGTGAAAGTCGTACATTAAATGCTTCGAAAGATCAAGTATACTCATCCCCACATAGATGGGCTTATCAAATCGCACTTTAGTTTTGTTCATATGTATAGCAACTAGATTCTCATCGAATATAGTTCTCCCTTTAAAGTTGGGTTTAGCTATAAGTTTTTCAGCTATCTTGGGATCGCAGCAGAGTCTAATATCAAGCCTTTTTCTAATATTTTCCATCGTCTTTCCAAACACTGAATTATTCATGAGTTTGTAAAAGTCCTTTTCGAAATCATTAGTTGCCTTGGTTCTCATCTGGGTGTTTAAGTCAATATACTTCTGTAACCAATTAGACTGGTTAAACTCCAACACTCTGTGCACCTTTTTCAACTTTATCCCCAGCTGCAAATATTGTTTTAGAACCCTGTAATGGATGACATAATGCTCTTTGTCATACAGGGTTGTTAGCAATTTAGACTGTTTCGAGCCATCGGGTATTCTGTTCTCGGGCGCTAATGGTAAGTCCGAGTGGAGATTGTGAAGGTATTCGGGATATTGTAGGTCACACTCCAGAATGTAGCCTTTATCCGCATCATCTGTAATTTTAGTTACATCAATATCGGTACTCCCCCACTTGAAACCGCCAAAGGGCAAGAATTGGCTCATTGCCCAACCGTATAGGTTATTGGCGTCTAGATATGTTAGATAATTAGATCCTTTGGTCTTATCGTGGTCCTTCATGTATTTATTATTTTCTCTTCCATATCTGTTACAACATTGAGATACACCCCCTCTGGTGCCCTTTTCTAGCATAAGTACCATGTCATAATTGCTCAATAGCTCTAATTCTATTCCAGTAGACTTTAGCATAGCATCCCAGGAGAGTCCAGGTGCGGTGAAGTACCATGCGGGATCTAGTTTGTAGGTCTTTATGCAGACGTCCCTGAAGTGTTCCATAATATCAGTCAAGATCAGTACATCAGTTTTCACGTACAAATCGGAGTACTCACCTAGGTCTTTAATATCAAAAGCATTCCATACTTTTTTGGCGTGTTTGTAGTCCTCATGTGATATATCTGACTCAGTCATTCTATTATAAAAATCCTTCTGTGAGGGCAGCCTGGTTTCTGCGCATTTCTCCCAGGAGTCCATGTAATCGTATGGATATACGCCTTTTCGGGTGACGAGGTCTAGCTTCTCCTTGGGGAAGTATTTGGCGGTCTCCCTGAATTCTTTCACATTTTTCGCTAAACTGTCGAGGCTGCTGGCCATGAACCGAAATGAATCGATAAATCTTAATTTTATTCCAGGTAACTTGACCTTTTTACTACCACCTACATCTACCATTTTCGCCCCCACCTCCTTACTGAATGAAATGTATTTTTCTTCAGTGTTTGGAATGACATCAATATACTCTTTATCACCACCCAGCTCTTTTATGAATAAATGAGAATCGTATCCAGACAAGTTGTGAATAAAAACTGGGATAAAGGAGGGGTTTCTATACATTAAGTTACATACTCTATGAGCTGGACCCCTATAGTTTGATTCACATTTTGACGGATCCATTAAATGGTCCTTATATTCTCCGACTGAATATGGTGATGGCACTTGCTTGATATTTAACTCGCAGATATGACATATATCGGTTCTTTGAAAATGCCTTTCATCTTCAGTGGTCATTTTGATTGGTTGATGCTTATCATATATTTTCTTTATATCTAAGACCTCAGACTTCAATGTATCATAAAATACTTTGGTTGCATTGGGTCCTCTATATGTAATGGGTGGTTTGTAGTCTCCATATTTAGATTTGATGTAAAGAGAGAAACTCATTGGTTTATGCTTTTGGTATGGGAGTGTATAGGCGTTTTCATTTAATTTTAATTCGATAGTATTAATCTTTTGATCACTAAGATGATATTTATCCTTAAGTATTGATTTATACTCCCCACTATCAATTTCAGCTTCGGTTAGAGTTTCATAATTTTTTAGTAATTCATACTTATAGGACATCCTAGGATTCGGGGAAGATGTATAGATTTTTTTAGTGTAACATTCGAAATCGGCATACGCTACAAAAGGTGCTCGTAGCGATTTGTGGTAATGTTCGAATTTTATAGAAGAGCCTTTTTCAGGCATTACTATTTTAACAGCTTGATTTTTCTTGCAATCCTTTTCATGAGTTTGAAGATCTTCCTCAGAGTGATAAAATAACAAACATCTTTCACAGAGATGAATTTTTCCATCATGCTTGGTTAATTGCTCACTTATTAATTTTGACATGTCTTTTATCCAACAGTAATGACTACCCCCTTCCTCGTTTTTTATGTAAAGCAAATTAACATGTTTATCTACTTTATTTCGAGTTATTCTCAAAGGGTATATGTCCTTATTTTTGGTCTCATACGAATATATGTTCACAGACACATTATTCAACTTTTCAAACCTGTTAATTACTCTATCTTCCATCTTTACTGGGAATTCGATACCTTCGAAATTTAGCTCATTTTCATATGGCTTATATTTAGAGACTCTTTGGGCATCTTTTTCCGCTGGATGTAGTGCAGAGAGTATAGCCCACTTAAAGCAATCGTTATCATTTTCATTTTTCACGTTTATGACTGCTTTTTTAGCTTTAATCACTTTTGGCAAATCAATGTAGGAAGATCCTCTCAGTGGGTTGTATTTATTGATCCTCACCTCAAGGCTTTGGATTCTAGCAAGCGTCCAACCTGAACCCCTTGCAACGAACTCCTCCATTTCTGTCAATAACTTTTGGATAACCGATCTGTAATAAGCTACCAAATCAGTTGATTCTAAGATGACTTCATTTACCGTTTTGAAGTTTTTCTCCATTTCTATCAGCGTTTCGTCTTTCCCCTTTTCATAGTCACAGAGAAATTGGAAGTTGACCTTCAGACCATGCAGCCTCTTTAGATGTTTAGTGATGAGACCCCGGATTACTGATGAAACATCGTTCAAAAAGTCTTTGGGAAGCATCAGATTGTGCTCATTTTGGATGTCATACGTCTTCAAACGAGATTTATAGGCCGTCTCAACTTCATGGTGGATATATAGCCTTCTCTGTCGCGAATCTGAAAACAGGTCGGAATCAAATTCGAAGTGACGGTTGAACAATATACTTTCTATGTAGGCGATGATGTCTGCCTTCCTACGTAATTTAGAATAGCCTGTGATGTCACGCGTTCGACAAAATTCACGTAGTTGGTTAATGGTCATATGATGCAGCCTCTGCATATTGTCAAAATCATCTCTCTCCTGGCTGGTGGTTGCCTTCTTAGGCTTATAGTTTTGATGAGCTTTAGTTTGTAAGTGCTTATTTATGCTAGATTCCTTATATAACTTACCGCAGCACCTGAATTTAAGTGCTCTCTCCTTCTTCGGCTTACTAAACAAGTCATTATGGAAACTCGAGAAGCCGTTATGATTTTGAATAAGGTCGATCAGTTCCGCCTTTCTAAGTTTCGAGTATCGTCGAATATTATTTTCCCGACAGTAACTTTGCAACTGTCGAATAGTTTTTGATTCCATCTTTATATATGGGATTTATTTCTTTAAATGCTAAAAATATTGAGGATCAAATTTAAAAGACATGCTACATTTTAATAGTTGTTAAACCATTAAAACGTCGACTAGAGGTCTCGTAGACCAGTCCAGTAGGATAGAGACCTCACGCCTTGCGGGCTCGGTCTTCCACTGAGATCTCCAGTTTATGCTGGATGGTGGTGAGCTGCTCGGTTTGATCATCTACCTTCTCAATTCGAGTAACTTTTTTGACTTTTCTAAGTTAGACCAGTTGTAAAACCGTGGACCACAGAGCTTTGTCACATTAAAGGGGTTAAAAGGGAGACCTATTAAAATAAATATGGAAATAATAAGGCTAGACGACTTGCCTCAAGGGTGTGAACACAAAAATGTAAGAAAGAATGATGACGGTTGGTACGTTTGTAGGACATGCTATGAAGAGCTGAGGTATAACCCCAATAAACCCCCTTTCGATCTTTGTCAGTTATATTTATGCTTAGGGATTGAACGGAGAAGGAAAAACAGAATGAAAAATCTGATTAAATGGTTAGATAAGTATAAGTTACCTTTTGAAGATGACCTTTTGGTTGAATTTACTTCTTTTATCCATAAATATGAAGAATTGTTTCCAGAGCGGAAAAACTTAATCAGCAAAGATTACATGTTATTTCATATGTTACGGAAAAGAGATTATCAGATCTCACTTAAGATACCTAAAATGAAAAAAACGCTTGTTCAGAACGATGAAATCTGTAGAACCATCTTCGAAACGTTAGATTGGAATTTTTAATAGCTTTTGTCGGCTATTAAAAATTATACTAAATCTTTTTTATCAATCCAGCTGGTCTCAGGATAACCTAACCATTTCACTAGATATTTGTTCCCAGCCTTCTTTATGATTTTTTCGATCTTATATACATCGTCTCTCTTATCGTATTTGACCAACTCATTTTCATAAAATGTTCCTTTTACATCTTCATTATTCAAACCCTTAATTCTATAAGTGATTGGATCGGTTTTTAATACTTCGGAAATAACAAATATTTCTTCTGTAAAGGTTGCTTGATATCCCCTTCTAAAGGTTGACTTATATATCGATATTCTAACTTTATCTCCTACTTGAAATTTAGGTTTACGTATAACCTTTTCTTTAAACAAATTGCGGTAGACTTCACCACTGTTTTCTTCTTGACTTGCTTCAACAGGTGTCATCTTGATACTTCTGTGGTATGAATTGTTATAATTTTTCACTAATTGGTTCAATACATCAATGTATTTTTCATTGTTATTTTCAGATAAGTACAGCTTTATTTTATTACCAAGAGTAAGATTAAATCTTTCAACCATAGCAGCTTTTATTTCCACATTTTCTGTTGAGAACCATTGGATATTGTTTTCTTTAAATAACTTTTGAGTTGTTTCACCTACAAACTCCAAACCCTTATCTGTTTGAATCTTTTCAGGAATTCTTTCTAAATGCTTGAGTTACTTCATTTGATGATTTATCTTTAAGAGGAATAGCCCATGCATATTTACTGAAACAGTCAACAGCTGTTAATAAATATTTGGTACCATCATTATACTTGCTTCTCGCAAATTTATAGACAAACAATAAGTCAGCTTGCCATTGGTCATCGATGTGTGAGACGTAAATTCTCCTCCTTTTAAACTTACGGATAAGCGGTTTATGCTTCGTGTACACATCTTGTTGGTGTAAGAACTCTGAGACCTTTTTCCGACTTAAACCAGTCTTCCTGCTCAATTCCTTTATACCGCAAAATCCTGTTTCGGGATCATAATAAACTTTTTCGGGGCAACTTTTCTCAGTTACCCCTTCAGAGGTAAAAAACGGCTTTTCTTAGAACCACAATCCATGCATATACCTTTCATCATAGGCCTACCATTTTTTGAGGTGGTTTGATGTGCATCTTTAGTTTCGGTGTGGTCTTTACATTTTAGACAATACACTTTTGATCCCATTCCAAATGTCTTCTTTGCTTTGATGATAGGCTTCACAACAGCTCTGTCTATCCTCTCGCGAATTGTTGGGTTGGGGATATCCTCCAACTCCTTTATCATGTTTGTGTCGCACACTTTGTTTCTTGTTTCAGTGTCTTTGTTTTTAATATAACACACATCATGTTTATAAGCACTTTCATCGACTCGGTTAATGGGTTTACTCCATTCTTTATGCGTTAAATCGGGGTTCAGCCTAGTTTTCCCTCTAAGCAGTTGAGTTCCTGGTCCCGTAAATTGATGTCCTGGCAGATGCATTTCAAATGGTAAATTGTTGATTGCGGCGTTTACAACGCCTTTCCCTTTCTTGTTTCCTTTCTTTTTTCCGCACATTTATTTATATAGAAAAAATTATTTACTCACATATGCATATCCATTGAGTAGGGTTTGTTTCATGTACTTTTCTCTTGGTAGGTAGACTAAGTTATTTACAAAATCGTCCTCTCGCTTGTACACCTCCTCTTCTGATATCGCGCTGGATTTGTACGAATTAAGCAGCTGTTTGTAAAACCTGTAAGACTGTTTGTACTCTTCTTTCCTTTCCACGATATTCAAAGCTTTATCAATAACTTCAACTATACCAACGCTTAAGCTGAGAGCACCTAGGGGGGCCAACACCAAAGCTGATAGACCCAATGAACTTAAAACGAACTTGCTAACAGTCATGGTGATGTGAAATTTATGGTAGTGGTGATAGCTCTTTCTGTAAACGTAAATTTTCTTCTGTAAGTACTCTTCCATCTTTATTTATAGGCACAAAATATTTCTTCCGGTATCTCAAGGCTGGTTTAACTAAATCAAGCATAAAAAAATCATACGGCTGTTGCATACACTTTGTGTACAATCTACTAAATTCTTCTTTTGTCAAACTACCATCTATCTCTCTTATGATCTGTTGAATCTCCCTCTGTTGGAGGTTGAAAAATATTAAGTAATTGCAGTTTCTCCTGATAACAATAGGTGTTCTATAATAAGATCGGGAAAGGTAAATGATTGAGGCGTTTTTCTTCCTGCCTCTGACGAAAAAATCTTCTATGCTCTTCTGATCCCTGTCAGTCATGCAATCATCAAAGACAACAACATTTTTGCAGGATGGGTCAAGGTCATCCACTGTTATAAAATCCTTTGAATCAGAGGAGAATAAAGTTCCCTTCGTGCCGAATTTTTCGTATAACTCTAGCATAATTTTCTTCTTCTTTTTAGGATACTTTATCGAGTCAATATCCACACCATCAAACATTGTGTACTTCTCTTGCAATTTGGTATACTTGGGTTCATACATATCTTTTGCACAAACGAATAAATTATCAAAATCGAGATAATCATATATGGAGTTCAGCAATAAATTTGTTTTACCAGTCCCTGAAGCTCCAGCGATTAGAAGCCTGAAAGGGTGCTTTGGTAGTAAATAATGTTGATTTGCATCGACTAGTTCTTCTGCTTCTGTATAATTTTCAATTCGAATCATCTTTATTTAATGTCAAAAAGTTTGCTTCAGCAAAAAATTACTTTGCTTGAGTAAAAACATAATTTGCTGGGAGCAAAACTCTTTTTTTCATAATAATAAATGAATACTATCCAAAAAGAGCGAAATAAGAAGTTAAGAGAAGAAGTTAAAAATGACCTGAAAGTTTTCAAGCTGCAGGCTCAAATCAGAAGAAACAACGAACAACAACTCGGAGAAGAACTAGGTATCCAGAGGTCACTATCCGACTTCCACAAGCCTGTAACCGAAAAACTACAAGCACAAGAAGCAACAAGATCAGAGCAGCTTAAGGTTATAAAAGATACCCTCGATAACATTCCTCAAGCAATTGAACACATTCCTCTAGCGATTGAACATCCCTCCCCAGATATCTTTAATTTTGACAAAGAATTGGATATAGAGTATTTAGAGAAAAACAATTTTCCAAGACCCTCAAAATTGTACAATGAACCCAAGGTAGTATTGCAAGAAATTATTGATAAAGTAAACAAAGTTCACATGAAAATGGCTCGCCAAAAAGGGAACATTATGAGCCAAATTTCTCGAATGACTAAAAAAGATGAGGAAAGAGAAGAAAACTTATTCTCCCAGGTTGATTATTTAAGAGAACATATGCATACGTTAGAAGATTATCGAGAGAGATTAAGAGACTTGCAAAGAAAGGAAATATATCTCGGCAAAGGAGTAGAAGATAATATGACAATGTTGGCTCGGTTCACTGATAAGATTTGTAATGGATCCAAAAGCAGAAAATTATATAATGAAGTCGTTGATTTATTGGACGCATTGTTGAAAGAAGGAACTTTGACCAGCGAGCAGGTGAAACACTATTACAAAAAATTTTCTTTAAATAAATGAGTAACTACATACAAACCAAAATACATTTAAGCGATCACCAGATTGCTAAACTTAAATCCGCACACCAGAAGGGGGAAGAAGTAACTCTACAAATAGATAAGTCAAAACCCTCTAACTATGACATGTATTTAACTTCAACTCAAATTGCTCAACTTGGGAAAGGGAAACGAATCACCATCAGTAAGTCACAACTCAAGAAAACTGGGGGCTTTCTACCCTTTTTAGCGCCTTTTATACCCGCATTAATTGCTGGGGCAAAAGCATTAGCGTTGGGTGCTGCAAGTGGGGCTGCTGGGTGGGGGGCCAAGAAAGCTTTGGATAAAATTTCCGGATCTGGTAAAAAAAAGACCGTTGGAAAGGGAGTCTATCAAAATTGGGAATATCCAACGAAGTAATTGAACAAAATATGAAGCATGAAAGGGGGTTTAGGGGCGTCTTCACTTCAGATCTATTACCCAAAAAGATGAGGCTGTTTGAAAACGGCATTATTAATCTAGACATAGCTACAGGACCCGGTACGCACTGGGTATGTTACTATAACGATCCTAATAATGACTTTGTTGAGTACTTTGACCCTTTTGGAGAGCACATTTACAAAATTCTTCCAAATATCAAGAAATATCTGCTAAGTTCTGGAAGGAAAAAAGAAATTGGATATAATTCAAGCTTTCTACAACATCCTGCCTCTGTAAAATGTGGTTACTTTTGTATGAAATACATTAGGGAAAAAACAAAGGCAAATCAGTTGTTGATGTGTTATATTCTTTTACGCAGGAGCCTAGCGAATCTAACGAAAAAAATGTTCTCTATAAATAAATGGTGTTATTAATTTTAGATTCGAAGAACTCGGAAAGATCGGAAGATTTTACGATTGAATATTCCAGGCCTTTTAGAATCAAACAGATTGCCCTTCAGTCCTTTTCTATGTATGTTTCATGGGATAATATCAAAGACGAAAAGTTTTCATACTATGACGGTCAACAGTGGTTCGATTTGGTGATACCAGATGGAAATTATACTATCAGAGGTCTGAACCGTTACATGATAAAAATTTTTGGAAACGAACCACCCATTCTATTTGGTATAGTAGAGGAGCGACAAAGAATTGCCATTCAACTGAAAAACAACTATAAGATCAATTTATCAAGAACCAACAACCTGCACAAACTTTTAGGTTTCGAACCCAAAATATATGAAGAGCCCGAACAAATAGGAAAGTACATTGCTGACCTTTCCGGCGGTAATGATAACATTTACATCCATTGTGATATCGTCGAGGGAGCCTTTATCAACGGCTTCCACTCTTCAAACGTTATCTATTCTTTTACAAATAGTAATCGACCGGGCAGTCAAATTATTAAATCCTTCGACAAACCTCTGTTCTTCCCTGTTCGAATGGAGAGTGTCTATAGAATCAGAATGAGAATAACAAATCATAGAGGCGATCCAATCCCACTCAATAAGCAGGAAGTACAATATAATTTTATTGCCCTATAAATAAAAGAAAATGAACAAACACAGACTTCAAAGGAAGAGTAAGAAGATTCAAGGGAGGGGGTTCTTTTCAGACGTACTGTCTACTGTCGGACCTGCTTTAAAAGACAAGGCCCTCATGTTCGTACAAGATCAACTAAACAAGATGAATGTATCACCACGTATCGGCTCAGCATTAGAAGGCAAAGCTAAAGCGTTTGTGCATGATAAATTCAACGAAATTTTATCAAAGAAGAAGAAACATGGAGCTGGACTAAAGTTCCTATAAATTCGATTTAATAGCCACGTGGCTATTAAATTGAGAAGGAAAAAAAAATTATATAATAAATGAACAAAATATTTGAATTAGACAACACCGATTATTATTACGATGATGACATCGAAAGTTTCGAGTATAGAGAAGTGAGGCATGAAAATAGTGATAGTTCTATGGAAAACGCCACTTATCACTTCTTTATACAAGACACTAACGCCAACATTTTATACTCTAACGGTTACCTGCAGCAAAAACTGAAAATTGTTAAGAGCGATGGAACTGCAATAGGTGATGATAATGTAGCTCTCGTGAATGGAGGTGGCTTAATCAATGCCAACAGGTTTACATTAGGGAACACAGAAATCGAATCGAACATTAATTATTCTGCACTCCTCCAACATGTGCTAGGTTTGATTCATTTTACACCGGACTATTCTACTTCGGAAGCTAGCAATATGCTCTTCTACATTGATACATCCAACACTGCTGATAGAAAACACTTAAAATACGGCGGGGCCTTGGCTGAAGACACTAAAATAACAGACTTTTTAGAAAGATTGGGGTTGAATGACGACTTTAATCAAGGATTCATTGAAAGGTGCAAATTCACTAGAAACAGTAGCACTGTAACACTATGGATCCCATTGAAATATATATTTGACTTCTTCCGTGAATACAAGAAAGTTATTACTGGGTTCCAAGTCAAATTTGAGTTTCAGAGAAATCACAGTGAAAATATGTTGTACACCAATGAGCAAAATAAGAACTATAAAGTTGTTGTGGAAGATTTATCGCTTTGGCTTCCTTACGTTAGATTCAAAAACTCAGCTGCAGCTAAATTTAACGAATTAAGGTTGTCAGATAAGACCCTCGAGTTAAACTGGAATCAACACAGCATTGTAAAATCGAATATCTTCTACAAAAACTCAAGCGGTTCCTATAGCATAAAAGCCACATCAGATGAAGTCTTATCGCTGTATGTGATACCTCAATACACTGAAAGGTATGAGAACGCAGGGCAAAACAATATGCTGTTCGACCATTTGGACATGACAGAATGTTGGCTGATGATAAATAACGTTAAGGTTCCAACTGTTAGTTACATGATGGACTTTGGTAAGAAGGATTATAATAGGTTATACGCAGCCCTTTTAGAATCCGGACTCAACACCATCGGAAACTGGATGCATGGTCAACTATTCAAATTTTGGAAAATTGTATCCAATCATTTGTTTTAATCTTGCTCATCATCAAAACTATACAGATACAAATAACTTGATGATTGAGTTCAACTGGAGGTTGAGAAACAACACCACTAAAGATTACGTTTTCTATTTCATCCTGCAAGAGCGTAAGAGATGTCACTTGAACATCAAGAATAAAGACATCACCATTATCAAAACATTAAACGTATAAGATTTTATTTTTTATAGTCGGAAGATTATAAAAAAAAAATTCATTGAAATAAAGAAATGGCAGCTTATTATCCAATTTTTGAGGATGAAATCAAAGAAGGACCTCCTGGCATTCCGGGAGTGGGATTTAAATTAACGAATGATGGCAATTACGACATGGAAAAGAAGATTTTAAGGAACTTAAGTGATCCTATTCGATTAAATGATTCAGTAACTAAGTATTATGCGGATGATATGCAAAGAGATTTAAATCAAAAATTAAAGCTTTAAGTGATGTAAGTATTATACTAAATCATGATGGGGAGTTTGATGCAAGAAACAAAGTAATTGACAATTTAGAAGATCCTGTTGGTGACAGAAATGCTATTAATAAAGCCTACTTTGAGAGACATGCATTATTGTTAAAGCATAATATTTTTGATGCCCGAAACATTCCAATGAAAAACCTTGGTAAACCGAATGACGACAAAGATGCCGTTACCAAAAAGTATGTTGATCTTAAAACAAAAATCAACCATAAAAGAGATGATAATATGTTAAAAAGAGATAACGACGGTCTTTATGTTCCATCTTTAATACAAAACGAGCATTATAATTTTGAAAATAAAAGATTAACGAATGTTTCCAATCCAATCGAAAATTCAGACGCTGTGACTAAAGAATATGCTGATGGTAAAATATTTTACGCAACAACCGAGCAGTACGAAACTTACAAAGAGGATGGAATTCAAACCGTAACATTCAATAAATTCAGTAGTAATTTACTGACTCCCGACATGAATCTAACGTGTGAGATGGACATGAAAATTATAATATTTTTAGGATCTAAAGATCGAAAAATTCCTTTAATCAAATTGAGCATTGGTGGACATCATATTCTTGAAAGGCCGTTAGAAACGAATAATGAATCCTGTTTAGCGATTGCATTTGGTAGAAAAGATAAACAAGTGTTGTTAGAAATTTCACCAGATGGTAAAGAGAACAAAATCAAGCCACATATTATCGTAGAAAAAATTAATTACCTCATATAATAAATGGCAGCATATTATCCCCTTGTTGAGGAAGAAATTAAACAGGGGCCTCCTGGAATTCCCGGGATAGGCTTTAAATTAACGAATGATGGCAATTACGACATGGAAAAGAAGATTTTAAGGAATGCCGAAGAACCCACTCAAAATAGTGATGTTACAACAAAGTCATACGTAGACATATGTAAAAAAATCTTAAAGACGACCATTCAAGCTTTATCGGATAGAAGTTTAATTCTTTCGGAAAACAATATGTACGACGCAAAAGGCAAAAGAATTTGTAATCTTTTGGACCCAGTTGAACAGTCTGATTGTGCAACAAGGGACTATGTAGACATACTCACTAAGAAGTTACAAAATAAAAGTTTACTACATTCACTTCGAGGAGACTTTGATGCTAAAAACAAAACGATAGGCAATGTAAGAGATCCGGAATCTGACAAAAACGTAGTAAACAAACAATATTTTGAAAGCAATGCTTTAGTACTTAAAAACGGTATTTATGATGTGAGGGACATTCAAATCAAAAACCTCGCTGTACCGAGGGACCCGAACGACGCTGTATCAAAAATGTATGTTGACCTTAAAACGAAAATCAATGATAAAAGAGGCAACAATATATTAACAAGCGATAACGATGGTCTTTATGTCTCTAATCCACTGGAATTAAATGATGTCGCCACAAAAAATTATGTGGATAATCGAGAATTCTTTGCAACATTAAGAGAGCGTTTCGAATGCTCACCTAATGAATTCAAAGAAGTTAATTTCGATCTAATGAGTTCCACATTATTAGACGAAAATTTATCATTGTCAGCTGATATGACCATGAAAATAACGGTACAACTGTTACCCGTATCAAGCCATATTGAAACGTTTGACATACGTTTAGATTTTAATAATGGTGCCTCTTTTTTTCAAATAGCTGCACGAACATTACAAACAGTTACTTATTTTAAGCGAGGTAAAAAGAATGATGTTCTTAAACTATACATATCGTGTAAAAAAATGATATTAAAGTTCAACCATATTTACATATCCAAAGGATTGAATTTTTCAACTCTAAATAAAGAAATGGATTTAATTAGCCCATTTGTTTAAATTTGATCAGTAACTTTTTTTAATAATCCTGGATTATTAAAAAAAATAAAAAAGGCCTATAACTTACTGATCTTTTGAAAGACATTGAACAGCCAAGTTAATTAATTTTGCGATGTCATCTTCTAATTGGATCAGATTTATTCTACGGTCACCCTTGGCGCGATTTTTTCCACATTGGCGATAAATTTTTTATATGGCAACCCCCATCCGACCCGACAAGGAATTGCAGCAACCCTATTGGACCTTGGAAAAGGTTGGTTTTTCGGAAGGAAAGAGCGCTTCTTTTTTTTTTTTTAACGAACGCATTTTTTTAACAAAATATCGATGTTTTGCGTTCTATGATTGGTTACCGTTTTAAAATTTGAATTCTTTTTGTGTTAGTTGATGTCTTAGCTTTTTAGAAGGATTGTAATTGGTTACCGCTTAACCGGGTCGCAACGGAATATATCACCGGGTCGCAATAGAATATATTAGCAAAACCGGAGAGCTTGAAGATGATTGATTTATTATTGCCCTATTCAAAAGGTTGTTCGCGTACGAAAGTCCGCGTTTTTTTAAGAACATCCACAGGATTAATTAGACTGTTATTTCTATTTTTTTTACTTATTATTGCTTATTTGTGCATTCCTCATTTATTATTGCCCTATACAAAAGGTTCGCGTAGGAAAGTCCGCGTTTTTTTAAAGAACATCCATAGGATTAATTAGACCGTTATTTTAATTTTTTTTACTTATTATTGCTTATTTGTGCATTCCTTGTTTATTATTGCCCTATACAAAAGGTTGTTCGCGTAGGAAAGTCCGCGGTTTTTTTAAGAACATCCTGGCTTTGGACGCAATCTTGATGGCGACAAAAATTGCTTGGCTACAAACATGTCTCGGATTCTACATCTTTACCCATTTTTCACTACGCTGTTTTCTTTAGATCTCGCTCGTGCAGGAAGTCGCCATTTTGGCGATATTTTGAAAAAGTCGCCAAGGGTGACCGTACAGTAAATGTTTACCTTCTAATTTTTCGAAACAGTTGCCAATTTCTGATGGGTTGTCTAAATCATTTGAAAGAATAGCCAATTGCAGATATTGCAAGGACCGCTTATGTTCCCCAATTATTGTAGATAATGGCTCCTTGAACGAGTCTAACCAAACAATTTTTTGCGAATCTTTATTAGTGAAAAGATGTGTACAACTGCAAGCTGATGGCAAATGGAATTTGGGTTTGTTCATTTCTGTATTCATTTTTCCGTTTGTTTCTTATATATATTTATTTCTTTAAATCAATTTTATTCTAAAGCAGTATGCTCAAACACCGTCGGCAATGAGTGCTCACTTCCTCGTACGAGAGTCCTTGAAACCGGGGCCGCGCGAGAGAGAGAACGCGGCTCCGTTGAAACTCGCAAAACTGCGGCTTCGTTACGTCACATATGGGGAAAGAACACTTTTGTAGTATGACGTATAAAAACTATTTAAATTGTGTCAATAGATGGCAGCTCCTTACGGACACATATTATAATGGGCGTGTTTAACAAATTCTTACAACTTCTTATAAATATATAACGTTTTTTCAACCTTTCTTTGATTAGATAAATTGTGGTGTTTGATATTTTAAAGAATTTTAGCATTCAACCTGAAAAATGACTTGTTTAAAGTGATATATTCGACGATTTTCCCCTCCAGTGTAATGTTTAAATACAATTTTACGTGAGGGTCTGTTGGGTACTCATGGCTTAACGGTATGCGCGCAGAACTCCTAACATCAAGGTCCCAAGTTCAAACCCCAACCATTGTTAATCAATGTGGGTTGATGGTTGGTGACCTCTACCTAGCCAAAATGACATGTCCGCTGCTCTCGTCGTTGTCCAAAAGAGCAGCACTCTTCGAAAAAGTGGTGGGTGGGATCCCGACGTCAAAATGATGTCACAGTCTTGCAGTGTTGTCCAACTTATTATATGTTATGTAAGCCTCAGTGGCCGGTGGGCTCAGAGCGTACTTGATCTTGAATTCGACCTATCAAGAAGGGCCCCTTGGTGGGTTGAGTTTCAGATTGAGTACGCTCTGAGCCTACTGGGGAGGCATTTGCAAAAAAATTTTAAGATACTTATCAATTTTTAATGATTATTTTCATTCATTAAAAATAAAATCACATAAAAAAATTAGTTGAAAGAAAATTCTACCTGGTGCGCTGGGTTGGCTTTACCAATATCCTTCTTACCTCGATAGATTAAATAGCACTGTTTTGTTATTAAGCTTAAATGCTCGTCAGTCATTATTTTGTTGAAACGTTCGGGGAGAAATACTGTCCCTGTATCCACCAAACTTACAACAGCCTTTTCACCATAGCGTGTCTTTACCATTTTCGCATCGGATATCAGGTACTTTTTACCAATTTCTAAATCATCCAGCTTTAGATAGTCTGATTGCAAATTACCTACTGAATTTAGACTTTTGAGAAGAGAACTTTCCATGGTTTTTGATTTCTTTGTATACTAAATGCATCTCTTTAAATGAAAAAAATATTCTGATAGATAAAATAACGTACTGCCTCGTGTTTTTTTTATCATTTAAAGAAATGAAATATATAATAAAAGATTATAATAAAAACGATGGAATGTTGTTACGATGAAAGTTATGAATTATTGGGTGATATGAGAGCTCTTTATGGAGGAAGACCCTTAGATGAGGGTGGTGATTTAGGAGGTATTAGAATGTGCCAAAAATTACTAACAGCTCTTGAAGAAGAGACAGATGAGGACAATAGCTATCCAGAAATTCATAAGCAAATTTTAAAATACCTTCGTCGAATGTGTTTCATATTGCGTGAAGAAAAGAATCAAACAATTAAAGTAGCGGCAGTAGATATTATATCTAAACTGACTGATATACTTTGTATTTAAACTTTAACTGTATCGATTCAGTGTTAATGGTTCTAACCATTAACACTGTTTACTAAACATTTCCTTAAAATTCTGCGTCGCAGGGAAAGGGGTGCTTTCCGAAGGGGGTACCCTTCCGTCTCAGCGACTTTTTGTTTACTTCAAATAAATATTATTACAGTATGAAATATATCCATTGCTTTCTAAAAGTGGGTCGAGATTTTTATGGAGGATTTCATTACCATTGTTTTAGAAAATTAATATGGATAAAATAGAGCCATCGCTTTTCTAAAAGTGGTTGCGGTTTTAATGGGGAAGTTTTACACCATTGTTTTATAAAATTTGAATGGGTGAAATAGAGCCATCACTTTCTAAAAGTGGGTAGAATGTGGATGGGGGGTTTCAGAGCCATTGTTTTTAAAAGGTGGGTGGATAAATTATGACGTTTTTCATACCATTGATTTCTAAAAGTGGGTGCGTTTTTAATGGGCAAGTTTTACACCATTGTTTTACAAAATTGGTATGGGTGAAATAGAGCCATTACTTTCTAAAAGTGGGTTCGATTTTAATGGGGAGGTTAGCACCATTGTTTTACAAAATTGGTATGGGTGAAACAGAGCCATTACTTTCTAAAAGTGGGTTGAATGTGGATGGGGGTTTTGCAGCCATTGTTTTAAAAGGGGGTGGAGATTTAATGGGGGGTTTTGAGAGCCATTGTTTTAAAAGGGGGTGGAGATTTAATGGGGGTTTTGAGAGCCATTAACAGTCACTGCGCCAGCTCTGTCATTATCACACTACTTTTTTATATTACTAAAAATGAACAAAATTATTTGTGTATGTGTGATTAATTGTAACTATTAATAAAAATCATGGTCACACAAAAACCGAAATTTGAATAACAAAATTTATTGGATGAATTTCATTAATTACTTCATTCAAAAACCAAGGCTCAGTAGACTTTCTTTTTCCAATTGCCATTTACAAAAATTATCAAATTACCGTAAGAAACTAAGTTCTTCTAACAGTATTTTACACATTTCAAGATTGAAAATACGGTGTAAATATTTTAAGACTGGGTATAGCACAAGCATCAGTAAGTGAATTACATCAAGGTGGAATGGGGTAACAGTCTGCAGCTTTTACAAGCTGACCATAACATATTTATACTTACGAATGTTTACATAACACTTCGGAATCGAAAACAAATGCACATTCTCTGGAACAGCCCCACATCTGTCGAATTTAACACAAACAAGGTAGTTTTCAAATCGAGCATCTTTAAATGTTTACAAAAAGTTAAAAGTTGACAAAACAAACTCGTTTTGAATTCCAAGTCAATTCAAAAGCCGATACAATTTCAGTTTCTGTATTGCATATCGAATCAAGTTAAATTCGTTTCTGTGTTTTTGATTAAAAGACTTAATATTTTTGAAGAATCTGGAAAAACATAAGTCTAGAAATAATTATAAATTCTATAGATAAAAGTTTTATACCAAATATAATATTCTTAGATTTATTTTTAACATTCTGAATAAAATATAAATTCTGACTTGTCAAGAAAGTGTTTTAGTCATTAAATGTTTTAATACTTATCAACGAATTCAAACACTTTTCGGAGAACACAAAATTGGTTTTCTTTCATATAAAAAATTTTGAAACTGAGAGCCTGCAAGCTGTAGGTAGGTATTTTAATCAACGTTACACTGGAGAAACACAACGAGCTATTTGCAAGCTGTAGGACACGTTGGCGTGGTGTGGAAGTTTGGTGAGAGGAGTGCCAGCTCATGTGTTGCCTCGTCATCTGACCGTGGTTCAAAATTACGTGGTGTTATCCTGGGATCTTTCCCTTTGGGATTGATCCAGGGCCGTCACCAATAGCCCGTATGTTGCTTCGGTACGGTGTTAATTAAAATACCTGTCTACCTACCTCTATAAAGTTAAATACCGAGCTAGGTAGGTTAATCCCTTTAGACACTTGGGCGTAATTTGGTTTGTTATTTAAATGCAATTCCAACACGTCCCTTGAATAGAATTGTTTCACCGAGCGTCGTAGAAATGGTGACAAATTCATCCCCGGAAGTATTTTTCTTCGGTAATTTGTTTATGTTTACACTGAATTCACACACACATATGCATAATAATAGGAAAGATGGAGATTCGTTTGGTTAGTTGAGGTTTTATGGAGTAAGGGCCATATTTGGCCATGCTGCGCTAGACACAAGACAAACGACAACAAGTAATAGACATAAACACGCAATGAAAGTTTTAAGGACACAGAAGAGATAAATACACCCAGGGAGGAATGCACCTGCACCACCTACAACTCGATATTAGGATCGGGTGTCATTCTCTCTATGTCGGAAAGTGATATCATTTAAGTCATCTACGAGTCATCTCGTAATACAATTTTAAAAAGACATTTTTGGAAACTAGCATGCCATCATAAAACTAATGTGTTGAAAAGCGAAAGTGATTTTTTAACATATAGTTTTCATGTTTTAAACGTGCTTAGATAGATTATTTAATAATTAACCTGATTTTTTTGACAAATAAACTAATTTTACTTTCCAAATGGTAATCAGATATGTGTCTTAAGTGTATGTAACATTTTAAAAGGTTAGATTTATTCAGATTTATAGATACATTCTGATGTACTTTACTAAATTACCGATAATTTGGCGCAGTTTGGGCAGACCTGTCCCTTGCGCCATCAAGATTCAATCAATCAAGACCCCAAATTATTTGATCTTTCTTTTTTGTGTCAAAACTGTAGAAAAACTCATCAATAAAAAAAGCTTGCAGAAGAATCATTTGTACACTGCTGGCCACCCAAATTGCAACACCAAGAAAGACAAGAGATATCACAACAAAATTTATTTTGTAGATAACATGTTGACCAAGTATCAAATGATTAAATTTATAGACTTCTGTGAAGTGTGGTTCCTGCCAAAATCAGTAGCCAGAGTAGCCGCCATTGTTGGAGATCACCGCTGCCACACGCCTCGGCATTGATTCAAAGAGACTTTGGATGTGTTCTTGGGGTACAGCAGACCAAGCAGCTTCCACACGTTGCCAAAGTTGATCTGGTGTGGCAGCTGGGGATGTATTCTGGGTCAATCGTTGAGCAACCATGGACCACATGTTTTCTATCGGCGAAAGATCCGGAGAGCGAGCTGGCCAGGGAAGCAATTCAATCTGGCGATTGACGAAGAACCCTTGGACAATGCGTGCCACGTGTGGTCGCGCATTATCCTGTTGAAATATGGCTGTGGGCAAGCCCTGAAGGTAAGGAAGGACAACTGGCTCCAACACCTCGGAGATGTAGCGCTGGCTGTTTAAAATACCGGCAATGCGTACTAGAGGAGTGCGAGAGTGATATCCAATACCGCCCCATACCATAATACCCGGTGCAGGACCAGTGTGGCGGTGCATAACGCAGCTGTTCAGCATCCTCTCTCCACGGTGTCTCCAGACTCGAATCCGACCATCGTGGTGTTGCAGACAGAAGCGTGACTCGTCAGTAAAGACAATTTCATTCCATTCTGCCGTCCACATCCTTCTTTCATCGCACCATTGGCGGCGGAAACGTCTGTGGTTCTGCGTCAAGGGTAGACGAAGCAATGGACGTCTTGCGGACAGACCACTCTGCTGTAAACGGCGTCGAATGGTACGCGCAGACACTGGATGATGCGGTACAGACTGAATGTGCTGTGCTATGGTTCGTGATGTGGCTGAGCGATCCGTCACTGCCATACGCACAATATGCCTGTCATCACGTGAAGTGGTGCACTGAGGTGGATGCGATCGAACACGTCGGTCCGTCGTACCCTCCTGCATCCAACGATCACATATCCGCATTACAGTTGTTTGGTTTCGTCCAACACGACTACCGATTTCCCTGAAAGATAATCCACAATCTCGGTAGGCCACTATCCTTCCTCTGTCGAACTCGGATACTTGATCAAAAGATGATGGCTGTTTTCTACGAGGCATAATTGATCGTTTTTTTGAAAAAACCACAAGAAAAACACAATTGCCGTACTTGAAATCGTCGAAATCTCCAAGCCTTAAATAGCGCTTTGAAGTGGCGCCACAGGCGCGCATGATGTGCGTCTGTGCTGAAATTCTAATCATTTGCATATCTCACCTCCGCTAATGCATGTTGTAAATTTCATATTATTTGCATGCTTCCTTCAGGGTGTTGCATTTACGGTGGCCAGCAGTGTATTTTGCTTAAATGTTATTGCTATAATGAAAAGATGACATGACAACAAAATTCGGGCCCTGTCTATCGTGAAAACTGTAGGATTCACATTGTCTTGGAGGATGGTAGGTAGTTATTTTAATTAACGTCGCACTGAAGCAACACAATGGGCTATTGGCGACGGTTCGGGATCAAACCCGAAAGGAAAGATCCAAAGGCAATACACGTAATTTTGAACCATGGTCAGATGACGAGGTCGCACCTGAGCTAGCACCCCACTCTCCAAACTCCCACACCAAGCCAACGTGACAGATTTAACGTGCACCAGCCCCCTTGTAGACGACGGTGTTTGGCTGGATTTGAAATCACAGCCCTCCGGTTGCTAATCCGTTGCTCTTCCAACCGGGCCACCGCTGCCCATGGTCTTGGAGGAGGAACAAGGCTTGCTCATTTTGAGTAGAGTGAGAAATTTGAGAACAATGATGAGTAGAAGAGGTTAAAGCACAGTGCTTTTAAAAAGAGCAGAAACAGCAAAGTACTGTTCGCCGAAAACAGTATTTCCCATCCCTAAATAGATGCATATAATTTAAGAAAATAAACGAATTCTTGTCTACCACTAGATAATAAAAAAAAAACATTTTTATAGCTCATAGATTTAACATTCAGGTCGAATTGTGTCTACCACTAGATAACAATAAAAAAATTTAATAAGTCAGATTATTTAACATTCAGTAATTTGCCCTCAACATTCTTGAGATACTCTACTAAATCAAGCATCACCAAATGGTGATGCGGAATCTATAAAGATTAGTCACATCCCAACTACTTTTTTCCATACAAATTGCATAACGTGGGTTTGGCTTTCTGAGGAAAAACGGATAGTGAAAGTGAAGTTGTCTTTTCGATTTCAAATGACAACCAGTAGAATCGTCGTTGATACCCTTTCAATGATGCTAAGCTAGAGTATTGCATTCAATGCATTGTCTCTGACAGCTAACCTATTTTGGGAATTTGACTTGATTACATAGGCGATAAGGGGGTATCTGAATATTAGGCCCGGAATTAATAGGCGTTAAAACAAAATTGCGCTTTTTCAAGCTCTGCTAAGGCTTTTTTAAGTTTTCAAACACTTTCATGATGAAATAGTATTTTCACTATTATTTGTTGTACAACGGCGATAGAATAACTGTGATTGTAAAACATAAAATGACCGCTTAAAGACAAAAATCCAACCATCTACTCCATACACAACTTTGGTCAACATACGGACCAATTCAGATGGTGCTTCTGATAATTCCTTCGAGTGCGCTCTGATCAATTATATGCAATATAAAATATAAGCAAATTTTCAATACTATTCATCGTCATGGAGCATAATTTGTCATAATTGCAATTTAACAACAAATTTTAGGTTTCACAAGTAGAAATTTTGCACTTTAATAAGTTCTAATAACGAAACAAATGTTTTGTCAATTAAACGATTAGATTGAGGAATATATTAAAGTCAACATGAATGAATTTCTTTAAAACTCAGGTCCATAAATTTGATAGAAGTTAGTTTTGATATGAACAAGAGCTTAGATAAATACCAGCTTGGCATGGTTCACGAATGGTCAATTTTCCTCATTCCAATTATGTATTACCAGAAGAATTTTCTATGAAGTAAATGCAGATTAGAAATTAATATCAATCAAGTCAGTAAAATTAAAAAGAATCACTAATGAAAAGGATGAGTCCCTTGTGTGTGTTGTGCTATTAAATTGCCTATATTATGCTCTATTTTCGTCAGCAGCCATCCATAAATCCCCACGATCAACTATTATTTGCAGTCGGTTGTCTATCGAAAGACAAACCCTTGGTTTCTCGGTGAGACCGTCCGATAACAAGGATTTATAACGGTTCGTTTTTTTTGGGTTTTTATGGTGCAAGTGCCATATTTGGCCATGCTGCTCCAGACACAAGACATGTAATATCAAGTAATAGACAAACAAACACAATGAATGCTTTTCTGACACAGAAGAGAGAAATACATCCAGGGAGGAATGCACCTAACAGGAATCGAACCTGAGTCGCCTACAACTCGAAGGTTGCTAGCGCAGTGGGCATACCTACTTACCCAAGACTTATAACGGACCCTACATTATACAAAACATACTAAATGCTTCGCTCCTTACCGATATACTAAATTGCTCTCTATGTCAGATCTTTAACGAAGTATCAAACACTGGATTGTCCTAGTCATTGTAGAGCAGAAGACGGTTTTTTCTCAGCCCCCGCTACGCGAACTCACCTGAGTGTCATTCAGTGTGTCTATGTGAATAGTTAATAGTTTTCTTGTTCGCAAGTTATCTTAAAAGACATGTAACTGTACGTACTAAATCTACGATCAACTGGACAGGGTGACAGAAATGCAAACATAGTTTCCCAAAGAGGGCGCTGCTGCCTGCCTGTGGGCGCTGAAGGAATCTCATCACTTAATCCGTACACCGAAACATTTTCGGATAAATTCATAAATAAAATGATCGTCTATCGCTTTTTTTATTTTTGCATTTAAAAAATCGTTTGGCTTTAATCTTTGCTTGCTTACTTCGTAATATTCTATTTATTATTTAAAAATGGCTCGTAGTCGTAAGGAAACAAAGAACAGCATTCGAAAATTTATTCTTTTTTATCATAGTAATGGTAAATCAGTTCGGAATATCGCCAAATTAGTAAATTTATCCCATTCTACGGTGCAGTATGTGATAAAACGCGCGTTAAAGAAGAAAATCGGATCGAAAACAAAGTAAGAAAAGGTCTTCCGGCAAAGTTAACTCAAAGTGATCAGAGATTTGTAGTTAGAAAATTTGTGAAAAATCCACGTTTGAGTGCTGTAAAAATTTCTACAGAATTTACTGCAAATTTTTCTACTTCAATTTCATCTGAAACTGTTCGACGAGTGCTCGGATCAGCTGGATTAAATGGGCGTTCTGCCCGAAGAAAATGTTTTGTAAGTGCGAAAAATAGAAAGGCTTAGGTTTTCCTTCTCAAAATCAATGATAAATAAGCCCGAAACGTATTGGAATCATGTCTTATTTACAGATGAAAGCAAATTTAACATATTTGGTTCCGATGGGCGTATAATTGTATGGAGAAGAAAAAATGAGGAACTTAATCCCAAGAATTTAGTTGAAACAGTAAAGCATAGCGGTGGAGGTGTCCTTGTGTGGGGGTGCATGTCGGCATCAAGACTAGGTAATTTGGAATTTATTGATGGCATAATGAATCATGCTCTTTATTTAAATATTTTTAAAGACAATTTAAAATTATCATCCCGAAGTTTGAGTATTAGAAACAACTGTTTTTTTTATCAAGATAACGATCCTAAGCACACGGCTCTCAACGTTCGCCTCTGGTGTCTATAATTGCCCACAAGTTCTGAAAACACCACCTCAGTCGCCGGATTTAAACCCAATAAAACACATTTGGAGAGAACTGGAGGTTAGAGTACGAAGACACATCAAAACGAAAAGCGAACTAAAAACAGTAATGATTGAAGAATGGAGGAACATTGATGCAGAAATTACAAAAAACTAGGGAACTCTAGTCCCAGATATTTAAAAGCTGTTGTGGATGCTATAGGATATCCTACTAAGTACTAATTTACCGAAATGTTACAATATTTACTAATATGTAGAAATTTTTTTAAAGTGTACGAAGACTTTTGTGAGGTAACTTTTTCGTTACTTTTTGATTATTGATTTTCCAAAAAAAGTTTTACTATGTTTTTAAAATATTTTATGTAGTTTTGTCAAGAACAATTTATAGATATTATTAAAAAAATTCCCATTCTGAAATATTAATTTTTATTAATGGATAGAGCTGTATTTCATTGAAATTCGTAAGTGTACGAATACTTTTGGGAGCCACTGTATATGCAGTGAGATTACGCATATATATACTGATTATATATACTGACTGTCTCAATTCTTCAGTCTTAATTAGAGAAGTCACTCTTAGTATTGGCAAAATGTTCAAATTAAAAATGATCGCAAAACAAGACCCAGGGATCCACAAACATTCGGTGCTATATGAAAACATGCAATAGAAAGTATTTTAGGTAATGGTAGAATGGTAATTAATTAACGTCGCCCAAGAGCAACACAACAGGCTATTGACGACTGTCCGGGATCAATCCCGAAGAGAAAGATCCGAGGTTAGTTATGATATTAGTGATGTAGAATCTCTTTAAGACATCAAAACATGGTATTTCTAATGCAATGAAAATACAGCTATAGCGCAGATCCCCAGGTATGACCATCGTCATCCAGCTAATTTACATCGGCCTAGAGCGTTACCACCGAGATAACAAAGCCAGACCGCTGTGACGTTTCAAATCACGTGACTCGCTTACTAGTAGTCATAACAAACATCGCCGCATGGTCGGCTACTTGTGGATTACCTTTAATGTAGCGTAAGGAATTAGGGTTTTTTATACTATTTTACCGGAAAGTAAGTGCAGCTGCAGTTAAATATTGCTATATAACATTTGTGGAACATTACAGTGTCAAGGTGTTAAAGGCTTTCGGTCAAACAACACGTTTAACGTGTGTCCAGACCGATTTCTATAGGCTTAACCACGAGGCCATCCAAAATGCCCTTTAGATGCTGTGTACCTACTTGCTCTGGAAATTATAGATATGGTGATGCACCAAAAGTGGCGGTTTTCTCCTTTCCAGAGGATAAAAATATTAGAAAAAGATGGCTCATGGCGATTCCACGAGCCGACTTTACACCATCAAAACGCAGCAAAGTCTGCGAACTTCATTTTCAAAACGATGGTATCGTCCGGAATGTATCGAAATTCAACAAAAAAACTGGTAAGTGTTCTACCTTTTCCATGAAACGTCTCCGTTTAAAAGTTGGTGCTATACCAAGTATATTTCCGAATTGCCCTAAATATCTCTCGAAAACTTGTCCCCCCGTTCGTAAAAGCAGGGAAGATAAAATTCGTGAAAATGAGGAATCCAATTTATTGAGAGCTATCAACGAAAGCAAATCTGAGTTCATTGCTCATCATGAATCTATCTTTTCAAAATTTTAATAGGCTACTAGGAATTCTGGATTCATTACCCCATAAACAAAATTGGTTTAAGCTAATTGAGGAGTCAAAAGTTACTTTTTTCAAAATGTGTTTTAATCCAGGACCTGCAACAAATTACACTGTTGTAATACATTCAAATCTGAAAATGGAAACATTTATATGGCCAAGAAATTTCTGTAGATAACAATCAAATCAAAACACCCTGTCACGTTAATAATTTGGAAGTTATTAAAAATTGTTTGAATTTTATAAATGAAAAATTCTCCAGCCAACTATGGTAATAATCGCTTGAATTGCTTTTACAGTTCAATTGCCTTGATTTCCCATTTTTACAGATTTAATGAAGAAAACATTAATTGGATTTCTTTAGACTATGATAAAGGGTTTTCTTTTCTTTTTTATTTATGGTCGCATTTAAGAAACTATGATATTGGGCGGTACCAAGCTTGATTGACGTGTGTATTTTAGTTAATAAAAGTCATAAGCGAGTTTTTCACTATTTTTTAATTGAATTTACGATATAATTTTGGCTGGTTTTTTTTTAGTAAGTTATTGCTTTTACTATTTACGCACACTCTCTGTTATCTGTTATCGTTAGTAAATAAGGAAGAAAGACGCAAGGGTGTGGAAGTTTCATTCTGAGATTATCATAGTTTTGACTAGGGAAAAACCATATTTACAAACTGCTGTAATAATTTGCAATAACGTACAACAATATTTTCCTGTGGTCTCGACGAATATAGAATATATTATGTATCGTTGTAGACAGATTTCACTGTATTAGGCTTTGAATATTCCAATACGGCGGTGGTCGTTCGCATCGCACGTATGACTAGTAGGGAGACGCCATGACGGCAGCGGTCAGGCCTTGTTATCTCGGTGGTAACGCCTAGAGCCATCCTAAATTATTGTAAATACAATTCCTTAATGGAAGAAATCCAAATCTTTGCAAATAACCCTTACGGACATCGGAGCGATGGCGTAGTGGGTATAGCGGCGGTCGGATAGTCCCTGGAGGGAGGCCTCAAGAGTTCGATCCTGACTGATGGAAAATTCTGCTTTTTGCTCCTGTAACTCTTAAAAATCCACAAAAATTATTTTCTTATTCCTCGCCACCTCATCTATTTTTTGCAATATTCAGCTTAATTTTAAGACCGTTCAATCTTATTTAATTTAATTTCTTAACTCAAGCAGCTTTATCGTTCTGTTACTCTGGTTTCTAGGTTGTCACGTGCTTTGCATTGTCCAATGCAAAGCAACCTACTCAAGCTCCACCCACTTCTTAAATCTCTTATACTATCCTTCACAAACTTCTGGATATACACACATCGTTCTGCATATTCTTACTCTTATCGGGAGATAGAGGGCCCTCGGCCCAGATGCTTCCCAAAACTGTTGAAAGTCTGGTATTTCTAAGACGGTCCCTTATCCAATTCTTTTGATTTTGAATTTGTAGAGAACGTTATTCCCTATTGATACCAATGATTTTGTCCTTCTATAAATAGCGCTCGAAATAGGGTGGGGTGGTTCGGTTTTTTTTCCGCGACTGTACATGTCTTTATCATACATATTATTTTGTATATCTAACAAATAGAGAATGGTGATTATTCATTCATTACTCAATTTCAAATTGGTAGGAACCAATATTAGACAAAGTTTAATCTGTTTAATGACTGAAAACTAATGACTGAAAAATATTCATGCCTTGTTGATTAGTTTATTCCTTCAATTACTGATTTAGTTTTAATCATGACTAAATATTATAATTGAAAGTCGGCCTCCATTCAGCATTCTAAATCTAGTAAAAACAGTATGTACCTGTGTGAAGTTTCTCATCAAAATACCTACCTACCCACATTTTGAGGAGCCGTCGTGGCTCAGAGGGAATGTCCACTGCGCTAGCAACGGCGAGTTGTAGGTGGCGGAGGATCGATTCCTGTCAGGTTCGACTTCTCCCTGGGTGTATTTCTCTCTTCTGTGTCAGAAGAACTTTCCTTGTGTGTAAACGTCCACTACTTGATACTATTTGGCGCAGCATGGCCAACTATGGTCCTTGCACCGTAAAAACCCAATTCAATCAACCAAACAACCCACATGTTGAAGAGAAAATTACAATAAACTGGAAAAGAAAATGACATGATGAAAGTATTCGTTGATTTAAATAAAGTGTAACAAAATTCAGGCAACACGAAAAAGTAAAATTACAAAAAATAATCAATATGTTGTTTAAAATAGCTTGCTTTACATGAATGAAATCATTTCTTCAAACGATTTAAATTTGTTTTCATAACTCATTTATCAAGCATATAATCGTATAATTTAAGAGATTTCGTTAGATTGGACATTGCTCCAAAGAAAAACATTTCTACCGGTCAAGATGACCCACCGCTGCTGTTTTCTCCCCTTGCAAATTGAGAGTGGGTAAAATCGCCGGAGTAATTTGGATACCCCTTACAAGGAATTAAATTAACGTATTCATGACTTAAACTAGTTGACCATTTGTTGCGACTAATTTTTCAATCATGATTTATTTTAGTCATGGTAAAACTCAATCTAACAAAAGGGTCGGCTCGCCCCGAGGAAGGTAAGTTTATTTTTTTATTTTTATTTTTTTAAAAATTATTTGAGTATAGTTCAGAACTACAGTCATTTGCCGCAGTAATAACGCGGTCAATTATATTGCCGCCCTCTTCGGACGGTCGTATAACCCTCTAACTTCGGAGCTCTCCAACCCACTTGATAGAGTTGGCTGTATTCTTATATGGCACCTATTCGGTAAGAAATTAAAATAGTGGTGACTACTTTCCGCATAATTTTGAGCATTCTACAGTTCATAGTGTGTTCAGCCTTCGAATGGTGCTCTGTGTTTCTGTTTGCAGTGGAATTTGTGAATAGTTGGGCAGTAATTTTTAATTTTGTCTGCTTAACAATCCATCATATCAAGGACCAAGAGAGCGCTGAATGAAGGAAACTGATTTTTTGATGGGGATTTGAACTTACAATATATCTTGTGTTTGCTAAAGATAAGTTAATTTGCTTGCTTTTTAGTGCTGCTATATCAATATGAAAATAATTCCATGCTCATTAGCATTATAATTCATCACTCATAAGAACCACAAACATTTTAAGTTAGCATATAATTAACTTTAAGATTAACAAATAGTTTTAATTTTTTTAATTTTTAAGTATACAGTAGTTTGAGTTTTACAAAATAATGTGCATTTTAAGTATAGTTTCTTGTATGTGGCCTTATTTGTTTGCAGCTAAATTGCATTCAACATCAAAGGTTCCCCATCCACGACTTAGCTCCAATTTTCGATGAATACAGATGTCGCTAGTGTAGTTGTTAGCGAATTCTGGACCCAGCATGGGTGTTGATTTAAAGAATCGAATGATTTCCTTTAGACATGATATAAGCTGATAATTTAAACTTGGTAGTTTAACTAACCACTTTGCTGTTATCATTTTTTTCTACTGATTTCATTAAAATATATGATAAACTGCAAAATGTTTTGACAAAGCTCACTTTTTTCAATTTTTTTTAAAACATCATAATGTTTTTTCATAAATGTATATAGACAAATAAAATAATTATAGACAAATTCCTTGAACTAAAACATGATTTAACCAAGGGATTTTACGGGTAATACTTTGCGCCCAGGAAAGAAAATTTCAAACACATTGAAATTTACGTGTACATTTGAGATTATCTGTCTAGATCATTACATCACTAATAAGAATTTTTTCTTAAAATAACCAATACAAAATAGATGTAAAATTGTCTTGCACCCTAACAACAACTGAACAGCGGTAGCCCAGTTGGGAGAGCAACGAGCGATCGAAGGATTGCGAGTACGAATCCAACCCAAGACCGTCGCGTACAAGGGGGTTGGTACACGTTAAATCTGTCGTTGCCTCAAATGTCCTCACGTTAGTATGGTGTTGAAATTTGGAGAGTGGGGTGCCAGCTCAGGTGTGATCTCGTCATCTGGCCGTGGGACAAAATTACGTGGTGCTGTCCTCGGATCTTTCCTTTGGGTTTGATCCCGGACCGTCGCCAATAGCCCGCTGTGTTGTTCCAGTGCGACGTTAATTAAACTCCCCAACACCATCCCGTGCGATAGACGCAATGCGAATGAGGAAGTTTAAAAGAAAGGCCGATTTGCAAACAGCGCCCTCTATCACATACGTGCCAAACAGCATCCACACTCAACAGTTGCACGAAAACAAACTTGAAGCACTCTCCCCAATTCTATCCTCTGTTTTATTATGGACAGCCCATGGTTTTACAGAAATACCAAAATGAGAGACGAACAATTCTTGAATGAAGAACTTTTTGTCGAATTCGTAAAACTTTTTACCGCTCCCTTCGTTGCAATGAAAATTCAGATGCAGCACAGGTCCCCAGATATAAATAACGAAAACAAACCACGAGCTTTTATGAACTATGCTAAAAATGTAAATAATTTAAATTTATTCCTTTGATTTCTAATTCATTGTGTTTACAAAAAATTCATTTTCTATTTCCTCTTTCGAAAATCAATTGGTGCCCGGATTTTGTTAACTTGGAATGTATAAAATTGACCAAAGAATTGCCTAAAATTATCTAAAAGTTATTGAAACGAAGTAAAAATGTGATTAATATTCTTTCGATTAGCAAAACATTCCTTCCCTCTACTCTAATTGCTTGGGAATAAAGTGTTTTTTAACGCATTTATAAATAAATGAATGCAATTTAATCGACCTACTGACCAAAAATGACAATTAGAAAGGAAATGGTAATTGAATAACGTGAACCTACTGGATGGCAGATATACAAAGCAAACACGAAAATGAAATGATAGTGGAATCTCTCGAGAGTATCTACCACTAGAAAAATTTTTAAAAATTTTATAGATATTTTGTCACTAGATCCTCTATGCAGAATTGAAATCTACTACTTAGAACAGTTTCGGTGGCTGCCATGGAGCTGCCGAAACATAAAAATCATCATAAGTAGCTTCCCCTACATCACGGACTGTCACCAAGAACCCGTTGTGTCGCTCCAGTGTGACGTTAATTAATTACCTACCTACCGAAATTTTTGAGAGAAATGGGTATAAAATTATTCTTTTGTTGCGTTTATTCTTGTATTACGATTTCAGTGTTATTGTTTTCAATTAAAGGTGTAGAGTATACATTCGAGAAATTCTTTTGAAAAGAAAAACAGAAAGTAGTGGTAGATTAGAGAGAGAGAGATCCTTCAAAAACTACTAATAATTTAAGTAAAGAAATATGATAAAATGACTCCGAGAAAAAGATGGATCTATTAACTCAAAATTTTCAAAAATGTCTATTTTATGATATTGCGATACTGTTTTTTGCTCATCCCTCCTAATAGAAGTTTTAAAAAATAAAAAGTGAAATGGACTCAAATTTTGAACTTCTCCATAAACATTTTATATCTTTGAGGTACCTTTTTTGAGATACTAAAACTGGTAAATGAAACTTTCTCATGTTTTACCAGAATAATATTATACTGAAGCAACCCTTTTGTTGTATGCATAGAATTCATATTTTTACAAATTTTTGACAAACAAAAGCTTGCTTTCAGGAAGTTATTTTGTATTAATACTTTTGTTTAATGTTATGGAATAAAACACTAAATCCTCACACTTCAGCGTATAAGTAAACCTCTTTTAAGAGAATACAAAATTCAAACCATTACATCAGTATATTCTGAAAAAAGTATGTAAACATGTAAATTAACATTATTTGTATGGTACCTTACATCTCCACGAAAGATCGATATTTGTCATCTGTAGTGTCAATGACAGATTATCAAGTTAATAAAAATTAATGATGCGTCAATATGACACAAACATAATGTAACATACATAATGTAACATTAAAATTTGAGTATTTATTCTGTTGCATTTTTAAATATTAAAAGGTGTTGTTCTCGTCAACTGACCGTGGTCCAAAATTACGAGACGTCCTTGGATTTTTCCCTAGGGGATTGTTTGCGGAGTTGGCAAAAGCCAGTTTTGCTCCAGTGAGACTTTAATTAACTACCTAACTTCTTCAGAGAGAAGTAAATTTACCTACTCAGCCATTCAAATATGCAATTTTTAACAATGAATATTTAGTAATGGTAATGGTAATTAATTAATGTCACACTGGAGCAATGGAACGTGCTATTGGTGACGGTCCGGGATCAATCCCGAAGGGAAAGATCTGAGGACAACACCACGTAATTTTGAACCACGCTCAGATAACAGGCCATATAAGAGAGTTTCCTATTCATTTATTTTTAACTAATTATCTTTCCAAATTTCCATTTCTTTCAACATCTGATATGACCTGGAGAGCCTAAAATTCAGAAATGGGAAGTTCCGTCATATTGTCTCGAAAGTTAAAAACTCAAACTTAAGTTTTAATTTACCCTAGAATCAAACGAGAACAGAACGAATTCTTTTCATATTTCATTTAATTTTAGTTCATATTTTAATTCGTCTTCGATTTTGGGTTTAATTACAGGGTGTTTGATGAAGGACCCCAACTTTGAAAATAAATAACTCGGAAACGGTGATAGGTAGAAGCATGAAACCAGTGGTATATTTATTAAAAAAACCGTAAGAACCTGATACAGAAACCTCAAAATTTTAGTTATACATTACGCCGATAGATGGCGCTGCATGTCGCAAACGAAAGAGCTGGAGGAGGCTATTTTTCAAGCTTGTGTGTCGATTTCCGGTGACACACTACAGTCACTGGCAATTTCATTCTTCGTTTGCGACATGGGGCACATAATCCATAGGTATATACACCTGAAAATACGAAACCATCAGACTTTACTTTTTCCATCCAGAATAAGAATGTTTTAATAATTTGTCCTCTATAAAATTGAAATGTACCATTCCATTATTCTTTCAAATTCTCTTGAATTTTTCGATCATGATCTCAATCAATGATTACTTTCAGAGCCAGTTTTTCATAAAATACTCTCAACTGCTCAGGATTTGATTTTTTCTTGTTTTGTTATAGAACACATGATCTTGCAAAACAGGTATCAAAGCAGTCAAATATCTGCAGCTTCTCAGGCAGAAGGGACCGATTACAATTTGTAAACCTCTGAGCCAGGTCAGATTTTGGGAAGAATTTAAGCAGTTTGAATACTACGAAATAGTAGATGCATAAAAGATGGGGAAAAGGTTCGAGATTGCCTTTTAAATATGAGCATCAAGTCCTAGAGCTCCCTCAAGCATAAAGGAGAAATTTAAGTAATATACAGATAATATTGTCAGCTCCGAGTCAAAAGAACAGATCTGTAATTTTTTATTCTCATCCAAATGCTTTTTCTAGACTTATTTGCTGTTTTATACTATGCTAAAGACACAAGTTCTAATTCGTAGCCATAACACCAAAAATACCTCAATTTCACCATAACATTATTTTTCCTTCAGCATAGAATCTTTAAACATGTTTAACTCCAAAACAATGATTTTGCAGATTTGTCATGATACCAATGATATGGGTATCCGCTACTTTCCACATTTGGTTTCTGGCCGGTATATGAGGAGATGGGTGCCAAGTTCCAAGGCCCCAAACATAAGGGTGGTGGTAGTTGAATTTATGTCGCACTAGAGAAGCACAATGAACTATTGGCAACGGTATGGGATTAGTTCCGAAGAAAAAATCCCATGTAATGGTAATATCGCACTGAGCAACACAATGGGCGATTGGCGAATGTCCGGGATCAATCACGAAGGGAAAAGATCTGAGGACAGAACCTTGTAATTTTGAACTGTGGTCAGATGACAAGGTCAAACCTGAGTTGGCTTCCCACTCTCCAAATTTCCACACTATGCCAACGTGAGAACATTTGGAGCCATGGCAGATTTAACGTGCACCTGCCCCATGTACATGATGGTCTTTGGTTGGACCAAATTTCGAACTCGCAACCCTCCGAATGCTAATCCGTTGCTCTTCCAACCTGACTTCCGCAGCCCTGAACAACACTCCATAATTTTGAACCACTGTTAGATGCAGTGGTCAACACCCGAATGTGGAGACATTTGAAGCTATGACAGATTCAACATGCACCAGCCTCCACATATACAACAGTCTTCCGTTGGATAAGGGATACAAACATAAGGGGAATAAATATTATAAGTATAGAGACAACATTGGTAATGATCTATATGAATTAAATAAATTCTGAAAACATCTGAAGCAACTGGCCACTACAAATAATTTCCCCAAATTAATGCTGCTGTCTTCAAAACATTGCATATTTTTTATTACAAATCAGTTTGATAAGCTATGTAAGCCAGAGGAAAATTGTTGGACGATCAACGAGTTTAATGTAATTTCTATATTGTAGAGTGGAGGTCTAGGGTTGTATATTGCTGTATTGGTCTAGGATGTATATTGATGGTTTAGAATTGTTACGCTTTAGTTTATTGACAGTAATATGAATCAATAAATGGATGCAGATCTTATATTACAAGGGGACCACAAAAAAGCATCCCTTCTTGGTCTTGTGACTATATGGAATATCACGTTAAATATGGTTTAAAGACATACTATATCCCCACCTACCTTTTACAGAACATGTTGAAAATTATTTCAAATACCTCTGCTCGTCTCGTTGCAGCGTATTTTGGGACACTCGCTGCAACTCACTGGCAACAATGTTCCGTATAACAACCGAGATGTATTCTTTCAGTTCGTCTATTGTCTTGGGATTATTGGCATACATTCCTTTCTGAACTTCCCCACAGGTAAAAATCACATCAACAGGTCTAAAAAAGAGGAGGCCACAGCTTTTTTCTCAGTCCCTTCTTCAGTGAAGTCCTCATGGATTTGAGTTAGGCATTCACCATATGTGTGGCAAGTCCTGTTAGAAGAAGCAGTATTCCAGTTCCTCAGACGGTGAGCTGTGCATAGAAAGATTTGCATCGGCTGCTTTGTCATGACCCACCCTGTGTTATATAGATATATTAGAAATGAATCTAAAAAAATTTGTGGAAGAAAATGTTGATAAAACAGAATTGAAGGACAGATTCTCGTAGAAAGAAGACAATGCGAAAATTAGAATTTTGATTACAAAAAGCCTTGAAAGCCCACTGCGCTAATGACCAGCAAGTTTTAGGTAGCACAGGTTTGATTCCTCTTCTGTGTCAGTCATACTGTCCTTTTGTATGTATATCCGTCATTTGATGTTGTCTCTCTTAGGTTTGGCACAGCTTTGCCAAATACCCTTGCCACCATAAAACCCCGACCAAGCAATGAACCTCTTATAATTGAATTCCTATCATAATTATATCAGAATTAGAAATGTACATGTTTTTCAATTTTCTTTAAGCAGGGTTTGATTTGCTCAATCTGTCAGTATCAGTGGTCAATTTATGTATCATAGACCATTAAATTGTTTTACATTTAGGCTGAAAAAGGATTATGTTTGTATAGTTGATGCTGTTTTATTGTTTATTAAATCTCAAAAGTTTGCAGATGGGGGGAGATTTTATTTTGGTAAGTGTGCATATGTTTAATTCTGGATTTTTTTATATATGTATCTATTTTACTTATAAGCTTTATGTTCAAGGCTCTGAAGATTTCATACAATTAATCTATTTTGTTTCGTTTCCTATCTTGTGAAACCCCTAAAAGAAATCAAAGGAACCAATATGAGTAAAATAATAATTGAATCGAGATTTGCTCATGAATTATGTGCTATTATCATAGGTATAGACAGTCCTACTGTGGCAATGAATGTTTTCATAAGTTTATTGATACAATTGTGAATTTTAATTGTTTCTTTGAATCCATAGATTTCAATAACTTTATTATACTATATACAGAAAATTTTTTGATTACTCATTTTCTTTATAATTTTGAACAGAAATATCCAACTGTGACATCATACAAATGCAAAATATATATTCTTGCATTTCTTTTATGTGTTAGCCTATTGAACGTAATATAAGCTCAACTTTCAAGACTAATGCTTTATAAATCTGAAATTAATTTGTTTTCTTCCCTAGCTTGAAATAAAAGGAACCAAAACAAATGGATTTAGAGTCACTAAAGAAATTAGTGCATGAATCACATGCTGTTGTCTTAGAAATAGAAGGAACTATTATAGCATTGGATTTTGTCAGAGTAAGTTTATTAATTACGTTTTAATCCATAGATTTCAATAACTTTATACTACATTCACCTACAATATTTTGATTCTACACAGTTTCCTTATAATTTAGAACAGTGATCTCCAAAGTATGACCTGCTGACAATAGGAAAATATTTATAAAAAGTGAATATAACAATTTTAATGATAATACACAGAGTACTTTCAATGAGTGTCCAATTATGCCTCTATGCTACTAAGTTTAAACCCCTATTGTAGAGTATTGCCCATTTAAAAATGTATTATACATTTAAAGATAAATTGTGGAGATCAAATGATAGATGTTCAGATTTGTAAAAACTATAAAAAAACGTTTCTTCAAAAATACTTTTATTCTGTAATTTATAATTCCAGACTGGAGTTATCTTTGACAACTTCAATTCACAGAGGGACACAACTTTACTGCAAACGATTTCATATTTGACATTTGTTTCAGAGTTTGGTTAATTGGTTAAAATTGAATTTTAATTTCCTACATTCTTTTCAGAAAGAATTATTTCCTTATGCTGAATTACATTTGGATGGTTATATTATGAAACATTGGAAGGATTCAGAAGTTCAAGAGGCGTTTGGTGATTTGCAGAAACAGGTGATATTCTCTCATTACTGCTGATTTGTCATTTCGCAAAATAAAATCATTAAAGGAATTCAATAAGTTATAATGAATTTTGCATTCCTTTGATTTATCCATTCAAACAATAGTTAAATATCTAGAAAGTCAATATTTCAGAAGCTTGATTTTGTTTTGTTAAAATATTAATTATAAAGTAAAAAGCAAGGTGTAAAAGTTTCAGAGATATTAAAGTTTTCAGCATGTAAAAAGAACCCCTAAATTTTAAAAGAATCTGATGAGCTACCTTTGTTTTCTGAAAAGTTCAGTAAATTTTTCAAGTTTGTGAAGTTCATAGCTGTCAACTATTGCAGAAAGTCCATAGTGTCTACGTTTTCCTACAGGGCCTAATTCAACTCAAATGTAATTGCTTTATTTGATCAACTGAAAGCATTGCAATTATACTTTATAATATACAACTTTGGGAAGTGATCACAGCTGTTAGTGTTATCACAGGAGTAAGAGGATTGTGAAATCATTGTGCCATGATCGTGAATTAACCAATAAGAGAATGGTTGTGGTGTTTATTTACATGTAAATTTACCCTCTTTTGTCGACTTGGTTTGTAACTCATTTGCTGTCATTTTTTGGTTACACTAAGGCTAATTAGATCTTTTTTGTTGATTTGTATCTGATAGTTAAAAACTACTTTTATCATTTTTACTTTTATGTTTATTTAGTTTCTATCTTTTGTCTGTTCATTCAGTTATTTGCCAAAAATAGTTTTAAAATATTTTATGGTCATTAAAGATTAAATGATATTCTTAATTTTCATTTCTTAATTCTATTTAAAATTCATGTTTATTATATAGGCTTCATTAGATAAAGAAGAAAATCTTGAAGGATTTATTCCAATACTGGATGCACCTCCATCTACTGAAAATTCTGAAGAAATAGAAAGATATTTAAAATCAATAATTGCTAACCTAAAATGGCAAATGGCTAATGACCGTAAGACAACTGGATTAAAGAAAATTCAAGGCTTGATTTGGAGAATTGGTTATGAAAATGGTCTTATTACTAGCCAGTTAGTATTTTCACTATGTTATAAATGCAAATGAATTAATGACGAAATTAAAACCCCGTAGTTTAATTGATATCTCATGAAGACACTTGGGTTCTTTGCAACCCAAAATTAGAAGAAAAATACATTGTGGTGAACACATATTTAACCAAAAAAAATTTAATGAATTTTAAGTATTTTACCTTCTGAATTATTCAGCACTAAAAACAGATAATTTCAGACCAGACTTACTCTCTTTTGAACTCTTATCAGAGTAACTTGTCTGGAATGTCGATTTTGGTCTTTAAGTTGTATAAATTCACTATTCACTATATGTCATGCAAGTGACCAATTTGAGCAATGGGCTTATAAAAGAGGTTTTATGGAAGAAAAATGTGAAATGTGTAACAATTTTATGGGAATAAAATTGTAAATGTTGATATTAGTTGAAAAACTTTGTTAATTCGAAAACAAATTTCCCATATTTGGAGATATTTTTATATTGAAATTCATAAACTGTTCAGAATCTCACAGAACATGTTTGTTAAATAGTAGTTTATGCCTTATTATCATGGCACCGGCAACCTCTAAATGTGGGCCCTGTAGTGGTTTGACTGTATATATACGTATTTATACACACATGACGTAGAATATGTTTCAGGGCACATATATTTACAGTACCTGCAAAAAATTATTGAAAACTTAACCTAATCTAAAAATCTGAATGACTAATCTATTTTGACATATTGAAAGACAAGTTTAATGAAAAATGGAAAATCCTTGCTTTAACTTGGAAACGTGCTTGCCTTTTTTTATACGCATGGTATAATTCAGTAGTAATTTAAATATTAATTTAATTCATGTACCATTGTAATTATTTACAATGCAATCCACTTTCTATTCTCTGAATAAAAGATAATATTTTATTAAAAAATACAGATTCTACAAAGAACCTGTTTGAAATACTGTATTTGCTATGAAAACCAAGGCAAAAAGATACTATTATATATATTTTGAATGTGTTGGAAGAAGAATATAAAAAGTTATTCAGTTCTGCTTTTTCATTTTTGTTCATATAAATTTTTGTACAATATGTAAAAATGTACATTTCCATGATTTGTTTTATTGGGGCACAAGACAAAAGTTAAAATGAAATGTTTCACATTTTGCGTTTTCAAATGTTAAATTCAAACAGGAAAGTAATCCTACATGGTTTTCTGATATTACTTGATTATTTCTTAAATGCATTAGAAAAAAATAACTTAGTACATGTTTTAGTAATTAATGTGTCTTAAGCATGACTTAATACAGGTTTTAGTAATTAATGTGTCTTGCTTTACCCAAAGTGTTGCTTTTAGTCTAATTTATATTATTTAGATAAAAAAATTATGCTTTTTGTAATTTTCATAAAGATTGAAAATGAGGTTAAAATTCCCAACTTTTATATTTTAAGTCCTAATATTACTGTAATAAGATTTTTGAAATTCATTTAACTGAATGTTTTCAAGATTTGTGATTGAAACAATACATTCGTTAATTTGATAAGAATGAGCTCTGATTATCTAACAAATACCAATAATAAATCAAGCTAATTCATTGATTATATTCGCATGACTTTGTTCTAGTTTATATGGAGATGTTATTGGTGCTTTAGAAACTTGGAAATCTGAGGGGAAGGATATTTTTACATTCTCTTCTTTTAGCAGAGAAGCTCAGTTATATCTTTTTAAATATAGCAAGTTTGGTGATGTTACAAAAGTAAGTTAAGTTTATTTGCATCACAAAGTTTGTTTCAATTGTTAACAGTTGCATGCATAATTTCTGTTATTGTTTGCAATCATAAAGTAGAAATTTCAAGAGTAGTGATTTTATTAATTTTCGAGTACACATGCATGGCTATCTCTTTATGTGATTGGAAGAACATATTGCAAAACTTCTAAAGCAATTACTTGTGGTATAGAGCAGAAGGGTGGCTGTAAAATAGTAGTGTGTAGATTAATTTGGAATTCTTTGATAAAAAATATTTAGTATAACATGTAAAATATGTATGTGAAAGGTCTCATTGCAAACGATATGACCCGTTCGGTTTGTCTTTATTTTAAATCCCCTCAGGGAGTTTACTTTCTTTAAGTAATCATGGGTGTCACAGCCCATCATATGGTTAAGGAATTCCTGATTATCTAGCACAGCATTTCATAAATTTAATTATAGAAACCCTTTTATTTACAATAAAAAAATATTGATTATTTTTCCGAACTCTAAAGGAATTGATAATTTGGCTTTGCATGGTATAGGACATGAATTTTAGTATCACCTTACATTATAAATGTTTTCATGACACAAGCAAAACTAAGGGTGATGCAAAGAAACCCTCATACTTTCAATAAGTTTCCTCTTTTGCATCCACTATTTTTCTGCATATTTGTTCATATGAGTTTTAATTATTTTACAAAATGAGTGGGAGATAATGAATTTAAGGTATGTAAGTATTGATGAATTGACAGTTAACTTATGGATAGGGTTTATTGTTGAGTCAATCAATCATTGTTAATTTAATTAGTCCAAGTAACATTCTTGAAAGCTTCCAGATCAGTTTCATCTCAAACCATCCTTCATATGAAACTCAAGGAGGGGCTTCAATTGAACATTTGGTCATCCACTAGGTACCAATTTTTTTTTGTCAAATAACAATTCAGAATAATTTATGAATAAAATTTGTGCAAATGATTTCTTGATATATTTCATAAGTTTCGAAGGAGATTTTAATTTCAATGAAGACAAATATTTCATCAAGTAGTTTCATTGTAAATTTCTTTCCCTGCCATTATATCATTATAGTTTAGCTTATTCTTTTTAAAAATTTATTATGAAAAAGGTGCCTCCTATGTTCTCCTGTTTGTTATTCATTATCACTTATAGGATATTCAACTTAAAGTGTCAACAGCAATGAAACTTTCTGAGCATGCATTTTAAATTTCAAAACCATTTTCAGTTGCCTCAAATGTCGTCACGTTAGCATGGTGTTGAAATTTGGAGAGTGGGGTACCAGCTCAGGTGTCATCTCGTCATCTGATCGTGGGACAAAATTACGTGGTGCTGTCTTCGGATCTTTCCCTTTGGGTTTGATCCCGGACCGTCGCCAATAGCCCGCTGTGTTGTTCCAGTGCGACGTTAATTAACTCGCCTACACCATCACGTGCGATAGACGCACTGCGAATGAGAAAGTTTAAAAGAAAGGCCGATTTGCAAACAGCCCCCTCTATCACATACGTAGTGAACCCTGGCTCGTATCCGGTCATGCCGGAGTGGTATGTCCTGAGATCTCAGGTCTCATCAGCCGGGGTGAGCGCTGCTACTTCGGCGGTTACGGCCCCTCAGTGGAGGCGGATGGGCAAGGCGGTGGTTTGGCTGGGACCATCGCTGCGTCGGTGATGTGTGTCTGCGACTTCCCTATGTGGTATTGCCCATAAACCGTATTGGGAGATACGGACAGCCCGCAAGGCGTATCCCGCCACTGATCGGTACCGAAAAGGCACGAGGATTGGGACCCCTCTCGGTGTGGTGAGGTTTTTCCGTCGGCCTCCTCACTGACTGTGCCCTAGTAAGGCTAAGTAGGGTGGCATTGTACCATGTTTTGGGTCTCGCCCGCCCGCCCCATGTGGGGTTAAGTGGACAGTTGTCTTCCAAACTTCGATTGGCGCGTCGGTGAGGGTTCCACCGAGAGTATACCTTGTGTACCTGCTCACCCGACCATGGAAGAGTTTGCTGGTTTCCTTCCACGTAATGCGAATGCAGGTCGGGGTTAAAAGTCCTTCCAGCAAAGGCAGCGCCCCTAGGAGACGTGGAAATTTTAACTAGCATTTTACGAGTTGATTCATTCCACCATGTCTCAATTTCCAAATTTTATATAGCCAGCTGCATATTTGCAAGTTAGGTTACATTAAAAGAGTTAGGCGCATATTTGCGATTGGCCACCCTGTATACCTCGGTATACCACCTGGGTCGATCCGCTGATATCGCGCAAGGCACCGCTTGGCACAATGACTTGAGAGGAACTGGCGTGGGGAGGAGTCCCTGCCGTGTTCTCGTCAACATTTTGATAGAGCTAATAATAGAGGCGCAAACCTACAGTGGTGCCTGTTGACTTGGTTAGACCTTCGGGTCGCTTCATTCAATGCGGGTCTCTGCTCCGCTTTTCGGGACCATCTTGAAGCTACGAACTGGGGCCGCCTCCACAAATCTACAGTGGCAAATCGTCGGAGTAGAGGGGGCTGCGCCCCCAACTAGTAGTAGTAGTAGTAGGTCTCTTGCTGTTTAGGGAGACCCAAATAACATGCCAGTTGCTGTTAATATTTTTATTGTTTTCAGGAACAATTTATTTGTGTATTGAATATTTTTAAAATTTACTTTCATGATTAAGGGACCATCAACCACAAAGACACGATTCGTCGCTAGATCCTATTCATTTTTATTCCAAGTTCGGATGTTTAAGTATCAGAAACGTTGTTTGATTTTCATTCGTGTGTCCATTTATTTTCTGGTTTCGGCCACCTAGGGACATCGAAAGGAAGTTTGATGTTTTTGCAGGCAGGGGATTTCGAACGACCGAAAGTGGCATCATTAAACGTTCGCCGCTAATAAGTCCGGAATGCTACATCCAATTGAAATACGGACACGTATTCGGATTGGTTTTTGACAAAGAATTACGATGTATCATTGCGCTCGTTTAAAACCATGAATATAAAAGACGAGCAAAAATGCATTAGCAAACATAAAAGGATTTATTCTATAAAATTTGGATTAAATCAAAGGGCCGCAATAAGTACATAGGCCACACGTTCGCCGAAAAGAACAGTATTTCTCATCCCTACCAAGAGGTGTTCACATGATATCGCTCGAATTTCTTATCACGCTCTCCCCCTGACAGAGGGAAAGCATCCTGAATGCAATGCGAATTCCTTGCTCAGTAATAAATTGTATATAAAATCTTATATACGATATAAATAAGAAAAAATACTGGTGACTAAATTCTAGAAATATGGTTCTTCTGATATAACTGATCTCTTGCTGTTTAGGGAGACCCAAATAACATGCCAGTTAATATTTTTATTGTTTTCAGGAACAATTTATTTTGTGTATTGAATATTTTTAAAATTTACTTTCATGGTTTAGGGACCATCAACCACGAAGACACGATTCGTCGCTAGATCCTATTCGTTTTTATTCCCAGTTCGGATGTTTCAACAGGCACCACTGTACCAATTTGAGCTTATGTCCGCATTGAGTCGCACCACGTAATTTCGGGTCTCTTGTAGTGTTTTGTAAACAATTGGCGGAATCTTTCGGGATAGAATAGATCCTATTCGTTTTTATTCCCAGTTCGGATGTTTCAACAGGCACCACTGTACCAATTTGAGCTTATGTCCGCATTGAGCCACATTGAGTCGCACCACGTAATTTCGGGTCTCTTGTAGTGTTTTGTAAACAATTGGCGGAATCTTTCGGGATAGAATAGATCCTATTCGTTTTTATTCCCAGTTCGGATGTTTCAACAGGCACCACTGTACCAATTTGAGCTTATGTCCGCATTGAGTCGCACCACGTAATTTCGGGTCTCTTGTAGTGTTTTGTAAACAATTGGCGGAATCTTTCGGGATAGAATAGATCCTATTCGTTTTTATTCCCAGTTCGGATGTTTCAACAGGCACCACTGTACCAATTTGAGCTTATGTCCGCATTGAGCCACATTGAGTCGCACCACGTAATTTCGGGTCTCTTGTAGTGTTTTGTAAACAATTGGCGGAATCTTTCGGGAGTAAGTTTATATCTTTTTAGTAAGAGTTCTTTCACTTTTTCATAATCATCCGTCACTTTGTTTTCTCTGGCAATTATTTGCGCAACGTCATAGGGTAGGAATCCTATTAGATATGACACACAATTTTCTTTCTTGATTTCCGTTCGTTTCACTTGACGCTCGAAGAGAACTAAGCAGAGGCTTATATCGTTAGTTTTTTGGGATCAAACTTCTGTAAAATACTTTGCAAGTCAAACTTCGGCTTCATGTCTACATCATTTTGTCGACTTTCAGACCCATTCTTAAATCTTTCGTTTTCTAGATGCATCTTCTGCAACTCGAATTCCATTTCTTCTTTCCTTCAACTTCTAATTCTTCTTTTCTCCTTCTATCTTCAACTTCTAATTCTTCTATAATAGTATTTAAGAGTTCCTTCACGAACGGTTCGTCATAGTTTTTATTTTCGGTTATAACTTTCTTTAGCTCAATTACAACCATTTTTTTGGTATTCGATATCCCCATTTCTGTAGCAACAGTCTTTAGAACTTCCTTTCTTGCTTTCGCTAAGAACGCCATAATGGGATCACGAAACAAAAATGTTCGATATCCACAATATGGAAATGTAGCAAACAATGGTAATTATTTAAATAATTAGAAAAATTAAATATTTTGGTGGGGGTTCAGGGATTAGATGTATTTCAGAATGCTAAATTGCCAAATTTATCTACCACTGCGTAAGGAAACAATAAATTTATAAATAAAATATACAGGTAAATACAACGATTGTGTATGCTTATGGCTTATTAAATACGTGACACCAATTGGAGTTGGTGTCACGTTGATATAAAAGAAGACTTTGAATTAGTCGCCAACACGTTTTTCCCATCAATTTTACATGACCTGTGTGTTATTACAGTGAAAGAAAGGAATAGGCAAGTGAACATGTCTTTTCGGTATCAAATGACCAGATAAATCGTCTTTGTTTAGCTTTCAACGATGCACAAGCTGAAATATCGCCATTCAAAGCTCTCTCCGGTACATATTCTCTATTGGAACTTTAACCCAACTACAAGGCGAAGAGTATCTGAATATCAGACACTGAATTATTAGGTGCTAATAATATTAGTGTCGTATCTGGTTCTATTTAATGGGTTATCAGTTAATCCCAGGCAATGTAGACAGCACAAACATTTATTATATGACAAAATATTTACCAAGGAGCGTCCTACACGACCACGTCATCCGAATATATCATTTGTTCTATCTTAACACAATCTTACGGTGCTTTTAGCGCCATCTGTAGGGTGATTGAATCCCTAATACGACAATTAGGTTTATTTCTTTTATAATTTTTGGTTTTCAAACACTTTTTTAAGTTGAAGTAAAGTTTTAAACCTTTATTATCCCACAAGGGCCATAGAATTACCGCTTGTGAAGTAACAAAGTACAACTTGTAAAACAAAAGAAACAAATGCAATCCCTTCTAAATTTTAGTCACAAGGCATGAACTATTTGAAAGTGCTTTCTTACAAACCCAGAGAGCGCTTCCGATATATGCTTAGACGAAGCTCTCCAAACATGTCAAAAGTAATTTTGCAATGATAATCTTCGTCACAATGCAGAACTTGTCACTATAAGGATTTTGCTACAAGAACTTAAGCTTTACTAGAAGAAATAGGAAGTTTTTACATGTTATAGAGTTCTAATGGCAAAGTAAATGCGAATTTGTTTTGTTAGCTAAACGAAAAGGAGGTAAAAGAATTTTGTAAATTAAACATGTCTAAAATTTCTTTAAAAATCATGTACATGTCATTAGAGATGGATTTTTATTTGATACGAGTGAAAGGTTTCATAAATACCATTTGTGATGCTTATTTGCATTAAAATATCGGATCATCAGAACCGAATTATAAATTTCTACAGCTCACTGTTAAACAGGGCAATAAGATTTCTCCATAGCAGTTCTGAATTTGTGAAAAGAAGTCCTTTTCGCAATCTTTAATTTAAATTTAATAGAAAAAGTAGTAATCTCATGATAGCATTAACAAATAACAAGATAAATTCTAAGTAAAATTATTACTATATTCAGAATGAACTGGCATGAGTTCGGAAGAAAACGGGCAACTTGGAACATTGCTCCTCCCCATTTTCCTGATGATCAACTGCGTAAGTCCATTGCCTAAGGCAATATTTAACCTTGGAGATTTTTGAGAAGGATCGGATCAATCATAAAAATATTTGGGGAGGTAAAGGCTTTCTGGCCTTGTATAAGTTCAAAAGCAATGGGATGGATGGAGCACGATAAGGTGAGTGCTTTTTAACTTTACGGCAAAATGAAAAATGCACATTAAATTTTGGAAATGAAAATCGTAATTATGTTTCTTTGAAATTTCTAAGCAAGTGCACAACTACTGCATCTGTACAATACATCATAAATACCTCCAAACGGATAAATACACAATTCAAAAGCATCCGTGATAGATAATTATAAGCAATTTATTATTACGTAATTATTATTCTGAGACTAACAAGTACGTTGTGTTTGTAAGAAATTTCAAAATAGAATTTGGTAAGCATAAGTGTAAAGGCATATACTAAAATTTCCGAAAAAGTTGATTTATTTCCACCACTATATACTACAAGCAAATACACTAAATAAGATAATCTTTTCATTAATACTTGACAAATTGATTAATTTATCTGCATAATGAAAAAAAGAAATTTATAAATAAAATATACAGGTTAATATGGTCGTTGAGGTTGTAAATCGTAAGACGTGTTCACTTGCCTATCCCTTTCTTTTTCCTTATTCTTTCCACTGTAATGATGACACACAGGTAATGTAAAAATGATGCATAAAGTTTGTGGCGGCTAAATCAAAATCTTCTCTTAAATCGCCGTGACGCCAATTAGTGTCCCTAAAGACACCACTTGGAGTCACTTCTTGAAATGTGATAAATACTTTAAAAACGCAATAGTAACCTGTAGATTTTATTTATAAATTTTTTCTTTTAGTATGCAGTGGTAGAAAAAATTCAATTTGACATTCCGAAATTACATCAAATCCTTGAACCCCCCCCACGAAAATATTTAAGTTTACTAATTATTTAAATAATTACTTAAATACAATTGTTTGCTGGATTTTCATATTGTGGATATTTTTAAAAAGGACACGTACTTAAGAATGGAAGGCCTTAAAGAAGGGTTTTTTGAGTTCAAACAGATAAGCACTGCTGATGAAGAAATACTTGTTGTTTAGATACAATTTAAAAGGCCTTTTTGAAATTAATTTCTAATATAAACGGATAATACTTAAAATTCCCATTCGAGTTCCATGACGTAACCCTAACACATCAGCGCCATCTGTGTCGCTCTTTACAGAACAGACACTTTATATTAAAACTGACATTTATTATTATAAATTTGGTCAAAAAAAGCAAAAAAAATTGTTTCTCCTTGTAATTTTATCAAAAACGAGAACGGCCAGGCGTAGAAGCGACCTTCGCCTTGCCGAGGCATTCGCGTCGACTTTTTGTGTATGACAGGAGCACTGTTCTATAATGACGGTAGATGACGCTCTTGCACCAATCAGTTGAACCGTAACAATGGAAGCGTAATGACGCGCTTATAATCTTGTCCGCGAAATAAAGCGGAATTTTATTGTAATTTTAAATGTCACCTTATTAAATTTTGTTAAGTTTTATTCTCAATGAATTTATTGAAACTGGATTCATAAATCTTGACTCTGGAAAATAAAATTTGCATTTGAAACAGATATCGACTCTTGATATCATTAGCTCTCCCACCCCTCCCACATTTTTTGGTGCCGAAACCCGGGAATGGAATATTGCCTTTAAAAAGGTAAAATAATTTTGAAGTATCTGCATGAAAAGAAATATTGATCTTTGAAAACTATTTGAAAATGGCTCTTTCAGACAAAACGAAAACAGAACTTGAAAAATTGAAAACGAAACGCTCTTCTTTTAGAGCTGGAGCTACGAAAATTGTAACTAAAGTTGATAATTTGCTTGTAATTTCTGATTTAACCCCACAAAACATTCAAGAACTGATTGAATATTTGGAAATTTTAACTGACAAGCATAAATCTTTGAAAGAGCTTGATAAGAGATCGAAATTCGCATCACTGACACAAACGAATATGAAAAGGAAATAAATGTCAGTGAAGAATATAATGAAAAATTAATTTGTTGTAAATTGAAAATTAATAATTGTCTGAAGAAATATGATATAGGAATTAGAAGTTCTAATACACAAATTGATACGAGTACTGAAAATAATTCCTCTCAGTGTGTAATTTCGAATTCGCCAAATGTTTCTATTAGACTTCCTAAATTAATTCTAGAAAAGTTTTCTGGTGATTCTGCATATGAAAATTCAATTCATAAAAATCCAACTCTATCTAAAGAGGAAAAGTTTACATATTTGAAATCTTTACTTGTTGGAGAAGCATTTAATTGTGTGTCTGGTTTCTGTCTTACTGAAGACAACTATGATAGTTGTTTAATATTGTTGAAAGAGAGATATGGACGAAAGGATTTAATAATAAACAGCCATATGAATAAGTTATTGAATTTGGAACCTGTTAAATATTCAAATAATGTGCATGGAATGCGTAAGCTTTATGATCAATTAGAAATCAGTATAACAAATTTAAATTCACTTGATATAACAAGTGGTAGTTACGGACATTTATTGAATCCAATTATTCTTAAATTACTTCCGCAAGATTTAGCAATATAGTTTCATAGAGAGAGAAAACGCACTTCTAAAGAAAACTTTGAAATAACTGAACTAATTGAATTCATCAAAAATGAAATTGAGTGTCCGAAGCCACTTTAATGATAAATAACTCACGAAGTGTAAAAACAACAGAAACATTTCATCGAAATCAGTCGTCATTTAGAAGCAAAACACTCATAATAATTCTAAGCCGTCAGCCTCTGCTTTTAATACATCAATAAAAACGTTCTGCATATTCTGCAGATCTAATGAACATGTGTCCGCCGAATGTTTTAAATATTCCGATGATCAGAAAAGACACAAGTTAAAGAAAGGCAGGTGTTACAGATGTTTCCTTAAATCTCATTTGTCAGTCGATTGTTGATCAAAAATACAACCGTGTGAAATTTGTAATGGTAAAAATCACAATAAACTCTTTTGTTATATCAAATCTAAAGAACAAAAAGAGTTAGAGCCTGAAAATAAAACTGTTGTGTCAATATCACATTGTAATATTCCGAAGCCTTAAAATAACGTTCTTTTAGGCCCGTTCACATGGACTTATTCCAACGCGCGTTTGATAAAAATTTTCGAGCGTTACCATGTGAACAGCACTTGGGCGCTTTTCAAGATCAGTTTCCGTTATGCATTAAATTGTTTTTTTTATTCCTTTAATCCAAGTTTCTATCTTTTGAATGGTTAAAGATAGAGTCAAAATTTCAACGGATTTCAAATCAGCGTAAAAATTTTACGTTAGATCGATACCAAAATCATGCTTATCTTTGAAAAAAATATTTTTTTTATCAATAGTCGCAACTAATCTTTTTTCAGATATTCCTGTTATACTAAGCGGAAGTATTGCCTTATTTTGAAAGGGAATGTCACTTTAATAAGATATTTTGTTGCCCCTTATCAACTGTTTTAATTTTACAGCCATTAAAAATACGATGAAAATCTTTCTTTCCCAACCTAAAATTGTGATTTCTCTGTATTCACAAGAGCCTGGATTTGGTTAACTTAGAAATGTATAATGAGCATTAAAATGCCTAAAATAATCTAAAAAATATTCAAAACGACGTAAAAATTTTATATTCTTTCGATTTGTAAGACATCCGTTTCCTAATTGCCTGTGAATAAAGTGTTTTGAACTTCAATCTTTATACTTAATAAATGCAATATAATCGACTTGCTGACCAGAAGTGACAACCTAAACAGGTAAATCTTTCGTAGCGTGTAGTATACGATTCCAATACCATCAACCTCGGTTGTAAATTTTTGAACGTTAGCTTTTCGTACGTTTTTCAAAATTTTTCGAATGACGGGATATTTTGGACCTAGGAACCGGTACGAGCCAGCGGATCACAGAGAAACAGTGCTTTATGCAGTTCAAATTGTGGCATTATTAAACATTTTCATTAACTCTAAAATCTTAAAGTATTCGTTTTTTACTGTCAAGACTAGAGGAAGAAACCCTTATAACCTTCATTCTCCAGTGTCGATGATTCACCCACCAATAAAAATAGTAAGAAGAATTTGTTTTGTGTTAAAGGGTGATCGCGAATTTTTTGGCTCAAGAAGCTAGCAGATGAGTCATTTGTAATGCGTTTTATCGTAAAAGCGAAACAGCGTGTGAAAAATTGGAATATTTCTGTAAAACTTTGATTAAAACGAAACTAACTGGAAAATGACCAAACGATTTCCTTAAAATTGACAGTGTAAAGTAAAAATATATCCCCCCAAAAACTTTATTTCTAGAACCAGGAAATTCTAAATGGAATTTGTGTTTATATGGCATTGTCTACGAAGTATTATCAAAAGATGACACGCAAACAAAATCCGGCACTGATGATAACCTTTCTTTTTTATGCTATTTTTGCAGGTTTTATCGTGTTTCCTACGATCTATAGCTAATTTTTATATAATTTTCCATCAAATAAATCTCTATACTTTTTTAAAACCTATCTCTAAACATTTTAATGTATCAGCACAAATAACACATAGTATATATAACAATAATTAGTTTTTTAATTTTTAAATGCAATTTTCCCTGAGTTCCGACTATCCGAAACGAATACTAACCCTCCAACCTACCCTCTTTGAGGGGTTTTGTAGCACAAATGGAACCACGAATGGAATAATGACTGGGAAACATTTCAACTAAAATTTGATTAAACCCCACGATGAAACGAGAAAATTATGTTAAAACTAAAAAAATCTCAAAGAAAAACCAAAAAACAGTATATATCGAAAACCAGGAGATTGCTAATAGAATTTGCGTCTAAAGTAGTTAAAGTAGTAATAATACTAATTGCAAGATTAAAATATTAATTAAGTTCATTTTCAAAAGTGATATCGAGTTCAATGTAACACGAGGATGTGAAAAATGAATGAAAGTTGAAACTTATCGTACGCATTTCACCCGTTGAGGACAAATAAAAAATAACTAAAGTTTATCTTTTAAATTGAATATTTAATTTAAGCTTTATTTTAAAGACGTTTGCCGCACATGAAAACTATAACGGACACTTGTCGGTATACGTTATTCCCAGAAATAAATTACCCACTATCCTTTTTAGTTATAAACTATCACATTTTTGCAAGTTTTGTGTGAAAGCAGGGTAAATTTCTTCAATAAATCGAATACGATTAAATTTTCTCATCCTATTTTTAATGGCCAAATATAAAGTAGTGGATTAAGACAAAATACTCCAATCAAGTTATATCTTTTCTATAAAAACGAGATGAATACTCCTTTTTGTGTTCGTAATGAATATATTCGTCAAATCCATATATCGCGAAAATAGTAAAATTACAGTAGAAATATTATTTATTTAAAGAAAATCACATTTTAGGTATCGTTCTAGTATAAAATTTTCCGCAGATTTCAAATCCGTTGAAATTTTCACTCTCTATCTTTAACGATCGCGAAGATAGAAACTTGGACTAGAGGAATAAAAAAGCCCTAACGCCCGTCAAAACGCGTGTCATGTGAACGCTGCAGAAGAAACCTATGCTTCTCCAAACGCCTTCTAATCGCGAGAACGACCGGAGATTGTTGAAGCGCCGAAGCTATCTAGCGCTTGGATTCTCGCGATTTCTGCATGTGAACACTCCAGTAGAACTCTATGTACTTTGGCTACCCGTGTTTTGTTCTGACGTAAAACGCGCGTTGGAAAACACCTCATGTGAACGGGGCCTTACAAACATGTTCAGTTATTGCTCAATCCAGAAAGAAATAAATTGAAAGTGGCAAGACTTTTAATTGACTCAGGAAGTGAAAGAAGTTTTATAATTAAAGATTTTAGCTCGAGAATTAAAACTGCAGATCATTCGAATAAAACGCTCAACAATTTATTCATTTGGAAGACGTCATGGAAATCAGCAAGAGTTCGATTAAAAAATAAAAACGACGCTCGCTCCAGTAGAATGGTAGAAGTTCTCGCCACAGATTTGATTTCCTGTATCGCTGTTCAAGGTCCCTCGAACTATCTAAACATTCAAGAATTTATGAGTGAGCGAGGATGCGAACTGTCCGATTCGAATCATAATGAAAAAATAAGTATTTACTAGGAGCTGAATACTTTTGGCGTGTATAAAATGGTTGTGTTACTATGAAACTAACTGTTATATATATGCCTCATGGACCCGCTATACGGGAAGACAAAACAACAACAAAAGTTAGGATAGTTTTTGATGCTTCATCGAAAGCGAAAGATGATAAATCATAAAATGACTGTTTGATATCTGGCCCAAATTTAAATCCCAGCCTGTTGGACGTAATTTTAAAATTTCGTATATACAAAATTGCATTTTGTACCGACATAGAGAGGGCTTTTCACCAAATTCAAATTGCTGATGTAGATAAGAATTTTTTGAGATTCTTATGGTTTGGCAATTCTTCTGACAACAGTTTAGGTTTTAAAGTTTTTCGAATGTGCCGAGTAACATTTGGTGTGTTACAACAAGTCCATTTATTCTGTCCGCCACTATTAAGCATCACATAAAAGGTTACGAAAGGGAACATAGTGAAGTGGTTGATATGCTTGATAAGTCCTTATATGTGGATGATCTGATTTGTGGAGCAGACTCTACTGATGAAGCTTTCTCATTATCTACTACTGCAGTTAAAATACTTAAAAACGCTAGTATGAATTTAAGAAAATTTCAATCTAATTCTGTATCTTTGAGAAGTAAATGAAAAGAGAAAGGAATAATTAGCAAGGAAGACAGCTTAAATAAAAAACATTAAAGTTTTTGGGAATAATCTAGGATTCTGAAGAGGACGTATTAAAATTAGATGTGCAACAACTTTTGCAATCATTCGATTGGCAAAATATTACAAACTGTGGCTGAAATATATGATCTCGTTGGATTCATTGCACCTTTTGTTATCAAAATAAAATTCTTGTTGCAAGAGTTATGGGAACTGGGCATTGATTGGGACACAGTTTTCCCTATAGATTTAAGTGAAAAATTTAAATTATGGTATTTTGAAATTGAAGTTATATTGAATTTGTGTATTCCCCGAAGAAATTTTTTGAATGATGAATGTGTAAATTTTGCTAGGTTAGAACTTTGTTTTGTGATGCCAGTCTCAAGGGATATGGAGCTGTTGCGTATTTTCGGGAACCTGATTTATGCTCTACGTCAGTGATTCTCAACCACTGTGCCGCGGCACTTTTGTGTGCCGCCAAATTCTTAGAGTGTGCCGCCAAATTTTAATAAAACTATTCATAAAATTGTTATTGACCATTTGACAACATTAGAGGAGAGAATTATTCATTATTTCCCAAATTTAGGTATAAAAAAATTTGATTGGGTTCGTAATCCATTTGTGATAACGAATACTTCTGTATTTGAATTAACTTTGAATGAAGAGGAAGAACTAATTTCGCTTTCTAATAATCGAGATTTAATTTTAAAATATTCGGAAGAATCAATTAATTCATTTTAGATTAACATTAGATGCGATTATCCCATGATAGCCAAAAAAGCTTTAAAAATATTATTACAATTTTCTACATCTTATTTGTGTGAATTCGGATTTTCAGTATTAACCAACATAAAAACGAAAAAAAGATCGAGACTGTTAAATGTAGAAGACGATATGAGAGTAGCATTGTCATTTTTACGACCAAATATAATCAAAAACCATCAAGCTCAAATTTCTCATTAAAAGTATTCTTATTATTACCTTGTAATTAATCCCTTAATAAACGCACTGTTGTTTTTGTAGTACATATTATATTATTTTATTTTACATTCACAATTATTATCATAAACTATTTTACAGTGTATTATAGGTAAGTAAACAACTTTTAAACTTATCGTTTTCTTTGTGTGCCGCCAAATTTTGAAATCGTTAAAAGTGTGCCGCGACAAAAAAAAGGTTGAGAATCACTGCTCTACGTCTTTCGTGCTTTCAAAGAGCCGAGTGTCCCCACTTAAGAAATTAACTTTGCCTCGTTTAGAACTCATGGGGGTTGTTATTGCCGCAAGAATTGTTAAATATTTGAAGAAATTATTTGGTATCAGTGAATATAATATATTTTGTTTTAGTGACTCTCATATCGTACTTCACTGGATAAAAGGTTCAGCTAACAATTGGAAACCTTTTGTTGCAAATCGTGTACGTGAAATTCAGAATCTTGTTTCACCTGCGCAATGGAAATACTGTAAAGGAACCGAAAATCCTGCCGATATAGTCTCATGTGTATCCACGGCATCTGATCTCGTAAAGAATGAAATCTGGTTCCGTGGTCCAGTATGGCTGAAAGAAGGAAATCTGCCAACATCTCAATTTGATCCTTTGATAACTCCTAAGGTAGAAGTATTTCAAGAACAGCGTAGAGCTGTTATATGTTCTATTGCTAGCAGAGAGTCCGAATTTGAATTGATCTCAAGTTTTCTTTCTGGACCAAATTGAAACGCGTAACTGCGTGGTGTTTGAGGTTCTACAATAATGCTGAGCCAACATCTTCAAAACTTAAGGGATTTTTAACTATTCAAGAACTTGAAAAAGCAACCATTTTGATTTTGAAATTTATACAGCAACTTGAATTTAGAGAAGAAATTAAGCTTTTGAAAACTGGGAAGAATTTAACTCTAAATAGTAAAATCTTGGCATTGAATCCATTTCTTGACAAAGAGGAAATCCTCAGAGTTGGTGGAAGGCTTAGAAATTCGAACCTTTCAGAAGACCAGAAGCATCAAATCATTCTTCCTAAGAAACACTATGTTACAGATTTGATAATCAAACATTTTCACGAAGTGAACCTCCATGGTGGTCCTACTTTAACAATGTCAACTCTCGGATAAAGGTTTTGGATCATTAACTGCCGAGAAGTTGTTAGAAAAATAATTTGGAAATGTATGAAGTGTTTTAGAAATCGAACAGCTACTGCCACTCAGATAATGGCAGACCTCCCAACTGCTCGTGTTGTGCCAGACAGTATTTTCCAAAAAGATATAATATCCCTCCAAGAGGCACGCCCGAACACAGCTCGGAAAAATCCCGGAAAATTCGTGCATGACAAGGCAGCAGACCGGAAATATTCGGACAACTCGCTCCCGAAATATATCTCGTTTGAACTTCTGGACATCTCACTGCTCGAAATATATCGGGTCTACCACCCGCAGCACAGAACCCCGTCCGAACTATACTCGGGTGTACCGCTTGGAGGGATATACTTATCTTCTAAATTTTATAAGTTTCAGGTATATAAATATTATTTGCACGCTATATCTCTTTCCAACTGTACAAATTCCCCTTATTCCACCTTCAATTTGTTAATATATATCAATGTCTGTTAATACGAAATGTAGTGGTTCAAGATTATAAATTGACATAATATCGCGGAAACTCTCAAATACATCAGCTAAAAGAAAACAATAGGTAAATAAATACAATTTAAGGTAGTCTTCAAACTTTTTACATTTAAATTTTCTCCATACTTTTTAGCAAAATTATATTCTTCACTTGATAAATTTTCTCCTGTTAAATCATTCAAGAAATAAACTTGATCTGGCAATTTTGTTTCGTTGAGTACATTAATGTTATTAAAATATGAGTATGGAAACACCCCTTTTCTCCTAAGTAGTTTACATTTTTTTCTCACGATGAAAGAATTCATTTAAAATGGGAAAATCATAGTTAGAGTTGTTTAAGTTATCAACTAATTTTAATAAAAGACAACTTAAAAAATATCTATCTAAAAATTTTAAATTATCAGTTATAAATCTATTTCTCATTTATTGGAATTACTCTAATTTTATAACCAAACTTTTCTGAAATTCTTTTAAATATTAAATGTGAGTCATATTCTGTTAAATTGTGTAGGAATGAAGTTACTCATTTGATCATTTAAATTACAAGGTGAAAAATGGGCAAACCCTCTAAATTTTCCATTCAAATGATTATGATCTTTAACAATTGCATCGTTCTTTACATTACTACGTTTACATCAACCATTTGAATATTTCGGCTCATGAAATTAGCTAATGATTTTTGAGTGTTTTGTGTGTGTGTGTGTGTGTAAGGTAGACAAAAACATTCAACACAATCCTCTGTAGTACTTATGATATATTTTTTTCCTCATCTAATACTATCATTCCAAAACAAATAGGAATGTGTTCTTGAGTTCTTACAGTAAAACTAACATTTGTGTTTGGAAGAACAGAATTGACGGGAACAGTTAAACATTCAAAATCAGCATAGATTACAAAAGGATGTTTTACCCTTTTAGAGGATGTAAAATACATTAAATTCTCACCTACAATTGGCATTTCAATTTGTTCTGATTTATTTTGTAGGCAAAACGTTTGATGGGATTTTAAAGTTTCAGTTCTTTGAAAACCTATTAGACAATTTTTACAATAATGATGCATCTCTTTTCTTATTCAATAATCTATTGAGATTAGTAATCAAGAAATAATGATTTTTGCATAACAATAGATTTAGTTCTTTATTATATTCCTGCTTACTAGCATAAATTGGAAATATATTTCCTACAAATCCAAACATATAAATTTTCAAATTATTTTTTCTTTCAAATATTGGAATCTGATCGATTTTCACAGGAAATTTCAGATAGTTAAAGTCTAAATACTTAAAATATTTCTTATAACTAATTTTATTTCTGTTAGCTCTTTTTTATTTGAAATAATCCACGTAATACTGAATATATAAAACACTTATGATCTAAATGTTTTATATGAACTACGCATTTTTTTGTTGATCAAAAGTTTTGGAAGAATTATTGATCCGCATCCTCCTTTAAATCCATATCTCCCTATGTACACATCAATGTATTTTACATTATTAATAATCCACCCACTTCCAAACTTCAAAAGTTTCAACTGATAGCATTTTTTCAAATGCAGAATCAATTTTTTCATTTATTTGAAATATAGATAACTCTCTCACTAAAAGATGAAAAATAAAACTCTAATTTTTTAAATTAGGTTTTTCTCTTTCCATACTTGATTAGTTCAACAGATACACATATTATAAATCTAATTCTTAATGAAACATTATTATTTTGCAATAAATAAAATATCTTTTGTTATCTGTTAATACTTGTGGAATATCAATATAATTATTTATACCAGATCTCTAAGTCTGAATAGCATTATTGAATGAGCGTTCTTTTAAATAACTAGAACATAACAATCGAATCATTTAAATCAATTTTTAAAGATGATTTTAAACTGATTTCAAATACTTTTGCATGCATTACACAGCTTAAACGAAATTTTCTAACAGTGAAATTGGTGCGGTAAATCTATTTCGTATTTTCCCATTGTTCTTTCTTGCGAAACAAAGGCTCTTTCGAAATTCTTTGATATTCACTGAGTAACCATTGCTAGAAATATAAATAATAATAATAACCATAAATAGAAAAGTCTGGTATCTATCTTTGTACATCATCTTTAGCTAATACAATGTAGTATTTGCCGTTCGAGTAAGCTGACTGATTAGAGCCTTCATGTTCCTCTTCAAAGACGTTTCTTTTAACTTCTTTCTCAGTAGACTTCTTTTTTAATTCAGGTTCACTCATTTATCTTCTCCCCTTTGGTTTTAGAATAGTTCCATCAAAATCTAAAGTAAAAAAAATTAACTTTTAACTCTTTGGGATTAGGTTGGTTAAAAACTGTCCAACCTTTTGCTTAGCTTTTTATGCATGGAGGGATATTTTTTAACCCATATCAAAAAGTTGAAATTACTCATAGTCATAAAGTTTAGTAGTATTTTATTCAGTTTTTCATTGAGTTGGTAATGCTATGAACTAATGCTAAATGTGTAAATAACTGAAAACAAAAATTTACACTTGTCGAAACGCATTAGTAAGTTGTTGACACTTGTGATTAAGGTTGGCGAATAGTGAGGCGCAGTTAAATTCATACATGTGGTATACCGGAAATCCCTCGTCGCCCAGTAAACGGAGATGTCTGGACGTTAAGACGCCGATTGAAATACCCACGCGTGACCCATCCAGAATAGCAGTTTCCCGCCAAATTCAGCAGTAGGACTACGAATGGCGGATGAGGAAGAAAAACATAGCAGCAGACGGCTGCAAATATGTGAACTTAAATTGGTCGTGCATAAGACGGCCCAAAACCCTGTCAATTCATCTCATTCTTGTAAATGCTTTGTACATTTAGCATACATTAAATTCCTCTTAATTTTAATTCATCTCATCATTTACGGGATTATGGTCATTGTGTCCCACATAGGAGCTCGGCCTTATCCCACATACATATGCTTCATTAATTCATAGAAATATTTCAGAATTTTTATGAAAATTTTGCTGTCTCTTTTCTCCGGAACTCATCAAACCCCACTACATAAGTGGGGTTTGATGAGTTCTGTAATAAATTTCAAAACCTATGATGAGTTCTAGAATAAATTCAAAAACCTGATAGTTCTGTAATATATTTCCGAACTCGTATGTTTTTAATCCAGTTATGATAAGCTGTAAAGAAAATTACTTACCCCTTACTTGATGTTCCATCTGATCATTCATCTGATGTTTCTTCTCCACTTATCGAGTTGAGTTTGAACTGACTCAAGTTGATTTTCAGGTTGTAAAACTCTCGTCTTATACTACCCATCATGTATTCTGATAATACATTTCATGAACCTAAGAGGAAATCGAAAGAATGATATTTTTAAACTTACTATGGGGGAAAACAGTTTTTGTGATTTCCGTTATATGTAGATTACTGTGAGATGGACTGGAGACTGAAATTAATCTTCTTATAACAGAAAAGAAATGTATTTTATTATCTATTTGAAGAGCACAATATCGTCTAAACCAGGGGTCTCCAAACTACGGCCTGCGGGCCAACACCGGCCCGTGAACACCACCAATCCGGCCAGCGGTAGCGTGACGGACATGCCCTGTATCCGGCCCGCCATAGTTTATGTTGATTACACTGTAAAATTTACAATGTATGTAAATTGTACAAAATAATTATCAGATGTTTTTATTTAACGACCAATTAAGGAACACAATAACTGACAAACATAATGAATTGAACATTTTAACTGTAATTAATGATATGAGATTTATCCTCAAAACTTACAATAAGTGACATGCATAGGTAATTCATTTTTTTGAAATTGAACATTATAATTACGATTCATGAGATTTATGTAGCTGTAACTTTCCACTGACAATTGTTTGTAATTGTGGATCAAGTTTACTAGTGGAAATTATCAGCAGCGACCTCAAATGCTCAACAGTTAATTTCGATCTGTAAATAATTTTTGTATATTTCATTTTGGAGAATGTTTTTTCACACAGATAAGTAGTGCCGAAAGTGGAAAAAAGCCACGAGCAAATAAATTTATGCAACTGATCAAACTGTGTGAGTGGAAGACTTATAAAATAATTCTAGCATGATGACTAAATATTTTTCTTTAAAAATATCGCTACACTGCAAATCAATCATTTCCATTTGAAGTTCTGGGGCAAGGGTTTCTATATCGGAGTTAAAAGGATTTTGGAAAATCTTGATATCGTTTACAATTGCATCAAAATTTGAAAAACAAGACTCAAAATTTATTTTTAAAGCCCCCAAAGCTTCAATTTCGAAACCTACCGGAAATGGAGTCTCAGTTTGCTGACTGAATGTTTGGCACGTATCAAAATGCGTGAAACATTTTTTGTTCAATTGAGATTGAAAAACAATTTTTTGTCGAAAGGACTTAATATGAGTGTATAAATCAGGCAGAAGCTGGTTTTCTCCTTGTAATTTTAAATTAAGGTCATTCATAAATTTAGTTAAATCTGTATAAAAAGATAACTTCCATAACCATTCATTGTTTTGTAACTCAGCTAGAGGACGATTCCTTTCATTCAATAAAATTTCGATTATTGCTCAAAAAATCGCGTTAGAACTTTTACGTAGCTAAGCCAGCGTACTGCAGTATAATATGGTAAGTCATTTTCTCCTATCTCTTCAATAACTCGCGGAATTGACGATGATTGAGCGCATGTGATCTGATATAATTAACAGCTGATATGACTGGCTTTAAAACTTCTGACATATCATGCTGCTGTGATTCTCTTTGCCCTAGATGAGTCAACAGATGTTCCGCAGCTAACCCTGCAGTACGCTGGCTTAGCTGCGGAAAAGTTCTAACGCGATTTTTTTGGCAATAATCGAAATTTTCTTGAATGAAAGGAATCGTCCTCTGGCTGAGTTACTGAGAATCATGCTGTTGCATCCAAGCATTTTCCTCACAAAGATTGTTGATGCAATGTACGATTAATGGTTTTGAACCACCGTCATTTTCTACGACCTTTGATACGAGAGCAACACCTTTATTTTCCAACACATGTTTTTGCCACATCAGTAGTGATACACTTCAAGTTTTTCCATTGAAGATTTTTTTTCTGAACAGAATTTTCAACTCCTTTAAAAATATCTTCTCCAGTGGTCGTGCCGTGAATGCTATGAACGTCAAGAAGCTCTTCATACACTTCATAATTTATATTTATCCTTCGAATAAAAAGTAACACCTGAGCAGTATCTGAAACATCTGTTGACTCATCCAAGGCAAAGAGAACCACTCTAAGTGTCGACTTTTGTCAGACAATTGAGTTAATATATTTTCTGCAATATCTCTTCGAGCCAGTGTTTGCTGACAAACTGATGTTTTTAAATAAATTAGCTTTTTCTGGACACATTTCTTCTACTGCTGCAATCATGCAATCCTTAATTAATTCTCCGTCAGTAAATGGTTTCCCATGTTTCGCTATGAAATGAGCCACGCGGAAACTAGCACGAGTTGCTGCTTCTTGTTCAGCATTTACTTTTTTTAGCAACAACTGCTGAGATTTCAACCCGCGTTTCAAAGATTTATATTTTTCAAACCGTAGGCTTCCTGTAAATTTGGAGTAATTCTGAGAATGTTTAGTCTCATAATGACGTTTTACATTGTATTTTTTGAGGACTGATATTGTTTCATTGCAAATTATACACATTGCCTTATTACTTGACTCAATCACGAAATATTGATATCCCCATTGCTCTTTAAACGTTCTGCACTCACTATCTTTCGTTTCTTTTCCATATTTATACAAATCCACACAAAAGGGACGTAACTTCAAATCAAAATAATGCCAATTAATACTATTAAGAGCAGGGGTTCTGAGTAAACAATATGCACTAGATCTATCTTTAAGACACTTTTAATTAAATTAAACACTCACAATTAAACACACTGTATTTTCACTAAGAAACTAGTCACAGAACACACTATATTTCGCTTTTCAGATCGCACTTGTCGCTCCGAATTCAAACTTTGGAACTGTCCAACTCTCCACGCGTCCTCGGTGCGTAGAACATAGTATTCGCAAACTCTCGAAAGTACTCGAATCTTCCAGACAAGCGATCACGCAGCAGAAATTTTCCAGAACATGCTCTAGCTCTGCTACAAGATGGCGTTGTATACTTCGACTAACCAAGCCTAATTGACGGTTTTGCGTAATTCCGCCGCTCCCCACAAGATGGCGCTGTACTACTGTAGCTTTGCCACGTCCGGCACTTAACTTCTCTACTCTCCGTAAGATGTCACTACCATACATTTAGCATGATCGTAAGTAGTTGCAACAATAGGTAACGCACAGCCCGCGCATCGGCTATCTCCGCAGCAATGAAATGTCCTTGACCCGTAAATGAAATGGCTCGTAAGTACCAACCGAAATTGCGAACGGAGCGGAGTCCACACCCCCTCGCCATAGATATATCACTCGCCGGCTAGTCCCGAAACGAAAATTTGCGCGTAATTCAAAACTATAGTACGAGGGGTATTCCAAAAGTAAGGGCCGTTTGGTCATTAAATAAGAAATGCTTTCTAAATCACCTTGTTTTCATGAGTTTTCTTTTATTGAACCTTTGTTTACTTTTCTACATAATCGCCGTTCAATTCCAAGCACTTGGTGTATTTGGATACGACTTTTCTTATCCCTTCTGCGTAAAAGTCCGCCGTCTGCGAGTTGCACCATTTCTTCAGCGCCGTTTTCAGACTTTCGCTATCGTCGAATTGTTGTCAACCAAGCCAATTTTTCAAGTGCAGGAACTGGTGCGAGTAATTCAAACTGTAGGGAGGGTGGTCGAAAAGTTCCCAGTCGTATTCTTAAATGCTTTCAATAGTGCGGGCAGCCGTGTGAGGGCGCGCGTTATCATGGAGAAGGACGATTCCGGAAGACAGCATCCCACGCCGGCGGTTTTGAATGGCACGTTTGAGCTTCGCGAGTGTTTCTCAGTACACAGCTGCTGTGATTGTTGTACCGGGTTCGTGAAGCTGATCGTGAAGCGTCGATCAGCCCGGACTTTTTCATGGAGAGATCATCCGCCTGAACACTGGGTCTTCCACCTCGCTCTTCGTCGTGCACGTTCGTACGGCCCTTTCTGAATTCACGACACCACTCTCACTTTTCCCTCACTCATAACACCAGGTCCAAAGATCTCACTCAATTCACGGTGAATCTGGGCTGCATTAACACCTTTTGCGTTTAGAAAACGAATAACCGAACGCACTTCACAACTGGCGGGATCGTTTATTTTCGACGTCATTGTTACGGTGCGCCAAATATAAACAAATGACGAGTAAGTCGACAGACCGTCAGTCGGTGCCTGATGAACCAATAGAGGGCGCTGGGAGAGCGAAACTTCAATCAGTGCTGACAACGGCTTTTTATTAGCGAACGGTCCTTACTTTTGAATACCCCTCGTATGTTGGTATGATGAGCTAGCTAGGGCTTGGCCCTTGGGACTTAGTGGAGGCGTCAGTGTGGCCCTTAGGCTAAAAGGTTTGGCGATCCCTGGTCTAAACAGAAACCGGAGTGATTCCGAAGTACATTTTCAAAAGAAGATAATCCGTAGCAGACTCATATTTTTTGTTTCCAAGATGTTAGGTAATACATGACATAAGTTTAAACACACATTATATGATTTTAAAAATAACAATTGGAAACGAAAGTAAATTTTTAGTGGGGTTGGGATTCGAAACCTAGCAAGGTTTTTATAAAACCACTGTAACCACTACTGACCCCAGAGAGAGGTTTGTATGTACGGCTTACAAACGTTTTAGAGCAATTTATTTGAATAATTTAAAAAAAATCAAATAAAAGATGTTAAAATTACATCATCCGACACCCTTAACTATTTCCGGTCCATCTCATTCAGGAAAAACAGAATTAAGTAAAAAAATTATTAGACGGTAAAAAAAAGACGGTTTCCTAAGAGCAACGTTAGTATTTTAATTAACGTCGCACTGGAGCAACACAACCGGCTATTGGCGACGGTCCGGAATCAATCTCCAAGAGAAAGATCCGAGGACAATTCCACGCAATTTTGAACCAAGGTCAGTTGACGAGGTCACACCTGAGCTGGTACCCCACTCTCCAAACTTCCACAACACGCCAATGTGAGGACATTTGAGGCCACATATTTAACGTGCACCAGCCCCCCTTCGTACACGACGGTCTTTGGTTGGATTCGGGCAACGTTTCCTAAGAGGAGAGAATACCTGTTAATTTATTCGATACAATAGAATTAGAAAATGAAGCATTGTTGTACAAAAATAAGACTTTTTTAACCTAAATTGGATTAATTAACAAAAACTCCCAATAAAATGAACCTGAATTATAAACAATTTTCATTTCGTTTGAAGAAAAAATTATTTTTTCCATAAATGTCCATTAATTTTGGAACGGAATAGAAACCGGATAGTTGCGAGTTCGAATCCAACCAAAGACTGTCGTGTACAAAGGGGCCGGGTGCACGTTAAATCCGTCGTGGTCTCAAATGTCTTCGCGTTGGCGTGGTGTAGAAGTTTGGAGAGTGGGGTGCCAGCTCAGGTGTGACTTCATCATCTGACCGTGGTGTTGTCCTCAGATATTTTCCTTTGGGTTTGATCCTGGACTGCTTGCTGTCAATAGCCCGTTGTGTTGCTCCAGTGCGACGTTAATTAAAATATAGTGGACTCCCTCTTAACCGGCCACTTCGGGACCGGGACCCAGACCGGATAACGATTTGACCGGTTAAACCGTCGTTCCCTTAATAGCATTAAAATACACTCCCGAAATCATTTTTATTATAAAACTAAGTATATAGCCTAACTTATAATATATGTATAATTAAGAAAACTTACCCTGGAAGAAATTCCTTTGTTGGAAAAAAATTAAATACATGTTACTGTAGGCTACTGTACTTACAGTACATAGTTGGCCAGTGGCGGCCGGTTAAAGCGTAGGCCGGTTAAAAGGTGGCCGGTTAAGAGGGAATCCACTGTACCTACCTACCATTAATTTTGGCCCAAAATTAATATTTTACCAAAATTGGACAAAATTTTATAAGCCAAATGATCATTAATGACTAATTTCCATATTAAGAAATAATAAAGTCATTTATTTTTTCAATATCGTATTTTTTAAAAATTTTGGCCTAAAAGTGCCATAGAAAGTACCAAAAAACCATCGTTAAGAATGGCACTCGTGTTCTTACCGATGGTGAAAGAGTTCAAATTGAGTATTTTTTATTATATTTCAATGATTTCATTTTGAAATTTTGACAAGTGTGTTAAATAATAATAAATTAAATTACAGATAATTCAAATACCCGTAAAAATAATTTTGAGTATGATTTTCTTTATTATAAAGTATCATAAATTAATTTCTTCAAAAATATTTTTAAAAAACCACTTTGGAGCCAATAAATAATAAACAAACAATTTAAATACCCTTAAAAATAATTTCGAGTATTATTTTCTTATTACAAAGTATAAAAATTAAATTAAAAAAAATATTTTTTAAAAAGCCACTTTGGAGCGAAAAAATTAAAAACAAATCAAATACCCGTAAAAATAATTTTCAGTTATCTTTTATTACAAATTAAATTTGTCAAAGATATTTTTTAAAAGCCACTTACTTTGATAAGTAGGTATATTAATTAACATGGCATTGGAACAATACAACGGGCTATTGGCGTGATGTTCTAGGATCAAATAAGGAGGGAAAGATCCGAGGACAACACCACGCAATTTTGAACCACGGTCAGATGACGAGGTCACACGTGAGCTGGCACCCCACTCCCCAAACTTCCACACCAACGTGATGACACATGAAGCCCCGACAGATTTAAAGTGCACTAGTCCGTTACACGACGGTCTTTTGTTGGACCGAGTTTCGAACTCGCAACCCTCCGGTTGCTAATCCGTTACTCTCCCAACCGAGCTACCCGGCTACCACTTTGAAGTAAACAAATTAAAAAGCAAGCAATTTAAATATCCATAAAAATAATTTTTTCTTTTTATTACAAATTGTCATAAGTTAAATTTTCAAAAATATTTTTTGAAAAGCCACTTTGGAGTGAATAAATTAAAAAGCAAAGAATTTGAATTCCCTTAAAAATAGTTTTGCGTTAGTTTCTTATTGCCAAGTATAAATTAATTTTGTCAAAAATATTCTTTAAAAGGTCACTGGAGCAAAAAGGAGATAAAAAATGTTTTGTTTGTTAATCAAAATTGGATACATTTTCTTTTATCAGATCGACAAAGAATTTGATAAATATGGTCAATGGGGTTGAAAAAAAATCATTAGAATAGCGTAGGGAAAACGATTTGTTATTCCAGTATGTGCTGCCATCTGTCGAGAAGAAATGAAGAGAAAGAAATAAAGAAAACGATTTGTTACTATTGTATGTGCTGCCATCTGCTGATAACTAGACCAATGATGTTTCCAGAGGAAAGGCTAGAGGCTTGGAATCAGTGGTTGATAAAATCAAAATTTTTGGATTTGAGTGATTTTATTTACTCTTTTAATATTGTTTCTCTACAAAAAGTATTACAGACAACAAAAGACATGATCCAAAAAATAAATCATATTTTTTTGTGATAAAATAGGTATGTATTGATCAATCCCGAAGGAAAGGTTAGACCTCGAAGTATTTTAACTGTTAAAGCGCTCAAAAATACACACTGAATCTGATTTAACTTCGCTAAAAACACGGGTAAAATGTACGTAAGTATGCCTGAAAATAGTCAAAAATCAAAATACGTAGTGTTCATTTTGCATGATGGCCTTTCGGTTGGAATGGAAAAATGGGAGAAAAAACATTGGGACCTTCTCCAAAATTATTTTCTGAATATGTGCTTGGAATCAGTGGTTGATAAAATCAAAATTATTGGATCTGAGTGATTTTATTATTATTTATTAATAGTTGTTTCTCAACAAAAAATATTAAACTACAGACAACTAAAAATATATGACCCCAAAAGTACATTTTAGTTTTTGTTGATTTTACATAAAATAGATATGATACTGATTAATTTACAAAAAATAACAATAGTAATTACCTTACCTTGAATATGCCTGGAACCAGTGCTCAATAAAATCAAAATTGTTGGATCTGAGCGATTTTGTTTAAATGTTTTTCATTCACAAAAAATATCCAATTACAGAGAACAAAATGTATTATGCAAACAATGCAAGAAAACACGATATAGTTAGACAAGAGATAAACAAAACACTTCGTTGATGCAGATTGCTTATTGAATTGAATCATTAAAAATATATCAACCTCCGAGAATGAGGAATTATTGTAAAATAATTCTTTTTCGCGCTGTGACTGTATTCTACTGGAACATCGCTGCGTAAAACTCATCAAAATAATTTTGAGTATTATTACAAAGTGTATTTTTTTCTTAAAGTCACTTTGGTAGGTAGGTAGGTGTTTTAATTAACGTCGCACTGGAGCAACACGACGGTATTACCGACGGTCCGGGATCAAACCCGAAGGGAAAGACCCGAGGACAACACCACGTAACTTTCCAGACTCACTTCCTCCCAACTCACCTTTATGGTGTAGAGCTTTCATTGGGAGGAAGGGGAAATTGCCAATCTTCACGCACCCCAGTCGAGCATTTATTAAAGCAAAAATACATACATACATATAACGGCCAACAGGGCCAAGCAATAAATAGGACAGCCGGCACACCACCGGTTTACATGGACGAGGTACACGATATAAAAAAAAGCACATAAATAAGTACATACAATATAAAACATAAAAATAATACATATGTGGATGAAATAAATAATTTATGGATATGATAAACCAATAAGCACAAAATAACATAGCCAGATAAAAATAAATTTATAATAAATAGTTATAGGTCTCATTATAAAAAGTCATCCTGGATAAAATACATTTATACTCAATAACTAGTAGTCATAATATAAAAAAGGTCAATAATACAATAAAATAAGAATAAAATAAGGATAAAAATAGGAAGGGGGAACCAAAAGGGTCAGGCCTCAGTCATGGGGCGGGGAGGAGGCGGTCACCCCTCCGGCCGCCAGCACACTCTGTCCAATTTTATAGATGGATTGCCTATTGGACAGAATATTGGCACACCACTTAGAAGCATTTGCATCATTTGGTTTTGTAATGTGGTATGCCAATGTGTGCGGGCAGTCGAAGAGATAGTGATCCGCATCTCCCACGCCCACACAGGTACATAAATCTGAATTTTTTAACTTGAACCTATGGAGGTAAGCCATAAATGGGCCATGGCCAGTAAAATACCAGGTAAGGTGTCGGTTAGTGACGAGGGTATTAATATCGACCTCCGGGAAAAATTTCTTAACCCGGAGGCCCCTAATAGAGTTAGTGTGAAGCCCCTGCCATTTGCTCATAGTAAATTTTTTAATTTGTCTCTTTAAATAGGAAATGGGGGCAGGGGCTTCTAAACCCTCGCCACTAATTGTTGCGAGCTTGGCGCAGATGTCGGCCAGCTCGTTTCCGGCTACCCCCACATGTGCCCTCACCCAGTCCAGGCCAAAAAGATTAGTACAATTTGATATTTTTAGTTTAATTTGGTTAATAAATTTGGATTTTGTATTAGGTGATTTTAAGGCCTGGATGGAGCTCAAGCTGTCGGAAAAAATATTTATTCTTTTTTGGTTATCTGAAGCAAATTCGATAGCTTTATATATGGCCAACAACTCCGCCTGAAAGACGGAGTTGTGGTCCTTCAGTTTATATTTTAATATTTTTAATACTTTATTGTTCTCGATGATGCACACCGAGGCCCCGATACAACCATCTATACCGGAGCCATCGGTGTACACCTCGTAATGTGGATTATTGATTTTGGTTTTAAAATCTATTATGATTGAATCGGGTTTCATTATGAGGAGTGGAATATTTTGGTCTATTTCAATGTTCGACAGCTCGATCTCGGGGTCAAGCAGCCGCCTTTTAAGTATTTTATATTTTTTGAATATCGACTCAAGAGTCACGTGGAGCGGGGGGATCCCGCAGAGGACATTTAGGGAGTCTGTGGGGGAAGTTCTATAAGCCCCCAACACCCCCAGCAGAAAAACTCTTTGTAAGGATTGTAACTTCTGTTTCTGCTGTAGAGTGAGGGAGCCCCCCCAAACCCCAGCCCCATAAGTAATAATCTTTTCTGTGACGGTTAAATACCAAATCTTCTGGAGCCTGGGGCTGACTCCCCATCCTCCGCCTCTAACTTTACATAGGGACCCCCCTATTGCGAGGCATCTAGATGTAAGTGATGAGATGTGGTCGCTCCACGCGAGTCCATCGTCGATAACAATACCCAGATATTTTAAGTTTGTTGATATTTTAATTTTAATGTTATTTAACCTGAATATAGGTTTCCTTTTTAATTTTGAAGTTTTAGAAATAATGATGGACCGGCACTTGTCGATGGATAGTTGAAGTTTTAAATCATTTAATTTATTTAATATTGCGTTTAATGCTGTATTGGTATTAGATTCCAGACACCTCCGCGTGACGCCTGTCGTAATTAACGCCAGGTCGTCCGCGAAGGCCTGGAGATATAAGGAGTCGGAATTAAGATTCAAAATATCGTTAAAATACAGGTTCCACAGGGCCGGTGCAAGCACCGAGCCCTGTGGACAGCCCTTCACTAAAGTTCTAACTATTATATTGCCATTGTGATTATATTTTATTGTTCTGTTATTTAAATAAGTCATTATAAAATTTATGTATTTAGAGGGTATTTTATATTTATTGAGGATATCCACACACCAACAAGGACCAGTCCATATTGTCAAAGGCGGCTTTGATGTCAAGAGTTGTGAGGGCCGAGTGACAGGCTCCACGATTAGTTTTAAGTTTTTCAATAACTGAGAACAAGGCATCCTCGCAGGAACACTGTTCCCGAAAACCAAACTGTAAATTGTGTAGGCTACTATTGGAGTGAAGCCAGGAGTTAAATCTCCTGGCAAACACTCTTTCAATAATCTTACCTATGGAAGGTAACAAACAGATGGGCCTGAAGGAACTACAGGAGGAGGGGTCCCTACCTGGTTTCAGAAGAAACCGGACCCCACCACTCCTGAGTCCTCCAGGAAAATATGATAGCTGAAATATTTTTCTAATAGGTTCAAGTATTAAATTGGGGTATTTTTTAAAAATAAATTTCCAGATACTGTAATCTATGAGGTCCGGCCCAGGTGCCTTACCGCCTTTTAATTTGGAGAAGACAAGCCCGAGCTCCTGCATAGTTAGATCATCTCTATTATCATTTTCATCGGTTACATGAGAAAAATTAAATTGATGTAAAGGTTGATTATTTGGTCCAAAATTATGATTCATAAGAAGGTTTATTTTATCTGATTGATTCAAATGTGGTTGGTCGGGAAAAAACAAATTGAGATCATTATTTCTGTTTAACTTATTGAAAGTAAATTTAAATGTAGAGCCGAATTTACAGGAATAGCTCGAGCAATGTCCCCTCCAAGCCGCACTCTTAGCTTCCAAAAGTTGGTATTTGAATGCGGTTCGGGCGGATTTATAGGACACAGCATGGGCCCGGACCTCATCATCAGGATAATTTCTATTTATTGAATTTTTGTATCTTTTATAGAGGGCAGTGCTCCTGTTACGTAAGGACGCCAGTTCTTTAGTCCACCAATGGAACCTCTGAATACTATTTTTTTGGGTTTTTTTTAGGGTTTTAAGCGCTATGTTAGTTATTGTTGAAGTTAAGGTGTTAAAATAATTGTCGAGGTCATTGGTGGTGTTAATATTTTCACTTAATTTATTTAGTGAGTCAGTCTGTTTATGGAAAAGACCCGGGAACTTCCCCAGACCAAATTTGGTCCTTAGGAAGAACCCGGGGGTATTATTAATTTTGGTGTTAAATTTTACAGAGATATATCGATGGTCACTTGCCGAATCCATGTCCAAAACAGTCCAATCAGATGCCAGGTCCCGAACGTCGGAACTGATAAGAGTTAAATCAGGCCATCCCTTCCCAGAGTGGGCAAAGAAGGTTGGCCCCTTGTCCGGTATATTTAGTATGCTTAGGGAGTGTGTATTACAGAGGTCAAGCATTCGGCGGCCCCTTATATCTTCAAACCCGTATCCCCACATGGGGGATCGGGCATTGAAGTCCCCCATGATGAGGAGCATGCCTTTGATGGTGTTAAGGACTTCTAGCTCCTCCAACAAGGTGTCAATGTCGTCATGGGGGGGGGAAGTAAATACTTCCTAGTATTAGGGGACCAGCTTCAGTCTCGACCTCCGCAAAAACACAGTTATTACTGACATATTTTAAATTAAATAATAAATTTAGGTTGGTACAAATAATAAGACTATTGTTCCTAATAGAGGAGAATTGTCTTTGACCTGGCAAAGGGTTACGCGGTTTATGCTGTACCAAACAAGGTTCCTGAATAAAGATAAAATCAGATAGGGTCTGTTCGGCAGTGACCAAAGCCAAACTATGGGGGGGGGGTAAGATCTGTTAGTGTTTATTTGTAATAGTCGTATGGAGCCCGCCATCAATAGCCGAAATCGGTGTTGGCCTCCAAGAGCGCTAGCTGTCTTTTGAGATTGGGACACCCCCTGGCTCTGCAGCCATGACCCACTGCATGATTGGTGCCGAAATTCTTATTAGATTCGACACAATTTATGCATTTAGAATCTTCATTACATTTTTTGGTCTCATGGCCACCTCCACAGTTCAAGCATACAATAGGCTGGGTGCACCGGGCTCTGCTGTGGCCAAAACGCCCACACCCGGTGCACTGCCGAACACTTTTAAAATCTTGGAATCTGACCCTTTGGCAGCCCAGGAAGAGGTAACCCTCTCCCATGAGCTGCCCATATATTTGGGGTAGGATAGAAAGTACCCAGTGGTTCCCCTTATTCGCTTTAATCTTAAAATTTATCTCGAATGCGTCCTCCCCAGACAATAAGTCGTTTCGGGAAGATAATTGCGAAGCCAGGTCTTGCTCCTCGAGTTCGTCATCAACCGCGAGAATAATGATTCTCTGTTTTAACTTCTTAGGGATCTCCAATTTAAAATCTTTCACAATATTCTCATTCACAGAGAGTTTCTCTTTTAATTCGTCCATCTCTTCCCGGGTAGGTAGATCGACGGCCAGACCACCCTCCTTTAGTCCTCTAATTTGGACTATCTTAAACTTAAAATCTTTTATAGCATTGTTAAATATATTTTTACTAGTATTAAAATCATTCTTTTTAAAAGACTTTATCAGTAGTGTGAACTTAGTGTCCGGCGTTTTGTGTTTAAAATTTCTATTAGTTATATTTAGAGGAGGAGCGCTTTTTAGTTTGTCAGCATATAATTGTTTAACATTAATCGATTCTTTAATTTCTCGTATCTCTTTAATTAGTTCGGAATTAGCCGAAGCCTCCGTTCCCGGATTCTCCACGTTATTTGTGGAGAGGGACTTGATGGTATCAAATGCCTGTTTAGACGACTCCTCGAAGGTCTTTACGAGGAGTTTTATGTTTCTTTGCCTCTCGTCACCATTAAGGGTCACTAAGTGAATGTCACTGATAATCAATTTAAGTGACATTATATCAGTTTCATGCATTTTACGTTCATTCTCTAATTCACTTTCTAACTGCTTGATTTTCTTTCCATATATAGTGTAGTGATCCTCCCTATTAATTGGGGAGTTCTGAATGATTTCCTCTAAGTTTTGTATCTCTAAACTGAGGCTTTTAATATATTCCTCTTTTTCATCATTGATATCTTTCAGTCTGGACACCGGGTCCACCTCCCGGGGAGTTGAGCACAAATTGCCCATGACAATAGGGGATCCCAGAGATCCCAGAGAGAGAGAGAGGAGGAACCATTCATAGTGGTGGGTTCTTTAAGTAAACCCTCAACAGTCTTGAACGCCGTGACCAATTCTTCCTGGAAGTTGATCGACTTTATGCTACTTTTGGGCTTAGCCCCGATAAAATTCCAAAGGCCGATACAGGCATCACGGAGTTTGTATAGATTAGGATTATTAAGGTCCAAAGGAGTGAAGCTCTTTATGAATGTATCAAAAGGACCCTCGGTTTCCCTTCTCTTCGCTTCCGTGTTTTTGGCCATTCTAACAGCGTTATAATATAATTATATTGTTATGTTATACAAGTGTATTACTCAACCAAACCAATACAGAATGTAAGACAATTTTCTATGGTATATAATACGAATAAATTTCCAGAATATTAAAAAAGAAAGAATCCCAAGTTCACCGAGACTATCTCAATAAAGGTAGAGTACTATTACCTCAAGGCGTGGCAATAACGTCGAGGCAGACCCAAGTCCAAATCGGAAGGATGCGCAGATCAGATGTCAAGCAGATCTGTATCCATACGCAGGGACCCAGAGTAAGTCGGTCCAAGTATATGGATCTCCAAACAGTGACGTCACCGAAAATCAGACCAATGGCGAGTCGAAAGTTATCCAGAAAAGTGATGGCCCAGGGAACCATTCAAATATTTATTCCCTTTCTCCACGCGCGACAGAAGATGCGCAGCAGTCCAAGGTTTCACACAAACTTCCAGATGTTAGGGGGAGAACGGATCCTTCACTCCGCGCAAGTATGCCGCGCAAGAGGCTCGTGAAGACACAGGAAGAAGCAATGGCCGCCCAATGGCCGACCCAGGTACAAAGCAAAAGTAGACTCAAAGGGGTACAGTTTCACCAATAATTATCACACTTGCACAGAAATGGTATATCAGATTATAGCTAAATTTAAATATTATCCCTCCGAAATATAAAAAATATGGGTTGCAGCAGCGGGGGGTCCGCTACCGACCCTTTTGGGTCGAAAACCACATATAGTCAGTTCAGAAGTTGCAAGAAACCATACATCAAAGCAATCAAAATCAAAATAATTCAGCTTACAGTTGGTCAAATTCACTGCCCGAACACTCCAGAAGAGCCCCACAGCAAGGGGGTGATGATAACAATGGTTTCAAAGTATTCGGCAGTAAACAAACGTCGTAAAGCAACCAAAACCAAGAGCTCGGAAAAAACACGTCAATCCGAACTTTGGACCTGATACCGTAACTTTGAACCACGGTCAGATAACGAGGCAACACCTGAGCTGGCATCCCACTCTCCAAACTTCTACACCACACCAACGTGAGGACATTTGAGGCCACGACAGATTTAACGTGCACCAGCCCCCTTGGTACACGACGGTCTTCGGTTGGAACTTTTGGGTTGAAGTCGAACTCGCAACCCAAAAGTCACTTAGGAGCTAAAAGGGTTGGTGACCTAAAAGGGTTCTGGGGTTTGAAAATCCCCAGAATCCCTCAGGGGCGCATCTTAAGGTGTGTAGGGGCATCACCACCCCGAGTGATCTGTTCTCTTTCCTGTTTTACCCTTGCCTACCCTTCTGCTTTTGCTTTTTTTTCCTCTCATTAGTGTATCTTGGCGAAATATGGCCATTGCTCCATAAAACCCCAAATCAACCAACCAACCCTAAAATAGCGTATAGCCAAAACGATTTACTAGGAATTTTAAGCTCAATGAAGTTTTTGGCAAATTAGCAAAACTTTTTTCCACTCCCTTCGTTGCAAAGCACTCATCTGTAGAGCGTATCTCCAGATATATGGCCATCGTCTACCAATTAATAAAAACAGACCAAGAGTCCTTATGAATTATGCTAAAAAGGTAAACGTTGGAGAGTGCGAATTCGAACCCGCGATTTGATGTGCCACTTTGCTTTCATTGTTGTATTTATTATGTGCGCAACTTTATCGCGCAAACTTGATGCTAACTTCAACCGGAATTGGAATTCTGATCCAAAAAACGATGAAGTTGTCACAATAAAATCGTCAGTTCAACGGTTGGTGCCATGTAAATATGCAATCGTAATAAATGTTTGTTTTTAAATGCAGTTTTAATTCCAATGCAGAATTTAGTAATACAGTCCACTTTGAAGGACACTTGGGTCCTTGGATAGAATAGAAGGCGGAATCAGTAAACAATAACTTAAATTCATACTTTTCATTAAAAATTCAAATGTTAAATTTTTTAAAATCTAATTTCCCTTTAGAAAATCTTGTAGTATTCCAAGTCTTCTAATTAATTCATAATTTTAATACTACTTTTAACCGCAGTAGTTACAGGTATTCTGAACTTGGTATTTGTTCCGTTTTGAATTTCGGAATCAGAAGTATTCAGATTATAGTTGGTGTACTCAATTGTTCCATAAAAACACCTTATAACACAAAACAGTTTATTTACAGCTCTAATATGTACACTCTTTGCTTTAGATCACAAAATAACACTCAGAAGCATTTATGGCGTAAATAATACGTATTATTTCTCTCTAAAAATACGACAAAGGAACTCAGAAGCCATTTCTCTGCGTACATAAAACACAAACTAAAACTAGACTGTTGCCATTCGCAACTTACCAAATATATCAAAACAAAGATAATAATCAGGTAGAGTATCAATCCGACAGTATTTTCTGAACTCTGGTATTGTATCACACGAGTGATAGGCTTGCCTACCACTCATTGTAACGCCTTTTACAGCACCAACTGCAACTGCACCCCCTTTATAACTCAACACCCAAGACTTTGCTATACCATTAAAAGTTTCTTATAATCTAAATGTATTCGGAACACAAAGACTTTCTTATCTGGTGACAGAGGGCCTTCGACCCAGGATCACAATGGCAAATTCATTCTCTGCTATCCGTATATGCTGCCATCTGTTGACAACTTTGAAACTGAAAATGAACACATATTAGTAAAAAACGTATATGCCAAAAATAGACTGCTTTTTAAAGAGGAGAGTTTTAAAAGCCCATTGGTTAAAAATTAAATGTAATCTTTTCCTAAATCTAAATTACGCGATAAATCAAAATGTGAATTAATTAATGCTTTAATGAATAATAACTTATAAACCATTATATAATTACGATCTTCATTAGTATTTGTGATGTATTCGAAGGGATATTTCAATGAAATTAATTCAATTGAATTTGTAAAATTCATTTTAATTATTTTAAATACAGTTTCCTAATTACTTCAAAATCATAATTTTCCCTTTAAAATTATGAATAAAATATATTCTATCCTTAGGTTATAAGTGGGACCGCGTTAGTCCGGTTGTTCTACTGTTCCTTTTCTTAGAATTGAATCTTTTGGAAATATTCCACTGCTCTTTTCCTTGAAAGTGAATCCTTTAGGAAAATTCTATTGCCTCGTTTATTTAGAACAGAATTCTTTGGAAAGCTTCTAGTGTTCCATTCCTTGAAATAGAATCCTCTGGAAATATTTTATTGCTCCTTTCCCTTAGAATGGAACTGCTCCTTTCCTTAGAATAGAATACTTTGGAAAGATTTTACTGTTTCTTTCCTTGCAAGTGAATCCCTTAGGAAGATTCTATTGCTAATTTATTCAGAATAGAATCACTTGGAAATATTCTACTGTTGCTTTCCTTGGAATAGAATACTTTAGAAAGATTCTATGGCTCATTTCCTTGAATAGAACCTGTAATGTTCCTCGCGAGGTTCTTTATGGTAAAAGAAAGAGAATACTTAAAACTCAACAGGCGTTTATTGCATAAACGTCATAACATTAAATAAAACAATAGTGGACAATCTCTAGTCTCAGGGATGAGCCTTACAAAGTACGAACGGTCTCGGAAAAACCCTCGCTCTCTCGTTCTCTGTCACTATCTGACCTTTTCTTCAACCCGATCACCCCTTGGTCTAACCCCTGACAGCATGACCGCGTGGTCACTTCTATCTCTGACCACGTGACACTTGCGTCTCTGCTTTCCCCCTCAAGTAGGGGTTGGGTGAAGGGGCAGAATATTACACTACAGAACCCTTTGGAAAGATTCTACTGGTCATTAAAGTCAAAATTGGTTAGAAGTCATGCAGAGAACTACAGGTTGAAAAATGGACTTATGCTTGTGAAACCTTAAAAAGTTTACTATTCGAAACCATCTGCAATAGCGATACTTGTTATCTGCTTAGTCAAATGCGTGAACAGTCCGGCACAAAAGCATCAAGGATGACTTCCAACTGAGTTTGTGGACGCAGCGGCGGTCTGTGGACTATCAATTCACATACCGACGCTCCAGTGCGACTAGCAATCCACTAACACGAAATTCAATTCCCACGGGATCCATTGACAATCTCTCTAAGATGGTTGATAAAACGATCGAGGCTCAACCGTTTTATCAGCCGAACTGGGTGCAAGGCTTTAAACGCTTTTATCATTTTAATCAACCTGAAACCGAAGCATAACAATTTATATTTATGAGGAGCAAAACAAAATAGAAACCTCATATTTTTATCTCAAAACGAAATCCAGACTGTCGCCTGGGCAGTCTTTTGGAATTCCTGATGTTAGGTTGATTGGTTGGCTGTGACGTTTAGTCCAACTCAAAGAACTTGGTTTTTACGACGTCGTGTTGTTTATTCGATGTTTAGACGCATTTTAAATCCGCCAAGGACGGTTGGATTATCATACCAGCATTTATATATCTGTAAGCGCATCATATTCCACGATAACTGAAAAAGTACAAGTAAAATGGTTTGCAGAAATTTACCTCGTATTCGAAGTCATTACGAGTTTTGAAAAGAATGCCATTGAGAGAAAGGATATGAAAATTTCTTGACATATGATATGAATGAACCTTGAATCGTAAAAATACAGAAAAAACCTCGATGTAAAGTGTTCTAAAACTTGCTGTGTGTGTGATGACGTTTTTTAAATTTTTAGAAAAGAAAATTTAAAGTAATAATCAGAATCGTATCAGAAAATACGAATTAGAGGGAGAATCACTAAGCACAAACATTACATCAGCACTGCTTAGCATGAATAATCGCTAAATGATGATTTTTTAATTTTTTAAACAAGAGAACTAACAAAACAAATTAGAATCGTTATCAGAAAATATCAGTTACTTAAATATTCTAGACTAAAACTTGGTGTGCGTGGTGAGAATTTTAAATTCTTAGAAAAGGAAACTAACCCCAAAACAATTAAAATAATCATCAGAAAGTACATGAAGATTGCAGAATCACTAAGCGCAAACACTACAACAGCATAACTAGCTTAAAAGAACTCTTAAAACTAGCAAAAATATGTAAAAAAAACGACTTTTAGGTTCTGTAACAGGTTTTTTAATATTCTAGACTAAAACTTGCTGATGACGTTTTTAAATTTTGAGAAACGTTACTAACCCAGAAAAATCAGAATCATCATCAGAAGATACGGGTGGGATGGAGAATCACTAAGCGCAAACATTACATCAGCACTGCTTAGCATGAAAGAATGCTAAATCAACAAAAAAATATTTAAAAATAAATTTTGTATAGTAAGTTTCTTTAATATTCCAGACAGAAACTTGCTGTGTGTGTTTGGGATGATATTTTTTATTTTTAAACATGGAAACTAACCCAGAAACTATCAGAATCGTCATAAAAATACCAGCTTCTTTAATATTCTTGACGAAAATTTGTGATGACTATTTTAAATTCTTAGAAAAAAACTAGCCCCAAAACGATTAAAATAATCTTAACAAAATGCGTTAAAATGGGAGAATCACTAAGCGCAAATATTGCATCAACACTGTTAGCACGAGAACGCTTAAAAGTAGCGAAAATGGAATAAAATCAATTTTTCGTTCTGTAAGTTTCTTTTATGTTTTAGACTGATGACATTTTTAAATTCTTAGAAAAGGAAACCAACCCAGAAGCAATCAGAATCATCATCAGAAAATAAAGTAAGATGAGGTAGCCACTAAAGCCGTGGTCAAATAGGAAGAGTAAGGCGCAAAGCGACACGTGCAGACCAATCAGAAGTGCCGAAGCGAGCGGTGAAATAGCTCTGATTGGACTGTGCATGTCGCTTTGCACCTTGCGCTTCCTATTTGACCACGGCTTTAGTGCAAGCATTGCTTCTATGTTAACATGAAAGAACACTTACAATTAGCAAAAATGTATGAAGATACGATTCTTCATTTTGTAAGAGCTTCTTTAATACTCTAGACTTAAGCTTGCAGATGACGTTCTTAAATTCTTAGATGGTAATGGTAATTAATTAACGTCGCACTGGAGCATCACAACGGACTATTGACGACGGTCCGAGAAAAATCCCCAAGGGAAATATCCTAGGACAACATCACTTAATTTTGAATCACGGTCAGATGACGAGGTCAACACCTTAGCTGGCACCCCACTCTCCAAACGTCCACACCCAGCCAACGTGAGGACATTTCAGGCCACGACAGGTTTAACGTGCATCAGCCCCCGTGCACACGGCGGTCTTAGTTTGGACCGAGTTTCGAATTCGCAACCCTCCGGTTGCTCCAGTGCGACGTTAATTTAAATACCTACATACCTTAAAAAGTTGAGAGTGGGATGCCAGCTAAGTTGTTGCCTCGTCATCTGACCGTGGTTCAAAATTACGTGTTGTCCTCCATCTTTCCCTTCGGGATTGTTCCGTCACCAATAGCCAGTTGTGTTGCTCTAGTACGACGTTACTTAATTATCATTTACTATTTATTAATGTTAAAATTATTTTTTAACACATTTATTTTTTAAATTATTACTTATTTTAATTTTTTTTAACATAAGTAATTTAGAAAGTATTTATGAAACTTAAAGCATCTCATTTTATTGCATTCAACTTCTAGTCTTAGAACAGAGTAATTTGTTTTCCTTACATGTTTAACGTATTGTTATTTATATTTACGACTATTGTTAATGGGGTTAGCGGAAGCAGTATACAAATCGTTATGTCATATAAATCATCCGCAATTTCAGAGCACTTCCGTCATTACCGTCCAATTTCCGATAGGTCGCGGAAGTGTTTTAAATAATTGTAAATAATTTTATTTTATTAGCTGTTTGAGAAATTGATGTTCTGATTGGGGTCTGGTCCCATTTTCAAAAAACCGCACGTGTAAGGTAGGTATTTAATTAACGTCTCGCTGGAGCAACACAAAGGGCTACTGGAGACGGTCGGGGATCAAACCCGAAGAGAAAGATCCGAGGACAACACCACGTGAAAAAGACCATAAGAGAAAGAAACGTGAGCTGTCAGAATAGGTCTATCTAGGCCCTCGGACCAGATACGGCACTTCGAGCAGTTTTAACCGGTCTGCATAATATACGGCTCTCAAGTGAGGTTTACCGGACCCGCAGTCCAGTGCGGTCTCTCCGGTCAGATTTACCTGACTCATAGACCAGAAACGGTTCTTCAGATAGGTTTAAATGGTTAACCTCCAAATGGTTATAACGAGATATCTCTTCCATTAAGATCTGGCCAATTTTCATAATGACGAGATATTTTTTCATCAAGATCTGACCAGTTTTGTTAATGACGAGATATCTCGTCTAGACAACCACAAGGAGGGTTAACTATGTGTCGTTTTCAAAAGAAGGGAGATTTTCATTAACCCTGCAAGTTTTCTCGCCGAGATATCTCGTCCATCAAGGTCTGACCAATTTTGCTAATGTCGAGATACTATGTCGTCATCAAGCTGTTGCCGATTTATTGATGTTGACGAAATCAAGATAAGACCAACTTTCTTCCAGTGACGAGATATCTCGTCCATCAGGATCTGGTCAGTTTTCTGCTAATGACGAGATACAAAGGTGAGGCAAACACCAGGAGGGGGCACCTTTAAGCATACAAATCAGCAGGTAAAATAGACTAATTTCGGTAAACTGTATCACCAAAAGTTTTATGTGTATGATAATAAAATTTTTTGCAGGGTTTATTTATACTTTATACTACAAAATGCAGAAAAATTGGTTTGATTTTTAAAAATTAAATAATATTTTACTAGAATTTACATAAGGTCATTTTTAACATGCTTTTTTACAAGCATAACTTGTGCGCAACATTCTGAGTCATCCTGTGCATTTTTTATAAAACTAACGGCTGATATGAGTAACACACACAATGCTTTTATTTTAAATTAGAACCAAAAAATAGTAGTTAAGTAACGCATAAATATAACACAATCAATTAATATTTCACTTCATTAATTTTTTCCAAATTTTCGCTCATACTATATCAACATTTTTTAATATATTTTTAGCTTTTGAGTAAAATTTTGGTTTCATTTGAAGCCCTTTTGATAATCTATTTTCATTCACAATTTCAGAAGTCTACGTTCATTAGTTGCAGAGTGCGTGGAAGCTTGAAAATTACCATCCTGAGATAAATGCAATTAAAGTTGAAATGATTATTTTTAGCATGGAATTGAAATGAATATAAAATTAAAACCCCCCAGAAGCATACAAAACTCCATCTTTTTCCAGAGTTGTCTCAAAATTATATTTTTTGCTCTTCGTTTAGCTTTTCGAGCTTCTAACGTATTTTCGAGACCTCGAATATTTGAAAACCTCATACGCTTCATATCATTCGCTGTAGCTACTTGCTCAGCATTTGCCCCGGGAATTATTTTAAGTTCTCTTAATATTTTTAAATGGGCATTTTGCCCCTCATTGTAAACACTTATGGCTTGATGAACAGAAATATTGACAATATTGCGTCCAGCATTGGAAGTTTTAGGGCAAAACTTCCAAATCAGAGTTCAACGACTCATTCGTGTTTTGAGTTTTACCCCCTAAACATCTCAATAATTCAGGCTGGGATAAATCTCTGAAGATACTTTTAACACAGTCCATAACCGCAGGTGGCAAAGAATGTTCATAATGAAAGACATTTCCTTCTTCTCGAGCTTTTTGAAATTTGCACCATGATTCTAATCCTGGGCAAAAGTCATGGGTTGCCTCAGCATCAGTAGAGCGTTTATTGTACCATATAGCTCATATGGCTTTCTGCATGGCCCTAACATTGTCAGAATTGCTTCTGATAGCATTACCATAATATGTGGTCAACTGATCAATAACTGTATCAGTGAGCCGGCCTTCCCCACTTAGTGGCTTTCAATCGGGCTATTTTTTTTCCTCGAAAGTCCTGTTTTAATTTTCTTAACCTCGTCCCCATCCTTTTTTGGATGTGACCAACACACTCTATGTTTTGTAATGGTGTGTCACCATGAGGTGCGCAATTGGTGATGGCAGTGAAAGTTTTAGTCGCCATCACCAATATAATTGATGTATCAAACTGCATTTTTGGTGACAGAATGTTTGAAAATATCGACCATGCCATTCACCTCCATCTTTGCAGCAGACCCGCAGTGGTTTTTTTACACACACTTTACTGTGTTCTTTCTGCCACTGAAGGTAGCGAGGCCCAGTTTTAGAGTTTTTCCATGAGTCGCACCCTTTGCAGAAAGACGACAGAACTGCAGCATCTAAAACCCTCCCTGTTTCACTCCCAATTACAGAACACACACCAACTAGAGAGGAATGTCCCCTAGTTTTCCAGGTGCCGTCACCGCTAACTGTCAAATCAGAAGAATTTGTCATTCGAACTTCTTCGTCCACAGGAGTCTTCATGCTGGTTTGGGCAACGAGCGATGCTGCTGTATTGATATGTTCCACAATTCTGCCATATGATTTTTGAGTGATTAGAGGGTGGAAATCCATCAGGCCACAAAAAGTTTTGCAGCCAGAGGGGCCTTGTCCTATGCTGCGCATAGCATAGACAAACCTGTTCACTTCAGAAATGTTTTTCTTTTCTCCAACACGCTTCGAATTTCTTTAAGAAATTTCTCCACAGTTACTGCACGAAACAATAATTTTTGATGACAGACCATAAACTGTTTCACAGTTTATTTGCACTTTACTGTGGCAAGCAGTGCAGCACAAACATTCTGACAAAGCAGAAAACACTAAATCTCTATCAATTACTGTGTAACCTCTGAATTCATTGTCAGAATGGTAAACAGTATCTTTCAACTTATGAGCAGATGCAGATTCGTTGAGTGATACAGATTCGTTGGACATTGAATTACTCTGATCTTTCACCTTTTGATACTGATTACCAAAAAACATATTTCTCTTCCTTTTCTTAGGCCTTTGTCCAGATAACCTCTTCTCCATTGCAGAATTTTGTATCAAGAACTTTTATGTAAATAAAAACAAATAATTCCAAAGAATTCTTTGAAAAAAGCAACTAGTTACCACAGCAAAAAATATTCACTTGCGTCTAAGTAAACAAAATAGATTTGTGAAATGAAAGAGTTGAGTAGTACATATACTGCTTATATTTGTTACAGAAAAAATACTATTATTAAAACTTTCGAAAAAAATAAATAGCATAATTTCAAACCAAAACTAAGAAACGTAAACAAACGAACAGCTGAAAATAAAAATAGGTGTGTTCGAAAAATCCTTATTACGAACGAACGAATGCGAATTTTTTCATGCGGTTTTTTTTACCAGAATCAGAACATTTCAAACTATCTAAATAGATCAAAATGGGAAAATCGATTTTTCTATGGTTTTAAAGGTACTGTGCCCCCTTAATAAATGATTTGAAGTACGTAATTATAAAATGTCCATTTCCACTCTGTGTATATTGGGGTATCGAATCGTGTGGAAGACATAACGCAGAAAGGGCCGCGGTGGCCCGGTCGGAAGAGTAAAGGTATAGCAACCGGAGGGTTGCGAGTTCGAATCCAGCCAAACACCGTCGTGTACAAAGGGGCTAGTGCACGTTAAATCCGTCGTGGCTTCAAATGTCCTCACGTTGGCGTGGTGTGGAAGTTTGGAGAGTGGGGTGCCAGCTCAGGTGTTTCATCGTCATCTGACGGTGGTTCAAATTTACGTGGTGTTGTCCTCGGCCTTTCCCTTCGGGATTGATCCCGGACCGTCGTCAATAGCCCGTTGTGTTTCTCTAGTACGAAGTTAATTAATTACCATTACCACCATATAAATTAGATTACTATTATTAGATTTTTTCACACTGATTTTTGAAATTCTAGTCTCATATAGGTCATGTAGTAGGAGTAGAAAATGTGAATTTAAAGAATCCAGGGTTAGAGAAAGGACTGATAAATTTTATCATTCGTTGAGAAGATGTATTATTTTAAAGATTTGAATTTGAAATGTTCAATAAAGTTCTTTTCTAAAGTTTTAAGTCTTTGTTTAAATCTGCGAACAGTTTATTTGTATCAGATGTTTTGATTTTTTATTACACCCGCTTCCCCTATATCTGCTTCTAACTTATTTAGGTGTTAAATAGAGAATAAGTATTAGAGTTATTTACATTGACGTGTATGTTTCGAAATAAATCATTTAAACCACACAGGGTTAATGTTTGATATTTTATGATCTTCATGGATTCGATGAGTCAAATTTTCATTTTAGAAGTCAAATTTCTTTCATGTGCTTGTCACAATTTTTTAGGTTCTATGCCCAAATGAAAATCAACAAGCTGTGGTGAAATAACCGTAGAACGTTTACCAATTCGAAATCACTTCATGTATTTCGAATTTAATTCCACTTCGCATGAAACATATTACCATAAAGCACGAATTTCACTTTTTATCGACTTCATTTCGATTGAGTAAAAATTTCATTTTAGAGGGTAAATTTCCTGTGGGTGGTTTTCACAATTTTTCAGGTACAATGCCCAATTGAAAATCACCGAGTTTATGATTAAATCAACGTTGAACTTTAAACCACCTCCAAATCAATTAATGTTGTTTTGGATTCAATGGCACCTCGTATGAAGCATGTTACCATAAGGCACGAATTTTACTCTATCGACTCCATTTCTATTGAAATAGCCCGTTGTTGGGTTACAATACTACGCAAATTCAACTACCCACTGTTTCGATTGAGTCACAATTTCATTTTAGAGGTCAAATTTCTTTTGGGTGCTTGTCACAATTTTTCAGGTTCAATGCCCGACTGAAAATCGACGAGCTTCTAGTCAAATAACCGTAGAACGTTAACCAACACTCCACATCACTTGATGTTATTTCAGATTCAATTCCACTTCACCGATATTGACAATTTTTTTATGATGACGAGATCAAGATGTGGTCAGTTTTGTTCTGATGACGAGATATCTCATCCATCGAGATCTGCTAATGACTTTGCTAATGACGAGATACCTCATCAAAACTACCACCAGGAGGGTGGAAGAGCAGAAACCAACTGACCTATACCTACTCGAGGCAATTTAAGCACGACCCCTCATTCCAACCCGGCATCTGCACTTGAAAACTGACTGACACTTTCGTAGTAAGAAGCCCTTTCGCAAGGTGAGGATCCATTACGAACCGCAATTAGATCCACCAAAAAAACTCCCTGATGAGAAAATAAAAAGGAAGTAATTCATGGTTTCTCTTTGGGACTTCGACTGGTAAACGTGATTACGGAGCAGAAATCACACGAATCTCGATTTTGTCACGATGCGTCAAGTGAACGAAGCTATGAATTGGGGCCTTTTTCATCAAAACTGAGACGGAACCATTCGCCAACAGAGTATCACAAGCGATAACTATAGGCTTTCGCTTGTACACCACAAAAATAAAAATCAAAGCGAGAGCATTCCAAGCTTTTGTCTGGGCAGGCTGCTGTAAAGCCCCATTCCCCTTAATAGGCATAAGTCGGATCCTAAATGTGACTACTATACAGTCGAGTCTGACTGGATGGGCGTGGAAGGAGTAGATAAAATTTCGAGACCTGTCAGGCCGTCGAACCCGTAACAACCGTTAAATGAACCCGAATGGGAATTGAATCCGAAATAACATGAAGTGATTTGGAATTGGTGTAAAGTTCAACGGTTATTTGACCAGGAGCTTGGTGACTTTCAGTTGGGCATTGAACCTGAAAAATTTGTGACAAGCATCCAAATGAAACTTGACCTCTAAAATGAATTTTGTCTCAATCAAAACGGAGTCGATAAAAAGTGAAATAAGTGTCCTATGGTGACATACTTCATACGAAGTGGAATTGAAATAACGTGAAGTGATTTGGAATTGGTGTAAAGTTCAACGGTTATTTGACCTGGAGCTCGATGACTTTCAGTTGGGCCTTGAGCCTGAAACATTGTGACAAGCACCGAAGTGAAATTTGACCTCTAAAATGAATTTTCACTCAATCGAAACGGAGTCGATAAAAAGTGAAATACGTGCCCTATGGTGACACGCTTCACACGAAGTGGAATTGAAACCGAAATATCGTGAAGTGATTTGGAGTTGGAAAACGTTCAACGGTAATTTGATCAGAAGTTCGATGATTTTCAGTTGGGCCTTCTGAAAAATTCTGAACATCACCTAAAGGAAATTGAACCTCTAAAATGAAATTTTGAGTCACTCGAAACGATAGGTAGTTTAATTTACATAGCACTAGAGCAACATAACAGGCTATTTCTATCGGAATGGAGTCGATAAAAAGTGAAATACATACCCTACGGCAACTTGCCCGAGGTATCAGATTATCTTTCCTCCTTTTCGTTTTTACTGTCGTCTGCCCTTTTGCTTTTTGGAAATTCTTCCTCCCTCATTGTGTTGTCAGTCCTATGTTTGACGCAGCTTGGCCAAATAATACTATTGCACCATAAAACCCGAAAACAATCGACTAACCATGAAATTTTTAATTAAAAATTTCATTACTTAAGCCACTTTATCTACTGCGTTGATCATTACCTTAACGGCTTGGAGAGTGGGGTGCCAGCTCAGGTGTTGCCTCGTCATCTGACCGTGGTTCAAAATTACGTGGTGTCCTCGATCTTTCCCTTCGGGATTGATCCCGGACCGTCACCAATAGCCCGTTGTGTATCACCAGTGTGACTTTAGGGTATTTCAATTAACGTCACACTGGAGCAACACAATGGGCTATTGGTGACGGTCCGGGATCAATCCCAAAGGGAAAGATCCGAGGACAACACCACGTAATTTTGAACCACGGTCAGATGACGAGGCAACACCTGAGCTGGCACCCCACTCTCCAAACTTCCACACCACGCCAACGTGAGGACATTTGAGGCCACGACAGATTTAACGTGCACCAGCCCCCTTTGTACACGACGGTGTTTGGCTGGATTCGAACTCGCAACCCTTCGGTTGCTAGTTCGTTACTCTTCCAACCGGGCCACCGCGGCCCCCAGTGTGACTTTAATCAAAATACCTACCTGCGTACCATTATCTTAGAGGAAAACCCGGGTAGGTTAGGTCGGTAGGTATTTTAATTATGGAGCAACACATCGGGCTATTGGTGACGGTCCGGTATCAATCCCAAAGGGAAAGATCGAGGACAACACCACGTAATTTTGAATCACGGTCAGATGACGAGGCAACACCTGAGCTGGCACCCCATTCTCCAAATTCCACATCACGCCAACGTGAGCACATTTGAGACCACGACAGATTTAACGTGCACCAGCCCCCTTTGTACACGACGGTCTTTGATTGGATTCGAAATCGCAACCCTCCGGTTGCTAGTCCGTTACTCTTCCAATCGGGCTACCTCGGCCCATAGGTTATATCTGAGCATGGCCGCAGGGTTTTACGTGAATGTCTTGTTAGCGCATAGTTCGTATTTGGTGTAAATGAAAGAAAGACAAATTCACTAATTAATTCAGTATTTATCGAAAGCTGACGAGTTACTCTTCCGCTTTCGATTGAGACCAATTTTGACGTCGTAGCGCTTTGCAGTCCCGAGTTAAACTGATTTGAAGTTTGTTGGGTTTTATCGATTGAAGACAGAGTTTTTATACATTAAAAATAAATTTTATTACGTGACCAAGTCTTATGGTTTAAAAACATACAAGAAGTCTGATCAGCTCATGATCCCCAATCTTATCACTTATATACATTCAAAGATTTACATATTCTTCTATATTGATGTGCCCCACACGGCACTATAATTGGAGGTTTGAGACCGATTCCAACATGCGGCCCCATCGGTTGTAAAACCTCAGCAGATGTATTACAATTCAATATATCTATTTATATAAATCTAACAAAATATTTTTCTAATAATATTTTTAAATTTATTTAACAATAAAGGCTTTGTTAAAAAGTCAGCCAAATTATTTTCCGATGAAATATAATTTACGTTAAATAGTTCATCTTTTATTAATTTACGAATAAATTTGTACTTGATATCAATATGTTTAGTTTTCTGATTTTCCTGACTATTTTTTGAAAAATAGATAGCAGATTGATTATCACAATATACTTGGGGTCTTATGTAATCACACAAACTTAATTCATTTATAATTCTACTAAACCAAATAACTTCTTTAGTGCAATCGGTTAGTGCAATAAATTCAGATTCCATTGAGCTAAGAGCTATGCACTTTTGTTTAGAAGATTTCCATGATATTGGGATGTTACCAAAATAAATTAAATAGCCACTGCTTGAATGTCTGTTTGTGAGACCACATCCCCAATTTGCATCAGAAAAAGCAATCAAATTTGAACTTTCTACATTGGAAAGATTAATTTTAAAATCCTTTGTAAGAAAAACATAGTTCATAATATCAACAACGTAAGACCAGTGTTTGTAAGTATAACCATTACAAAACTGAGACATTATATTAACAGCAAATGCAATATCTGGTCTGGATCTATCTGACAAAAACGATAAACATCCTATTAAGGAACGATAGGGAAATTTCCTCATTAAATCATTTTCAATTATTTCTTCCTCTTTAACCTTATCAGGTAAGTTACAACCAATTTTAAAAGGTAAATTCACAAAACTTTTAGGAAGATCTTTGAATTGTGACATTAATTTTTCAATGTAGGTAATTTGATGTAAATAAATCGAATTTTCAATTTCTTGAAAGTTTACGCCTAACAAATATTTAGTTTTACCTAGGACTGTAAGATCCAATTTTTTGTCCAATAATTCGATTACTTCATTTATCAAATGTTCTCTTTTTGAAAACAAAACCATATCATCTACATAAACAATTAAAATTACATCTTTAAATTTGTAGACACAATTACACCAATTTAACTGAGAAAATCCTAATTTAGTTAAAATACCGTCTAATTCCAAATTCCATTCTCTACCACTTTGATGCAGACCATATATAGCCTTTTCCAATAGACATACTTTGTTTTCGGATCCTTTCAGCACAAATCCTTTTGGCTGTTTCATGTATATAGTATCCTTAAGGTGTCCATATAAATATGCACTTTTCACGTCAACTTGACAGTGATACCAACCCAACATAGAAATCAATAGTACAAACAATAATTTAACAATAGAAAAATTAACAACTGGTGAAAAAATATCTTTAAAATCAATGCCGGGTTTTTGCTTAAAACCTTGAGCAACAAGACGAGCTTTATACCTTTTAGGTATATTGTTTTCGTCCATTTTTATGCTGTACACCCACTTACTTCCAATTATGGTTGTATTTGGGGGTGTGTCCACTAATTTCCATACTTGCCTATCCTTCATTATCTGAATTTCTTCGTTCATGGCAGTATTCCATTTAATTTTATCCTTACTTGCTTGCGTTTCTTCATAACTTTTGGGGATTTCGACATTGTAACACTGATCATACATGTCGTACATCTGTTGGTCTAAAAAATTAGATTCATCACTAGAAGTAGATGGCACATTAGAAATATCCACATTAGGATGTTCAGTTTCTGGCTTAAAATTGAAATTTACAGGATCAAACCTAATCTTATTTTTAGTACAGTACTTTTTAATATCATTTAAAGATCTCATTCTCAAATTTTCAGGAGAATAATAGTATACATCTATCCTATTGCTTTTATTTCTAGGTTTTTCGATTCTTCGCCAATTTGAAATGTTAAGACTTTTTAAGTCTTCAGTTTTAACTAAATCTTTAGAATCTAAAATTTGAGTTTCACTTTCCGATTTTACTTTTATATTTTCATTTGATTGATAAATAGGAATATCAGAATTAAGATCAAAAGAAACGTACTCAAAGTTTTTACCAAATAGTACATCAACAGCTTTCTTACTTTCGTCGATATGAACATGGACTGTTTCAACTATTCTCTTCTCGTTTGGGATATATATTCTGTAACCTTTAGTTTTCAAACCATATCCTGTCAAAATACCAAGTTTAGCTCTGGGTTGTAATTTATTTCTCTGTATTTTAGGAATATGAACATAAGCCAAAGAGCCAAAAATTCTAAAATGTTTTACTGATGGTTTGAAACCAGTCCATATTTCGTTAGGAGATATACCCTCAGTTAATTTGTGTTCGCATCTATTTTTAGTGTGAATAAATGCTAAAAGTGCTTCTGACCAAAATTGTGGTTGTAAACCACTGTCCTGAAGCATAGCTCTGACACAATCCATGGCTGTTCTATTGAACCTTTCTGCAATGCCATTTTGTTCAGGGGTATAAGTTGAAGTTCTTTCGATTTTTATTCCTAGATCATTTAAAAACTTTTTAAATTCTTTGTGACAAAATTCTAAACCATTGTCAGTTCGGACACATTTTAACTTAACATTTAGCTGTCTTTCAGCTTTAACCAAGTATTTTTTAAAGTAATCAAAAACTTCATTCTTATTTCGAATAATATAAACAGTTACTTTACGTGAAAAATCATCAATAATAGATAAAAAGTATTTGTTTCCACCTAGAGAGTTAACTGGAGCAGGACCCCACAAGTCCATATGGATCCTTTCCAAAACATTTTTAGTTTTCCTTTCGTACATATAGTTTCTTTTTAAGGATATTCTAGTGGATTTAGCAATAGCACAAATCTTACAATTTTTATCTATATTCTTACAATTAAGTTTTTCAATTCCTTTTACACAATTAATTTTACTCATATTTTCAATTAAGGGCATGTTAACATGACAAAACCTACGGTGGGCTTTTTCTAGATCTAAACCAGTTACATATGTATAATTTTTAATCTTGGGATAACCTTTCAAGATATACAATTTTCCAATTCTGGGAACAGTAAACAAATATTTATTATAACTATTATAAATAATCATTTTGTTATTTCCCCATTTAATTTGGTTTCCCACAAGGTCAATACGAGCACCACTAATTAAATTTCTTCTCATATTAGGTGAGTATAAAACATCTTTCAAAGTTAAATCAAAATTTCGGTTTCTATCTAAAACTGTAAATTGAATATCACCCATACCTAATACTTCCGAGGTGCTGTCCTTGTCTCCGACTAGGATCTTCTGTGGTGGTAGTTTTCTGAATGTCGTAAACATATCGCGTTCTTTACAGAAGTGGGCAGTTGCAGCAGAATCAATAAGAAATTCCCTCGGTCTTTCATTTGGAAAATTTGAAACTGCATAGGCACGTTGAAGATCAGTTTTTGGATTGTCCTCCATATAAAATAATTCACCACCAGGTTTCTGCCGATTGCATTTCTTGAAGCACTTCGATTCGTAATGTCCCGACTTTTTGCAGTAGTTGCAGAATGGTCGCGGCCCCATACGACAAACTGTCGACTTTCTTGGGCTTGAAGGAATTAATTCAGGGTCCAGTACGCATCTGCTGTGATCAGGAGTAGACGCCCTCCTTGTATCTAGATAACTTGTTTCTTGTAGCATAAGCATCGGCCACGATACTTAATTTTGTGTCTTCGTCCTTCCACTTCAGGTCGATCCGGCTGGATTCTGTTATTAAATGTTTAGACAAATTGTCTAGCGTGAACTCGTTGTCATCCATCCTGTATAGCAGTTGTACCAGATTATCGTATTCGTGAGGCAAATGTCTTATTAGTTGAAAGCAAACTAAGAGGTCTGGGATTTCGAATCCACCTTCTTTTATCTGTAACAGCTTCTCATGCACTCGTTTGCAGAAGAGTCCAATGGATTCGTCCTCCGGCTGGTAGCGGATTGAAAAGAACTCGTCCACAAGGCCTGCCAATCGTGCTCTAGATGCTGGTTCAAAGTTGGTCTTTAATATATCCCAGGCTTCCTTACCGTCCTCAGTAGATGAAATCAAGACTTGATATTTTCTGTCTATGCCCTGGTAGATAGTTGTGTATGTCCTCTGTTTCCTATAACGATAGTCTCTTTTTTCTTGTTCTGGAGCATCTTCCAATAATAGAGGTTCCGTTTTAGTGATAAATTCCCAGCAGTTTCGGTCCATTAGCAATACCTTCATGTCCGTCTTCCACGTGACATAGTTGAAATCCGATAACTTCGGGAAGGAAAACATGGACATTTCTTGAATACCCATCATACTGGAAACCGGTAGTGGCAGAATTCAGGTTCAGCTTAAGGTCTGGGGCCCATAACCAATTGTTGGGTTTTATCGATTGAAGACAGAGTTTTTATACATTAAAAATAAATTTTATTACGTGACCAAGTCTTATGGTTTAAAAACATACAAGAAGTCTGATCAGCTCATGATCCCCAATCTTATCACTTATATACATTCAAAGATTTACATATTCTTCTATATTGATGTGCCCCACACGGCACTATAATTGGAGGTTTGAGACCGATTCCAACAAAGTTTGCGTTGCGCTCCAGAAAGTCCCCAAAACGCCGCTCCTCCCCACTTATCACGGCGTACGAACTCAGGGTTACTAACACAAGTCTTTGTTCCCTCAGCTATCGAATAACACTAAGTTGGTTTGGTTCTCGTTGATAGTATAGGAATTATTAGCTAATTCGATGCTAATTCTTTTCGTAACGTTCAACTTTACGTACTGACCACCTTGTACTGGTCTGATTTTGAAGACGTATTGGGCTTGGTGTGGAAGTTTGGAGAGTGCGGTACCAGCTCAGGTGTTGACTTCGTTATTTGACGGTGGTTAAAAATTAAGTGGTGTTGTCCTGGGATCTTTCCCTCGGGATTTGATCCAGGACCGTCGCCAATAACCCGTTGTGTTGCTGCAGTGTGAGGTTAATTACCATCACCACTTAAAGAAGTAACCAAAGTCAAGAGTTTACTTTGGAGGAATGTGGAGTTAATTACGAGTTTCATAAGTTCAATCTAATTTTTTCACTTTGGAGACGCTCCCTAACCCTAGCGATAAACGCCGACAAGTTTGATATTTCAGGGAATATATACCCTCTTTAAAAATCTGAAATTTCTCCAAAAGGTTTTCTGTTTATCGGAAGTTCACTACATATGTTGCATTTATTATGAATTTCATTAGTTCAAGCTAATGTGTTCTCACTTTGGAGACGCTCCCTAACATTAGCGATAAACGCCGATGTTCATTCAAAGTTGGATATCTCAGAGAATATATACCCTCTTTAAAAATCCGAAATTTCTTTTTTCCAAAAGGTTTTCTGTTTATCGGAAGTTCATTACACATGTTGATTTATTACGAATTTCGTAAATTCAATTTAATTTTCTCACTTTGGAGACGCTCCCTAACACTAGCGATAAACGCCGACATTCAAAGTTGGATATCTCAGAGAATATATACCCTCTTTAAAAATCTGAAATTTCTTTTCCAAAAGGTTTTCTGTTTATCGGAAGTTCATTACACATGTTGCATTTATTAATTTAGTAAATTCAATTTAATATTCTCACTTTGGAGACGCTCCCTTACACTAGCGATAAACGCCAACAAAGTTTGGTATCTCAGGGAATATATACCCTCTTTAAAAATCTAAAATTTGTTTTACAAAAAGTTTTCTGCTCATCGGAAGTTCATTACATATGTTGCATTTACCAATTATTATTTTACGCAGATGTTTATTTTCAAATCAACTCCTCAGTCATGTCATTACAGAACCCGTCCGATAAGAAACCTCCAATTGCCTCAAACTTCATTACCCCAACTTTCATTTTTACGAACCCACGATTCCAACCTGCGATAGCCTGGAAGTTAATCTACGAGCGATACTTCGACAGTGGAGATTAATCTTCTGTTTTTCTCTATTCAGTCAAGCGTTATCAGCATCCCTTTCGATCTATTGAAGTTTTAGAAAAGCCCGATCCCGATCCTGCTGTTGACAGTAGCAGATATCAGTTTGGGACGCCTTGACCTTGCCCCAGCAACTCAGAGGGGATTTTGTTGATCTTGCGTAATGAGCTGTCGAGATTGCTGATCTTAATTTGGGAAGGAATGCTCGAAGACATCTGGGCATTTGAATGAAAAACAGTAAACATTTCGCCGAGACTTGTACCAATGAGATTGGTTGGGAATGCAAGATGGGTATCAGCGATTCTGTGGAAATGAAGAATCCTATTAATAAAAACAGCTTTCTTCGATCTGACGTCGCTCACACGCGGCTTACGAACAAAAATCCAACCCGATGCACAAACATTTGCGATTGGCGATAACATTAGTCTGCATTTAAAATCTTTTTCCTCCTTAGTGTAACTTTTTGTGTTTGATAGATTTCATACCCCTGTTCTCAATCTCCGTGCCCTTTCTGAAAAGAGGACCGTGGTTCAACTTTACGTAGTGTTGTCTTCGGATCTTTCCCTTGAGGATTGTTCCCGGACTCGCTTGGAGTGGTGTGGAATTTTGGAGAGTGGGGCGCCAGCCCAGGTGTTGTCTCGTCATCTGACCGTGGTTCAAAATTACTTGGTGTCCTCGAATCTTTTCCTTTGGGATTCATCCCGGACCGTCACCAATAGCCCGTTGTGTTGCTGCAGTGTGACGTTAATTAAAATACCTACCTACTATACCCAGACTGTCGCCAATAGCCCATTGTGTTGCTCCAGTTTGACGTTTTAATTAAATACCTACCTTCAAAATTAGCGTCAAAAAGCCCATTAGAGTCCGCTAGTCAATTGATCTAAAAAGATAGGTAGTTATTTTAATTAACGCCGCACTGGGGCAACACAGTGGGCTATTGGCGATGGTCAGAGATCAATGCCCTCGTCATATGATCGTGGTTCAAAATTACTTGGTGTCCTCGAATCGTTTCCTTTGGGATTCATCCCGGACAGTCACCAATAGCCCGTTGTGTTGCTGCTGTGTGACGTTAATTAAAATACCTACCTACTATACCCAGACTGTCGCCAATAGCCCATTGTGTTGCTCCAGTTTGACGTTTTAATTAAATACCTACCTTCAAAATTAGCGTCAAAAAGCCCATTAGAGTCCGCTAGTCAATTGATCTATAAAGATAGGTAGTTATTTTAATTAACGCCGCACTGGGGCAACACAGTGGGCTATTGGCGACGGTCAGAGATCAATCCCCACGTCATCTGACCGTGGTTCAGGGCCGCGGTGGCCCGGTTGGAAGAGTAACGAACTAGCAACCGAAGGGTTGCGAGTTCGAATCCAGCCAAACACCGTCGTGTACAAAGGGGGCTGGTGCACGTTAAATCTGTCGTGGCCTCAAATGTCCTCACGTTGGCGTGGTGTGGAAGTTTGGAGAGTGGGGTGCCAGCTCAGGTGTTGCCTCGTCATCTGACCGTGGTTCAAAATTACGTGGTGTTGTCCTCGGATCTTTCCCTTTGGGATTGATCCCGGACCGTCACCAATAGCCCATTGTGTTGCTCCAGTGTGACGTTAATTGAAATACCCAACCCCCCCCTTTGGGATTCATCCCGTACCGTCACCAATAGCCCGTTGGGTTGCTCCAGTGTGACGTTAATTGAAATACATACCGACCTAACCTACCCGATTTTTTCCTTTAAGATAATGGTAGGTAGGTATTTTAATTAACGTCACACTGTAGTAACACGACGGGCTATTGACGGTCTGGGGTCAAACCCGAAGCCTTGCATTCTTAACTAAATAGCGATTGGAAAACGAGCACCAAGCCCCCATGGGAGCTTCCTGTTTGACATTCTTTGTTATGTCTAGCCTTGAAACCCGTTAAAGTAAATGTGCTGTGGAGGGGGTATTTCAATTAACGTCACACTGGAGCAACACAACGGGCTATTGGTGACGGTCCGGGATCAATCCCAAAGGGAAAGATCCGAGGACAACACCACGTAATTTTGAACCACGGTCAGATGACGAAATGTGCTGTGGAAGTTCTGCAGTTTTTTCTTGGAATTGTATTTCGTTTACGGAAGATGAAACGAGAATGAGATTACCAGAGGATGGAAACACAATTTCTGGTATTTCCTTGTAGGTGAATTTTAAAAAGATGCAGGCGTTTTCAAATTCCTACTCTGCACGCATTTTCCTGGCACTTATCTCGAATCCAGCCAAAGACCGTCGTGTACAAAGGGGGCTGGTGCACGTTAAATCTTTCGGGGTCTCAAATGTCCTCACGTTGGCGTGGTGTCGAAGTTTGGTGAGTGAGGTGCCAGCTCAGGTGTGACCTCTTCATCTGACCGTGGTTCAAAATTACGTGGTGTTGTCCACGGGTCTTCACGTTGGCGTGGTGTGGAAGTTTGGAGAGTGGGGTGCCAGCTCAGGTGTTGCCTCGTCATCTGACCATGGTTCAAAATTACGTGGTGTTGTCCTCGGATCTTTCCCTTTGGGATTGATCCCGGACCGTCACCAATAGCCCATTGTGTTGCTCCAGTGTGACGTTAATTGAAATACCCCCCCCCCTGTCCACGGGTCTTTCCCTTCGGGTTTGATCCCGGACCGTCGCCAATAGCCCGTTGTGTTCTCCAGTGCGACGTTAATTAAATACCTACCTACTTATCTACCTGACACTTATCTTCCATTACTTTCGCGTTGGCGTGGTGTCGAAGTTTGGTGAGTGAGGTGCCAGCTCAGGTGTGACCTCGTCATCTGACCGTGGTTCAAAATTACGTGGTGTTGTCCTCGAATCTTTCCCTTTAAGATTGATCCCGGACCGTCACCAATAGCCCGTTGTGTTGCTCCAGTGTGACGTTAATTGAAATACCCCCTTCGAGTTGTAGGCTTCGCAGTTTCGATTCCTGTCAGGTGGGTGTATTTCTCTCTTCTGTGTCAGTAAAACTTTCACTGTGTGTGTTTGTCTATTACTTGATATCGCATGTCTTGCGTCTGGCGCAGCATGGACAAATATGGCCCTGGCGCCATAAAACTCCAACCAAACCAAACCCTTCGTACTCGACGGTGTTTTGGTTGGATTCGAACTCGCAACCCTTCGGTTGCTAATCCGTTACTCTTCTAACCGGGCCGCCGCTATAAATTGGGCAGTGGTAATGAATTAACGTCGCTCTAGAGCAACACAACGGGCTATTGACGACAGTTCGGGATCAATCCCAAATTTAAAGATTCGAGGGCAACACCACGTAATTTCGAACCACGGTCAGATGGCGAGGCAACACCTGAGCTGGCACCCTCTATCCAAACTTCCACACCACGCCAACGTGAGGACATTTGAGGCCACTACAGATTTAAAGTGCACCAGCTCCTTTTATACACGACGGTGTTTGGCTGGATTCGATCTCGCATCCCCCCCCTCCGGTATCTAATCCATTACTCTTCTAACCTGGGCCAGCGCGACTCCGATAAATTAAGTAATGGTAAAGTAAACAAAGAGCTTCCTCATTTGGCGTATTTAGCGCGGATTCTGGCTCTAAGTTTACCTTTCGGTACCTAATGCGAAAACAGTGATATCCAGTTGGCAGGAAAAACTTCATCTGTGTTTTGAGTATATCTCCAAACGCGCTTTGACGTCTTTTCAAGAATCAACTGACCCGAGAGGTTGCCTTCGTTTGGGAGAGCTTCACTATACACGTTCAGGTATGTGCATTGTTTTATTTTGAAGTCAAGACTAAAAAATGTGTATTTTTAAAGTGTATTTCTGCGCTGACAGTTTCTACCCCTTAGACATAGTTTAATAAAAAAAATTGAGGCACAACCGACATTTAACTAAAATACCTTTCACTAAAACTAAACCATTTCATTCAGTGTTTTAGGTAAGTATTTGAATTAACGCAGCACTGCAGCAACACATCGGGCTATTCTGTTTTAGGACTAATTTAGTTTTAAGCTTCAAAATCTACTTAGTAACTTATTACGGTGTGTATATCGCTAGAAATCATGAAAAATCGACCAGGATATTAATTTTTTATTACTTCAAAATATTTTTCAGCTCCTTGCTTTCAAACGTTACCAAGATCTTGTAAATATTCGGAGGTTTTCTATTTACAATGGGTCGTGGATATGCCCACTGTGCTAGCAGCTTTCGAGTTGTAGGCGGTGCAGGTTGGAATCCTGTCAAATGCATTCCTCCCTGGGTGTATTTCTTTTCTGTGTCGGTAAAACTTTCATTGTGTGTCTGGTACTTGATATTGTGTCTTTCCTGGCGCAGCATGGCCAAATATGGCCCTTGCGCCATAAAATCCCCAAACCAACCTAGTTTCAATGGTTTTTCGTTAGGTACTGTCACCATGTACATTTTCCAAAATTTTAAACTTAATTTCTGAAGAACTTTTGAAATGGGATGCTTTGTTCAACCGGTGAAAACTCAACAATGAATTGATCTATTATAATCATTTTTGTGGTCATAATTTATATAATACAGTGGAAGTTTTGACTCTGAATCAGTTATTTGTTAAGAAATGAATTTTTTAGTGCTTTTTAAATGTTAAAATTCCTGAAAAAATATCGATTGTTTTTGCTTGGAGAAAAAATTGTAAAAAAATCTGTTCCCTCTAGCAACTTGATTGAGTGTCAAAACATGAAGAATAATAGGAATTATTTTTCTGAACAAATTAGTATGAGATCACTGTTCAAAAACATGCTTATTAGCTAATTGTATGTAAGTTAGATAATTAATGATTAGCTTAATCTGATTTTTTACACGGAAATAATTTTAAGCATAAACCAATGACCTATTGTAAAAAACTGGATTTTTGAAGTCAAAATTAAGATCTCGTGTTTGAGTACACTTTAAACGAGATAACAACAGCCTAACAAATTTTTCGCCCACTTTATGCTAGGCTATTTTCATGTATTTTATAAAGATGTAATTACAATTACGATTTAAATAATTTTCTATTTTAGTCTCCCATCGAAATAATCGAACAAATTTTAAGTTTTGCTAAAGATTTTAAATCTGAACTTATGAAATCAGGATCACAAAAGTATTCACCAACTTCAGTAAAGAATTACAAATGTTAAGCAAAAACATGCAAATATATTTGAAAAATGTAAAAACGTTTTAGATACATCAGACTGTTTTAAATGTAAATGTCACTACCAGATATTTGGTCCAATAGGAACCAATTTAGTTCTACTCGAAGATCGATTTTAATGAATTTCATTATTTTATAACATAAAAATGATTTCTTCCCATTTTCTCATAAAGCTAACTATAGGATATAAATCCTTAAACTAATGGCGCCGCGGTAGCCCGGTTGGAAGAGTAACGGACTAGCAACCGGAGGGTTGCGAGTTCGAATCCAACCAAAGACCGTCGTGTACAAAGGGGGGGATGCACGTTAAATCTATCAGAGCCTCAAATATCCTCACATTAATGTGGTGTGGAAGTTTGGAGAGTGGGTTGCCAGCTCAGGTGTGACCTCGTCATCTGAACGTAGTTCAAAATTACGTGTTCTCGAATCTTTCCCTTCGGGGATGGTCCCGGACATTCGCCACGGCCTTCGTGGCTCAGTGGCTATGTTCACTGTGCTAGCAACCTACAAGTCGTAGGCAGCGCAGGTTCGATTCCTGCCAGGTGCATTCCTTCCTGGATGTATCTCTCTTCTGTGTCAGTAAAAACTTTTATTGTGTGTCGATTACTTGATATTGGGTACTTACGTATTAACCGCATGCCATTGGCGAATATCAGCCAAGTTTTGTTTGCCATTGGCTAATATCAGCCAATCACGAGTATCTAATGCAACTACGCACTGAACACTGAACTGTGGTTCTAAAAAAAGTTTTACAAAACAATCGGAATCAATAAAATTTTATTTGTCAATTTTTTTTTGTATTTGAAATTCACTTGGCAGTGAATATAACCAGATTGTTCCAGTTCTTCCGTCTTATACCCCTTCCAACGGATTTGGCGATTAATCGCTGGCATGCGGTTAATACGTAAGTACCTCATATTGTATGTCTTGTGTGTCGCAGCATAGCCAAATATGGCCCTTGCACCAAAAAACCAATCAGTATGGCCAAATATGGCCCTTGCGTCATAAAACCCCCCCAAACCAACCAACGAACCAGGACAATAACCAATGGCCTCTTGTGTTGCTCCAGTGCGACGTTAATTAAATACCTACCTTAAACTAAAGTCAGATTTAAGTCGTTTCGAACTGTATATCAACCAGACCTTTTCATACAAAGCGAAACCACGCTTTGAGTGATTGTCATGTTGCACCGAAATCTACCTTGAATTCAAATTTAGCACCAAAAATTTTCGAATTTCTTTTATAAAGATCAATGTTTGTTGAGAACCTTAGTACTAGTAATAAATTGAAGGGCTCATGGCAACATTGTGATAAGCCATTTCAAATTTTTCAGGTTTACAATTTTTAAGTTTAATAGAATCCAAAATTAAGGGTATATCCATTATTCAAGAGGTCATGTTTTAAACTTTCAACTATTACGCCCTCATTGAAACGATCAGAAATTCTTTTAATCCTTTTGAATAGGGAAAAATAGACTGTTATTGACACCCTAATCTTTAATTAAAAAAATAAGCTTTCATGTCAATGTTCAGTTTCAAATAAGGGCGGGAAAAATTCTTTGTGAATCAGAAGTCAGCTGTGTTAAGCGATTTTCAAACTGTAAACATCAAGAAAGGTAATGTAATCGTAATCAAGAAGTATACAAATAAGATACTAGTTAAGAGAACGGTTTCTTCTGTTTTTGCTAAGAAAGGAGCATGAGTATGTTTTGTAAGATTAACCAGTTTCCTTTGTATAAGTCCATTTATACTGTAAAAATAAACTAAATAAGAATGAAGGGATGTCAATAACTGGTGTCAATTACTCATCCATAGGGTGACAATAACCGATTTTGCACTATTTATTCTCAATATATTGCAAAATACATCTCAGAGATTTTTTTTGTATGAAACTCTTTATTGAACTTAAAGTAGAGTAATTCAGGAAAAGTTACAATGAATTTCAACTTGATTGAACTATTTTTGCTATTTTTTCCATGAATTTATAGTATAAATATTGCCTTAAGGGTGTCAATAACTGTCTTTACCTTATTTTGTTTTAATTTTTCACTACAGAATTTTCACTGGCTTATTTCTGAGGCTTATCCCTTCAATTCAATTGCTAAGGTGACCTCGTCATCTGACCGAGATTCAAAATTACGTGGTGTCCTATGATCTTTCCCTTTGGGATTGATCCCTGACCGTCGCCAATAGCCCGTTGTGTTGTCCCCTCGGGCGCACATCTTTAGGTGTGTACGGGCTTCACGAACCCGAGGTTCCCGAGTGATCTGCTCTTATGGGGTTTACTGTCTGGTAAACACGGGAATCACTCCCGGAGCACCCAATCGATCTTTTCTCCTTTCCTCCTACTGTTCTATCTTCCACCCCTCTTGTTTCTTCGCTTTCATGTGTCTCGTGAACTGCATTGAAATTATGAACAATTTTACTTCGCGAAATACAATTATATATCATCAATCATATCAAGGTTCCATTCAATTTGAGTTTTTCAATATGATTTGCTTTAAAAAAAGTCCATTTTGAGTTTTTCCAATTTGATTTGCTTTAAAAAAAGTCCCATTTTGAGTTTTTCAATTTGATTTGCTTTATAAAAAGTCCATTTTGAGTTTTTCAATTTGATTTGCTTTAAAAAAAGTCCCATTTTGGGAGTTTTTCAATTTGATTTGCTTTGCTTTAAAAAAAGTCCCATTTTGGAGTTTCTCAATTTGATTTGCTTTAAAAAAAGTCCTATTTTGAGTTTTTCAATTTGATTTGCTTTAAAAAAAGTCCCATTACTGATTTATATTTTATTTTTACTTTATAAAATGTCAGTACCTTTTTCTGACCCGCATGTTTGCCGTGAGCCGCGTCCAGTATAGGGGGAAATGGAATCCTGTGGTACCTGTGCGTGGCCCTTTGGCCCTTGCTTCAACGTAGACGGGTGACCAGAGTGAGCCCTCTGGTCAATCGGCTCACTTAAATTCTCTGTGTTTCACCACTTCAGAGTGCTTAGCCCCTGTCGTGCTGAACTTAACTGGTCTTAAGTATTTTGAGTTAGTGCTGCAGCTAGGGATGTCCTAGGTAAACCGGCGGATCCACATCCCCCGATACTGTAGCACTATATCATGGTGGTATCTTGAAGTGTGTGCTGAGGCTGGAATGTTCCAGAGACAGCAACCACTTCCGCTTGGACTCCGTGATGGGTATGGGTTCACCATGAAGAAGTTAAATATTTAATCTATGGATTCAAAAATTTCTTTGTGCCCTAGAGGAGGCCTAAATCCCTCTAACAATAATTGCTCAATACTTAAATTTTTGATAATCAATAAACCTAAATGGAAACTTTTAACCTTTTCCCACTATTTTCTGTATAAAAATATATTCAGTCCGCTGCTGGCGAACCAAAAGTAAATAAGAAATTGCAGTCAGGTGATCTTTTAAAAGAAACTATATGTATATCAATCTGAGCAACTGGCGAACTAAAAGTTAATGTAACTCCACAGAACTCTAAATTCTAGTTGTGGAGTTATATCTGAATCTGATCTTCTTAATGTGTCTGAACAGGAGTTTATGGAAGAATTTAAATCTCAAAATGTTTGTTCAGCCAAACGCATTTGCATCAGACAAGATGATAAAAGTATTAACATAAAACATGTAATATTAACATTCAACACACCAGACATGCCGACATCCATTAAAGCAGGATACTTAAATTGCAACGTTAGACCGTTCATTCCAAACCCTCAAAGATGCTTTAAGTGTCAGGTTTGGACATTCCCAGGCTTCATGCCGATCACCTGCAATTTGTGCGATGTTCAAAACCCAAACATGGCGAAAACTGTACTGATGAACCTGTATGCTTCAATTGTAAGAGAAATCATCCTACTTACTCCAGGTCTTGTACTCAATGGAAAAAAGAAAGAAATTCAAAGCATAAAGGATAAAACAAAAGATTTCATATCTCGATGCAAATAATAGTAGCAAGTCAGACACCAAGAGCAAATATTTCATACGCATCTAATTAAAACGATGAAATTCGTTGCTGTCCAAACAGATACCATTCCCAATGAAGAAATTGTAAATACAATTGTGCAAAACAAAGAAACAATCGTCCAAGAAAAAGATGCAACCATTAAAAAATCAACAAAAACAAACATTCCCAAATCATCTGGTCTTAATGTTAAACACACTTTTAAAACAAAATCACAAATGAAATTAGATGCTATAAAATATAATAGTATCAATGAAAAATATAACTGGGAGACCTCTTCATCTGACTCATCTTGTGAGGAAATGGACAAAAATGAAAAAGTAGGCACAAACGCAAAAAATACCTTAAAGAATATCATAATGGTTAAAATAATATCTTGGAATTACCATGGCTACTGTAACTATGTTGAAGAGGGGCCGTCGGTCATGGCTCAGTGGATATGCCCACTGCGCTAGCAACCTTCGGATTGTTGGCGGCATAGGTTCGATTCCTGTCAGGTGCATTCCTCCCTGGGTGTATTTCTCTCTTCTGTATCAGCAAAACTTTCATCGTGTGTATATTACTTGAAAAACTTGTGTCTGGCGTTTTGATTGGCGCAGCATGGTCAATTATGGCCCTTGCGCCATAAAACCCCGAAACAAATCATGCTGAAGATGTGAAGGCTTTGATTGTTACGATCCTGTATGTCTTGGGTCTACAAGAAACTTTTTTAATACCAACAGTATACACAAAAATTAGAAGATATATCCCAAGAAAAGATAATGTAAAAAACAATCATGTCAAGTCAAAAGTGGTGTAGCACTTTTGACTTGTCTTATCCATCTTCAGCTGTTTAAATTTCACTTTCAAAATTTTATCCATTTTTTATTTTGTACATACGTAAATAAAATTCTTCAGTCTCATTAGTTATGCCTCAGATGATCTTGTTTTTATTATCTGACTATTTAAATGTTTTTATTCTCATCTACACATTTTACATATTATAAATCTACCTTTCATCTTTGTCTTGGACTTCATTTTTAAATGTTTTGTGCTTTTATTGGGCTACATTGTCTTGTGTTTGGCGCAGCTTGTCCACTTTTGGACCTTGCGCCATTAAAACCCTAACATCCAATCCAATTGAATCCTGTAAGCTAAATGTTAGATTCCAAGGGCTTGTACAATTTACTAGTTCCTGAAGCATAGTTTTCCTTTAGCAATAAGAGTTTCTGCGAATCTAAGGTAGATTCCAATGACATAATTATCCTTTGTCACTAAGTGTTTCTGTGAAGCTAAATGTAGAGGCCAATGACTTCTAGTTTGATAGTTCCTGAAGTATAACTCCTTTATCTTATGAAGAATCTTATGTTTGGCGGGCAGCTTGGCCAGATGGCCCTTGTGTTATAAAGCCGAACCAACCTTTAAAGCTAAATGCAGAGAGCGCGATTGGTGTACGAATTTTCTGTTTCGTAACATGTGACGTAATTTGGCATGTTATTCGAATGCTATTTCGGAATGTCGCTCAAAGACTGAATAATAAAATTTAATGCCAAACAATGCCAAAACGGTGATGGATCAAGTTATTTCTTGACCCTCCACGTGGTTTAGACGAGATATCCCGTCCATCAAGATTTGAACAGTTTGCCAGTCCATCCTGACCAGGTCTTGACGAGATATCTCGACATTAAGATATTGCCGATTTTTTTATGATGGCGAGATCAAGTTCTGGTCAGTTTTTCTCTAATGACGAGTTTTCCCGTCCATCAAGATCTGGCCAATTTTACTAATGAAGAGAACTCGTAAAGAACCACCAGGAGTGTTAACTGGAAGTATTTTTTCCTTTCCTGTAGATTGCTTCCGCTGAAAAATTCACGATTGCTCCAATATGCCCAACATCTTTTGATTGGTGGAGACAGAAGAAACCCTCAGTTGCACAAGGCAAGACAGCTGCAAATGCGAATTAAGGGCCTTTAGTTTTTCAGCTATATTAATTGTATCGTGTGGAACAAGTGAACTTTCTTATAACGGAAAAACTCACGCGATACTACTGATAATCAACTCGAATTCTCAGTCCAATATTGGATAGAAGGCAATGTCCAACCAGTTTGAATCCACAGAATCCCCACGACGCAGTAGTAACTCCAGGCGTACCAACCAACCTCGCAGTAGTAACACCAGGCGGTCGGGGCGCCCATTGTACCACTACATCGAGTCCACCCCGGACCTGCCTAGCCGTCCTATCACCTATCGTACCAACGGTCCAGCCTCGCGGCTTGAACGCCCACTGTACCACTACATCGAGTCCACCCGGGACCTGCCTAGCCATCATATCACCTATCGTACCAACAGTCCAGCTTCGCGGTTTGAGCGCCCACTGTACCACCACCTCGAGTCCACCCGGGACCTGCCAAGCCGTCCTATCACCTATCGTACCAACAGTCCAGCCTCGCGGTTTGAGCGCCCACTGTACCACCACCTCGAGTCCACCCGGGACCTGCCAAGCCGTCCTATCACCTATCGTACCAACAGTCCAGCCTCGCGGCTTGAACGCCCATTGTACCACCACCTCGAGTCCCCCCGGGACCTGCCTAGCCGTTTTGTCACTTATCGTACCAACAGTCCAGCCTCGCGGCTTGAACGCTCATTGTACCACCACCTCGAGTCCACCCGGGACCTGCCTAGCCGTCGTATCACCGATCGTACCAACAGTCCAGCCTCGCGGTTTGAGCGCCCACTGTACCACCACCTCGAGTCCCCCCGGGACCTGCCTAGCCGTTTTGTCACTTATCGTACCAACAGTCCAGCCTCGCGGCTTGAACGCCCACTGTATCGCCACCTCGAGTCCACCCGGGACCTGCCTAGCCGTCGTATCACCTATCGTACCAACAGTCCAGCCTCGCGGTTTGAGCGCCCACTGTACCACCACCTCGAGTCCACCCGGGACTTGCCTAACCGTCATGTCACCTATCGTAACAACAGTCCAGCCAAGCGGTGTGAGCGCCCGCTGTACCACCACCTCCAGTCCAACCAGGGTCTGGCTAGCCGTAATCCACCCGTACCCACCGAACAACCAACCCTGTTGGAAAGTCCACTGTACCATCCCCTCCAGTCCATCCAGGGCCTACCTAGCCATAGTCCAACCTGTCCCACCGACAAACCAACCTCGTCGGGAAGCCCAATGTGCCACCCCCTCCAGTCCATCGAAGGCCTGCCTAGCCATAGTCCAACCTGTCCCACCGACCAACCAACCTCGTCGGGAAGCCCAATGTGCCACCCCCTCCAGTCCATCGAAGGCCTGCCTAGCCATAGTCCAACCTGTCCCACCGACCAACCAACCTCGTCGGGAAGCCCAATGTGCCACCCCCTCCAGTCCATCGAAGGAATGCCTAGCCATAGTCCAACCTGTCCCACCGACCAACCAACCTCGTCGGGAAGCCCAATGTACCACCCCCTCCAGTCCATCGAAGGCCTGCCTAGCCATAGTCCAACCTGTCCCACCGACCAACAAACCTCGTCGGGAAGCCCAATGTGCCACCCCCTCCAGTCCATCGAAGGCCTGCCTAGCCATAGTCCAACCTGTCCCACAGACCAATCAGCCTCGTTGGGAAGCCCAATGTACCACCACCTCCAGTCCAACCAGGGCCTGGCTAGCCGTAGTCCACCCGTTCCCACCGACCACCCAACCTCGTCGGGAAGCCCAAAGTGCCACCCCCTCCAGTCCATCGAAGGCCTGCCTAGCCATAGTCCAACCTGTCCCACCGACCAACCAACCTCGTCGGGAAGCCCAATGTGCCACCCCCTCCAGTCCATCGAAGGCCTGCCTAGCCACAGTCCAACCTGTCCCACCGACCAACCAACCTCGTCGGGAAGCCCAATGTGCCACCCCCTCCAGTCCATCGAAGGCCTGCCTAGCCATAGTCCTACTTGTCCCACAGACCAACCAGCCTCGTTGGGAAGCCCAATGTACCACCACCTCCAGTCCAACCAGGGCCTGGCTAGCCGTAGTCCACCCGTTCCCACCGACCACCCAACCTCGTCGGGAAGCCCAAAGTGCCACCCCCTCCAGTCCATCCAGGGCCTGCCTAGCCATAGTCCTACTTGTCCCACCGATCAACCAACCTCATTTGGAAGCCCACTGTACCAACCCCTCCAGTCCATCCAGGGCCTACCTAGCTATAGTCCAACCTGTCCCACCGACCAACGAACCTTGTCGGGAAGCCCAATGTACCACCCCCTCCAGTCCATCGAAAGCCTGCCTAGCCGTAGTTCTACTTGTCCCACTGACCAACAAACATCGTCGGTAAGCCCAATGTACCACAACCTCCAGTCCATCCAGGGCCTGCCTAGCCATATTCCAACCTGTCCCATAGACCAACCAACCTCGTTGGGAAGCCCACTGTATCACCCCATCCAGGGCCTGCATAGCCATAGTCCAACCTGTCCCACCGACCAACCAACCTCGTCGGGAAGCCCAATGTACCACCCCCTCCAGTCCATCCAGGGCCTGCCTAGCCATGGTCCTATTTGTCCCACCGATAAACCAACCTCGTCGGGAAGCCCAATGTATCACAACCTCCAGTCCATCCAGGGCCTGCCTAGCCATGGTCCTACTTGTCCCACCGATCAACCAACCTCGTCGGGAAGCCCAATGTATCACAACCTCCAGGGCCTACCTAGCCACATTCCAACCTGTCCCACCAACCACCCAACCTCGTCGGGAAGCCCACTGTACTACAACCTCCAGTCCATCCAGGGCCTGCCTAGCCATAGTCCTAGTTGTCCCACCGACCACCCAACCTCATTTGGAAGCCCACTGTACTACAACCTCCAGTCCATCCAGGGCTTGCCTAGCCATATTCCAACCTGTCCCACCGACCAACCAACCTCGTCGGTAAGCCCAATGTACTACAACCTCCAGTCCATCCAGGGCCTGCCTAGCCATGGTCCCAGTTGTCCCACCGATCAACCAGTCTCATTTGTAAGCCCACTGTACTACAATCTACAGTCCATCCAGAGCCTGCCTAGCCATAGTCCAACCTGTCCCACCGACCAACCAACCTCGTCGGGAAGCCCACTGTACTACAACCTCCAGTCCATCCAGGGCCTGCCTAGCCATATTCCAACCTGTCCCACCGACCAACCAACCTCATTTGGAAGCCCACTGTACTACAACCTCCAGTCCATCCAGGGCCTGCCTAGCCATATTCCAACCTGTCCCACCGACCAACCAACCTCGTCGGGAAGCCTAATGTACCACCCCCTCCAGTCCATCGAAGGCCTGCCTAGCCATAGTCCTAGTTGTCCCACCGATCAGCCAACCTCATTTGGAAGCCCACTGTACTACAACCTCCAGTCCATCCAGGGCCTGCCTAGCCATATTCCAACCTGTCCCACCGACCAACCAACCTCATTTGGAAGCCACTACAACCTCCAGTCCATCCAGGGCCTGCCTAGCCATATTCCAACCTGTCCCACCGACCAACCAACCTCGTCGGGAAGCCTAATGTACCACCCCCTCCAGTCCATCGAAGGCCTGCCTAGCCATAGTCCTAGTTGTCCCACCGATCAGCCAACCTCATTTGGAAGCCCACTGTACTACAACCTCCAGTCCATCCAGGGCCTGCCTAGCCATATTCCAACCTGTCCCACCGACCAACCAACCTCATTTGGAAGCCCACTGTACTACAACCTCCAGGCCATCCAGGGCCTACCTATCCACAGTCCAACCTGTCCTACCGAACAACCAACCTCGTCTGGATGCCAACTGTACTACAACCTCCAGTCCATGCAGGGCCTGCCTAGCCGTAGTCCAACCTGTCCCACCGACCAACCAACCTCGTCGGGAAGCCTAATGTACCACCCCCTCCAGTCCATCGAAGGCCTGCCTAGCCATAGTCCTAGTTGTCCCACCGACCAGCCAACCTCATTTGGAAGCCCACTGTACTACAACCTCCAGTCCATCCAGGGCCTGCCTAGCCATATTCCAACCTGTCCCACCGACCAACCAACCTCATTTGGAAGCCCACTGTACTACAACCTCCAGGCCATCCAGGGCTTACCTATCCACAGTCCAACCTGTCCTACCGAACAACCAACCTCGTCTGGATGCCAACTGTACTACAACCTCCAGTCCATGCAGGGCCTGCCTAGCCGTAGTCCAACCTGTCCCACCGACCAACCAACCTCGTCGGGAAGCCTAATGTACCACCCCCTCCAGTCCATCGAAGGCCTGCCTAGCCATAGTCCTAGTTGTCCCACCGACCAGCCAACCTCATTTGGAAGCCCACTGTACTACAACCTCCAGTCCATCCAGGGCCTGCCTAGCCATATTCCAACCTGTCCCACCGACCTACCAGCCTCGTCGGGAAGCCCAATGTATCACCCCCTCCAGTCCATCGAAGGCCTGCCTAGCCATAGTCCTAGTTGTCCCACCGACCACCCAACCTCGTCGGGTAGCCCACTGTACTACAACCTCCAGTTCATCCAGGGCCTACCTATCCACAGTCCAACCTGTCCTACCGAACAACCAACCTCGTCTGGATGCCAACTGTACTACAACCTCCAGTCCATGCAGGGCCTGCCTAGCCGTAGTCCAACCTGTCCCACCGAAGAACAAACCTCGTTGGGAAGCCCACCGTACCACCATACCCAGTCCATCCGGGACGTGCTTAGTCGTAGTCCCACATGTCCTACCAACAATCCAGCTTCGCAGTTCGAGTCCACTCAAGCCCTGCTTCCTAGTGGTGCCCCTCGCAGTGCCAACGATCGAGCGTTGCAGTTGTACCTCTCACTGGCGCTACCCTCCGTATCAAGGGTCCAGTGTCGTGATTCTGCCACTCGCTGTACCACCACCTCGAGTTCACGCTGGACCTGCCTATCCGTAGTGGTACTTGTCCTATCAAGGATCCCGTCTGCCCGTCGTATCATCCGTCCAGCCTTACTGTGTTGGCACTCGTACGACCGGTCCAGTCTCCCCAGGATGGTGATCAACCTACCACCCGTCCATCGTCACCATGATGGTGCTCATCATAGCACTACTCCAGCTTCTCCATGGTTTCAGTCCTCTCACCACCGGCCCAGCTTCATGGTGATGCTCGTTGCACCATCGGTCCAGCTTCATCACTGCGGCGCTCGTCGCATCACTGGTCCAGCTTCAGCCTGGTGGTGTTCGTCGCATCACCGGTCCAGCTTCACCGTGGTTTCGGTCGTCACACAAAGGGTTCAACTTCATGGTTTCGATCGTCGCACCACCGGTCCAGTTTCAGTATGTCGGCGTTCACCGTATCACCGTACCGACCTGGCAGTGGTGGTGTCGTCCGTACCTCTGCCCCATCCTCGCTTTGGCGGCGTCCACTGTGCTTCTGGTCTAGCCTTGCTATGTCTGTCCTCGTCAAAGCTCCGGCCCAGCTTCGCTATGGTGGCACCCGCTGTACCAGCTGCCCAGCCGCGGTTTGGTGGCTCTCGCCGTGTCTCTTGTGCAGCCTACGGATGGTGTCGCCCACAGTACAACCGGACCAGAATCGTGGTGGTCATGCCCCCTGCACGACCGACAAATCTTCGCGGGAATTTCGCTAACCGTTTCACCAGTCCATATCCAAGGAGTTGGAATACGTCATAACATCGATCCAGTCACACCCGACGCTGTTTAACTGATGGTTCCTAATTGAAATGGTGGCCAAATATATTGCGCCATAAAACCCCAAAGCCAATCAACCTAATTGAAATGGATTGCTATTACTCTACGAAGTTTATTCGGAATGAACATTCCCTTATCGACAGCGTATTACTTTTACATGTATGTGACCGTGTTTGTACATTGTTATATTTTTAGAAACAAAACGTAAATAAAGCTCGACTTATTTCAAAAAAGTATCTTACGCGAGTTACATCGATACAATCTATAGTCAATCAAAAAGTATTGGGACACACATTTAACCCTTCTGCCCTGATTAGGTATCTTGTCCTTAGTAAAACTGACCAAATCCTGATGGATGAGATATCTCGTCATTAGTAAAACTGACCAGATCTTGATGGATGAGATATCTCGTCATTAGTAAAACTGACCAGATCTTGATGGATAAGATATCTCGTTATTAGCAAAATTTACCTGATCTTAATAGACGAGATACCTCGTCGGAACCACTGAAAGGGTTAAGGTGAACAAGCTGAAACTGCTTTCCTGAATCTTCGTTAGTCAGTTTCTACTGGATCCATATGGATGTGGATTGTCCAGGATACTGATGGTGGTCCTTTATGTGGACACCGGACATTACGGTCATTTTGCTTTCTTTTGTTACATGAGGGCTAATGAGACCAAATTTCCAGGAACTATCCATTAAACTATACTTTGAGACTGAAAATCTGCAATTGTTAAATTGTTGATTTCAAGTATTCACACCAATTGCATCACTCGGGATTTTTAACCACATTTATAATCGACATCTTTTAATAAGTTATTTTCAGTTTTAATAACCAACCCAAAACAGTCAATTTTTTTATCTTATCTTAGTCTAGAGTTTTCATTTTCTTATTCCCTATAATTTGTTTCTTCAAGGGTGAATTACATTTTTTTTATTTTATACATTTCATGTTTTACCCTGCAGCTGTTATATAACTTAAACTACTATATCCGTATCACCAGTATGATTAACACATCTTTTAAATCTACTTTTATTGTTGGTTAGACTAAACGTATCAATTTGTATTGGTTTATGCTCTCAGGGGCATACCTCCTATAGGTTTGTACGGGCTTCACAACCCCGGGGTACCTAAGTGATCTTCTCTCCCTTTCATCTTTCCCCTCCCCTCGTTGTGGTTGCTTCTTCAGAGGTGAGGGCTCCCCTTGAGAAGCTTTTTGTCACTGTTGCCTTCAGCTCCTCTTGGGGATTATATCACTCACGTGTTTGCCGTGCGTGAATACCTGTGTCCCTGGAAAGAAGGATCCTGGCAGTTAAGGGGCGATATACTGACCCAATACACTGCTTCGGCCTCTGCTTCAGGTAAACGGGAGGTGCATTGCGTTCTCCAATGCATCAATCGGCACATGGATTGACTTCGGTCATTTGCTAGGGTTCAAGTAATCGTTGCAACGAATAGTTTCTCTCAAGACAGATAGAGTTGTAATGAGAACTTATAGGCTTGGCTAGCACTGGTGTAGATATCTACATCCCTTCGTTGGGCTCCGTGGTACGGTTAGGCCTGAATTCAAATTAATTAAACATGGAAATAAAAATGATAATCTTTATCCTTCAGTGGAGTACCAAATTAACGAAATTGATGAACAACAACAGGTTCTTTGTAATAAAAGTAGAAGGAAGTGAAGAATATCTCGGCAATCCTCATCCACAAGACGATTCTTGGTATGGTTGGGGATGTCAAAACTATAAAGAGATGTAACAACGGTGATATATTAGTGGAAATTACATCTCAAAAACAAATCCAACTCATCATAAATTTGAAAAAAAAAGGAAAATATGAGGTTACCGTTTCACCTCATTTTTCACTAAATCACTCCCGAGGTGGCATCTCTGAATCGGATTTGAAATTTGACTCAGAAAGATATTTTAAAGGCACTTAAATGCTAACATGTTTGCCAAATCCGAAAAATAACATTTCGTCGTGACGGTCAAACCTTCCCAACAAAACTACTTTCAAGGTCCCTGTTCTACCTAAATTTGTCAATATCGCTTACCTTAGATGTTCTGTCAGTCCATACATACCCAATCCCGTGCGTTGCTTTAAATGCCAGAGATTTGGCCACTCCATGTAAAATTGCCGTGGTAAAGAAACCTGCGCATGCTGTTGAATGGGAAGGCCATGATGGTAAAACATGCTAATCTACACCAAAGTGTTAATTGCAAGAGTAATCATCCATCCCATTCCCGCACATGTCCTCGTTGGATCGAGGAAAAAGAAATTCAAACCATCAAGATTACTCAAAACCTCTCCTTTACCGAAGCCAGGAAAATCGTTACCGATACAACCAAGAGCAGTAAAAAAAGTTTCAAAATCCATAACTACACAAACAGACCCTCTAACTTTTGATCAACTCATTAGTATGCAACCCAAAACAGTTAACCAACCATCTGACAAAACAATAGACAATACTAAACCAACGAATAGTTTGTTCCCTTTTACTGATTCCAAAATACCAAAGGTAAACAATCTACCGAAACTTTTAAGTGAATTGAAACACCAAAAATACTGAATCATCGAAAAGAAAATATAAAGATTCTCAATCAAAAAATTATCGTAAGGAGGGAAGAAAGAAATAAGATCTCGGGAAAATTTTAGATAATTTTCGAGGCAAGAAAGACGATTTACTAGATTATTTGTCTGATGAAGGTTACGTGCAAAGGAATGAGTTGGACAAAGAAGTAACCTAAGTAATATGGCTATAAACCTCATTTTTTGTGGAATTGTCACGGTTTCCGAGGCCATACTGATGACATCAAAACACTTATTAACTCATTTCAACCCGCTTGCATCGGATTACAAGAAACATGACACCTGCAATAGAAACAAAAATCAAGCAGTATGGCTTTGTAAGAAAAAATAATATACAAAATGAACGTGCTATAGGAGGAGTTGCATTAATGCACTCGTAATATTTTCCATCCAGACAGATTTAAATACCTCATTTTGCAAGCAACAGCTATACAAATTCAAATAAAAACCAATTACAATATGCCACATATATTCCACCTTCATCAGAGAGAACTTGAGCTTGTCGACCAACTTCCTTTACTTTTTATCATTTTTGGCGATTGGAATCGTCACAGCTCTCTTTGGGGAAATAACAATGTCCGAGGGGTACAGATAGAAAAATTTATTTCAGACTAATTTATGCCTTTTAAATGACACAAGCAATACTTCCACCATCAGACTAAAACTTTTCATTCCATAGACCTTGCAATTTGTTCCCCTTCTCTTTTCATAAAATGGAATTTTAGTGTGGACGGATTTGCACAATAGTGATAATTTCCCAATCATTTTAACATTCTGTGAAAGACGTTACGTTCCCTAGACGACCTATACGTTTTATTTTTGACAAAGCTAATTGGCCCCTATTTGAAGAACTTTCGGAACTTAGCGTAGACATGGTAAAACATCCAAATATTGATGCAACTGTAGAAACAGTTACGACCTACATTAAAAAAGCTGCAGATGTTGCAATTCCCAAAATATCGGGAAAATTTCCCAAATTGTGGAATCCCTGGTGAAACGAGGAATGCGCTGAAGCTTACAGGGGCTCAAAAGAAAGCCTGGAATCGATTTCGACGATATCCTACCTCTGAAAATTTGATAATTTTTAAACGTACTAAAGCAATTGCTCGGCGAATCAGACGCCAGAGTCGAAGAATCTTGGCAAAAATGCGTAGTATTCAAAATCAGGTACCATCAAAATTCATATAGGACAAAGTCAGAAAAGTACCTGGCACCAAAAACTGGACATTCATTATCATTTCTGAAAAATAACAGTCAACTCATCGGATACTAAAGATATAGCCAAAGGTTTAGGTGCAACTTTTGCAAAAATATCTAGCAATGATTCATATCCATTGGACTTCATGAGATTTAAAACACGAGGAGGAAAAGACTTTAAATTTTCGAAATTCTTTATCTGAAATTTATAATACTAATTTTACCTTTCATGAGCTTAAAAGAGCTTTTAACAAATCGCATCCTACTCCCCTGGTCCAGATGAAATTCATCACCTTTTAAAAAACCAAAATGAAAATTCACTACGCTTAATTTTATACTTTTTAACAGGATTTTAACGAGCATGTCTTTCCTAAGGCATGGTGTAGAGCCATTGTTATATATATTCCCATTTTAAAACGGAAAAGATTCTCAGAGCTCCAGTAGCTATAGACCCATTGCACTCACAAGGTGCCTTTGCAAAGTTATGGAGCGAATGATCAACTCGCGTTTGGTCCATGTTTTGGAGGCGAATGGCCATCTCTCGAAGTATCAAAGTGAATTCCGTTATGGACGCTGCACAATGGACAATGTTTTAATGCTGGAAACTTCAATAAGAGATTCATTCATCAGTAAAAAACATTTGATTTCTGTGACTTTTGTCATGGAAAAAGCGTGTGACAGGACATGGCTATATGGAATTTTAAGACTTATACAACGTGGACTTCCGTGGCAACTTACCCATTTTTATCCAGAACTTTTGACAAGAATATTTCAAGTTCGCGTTGGTGATGTTTTATCAGATTATTTCTTTTAACACGAGGGTGTTCCTCAAGGTAATGTTTTAAGTGTAGTTTTATTTATCATTAAAATTAACGGAATCATTCATCAACTTCCACCATATATACTATATGGATCTCTTTTGGTTGACGACTTTCAAATTCACTGCACAGGTGTCAACATGTTTCATCGAAAGACATGCAAATTGCTATAAAACTCACAGAATGGGCGGACAAGAATGGTTTCGTCTTTTCTCCTCAAAAAACACTTCATTTTTGCAAACACCGTGGTCTTCATCCAGACCCAGAAATTTTAATGAATGGAATCACCATACCTATAGTACCAGCGACCAAATTTTTGGGAATTTTGCTTGATTCTAAACTGACTTTTCGACCACATCCTAAATTTGAAACTAAAATGCACCAAAACGTTGAATCTTTTGAAGTTTTATCAAGTACAAAGTGAGGGGCTGATTGCTTTTCACTCAAAACTATAAAGCTTTAGTTCTAAGTTGGACTACGGTTGCATGATATATGGATCTGCAACTCGATCGATTGTACAGATCCTGGACCCCATCCATCAACAAGGCGTTCGCATATCATCTGGAGCATTCGGGACATCTCCCACCCCGAGTCTTTATGTAATTACAAACGAGCCTTGTCTACAAATGAGACGAGAGACTAGCTCTTAAATATGTTTATAAAATCAAATGCAATAACCACCATCCAATGCATGAGAGTCGTGAATCCCCTTTTTGGCACTTTTTACTCATCTAAACCATCATACATCCCTTCATTTGGACATAGGATTCGTTCCTGACTCCATTTTTGCAATATCGACAATATAGAAATATTACCTAAAGTAGATGATCCTCCACCTTGGAGGGACACAGCTATATCTATTTTAGATGATTTTAGTAGATATCCCAAAGAAATAACATCACTGGTCTACAACTATTTTATTATCAGACAACTTTATCTTAACTTTCATATTGCTTTTACGGATGGTTCTAAAAATGGAGAACTGGTCGGTTCTGCGGTAGTTTTTAATGAATCGGCTGTATCTGAAATTACACAAATACTGTAGTTTTTACTTCTGAAATTAATGCTATTTATGACTAAAAAATTGCTCCTGTAAAAAGTTGAATTATTTAGATTCCAGAAGTTCAATTGAGGGACTTGCTAATGTTTCAAGACAGCCGCCCATTAGTGCTGAGTTCAATTACACTATTTTAAATTGACTAACCGAGGTTTCAATATTTTTCTGTGCTGGATTCCAGGCCATGTGGATATACCAGGTAATAAAGCAGCTTAAACGGCTGATAACATGATAAGACCATCCGTCCCCTTCCAAGACGTGGATCATATCAAAAAGTCCATCAAAAATTCATGGCAGAATAAATGAGATATACAAATTGAAAATAAATTATATTCCATTCAACCATATATAAAGAGCTTTAGATCTAATCATTTTAGTAGAAGACTCGAAGTAAAACTGACAAGACTTCGTATAGGTCACACATATTTAACTCGGGCATTTACTACACTCGGAACCAGCTGACATGTCCAACGTGTGATTCAATCCTATCTGTTGGACACATTTTAATTGTATGTCCTGATTTTAATGCTTTTAGACTCAACTACTTTGGTGCTACTAATCCTAGTATTAAAGACTTATTAAGTGATCCTCCTTATCCAAATCTGTTTTTTATTTATATCGGACAGGTTATTATAATTTTATCTAAAATTGATTTGAAGTGGTTATTTACTATTTTATCTCTGGAAGTTTGATTATTAGTATTGAATTTATTAATAAATAATGATAAAAATTTATTTGAAATTACCGATAGTTTGACGCAGCTTGGCCAAACCTGGCCCTTGTGCCATAAAAATTCAATCAATCAATGTATTCAGTCTCGAATTTGGCGCAGCTTGTCCGCTTTTGGATCTTGCGCCATAAAGGAGCCGTCGTGGCTCAGTGGATATGTCCACTGCGCTAGCAACCTTCAAGCTGTAGGTGGCGCAGGTTCAATTCCTGTCAGGTGTATTCCTCCCTGGGTGTATTTATCTCTTCTGTGTCAGTAAAACTTTCACTGGGTATGCCTATTAATTGATGTTGTATGTCTTGTGTCTAGCGCAGCATGGCCAAATATGTCCCTTGCGCCATAAAACCCAAACCAACCAACTAACAAACCTACTTTTTACTGATGAAATTAGAGATATTCCAGAATGATTACCTTATGAGCCGTTATAAATGCAATTATTACGATCGCGTCAATGAGCCATTGTGTGTACCATATGAACGCACCACGCATTTAGGACGAGATTTTTTAGGACTCGTTATAAATATTGATGATCGAGCCTCTAGAGCGCAACTTGTGATTCCTTAATATTCGCAGAATAGAATCATTTTGTGGAGATTTCCATTCTAAATTGGCCCCTGAACTAGAATTGTAAATAAAAACTAATTGGTGGTAGTCGACTCAATGTTTCGATGTGAGTATTTAAAGTTAAACACCTATAATTTATTTATTATTGGCTATACTTTTTATTAATGAATAAAAAAATTATATCGGAAAATGACGATATGACGATTCCAAAACAATGAATGCGATATTCTAAGAAAAATCCTTTTTACTGATGAAATTAAAGCGATTCTGGAATGATTGCGTTGTGAGCCGTTCCGATATAAATACGATTACGATCACGTCAATGAGACATGCCACATGAACGCGCCACGCATCCAGGAAAGCTATACAGTTTTAGCAGAAACATGGGATCAAGGATCTTTAGAGTGCATCGTGTCGATATTTACAGAAGAGAACCATATTATGAAGGTTCCTCTTCTGTATGGGTCCGAACTAGGAAAGTTGTAAATAAAGACTTGCTGACCTTGAAAATGAGTGGGTCATTTCGATGTGTTTAAAGTTACCAAACACTATTATGATTTTTTTTATTACCGAAGTATAATTTTATTAATGAATAAAAAAATTATTGACAAATATATATACAATCATTGAAATGACGATTCTGAAACAATGAAGGCGATTATTTTAAGGAAGTCCCATTCTGAAAGTTCAAATCCTTTTTACTGATAAAAATCAGACCCATTTCGGAATTATTGCGTTAACGAGCCATTTGATATGTGTGCAATTATTACGATCGCGTCAATGAGCCATTGGCACATGAACGCACCACGCATCCTGAAAAGCGATACAGTTTTTTCAGATTCTTGGGGGTCGAGGTTCTCTAGAGTGCAACGCGTGGATATTTGCAGAAAAGAAGAATCATTTTGTGAAGGTTCCCCTTCAACATCGTGGGAAATTGCTGGCAAGTAGACTGGGTTGTTGAGCTTGACGACGCTCAGTCTTCAAAGGGTTGCCAAAACGCGATTCGCCGTCATTGTATCCGCTGTTGTTATTGCTGCCGTTCAAGAGTTAAAAGCCCGGGGCATCCATACCCCAGTGCCAACGGCCTAACCAAGGCCAATCCCTCAAGAAGATTCCTTTTGCCTTTTCTGATAACGGTGGGACACCTCCACTTGCAATATTGTTTTCTCAGCGTCCCTGGAGGCTTCGAAAACAACCGCAGATTGCCGAGGAAGCAAAATGCAAATTTAAAATCACCAAAAAGAAAACACGTGTCTGCCCATAGCGGGGAGGGGAATAACTTTCACGTCGGTTTTTTCAATTACGGGTTTCTTTTATATTTTGTTCGATCTGCTTTCAATCATAAGCGAATGACACAGCGGGTTCCGGACCCTATAATTGGGATGGTCGGGGGGAAAGAGAGTTCGCCCAATCGCAGTTTGTGTAACAGATTTAGTGTTTTTGAAAAAAACTAAAAAAAGGATGGATTGATGTTGAATGGAAAGGGTAGAATGTATTAAGATGGAATGATTTATAACTGACGAACCCCACATGAACTCAAGCTGCAACTAATGAGTGTACTTCATCTTTGCAGTGTTTGAAGTAAACAATCAATGAAAATGCCAAGAGGTAGGTAGTCTTCGCACTGGAGCAGCACAACGCGCTATTGGTGATGGTCCGGGATCAATCTTGAAAGAAAAGAGGACACCTCGTTATTTTGAACCACGGTCAGACGACAAGGAAATGTCAATTGGGAAGGTTGAAAAATAAGGAGTTCGCCCATTCGTAGTTTGTAACAGATTTAGTGTTTACGAAAAAAACTAAAAAAAGGATGGATTGAGAGAGATGTTGAATGTGGTAAAGGTAGAATGTATGAAGATATAACTGACGAACCTGGAATGATTTATAACTGACGAACTCATACTGGAACAAATGAGTGTAGTTTATCTTTGCAGTGTTTCAAATAAACAATGGAAATGCCAAGAGGTAGGTAGCTGGTAGCTGAATATACTTCGCACTGGAACAACACAACGGGCTATTGGTGATGCTCCGGGTTGGTTTTATGGCGCATGGGCCATATTTGGACAAGCTGCACCAAACGCAAGACAATGTCAAGTAATTGTGTAAAGAAAGAATGGAGAAAAAAAAAAGAGAGAGAGAGATCGTTCGGCATCCTGTGGTCGCGATCCCTATGTTTACCAGAGGCAGTAAGCCACATGGGAAAAGAATTGATCACTAGGGTTCTTCGGGATCTTGAAGCCCGTACACACCTAAATATGTGCCCGAGAGGGGTAGTGATGGTCCGGGATCAATCTCGAAGAGAAAGAGGACAACACCTTGTAATTTTGAATAATGGTCATTAGACGAGAAAATAACAAAATAATTTTTAACCACTTAAAGCACGAGTTTTTTTCGGAAAAACTGGTAAAAAATGATCGAGTTTTTTTGACAGAAAATGAATATATATATAGGTATAGTGTAAGTTATTTTTTGCGATTTCAGTTGCGGGGGGGTGGGGTAAAAGTAATAAAAAAATTGTTATACAAACAAAGTGTAAACGATTTGATTACATGTTTATTTTGAATTTCAAAATATAAATAATAATAAAATATTAACTTCAGATTCACTTCCATCACTCAAGAGATCATCACTTCATCGCTGAAACTTTCTAATAAATTGGCATATTCAAAATCGTCAGAGTCGCTCATTAATCAGATAACTTTTTCTAAACAAGTTATAAAAACACTTAGTAAAAATTAATTTATGGTTAACTGTTTACTTTTATGATATTTAACGTAATAAAAATGGATATATTACCTTTTCCACACCAAACAACTGCTTTATAACAAAGAATTCCTAACAAACTTAAATCTAATCATCAAAATGCACCACTTGGTTTACACAAGAAAAATGGTGCATAGTGGTGCCATCTACGGTAAATAAGTTTAATATCCATCTATAAATAAGTGGTAAATCATCTATGATAAATACGTTTATGTCATCTTTGGTATAAGTTTAATCTAGCCTATCTATTTTTACTAGAACGGATCTCAGACGGGCATTAGAAATAAAATAACGCGAGATACAAAAGCGCCCGTGTGAGACACTGGCATGTGCAAATTTGCCGGTAACTTTCGCCCGTGTCAAACACGGGTAAATGCGTTAAGTGGTTAAAGAGGTAGGTAGTTAATTAACATTGCACTGGAGCAACACAACGGGCTATTAGCGAAGATCCGGGATCAATCTTGAATGGAAGATCCAAGGACAACGCCTCGTAATTTCGAACCACTGTCAGATGACGGGGTCAACACCTGAGCTGGCACCCCACTCTCCAAACTTCCACACCACGCCAACGTGAGGACATTTGAGGCACGATAGATTTAACATGCCCCAGCCCCCGTGTACACGACGGTCTTTGGTTACACCGAGTTTAGAACTCGCAACCCTCCGGTTGCTAATCATTGCACTTCCAACTGGACAACCTCGGCCCTTTGCAATGAGGAATGCGGAAGGTTTTACGTTCGGCAAATCGAAAGCATGTTATCTTACTTCGATTTTGTTGCAGGTAGGTAGGTATTTTAATAAACGTCACACTGGAGCAACAAAACGCTCTGTTTGATTTTATTGCAGAGTTGGATGTTAACTTTGGTGTCGTAAGCAGGTTTCTGCGTCGCAGAACGTTCACCTTTTGGCTATTATCTAAGTGCAATACCCAGAAAAGACTTGCTTGGATGTTAAACAAACTTTAATCAAGGAACTTCAATTTCTCCATCGCAATACGCATTTAAATTCAAAAATGAAGAAACCAACAGGAAATGGACTTCGAAATAATGAAACAGTTTCGAGAGACCTGCACAGCCTGCAATTATTTCGAAACAACATGTTACTTCCATAAAAACACAAGTCGAAAGAAGTGGAATTTGTATCCCATATAGGTGCTGGCCAATTCCGCGGGCAGCATGCGACCAGAACTAGTTACAAAAAGACACGGTTAAGAAAGATAGAAACTAGAAAGAAACCAAATCAACTACCACTACAAACAGGCAACAAAACGCGATCTTGAACCGTAAATAAAAACAAGATATCTTTTTGTTAGTGAGTTGCATTAATAAATTGATAGACAGAAAAGGAAGAATGAAGATTTAGTCTTCCGCTCAAGTCATGTTTGGCTTTGCGGAGGCTTATTAGAGACTGATTATTAGTTAAAATACTTTGGGCGTGGTGTGGAAATTTTGTAGGTACGTGATTAACGTCGCAGCGACGCAACACAACGGGCTATTGACGACGGGCTATTGTCAGGGATCAGTTCCTAAGGAAAAGAGGGACCCGGTAGCCCGATTGGTAGAGTAACGGATTTCCAATCAGAGGGTTGCGAGTTCAAAACTCGCTCCAACCGAAGACCGTCATGTACTCGGGGGTTGGTGCATGTTAAATCTGTCATGGTCTCAAATGTCTTAATGTTGGCGTGGTGTGGAAGTTTGGAAAGGAGTGCCAGATCAGGTGTTGACCTCGTCATCGCAGTTACCAATAGCCCGTTGTGTTGCTCCTGTGCGACGTTAATTAATTACCAATTACCCTAAGGAAAAGATCTAAAAAGGGCTAAAAGTAATTCGAAATCCCCATAGGAATAACATTGAGTATTTTTAAGATCTCTGTCAGACCAATTCACATCAAATTTGGTACATTCATTCTTTAGAATCCTGCGGGAAACAGGCTACATATTAATCCCGTTCGGAGGGATTCGATCTGGGTCTGCAGAGGGAGCTAAAAGCAATTCGAAATCCCCTAGTAATAACAATGAGTATTTTTATGATCTGTCAGACCAATTCACACCAAATTTGGTACATTCATTCTTTAGAATCCTGCGGGAAACAGGCTACATATTAACCCTCGTTGGATTCGTCCTGGGTTTGCAGAGGTGGCAAAAAGCAATTCGAAATTCTCACAGAAATAGCAGTGAATAACATTACGATGAATCACAAACAATTCAACCCGAGCAACGCCAGATAATTCATGCAAACCCAGGACGAATCCAACGAGGGTTAATATGTAGCCTGTTTTCCGCAGGATTCTAAAGAATGAATGTACCAAATTTGGTGTGAATTGGTCTGACAGATCATAAAAATACTCATTGTTATTACTTCTATATATGCGATAACTTTATTTCTGTTAAAGTCAGAAATATAAACAACTAATTAGTTGAACAAGGGTGTAACCCATTAAACCAATAACAGCTTTTAAGGAGATCTCAATTTTTCCAAATAAAAAAATCATTAATACTTTGATTTATGGATTTAAAAAGTCTTAATTTTCCACATTAAGATCATCAATATGTTGGTTTATGGATGTCTCTCTCAAAAGAGAATTCTCAATTTTTCCCCATTAAAAATGATCAATATTTTATTTATGGATGTCAGAGGTAGTCTCAGTTTTTCCACATTAAAATGATCAATATTTTGATGTTGAAGTCTTTTCCACATTAAAATGATTAATATTTTGATGTTGAAGTCTCAGTTTTCTACAATTAAAATTATTAATAGGTTGATTTATGAATGTAAAAAGTAGTCTTAATTTTTAGACATTAAAATTATCAATATGTTGATGTTGGAGAAAAGTCTCAGTTTTCTACAATTAAAATGATCAATATGTGGATTTTTGGATGGGAACAGAAATCTCAAGTTTTCCATATTAAAATTATCAACATTTTGATTTGCAGATATTAGAGACAGAGTCTTAAATCGGAGGTGTGAGAAAGTATCCCTTTTAAAACCGACACATACACATTGAACGCCATGTGAATTATATTTAACTCACACGGTGTTCTATGTGTCAGCCTATTGCTAAAATATTTTAGAAATTTTCACTACGACAGGACACCCGAATTTTTTATTAAAGTTGTCCCTTAAATGCCGAATAAATTCTGCTTGTTTGTTTTCCTCGAACTAAGTGGTTAGAATTCACCAAAAGAACTGTATCCGATCAATAGTATATAAATGCCTCATTATTAACAACCTGAGTAAAAACAATCATACCTGAAGTATCGTATCATTAGATCTTAATGGCCACTATAAATAAACGTGCATCTCATTAGTATAAGGGTTCGTCCCCACATTGCAATTTGTATCAACACATTTCTCTTAAGGAGCAATGTCCTCATTTTATTACAGATACTGATTCACTGGATCACAGTGCTTGGAATTCATCTGCAATTTAGTGAATATGTGAATAAATTTCTTACATTTTCATGTTCTAATATGTATCCAGCTCCATTTTATCTAAATTTATTCTTACAAAATTGGGGGCAGATAATCGTAGTGGTATAGTAAGTCAACAAAATTTAAAAATTAAGTTAATTCATGATTCGACATTCAACATCATTCTTTATTTAATATCGTTGTGTTTTAACTCTTTGAGGCACAATTATAAAGAAAAAACCCGTTGCACAGAAATGTTTATTCACGTATTCAGCTTTAAAATTAGTATAAACATCAAATAACATGTTTTTTTTATTATAAAGCGATTTATTCACTCATAATAAATTTTTACGGAAAAAAAATTTACCGTTATGAACGACAAGTATTCACTGTACCACACAATTCGCCATCCTTAATCACAAGTGTCAACAACTTACTAATGCGTTTTGACCGTGTGTCAATTTTCGTTTTCAGTTCTTTACACATTTAAAGTTAGTTCGTACCATTGCCCAACTCAATCAAAAACTTTAAATAAAATATTAAACTGTATGACTGAGTACTTTCAACTTTTTGAGGTGGGTTAAAAAGTTTCCCACCATGCATAAAAAACTAAGCAAAAGGTGGGACAGTTTTTAACCCACCTAACCCCAAAGAGTTAAGGGAGAACAGTACCTTGAAGACTTGAAAAACATCGATTTTTCAATTTCGATGTATTTAGAAAGTCTGAAATGTTCTGATTCAGGTAAAAAACCGCATAAAATGTTAGCGTGAGTTTATTTACAATTGATATTTTTCTGACACCCCAATTTTAGTTTTAACCCCTTCAGCTCAACCCTCGAAGTGGTTTCGACGAGATACCACGTCCACCAAGATCTGACCAATTTTGCTAATGACGAGATATCTCGTCATCAATATATTGATGATTTTTTATGAGATCAAGATTTGGTCAGTTTTCTTCTAATGACGAGACACCTCGTTGAGACAACCATCAGGAGGGTTAATTTAACCACATTTTTTCTCAGAATGTTAATTTTCAATACTGCGCGCACTGTAACCTTAAGCTAATAACTACTATGAAATTTGGATAAAGTGAATTATTATTACAGCTTCAAAATAAAACCAAAATCTTGCACAAAAGTAAGAGCTTTATTAAAAAATTTGAAAATACTAGAGAAATTTTGCTAAACATCAGTTAAGTGAAATATTAATGAATTATTTAATATTTTTTGTTACTTGATTAATTAATTTTTAATAAAAGTCTTACTCATTTCGGTCATTATTTTGGTAGAAAATGCATGGGTTGACACAGAAAGTTGCACATGTGAGTTATAGGCGGCGCAGGTGTTCGATACCTCCCTGGGTGTATTTCTCTTATGTCAGTAAAACTTTCATTTTGTGAGTGTTTGTTCATTATTTGACGCGTGTGTTTGGCGCAGCTTGGCCAAAAATGGCCCTTGCGCCAGAACCCAACCAACCAACAAGTTATATTCAAGTTGTACTTGTAAATATTTATCTGGAAGGTTGAATTCATGTAAATTGATTTTTAAATATTACTTAATTAAAAATTTCATTGACACAGCAAATTTTAGGTAGGTAGGTAATTAACGTCGCACTGGAGCAACACGACGTGCTATTGGCGACGGTCCGGGATCAACCCCCGAAGAAGGTCCGGGGACAACACCACGTAATTTTGAATCACGGTCAGATGACGAGTTCACGCCTGAGCTGACATCCCACTCTCCAAACTTCCACACCACGCCAACGTGAGAACGTTTGAGGCCACGACAGATTTAACGCGCACCAGCCCCCTTTGCACACGACGGTCTTTGTTTGGATTCGAACTCACAACCTTCCGTTGCAAGTCCGTTACTCTTCCAACCGGGCTACCTCAGCCAGAGCAAACTTTAGGAGGTACTGTTTGTCAAGGTAAGCTGTTTTCCCTCTGATTTCAATACTTAAAGGTACTATGCCCCTTCAATCTTATAAATATTTCTCACCAAATTAACCCTCCAAGTGGTTTTGACGAGATATCTCGTCCATCAAAATCTGTCCAATTTTGCTAATGACGAGATATCTCGTCTTCAGTAATGCCGAATGATGAAGACATTGCGTTTTTTAAGACGACGCGATCAAGATGAGGTCAGTTTTTCTTTTGACGAGATATCTCGTCCATTAAAATCGGGTCAGTTTTTCTAATGACGAGATACCTCGTCGAGACAACCACCAGGAGGGTTAAAGCCCCTATTTTATGTCTGCAATTTTAGGAAATAGTTTTGAATTGTGTGTGGTGTAAGTCATACTGTTCCTACAGATTCTTCGTTGTGTTTGTCGGATGGAAGGATGTTAGGGTTTTATGGCGCAAATGAAAAGTGAACAAGACGCGCCTTGTGTTGGGGTGTTTGTGAGTTAAAGGTTGCGTGAATTTTGTCTAGTTCGTCCTTTCCTGGATCTCCCCCGCTTGATCAACTAAAACCTTTAGGCCATAAAACCCAACCAACCTGGATCCATAAGGAAAGACCTTGCTTAAGGTGTATGTATATATACATATGTTACCGTGAAAGACCGAAATTAGAGAATGTCAATATTCTCCGGTGAATGTCGACACATACCAAATACGTCGGTGAAAGACCGAATATTTGGTTATATTCTTATACATTCGGACCATCGCCGGTGCATGTCGACAAGCACAGATAAACTCTGGTGGAAGTCGAAACGAGAAGCCGAGAAGGCGGAGAGGCCTCTCTGGCTGTGGCCTCTCCGCCTTCAGTTTAAGTTGTTGCAATAAATAAGATTGCATAACGTTAATCACATAATTTATGTGTAAGTTTATTATTGGTATTATTTTCTTTTCTCATTTAGAATGTACTGTTCGTTTTAGGTTCAACAGTTTATTTATATGTGCTGTTGCTTTCTCCTATTTTGACATATATCATAGTATGTTTTAATAATAAAATATGATTTATAAAGTCGCATTTTTGTCTTAACGTAACAAAAATATTTTTATTCAACATTCACCATCAGTGCATGCTTAATGTCGATATTTGTCGGTGTAAGTGAGAAATAATGATATTTAGCAAATATTTCGGACATACACCAAGCGACTAAGTGAATGCTGACATTCACCGGAGAATATCGACATTTGCCAGATATCGGTCTTTCACAGTAACATATACACTAGATTTTTTAAAATTTTGACTAAAAATCAAGTTTTTTTACTATAGGTCACTGGTTTATGATTAAAATCATTTCAGTGTGAAAAAAATCAGATTAAGCTAATCATTAATTTTCTAATTTAGATATAATTAACCTGTTTTTGAAGAGATATCTCAAATTCTAACTTGTTCAGAAAGGCAGTTCCTGTTGTAAATTATTCCTAATATTATTCATGTTTTGATTCTCAATCAAGTTACTAGAGGAAATAGGAATTTACAATTTTCTCATCAAGTAAGCATAAGAAAATCAAGAGTTATAGCATTTAAAAATCAACCAAAAATTCATTTATTGACTAATAACTCTGATTGAGGGTCAAAACATCCACTGTATTACATAGATTATAACGATACCAAAATAATTATAACAGATCAGTTCATTGTTGAGTTATCACCGTTTGAACAAAGGATCATATTACAAAAACAACTCCAGAAATTGAGTTTAAAGTTTTAGAAACATGCTTGTACATGGTAACAAGACCTAACGAAAACCCTTATAATTAGTTTCCGAATATAAATAAATATATATATATATATATATATATTATATATAATATACATAATATATTTATATTATATATAAATATATATAATATATATTTATATTCGGAAATAATATTCCGAATATTTACAAGATCTTGGTATCCTTTGAAATCTAAGCAGATAAAAAATACATTAAAGCAATAAAAAAAATCGATATTCTGGCCGATTTTGTGTTTTTTAGTGTCAATATTCTTATGAATAATGGAGCCTCGGTAGCCCGGTTGGAAGAGTAACGCACTACCAACCGTTATCGAGGACAGCACGTTAAATCTGTCGTGGCCTCAAATGTCTTCACGTTGGTGTGAAAGTTTGGAGAGTGGGGTGCCAGCTCACAGGTGTGACCTCGTCATCGGACCGCAGTTCAAAATTACGTGGTGTTGTCCTAGGATCTTTCCCTTTGGGATTGATCCTGGCCCGTCCCAATAGCCCGTTGTGTTTCTCCATTGATAAGCTAATTAAAATACCTACCCTTCGGGTTTGATCCCAGACTGTCGTCAGTAGACCGTTGTGTTGCTCCAGTGTGTCGTTAATTAAAATACCTACCTTATGAATAATGTGACAGCGATAATAGGGCTAGGATTTCGATTCTTCGTGAATTTGTTTCACGGAGCTGTAACATTATTCAAGTGTATGCAAATGTGTTGCATGCAAAACAGGTTGCATTAGGTACAGCCAGTCAAAGGAGTATCCGAACGCCTCTTCATTATTCACATCCCTGAAGTCAAAACATCGCACTAAAAGTCCATTAGACGCGGAATAATATCCACTCTAAATAAACGGGTAAAATTTGCATAAGGGTTCGTCTTCACATTGTAATTCGTATCAACTCCGTGTTTTTTACAGAGCAATACCCACTTTGATTACGGATTCTGGTTCTCTGGGTCAGAGTGGTCGGGATTCATGTAAACTGAATTCATTCTGCTCAAGCCAACTTAGAGTTGAGTCGTTGGTTGGTTGTTTTGAGGTTTTATGGCGCATGGACCGTATTTGCCCGAGCTGCGCCAAACACAAGACAGACATTCAAGTAAAAAGTGAGTGGGGGATATTTCAATTAACGTCACACTGGAGCAACACAACGGGCTATTGGTGACGGTCCGGGATCAATCCCAAAGGGAAAGATTCGAGGACAACACCACGTAATTTTGAACCACGGTCAGATGACGAGGCAACACCTGAGCTGGCACCCCACTCTCCAAACTTCCACACCACGCCAACTAAAAAGTGAGTGGAATGGTGGTAATGGTAATTAATTAACGTCGCACTAGAACAACATAACGGGCTTTTGGTGACGGTCCAGGATCAAACTCGAAGGGAAAGATCCAAGGTAGGTATTTTAATTAACGTCGCACTGGAGCTATTGGTGACGGTCCGGGATCCAACCCGAAGGGAAAGATCCGAGGTAGGTACGTAGGTATTTTAATTAACGTCGCACTGGAGCTATTGGTGACGGTCCGGGATCAAACTCGAAGGGAAAGATCCAAGGTAGGTATTTTAATTAACGTCTCACTGGAGCTATTGGTGACGGTCCGGGATCCAACCCGAAGGGAAAGATCCAAGGTAGGAAGGTAGGTATTTTAATTAACGTCGCACTGGAGCTATTGGTGACGGTCCGGGATCAAACTCGAAGGGAAAGATCCGAGAACAACACCACGTAATTTTTGAGCCACGGTCAGATGTCGAGGTCACACCTGAGCTGGCACACCACTCTCCAAACTCAATTTTAATGTGAGATTAAAATATGCATTAAATAAACAAATCATAACCAATTCAAAGCACGTTCATAATAAACAAAGCAAGTCATGCTGTTTCATTTTTAAAGCAAAATTTTATTATAAAATATAATAGGTAATTATAAAATATTGCTATTATGGATTAGTATTTCGCAAAAGTAATTAATGATTCAATCAATCAATTGCTAACTATACAGCATTTATTAATCGTGTAATTAAAATTGCTTAACAATTATGAATCGAAGCTCATATCGACTGCAATCAATTCAGTAATCTCAAAAAGGTTGGCAAACTTTTAATTTATTCTTTTAGTTGTTATTTCTCTTCAAAATTGCATCATTTTGTCTTACTGGGGGCCGTCTTAAAATTTATGTTTGAATTTTGTATGGTTTGTCCCTCTACGGGCATTGTCTGCTGCTGCAGGGTCAGTTAGATTAGGGCTAATTAGAGGGACCTTCCTGTTTGATGGTTGGTTGGTATTGGGGTTTTATGGCGCAGGCTATATTTGGCCATGCTACGCCAAACACAAGACATACAATATCAAGTAATAGACACATGCAATGAAAGTTTTAGACACAAGATATTTCGTTCGTCTTCTGATTGAGCCGTTTCGTCACTTTCTCGTCAGGTCGGTTTTTGGGGGGTTTTATGGCGCAAGGGCCATATTTGGCCATGCTGCACCAGACACAATATCAAGTAATAGACAGACACACGCAATGAAATTTGTACTGACACAGAAGAGAGAAATACACCCAGGGAGGAATGCACCTGACAGGAATCGAACCTGCGCCGTCAACAACTCGAAAGTTGCTAGCGCAGTGGTCATACCCACTGATCTACGACGACGGCTCCCCTATCTGTTTGAATCTTTAAGGTGTGCGTATACACTAGAAGATTTTATTTCAAATTTTGACTTTGAAAATTTAATACAATAGGCCAATACAATTTTACATTATTTTACAATAGGCCATTGGTTTCTGCTTAAACTCCTTTCAGTGTGAAAAATTCGGATTAATCTACTTTTTAATTATCTGATTTAGATATATTTAGGTATATATATATAAAATTCGGATTAATCTAATCTTTAATTATCTAATTTAGATATATGTGTGTGTAGTTAATTAGCATGTTTTTTGAACAGTGATATCTCAAATTCTAATGTGTTCAGAAAGACAATTCCGGTTAGAAATTATTTCTAATATTATTCTTCATGTTTTGACCTTGCATCAAGTCGCTAGAGTGAACAGTGTTTTTGGAAATTTTTTCACCAAGGAAGTCTAAAAATCAAGACTTTTTCAGGAATTTCGACATTTAAAAATCAACTAAAAATTCATTTCTTTACTAAAAACTTTGACTGAGAGTCAAAACATCCACTGTATTATGTAGATTATAATGACACAAAAATAATTATAATAGATCATTTCATTGTTGAGTTATCACTGTTTGAACAAAGCATCCTATTGCAAAAGCACAGTTCCTCAGAAATTGAGTTTAGTTTTCGAAACATGTTTATACTGATGACAGTACCCAACAAAAACACTTATAACTAGAAAACTATTTCGAATATTTACAAGATCGTAGTATCGTTTGAAAGCTAAAGAGTTGGACAATATTTGGAAGTAATAAAAAAGTATTGATATTCTGGTCTATTTTCGTGACATTTCTAGTGTATACATAGTCCTTAATACTTTTCTCTAAAATTTGTGCTATTTTTACTAAATCAAAGGTTTTATAAAGTTTCATTCCAAATATTTGAATGAAAATATGATATATTAGCCAAAGATGAAGAATTGTCAGGATCGGGAATAAGTCAATAAGGATATTTAACACAAAACCATATTCTACACATTGGCGCGTTTAACGATCTTAAATATTGAGACGAATCCCAATGGCTTTTCTCGTAAATGTTGTCTTTATAATCAGATTAGCACAAAAATTGCTATTAATGCAAAGAATAAAAAACGGATTTTGAGTCATTTTCCAAACAATTAAATGAAATTGTTCATAGAAAAACTGTTAAAAGTTTCTTATAAAAACTAAACGAGTCAGTGCATTAGGGACCCTGTTTTCTTTCAAACATACCAGTGCGTCTAAACCCTCCTGGTGGTTGTCTCGACGAGGTATCTCGTTATAAAGCAAAACTGACCAGATCTTGATGGACGAGATACCTCATCATTTGAAAAAACTGACCAGATCTTGATGGACGAGATACCTCATCATTTGAAAAAACTGACCAGATCTTGATGGACGAGATACCTCATCATTTGAAAAACTGACCAGATCTTGATGGACGAGATACCTCATCATTTGAAAAAACTGACCAGATCTTGATCTCGTCATCATAAAATAATCGCCGATATCTTGACGAGATATATTGTCGTTACCACAATTCATTAGATCTTGATGGACGAGATATCTTTTCGATTCCTACTTGGCAGGTCTTGTTGATTCCTACTTGGCACGTTGGTAAGTAGTTAATTAACGTCACACTTGAGCAACACAACGGGCTATTGGCGGCGTTCCAGGATCAATCCCGAATTGAAAGATCCGAGGACAAGGCCTCGTAATTTTGAACCATGGTCAGATGACAAGAACAACACCTGATCTGGCACCCCATTACAAACTTCCGCACTACGCAAACGTGAGGACATTTGAGGCTACGACAGATTTAATATGCACAAGATCCCGTGTATACGTCGGTCTTTGGCTGGACTGAGTTTCGAACTCGCAACCTTCCGATTGCCAACCTGTTGCTCTGCCAACTGGGCTACCGCGGCCCCGAAACCCCTTGGAGTGTTGATTTACAAGGAACTCACAGTTCAGATTGATATGAAAAATGAATAGTAGGAGAGTGGTGTGGCTATGAAATTCAGTAGTTCCTGAGAGAAGAGCTTATAAGTAAGGGGATCGACTTGTATTTGAAAATAATTTGTTTTTCTTCCCTCAGGTGTTACCACTTAGAGGGAATTAGCTCTGAGGGGTTCACACGCATAATTCCACCTTGCAATCTGCAGTCTTCCCTGCATTACTCCTTGCCAGTTCTGACCTTCTTAACTAATAGAATCTTTCCAAAGGATTCTATTCTAAGGAAATGAGAACTATAATTCTAAAGGATTCTGGTTCTAAGGAAAGGAGAAATAGAATCTTTCCAAAGGATTTACTTTCAAAGAAAGGAGCAATAAAATCTTCCCAAGGAATTCTATTCTAAGGAAATGAGAAATATAATCTTTCTAAAGGATTTACTTTTAAAAAATGAGCAATGAAATCTTGCAAAGGATTCTATGCTAAGGAAAAGAGAAATAGAATAATTCCAGATAATTCTATTCTAAGGAAAGGAGAAACATGATGATTCCACATGATTCTATTCTAAGGAAAGGAGAAATAGAGCTAATTCTAAAGTATTCTATTCTGAGGAAAGGAGAAACAGAATCTTTCCAAAGGATTTACTTTCAAAGAAAGGAGCAATAGAATCTTTCCAGAAATTCTATTCTAAGCAAAGGATCAACAGAATATTTCAAGGGTTGAAAGAATCCATGGATTCTTTATTCTAATGGATGTGGTTATTTCGTCATTATTTAGTCAATGTCATTGTGTTCACCTGCACGCTTAGTACTACGCCAACAACTTTAAACAAACATTATTTTTAATGAAAATATGTGTTTCATACCCTTTAAATCGCTTCTTGGGTTCACCTGCGCGCAATACTATGACAAAAACTTTAAACAAACGTTTTTGCGATGGAAATATTCGTTTATGAACTTTTTAAGCCGCCTGAACGTACTTGTGTTCACTTGTGGCCCGCTTTAGTACTACGTCAACAACTTTAAGCAAACATTTTTCGATAAAAATATTCACTTCAAGAATTTTTTGAATCACCTGAATGTTCGTGGCGTATAAACATGTTTTCCGGTATAACAGCGTTTAAACTGTATAAGCATGTTTTCCGGTATGCTTTGTTTTTAATATATGCTTAACGGGTACCCTAACAACGGAAAACAAAACAGATACCTCGGAATCACTGAAGTGAAAAATAGCTTGAGTTACGTTTGTGCGAAATTTTATCAACAGTCCAATATGAACAAATAGTTCTTTGGAGTTTGAACTGAATTTAGAGGAATGTAACATTCATTGGTTCTACAACTCAACTTTATTTGGTAAACCACCCTTTAAATCGGCGCATTACTCTTACAACGCATAGTGGATGAAGTTTCAATAAAATAGATTTGTTGTACGATATAATCGAAACATTTCGAAATCCTATCAGTGTTCTTCCTCAAACAATCAACTTATTATGGATATCCAATGATGTGTGGAGACAATGTTGAACAAAGCTACAAAGTCCCGAGAGTCCGTTGCTTCTGGGAGGCATTTCAGGAAAAAATTCAGAACAATGGTGTGTGTTTAGAAACTATATTTTGATACATTTTATACTAAAAGACAAAATACAGATAAAAAAATTCTATATAACAATCTGGGGTGAACAACTTTGAAATGCAATCAATTTTTTCTCAGAGAGTGATCAGTCTGAATTTTTCATTTTCCGTAGATTTGCATTTTTTCAGAACAGCCTCACCACGATATCAAAACAAATAGACGTCGGACGGCGAGGAGCACATCCATTCAATGATTCGTTTTTGCGGTCTTGCATGTTATGAGTTTTAGAGAACCAACTAGTTAGAGAGAGAATATAGCGAGCTCATCCTATTTCGCGTTGGTGTAGATGCTCCTATCTAGCATTTCATGTTCATGAGGATGGGATGATTGGTTTTTCAACTACTCGCGTTCATTCTTTTTTCCTTCGCTGACTAAAAAAGTGTCTTGTAATTTGTAATTATGAGGCCTATATTCCGATGTTTAAGTAGCAAATTCTCCAAAGAATTAACTCATCGAGAATTCACGAAACTGGAGCACGGGAAATTATCGTGTCCAAAGCGATCGGAATGGAATTCGAATTGAACAAAATACAAGGCTGTAGATCTTAGATGGAAACGTGGATCTCCTCTTTACTTACAAACCAAAAAAATCTTTACTATTCGCACGACTTATCAGTCCAATAATTAGGGCATCGTGGAAGAAGTTTCAAAAAGATACAGATACTAAAACGAGATAAGCAAAACTTTTAGAAACAATCTATTCACCAAACAATCAACTAGTCGAGAATTCCCGAAACTGGAAAATGGGACCTTACCGTGTCCAAAGCGATCGCAATGGAATTCGAATTGAGCAAACTACAAGGTTGTAGATCTTAGATGGAAACCTGGATCACCTCTTTAATTACAAACCAAACCAAATCTTTACTCCTCTTCGAAACGACTTACTACAGTCTAATAATTACGGCATCGTGGAAAAAGTTTCAAAACGATAGATGCTAAAACGAGATGAGCAAAACTTTTAGAAATAATCTATTCTTTCCCTAAAACAATCAACTCGTCAAGAATCCGCAAAACTGTGGAACATAGGACCTTATGGTGGTCCAAAGCGATCGAAATGGAACCCGAATTGAACAAAGTACAAGGTTGTAGATCTTATGATTCATTTATGTAGATCTTATGAAACCTCATCCTCTTTGTTACTAACCCCATATGAGGAAAACATGACGGTAGAGCGACAAACGAAACCAAACCTTTACTCTTCTTTGCATCGATCTATTACAGTTCAAAAAGTTTCAATGCAGTTGCTAAAACTCTATATTTCTCTCCTAAAACTTTCTCTCTAAAACTCTATATATAGCATTTGAAAACTATCTATACTTTCCCCAAACAATCAACCCATCACGAATTCCCGAAACTTTGTGCAGCGAGGCACATCATCGTGTCTGATGTGAATCCGAATTGAACGCATTTAAGGTTTTAGACAGGCGGGAACCTGGATCCTCCTTACTACTAATCCCTCGTGTATCAAGTGATTCAAAAATACGTGGTGTTGTCTTTGGATCCTTCCCTTTGAGTTTGATCCCGGAATGTCGTCAATAGCCCGTTGTGTTGTTCCAGTGCGACGTTAATTAAAACACCTAACTATCCTCGTGTATCAAAATGACAGTAGAGCGAAAAGGAAACCAAATCAAACCTTTACTCCTCTACCCATCGACTTGTTAGTGCAATAACGACGACATACTAGAAAAAGTTTCAATACAGATGCTATACTCTAAAAACGAAACATTTGGAGACAATCGATATTTTCCCCAAACAATCAACCTATCACGAATTCCCGAAACTGTTTGCGGAGCAAGGGATATCATCGTGTCCTATTCGAATCCAAATTGAACACATTTCAAGGTTGTAGACTTTAGACCGAAACCTGGATCCTCTATTACGAACACGTCGTGTGGAAAAATTGACGGTAGAGCGACAAACGAAATGAAACCATCAAATCAACCCATCACCAATACCCGAAACTATGTGGAGCTAGGGGCATCATCGTGTTCAATGCGAATTCGAATCGAAGGCATTCGAAGGTTGTAGAGCTTCGACGGAAACCGTGATACTCTTCAGTACTTATTTCTGGTGCAACAATTATGACCGTAGAGCGAGAAACCAAACCTTTGCCTCTGCATCGACTTATTACAGACGAATAAGGACGGCATTCTGGAAAAAGCTTCAATACAGTGGCTAAAAATCTTTGTGAACAAAACATTTAGAAACCATCTATACTTTCCCCAAACAATTAACCCATCACTAATTGCCGAAACTGTTTGTGGAGCAAGGGACATTATCGTGTCCTATGCGAATCCAAATTGAACGCATTACAAGGTTGTAGAGCTTAGATGGAAACCGGGATATTCATCAGTACTTATTCCTGGTGCAACAATATATGCCCTTAGAGCAAGAAACGGAACCAAATCTTTATTAATCTGCATCGACTTATTACAGTCGAATAATGACGGCATTCTGGAAAAAGCTTCAATACAGTTGCTCAAACTCTCGGTGAACAAAACATTTAGAAACCATCTATACTTTCCTCAAACAATCAACCCATCATAAATTCCCGAAACTGTTTGTGGAGCAAGGGACATCATCGTGTCCAACGCGAATCCGAATCGAACGCATTTCAAGGTTGTAGACCTTAGACGGAAACCGGGATACTCTTTACTAATCTATCAATGTCTTGAGGTGGCACAGAATTGCTGTTTAATTGATACCTTCTTTCGGATAGACGGCGCCACCATTCGGCTCCAAGAGGTCATTCGACTAACGGAAGATAACCACATTGCGTAAAAACACACTTCGGCCCATCGGAACAACAATATATTCTGGAGAAATTCATCAGCGCGACTATAAGCGATTGGCTTTTTTGTTTATCGCGTTCGGGTCAATCCGCGAGATGGTTTTGTTGTTTTGGGGTTAATCCCCGACCGCGAATGGTGCGTGCAGCAAGTTGTGGTAAATTGAACCGTCGTGCGGGTTGTTTTTATACACATTAGCAAACTTGGATGGCTCCACTCACAATGAGTCTTCGGCCCCACCCATGCGTTAATGGGAGGAGAGTATGTTGATTTAAATTGATTCGAATTAATACAAGGGGGAAAGTATGCAATTAGGTTTCGATCGTGAGACTGCATATCCTAATGCTTTAAGTAGATTTCCCTTAATGACCAGATCTGTCCCATTAGGTTAGTATTAGCTACATATTTGGTTTTCAATCTTTCTGCACTATTTATGCCAGTGGTGTCAATTTGGGGAAATTATTAGAGGAACAAGTAAACCCCCAGTGGCTTTATGCGTTTTTCGAAATTCTACCATGATTATACAGATCATTACCAAAAAAAATTATCGGTACATTTGTAAAATTTTTCCTCATAGCGGACTGGTCAATTGTCTCCTCATCGTGGCTCATCAAGGACTGGTCAATTTCCTCATAGTGGCTCAATTGATAATGAGATTGAATCACTTTGCATATTGAACGACTAATATGATCTATATATGTGATATTTATCCCTCATGGTTTAGGGGACAGGGCGCCAAACTTAAAATATTGGGACCCAAGGGGTCGGGCCCTTAGGACTTGCCGAACCTGACATAGCCTTCAATCGATAATGAGGTTGAACCTCTTTGCATATTCAACCCTACAAATGTTTCGACGAGGTATCCCGTCTAATATCAGTTGCTATGGACGAGACATCTCGTCGAGGCAAAACTGCCTTATTACTCCAAGGTGAAAGAAGATTCAAGTAGGAAAAACAAATTGTCCCTTGACCAGAACAGTTGACAGTATGGAACAGCTTTATGCACCAGAGGCTGGACACTGCAGAACAGTTTACGAGGCAAAGATAAATCATCAGAAGGGTTAACTACTCATATTATCAATATTTGTAATATTTATCCCTCATGTTTTAGGTTAGAGGACCCCAACCGTAAAAATATTGGGACCCATGGGGTCGGGCCCCCTAGGACTTGACGGACCTGACATAACGTTAAATTGATAATGAGGTCGAACCACTCAGCATATTTAACTATCCACATAATCTATATTTGTAATATTTATAACTCGAGATATCTCGTCCATCAAGATCTACTCAGTTTTGCTAATGCCGTTTTACTATCAAACCCCGTAAATCTGGAAATCAACATTTTTCAGGACCGATAGAAAGTAGACACCAAATTGTAGACCAGTTATGATACGAAGTTTAAAAATTCTCCGAAACGGATTTGTAACTGATGTAGACTTAGAAGCTTTAGACATGTTTGGAAAGTATTTGTAAACAAAGAATGCTAAAACTTCATAAACTAAAATAATTAGACTTACTAGGTTTTGACAGTAAAACGACGAAATAGTGAAATAAAATCTATTAAATCGAATTTTTGATAACTTAGAAATAAAAGTAAGCATTTCGGAAACTAAACGTTTTTCGTAATTTTTTGTTCTTAGGTAGAAATAAAATCTGTGCGGTACAAAGAATATTTAAAAAATGAAAACTCATTATCGGGGTTTCCCTAAGCAGTTTTGTTCCCATGTCATATTCCAACTTCTTTCTGTCACTCATCATCTAAAGTCCTTTTGCCAACTCATGTGACCCGTAGAACCTACCACACCTCTCGTTTAGAAAAGAACGTACTTAGACTAGCACGTACGCTCATACTCTGGAAAAAAAAATCGGGATCTTCGGACCAGTCTGCTGTATCTCAAATACCTTCCCATTCCGTAATGCTAAATCAGTGGTCTTCAAATTTCAACTCCTACTGAGCAATTCAAAGACGCCCGAATCCCTTGCTCCTCGATATTTGTATGGTTGGGTTGACCTCAACCAAGGCTCACCAACATCAACACTCCAGGCTCTAGTACCAAATTATATGACGGGTCCTTTATGAATAATAATAAGCAGGATTAGAATTTCAACGATTTTGCATCTTTTGACGTAAAACTACGTATGACAGATTAGCGAGGACGAGATCTAATTGTATGACTGATTTCAACCATAGAGGAAATATAAACGTAGAATGAGCAATGGTGAACTTTCTAGTCTTTCGTCTGCCAAGTCGAAATGAACATTCATCATCTGATTGGTTGACGGGACAGGAGAAGACGTCCATCCATGAATTTATCATCTGATTGGTCCTCGCGACATAGTTGTAGACTTTGGCGATTTCACCACATTTGTCACCACTTTAGAAATGCGCATTCACACACCTACCCCGTCAGAAGAGATTTTATACAGCCAAACGAGACGATAAGATGCCAAATCGGCCAACCAAGTCAATTTTTCACAGCGCAGTCACGTGATTACTAGTCCACATGTTGGTCACGCCTTTTGAAGCTCCTCTCAACAGCAATGCTCAGTTTACTTATATGTCACGGCTGGATTTCAACTCGACCTAACTCCGGGGTTATAGGTTGAGGCGTTAGTATCCCTTGATAGCGCACGGATGACTTTTAGTGACAGTTATAAGTGGTTCGGCCGGTGGATTAATGGCAATTTTGAACTGCGATTAATCCGCAGAAGGAGCTTAGCATTTTTGACAATGCACGTATTATGATAAAAAAGAAATAATATAAATAGCAAAATCGGGTTTTCGAACCAGTCTTCTAAGATATCTTCCGTTTTCGTAAAGCTAAAAGATCAGTGGTATTCAAATTATAACCCCTACGGAACCTAGGGTATTAACTCAAAGGCACCCGAATCCTCTTGATATTTTTATGGTCGTGCAGGTCCCAGGTCCATCCTCATCTACATTCCGGGATCTAGTTCCAAATTGGATGACGGGTGCCTAACAAAAAATAATAATTAAGGTTAGGATTTTGATGATTTCCATATTTTTTTAAGCAGAACTGTCTTAAGGTACGATACAGATTGTCGGTAGACGAGAACTAATTGTGTGATAAATTTCAACTCGCTGCAACTCCGGTGTCATCTGGGGTTTGGCAACGGTGCTGGTATCGTCTGACAGTACATGCATGACGTTTAGTGACAATTATAAGGGGTTTGACCTGAGGATCGCTGGAAGTTTTGACCTGCCATCGATCCGCTGAAAGAACTTGTTTTGGATAATGCTGAAAAAAGAAAAAAAATTAGTTAAAAAAATCTAGGTTTTCATCCAGTCTTCTCCGTCTAAGATACCTTTCGATTCCGTAAAGCTAAATCAGCGCTCTTCAAATTTGAATGCCTAGGAATCAGGGACGCCAACTCGACGAAACCACTTTATCACGGAATATTTTAAGTGTTGGGCTGACTCCCAGGCCTATCCACATCCATCATCTAGTACCAAATTAGATGGTGGGTGAAAAGTAATAAGCGGAACAAGGATTTTAACGATTTTGCATCTTTTAACGTAAAACTACTTCATGGTATGACCCAGATTAGCGATGGACGAGACCTAATTGTGTGACCGTTTCCAACTCGCAACAACTCCAGGGTTATCGGGGGATTGGCAGTGGCGCATGAATGACATTTAGTGACAGTGGTTTGGCCGGCGGATCGAAAACAGTTTTGAATTGCCATCGATCCGCCGGGAGAATTTATTTTGGACAATGTACGTATTTGGAAAAATAATGAAAAAAAATTTAAAAGAGTAAAAATTCAGGGTTTTTTCGACCAGTCTTCTTTGAATAAGATGCCTTCCGATTCCGTAAGCTAAATCAGTGGAACCAAGGGCACCTAATCAAAGGGCCCTAACCCCATGCCTCTAAACATCCTAATGATCGATCAGGCCCCAGGTCCGCCCACATCTGCATTCCGCGATCTGGTATCAAATTAGATGAAGGATGTATTATGAAAAAGAATAATTAAGGCTAGGATTTTGGCGTTTTTTCATATTTTGACGTAGAACTACGTCTTATGGAACAATACAGGTTAGCGGTGGACGCGGTATAATTGAGTGACGGTGGCAAGGATTTTGGTGTTTTTCCATATTTTGACGTAGAACTACGTCTTATGGAACAATACAGGTTAGCGGTGGACGCGGCATAATTGAGTGACGGTGGCAAGGATTTTGGCGTTTTTCCATATTTTGACGTAGAACTACGTCTTATGGAACAATACAGGTTAGCGGTGGACGCGGCATCATTGAGTGACGGTGGCAAGGATTTTGGTGACCGATTTCAACTACCCATAACTTCAAGGGCATGGCAATGGCGTTAAGATAATTTGATAGCACACATATGATATTTAGGATGGTGTCACAAGGGGCGGTTTGGAAGTGCGACCCAAAACGCGCGTCTTTTTGACTCGATTTGGATCGCTACCTGGGAGACACGTTCGAGACGTTCAACCGGTTTTCTTTCCTATCAAGAAGAAAAAGCGAAACAGGGTCGGACTGATCAGGTCAACTCGTGTGTCTGGCGAATGAGTAGCGTGTCTTGTGTGTAACTCGCGAATGAGTAGCGGATGGTCGACCGTCGAGGACTTTTGGATAAGCACCGCAATCCGATGTGACAAGAGTATCTACCAGGTCGCGCTTCTCGAAACGCCTCGTGTGTCACCCACATAAGAAAACAGTCGTTTCACTAGGTAGGTATTTTAATTAACGTCACACTGGAGCTGGTACCCCACTCTCCAAATTTGCACCCCACTCCAACGTGAGAACATTTGAGGCCCCGACGGGTTTAACATGCACCAGCCCCCTTCGTACCCGACGGTATTTGGTTGGATTCGAACTTGGAACCCTCCGGTTGCTAATCCGTTACTCTTCCAACCGGGCTACCATGGCCCGTAGTTTGACTAAGAGGCGCGTTTTGTATATCGTGACTGAGTAGGGGATCTTCGTCTGCCCAGCGCGATTTAATGAGCAGCGCTACCACGTGTGATATGAGCAGTAGAAATGTGTGCATTCACCCACCACGCCACCACTAAAGAAAACAAAAACGCTCTCACGCGTGTGCTCCCACGAAGAAAAAAATGCTCTCCCACGTGCGCTCTTGCAAAGAAGGAAACACTCTCCCACAAACAAAAAAATGCTCCCGCGAAACCAAACGCCCTCTCCCGGGTGCGCTCCGACGAAGAACAGAAACGCACTTCCGCTTGAGCTACCACCGAATCAAAAATTCTCTCCCACGTAGAAAAAAAGAAACGCTCTCCCACGTACTCTCCTAAAAAAACAAAATGCTCTCCCACTTGCGCTCCCGCGAAGTAAAAGAAACGCTCTCGCGCGTTCGCATACGCCAAGAAAAACAGCTCTCCAGCGAAGAAAAAAATGCTGTCCCGCGAAGAGAAAAAAAAGCTCTCCCGTGTGCATTTACGCGGAGAAAAAAACCCGATGCATCATTTTTTCCTTTGTGGGAGCTCAATGGGGACAGCGTTTTTGTTTCTTCGTGGGAGTGCAAGAGGGAGCTTTTTTCTCTGCAGACCATTTTTCTTTCTCGGGAGCACACGAGGCAGAGCCTTTTTTAAATTTACGGAAAAGCGTTTGTTTCTTTCTACAAAACCCACCTGGTAGGGTTTTTGTTTCTAAGTGGGAGCTCACGCGGTAGAGTTTTTATTTCTTCATGGGAACGCACCTTGTCGAGTGTTTTTTGTTTTCTCGTGGGAGCGCACCCGGTAGTCGTTTCTGTTTCTTCGTGGGAGTGGCACCCGGTAGTGTGTTTTTTGTTTCTTCGTGGGAGCGCATCTGGTAGTGTTTTAGGTTTCTTCGTGGGAGCGCAACCGGTAGTCTTTTTTGTTCCTTCGTGACCCGGTAGTCTTCTGTTTCTTCATGACTCGGTAGTTTTTGCTGTTTCTTCATGACCCGGTAGTCTTTTCTGTTTCTTCGTGGGAGTGCACCCGCTAGTGTTTTTAGTTTCTTCGTGGGAGCGTACCGTGTAATGTTTTTGTTTCTTCGTGGGAGCGCACCCGGTCGAGTGTTTTTGTTCGTGTTCGTATATCGTATAAATAAGGAATAATTCAATAACATTAAAAAATCTCAAATTTATTACGAGCACGAAACAAACACACAACCCGATCGGAATCAACGATGAATTTAGAAAAAGGAGCGACTTTTAAAATTTATACATATATATCTATTGCCATTCAGGGAGAAAGAAACTAATTAGAACCATAAACATAAATCTCCCTTACGGCACAAATAATACAGAATGCGATACCGATTGATCGACTAATATATGAGATAATAAAATCAATCAAAGAATTCTCGTTATAAACAGTTCGGAATGAGAACACAAATTCTGAAATCAAACAGTGTTTTTGTTTCTTCGTGGGAGCGTACCCGGTAGAGTGTTTTTTGTTTCTTCGTGGGAGCGCACCCAATAGTGTTTTTGTTTCTTCGTGGGAGTGGTACCGTGTAGTGGTTTTGTTTCTTCGTGGGAGCGTACCGTGTAGAGTATTTTTGTTTCTTCGTGGGAGCGTACCCGGTAGTCATTTTGTTTCTTCGTGACCCGGTAGTCTTTTCTGTTTCTTCGTGGGAACTCACCCGGAATGAGTACACAAATTCTGTAATCCAACAATCGGCCCCATCGATCGCAAAATATACAGTACTACCCAAAAATATGATACGTAATAAAAATCATTGGGCAATAAAAATTTTCTTCATCGTATCTTTAAACTTATTAATCAATAAAGGCTTTGTTAAACAATCTGCATTATTATCCTTCGAACTAATATAAGATATTTTAACACAATTTTCCTCTACTAAATTACGAATAAAACGATAGAGAATATCTATGTTTAGTTTTAAAATTTGCTATTGTATTCTTTCAAAACAGATCGCTGCCTGGTTATCACAGAAAATATAAGGTGTGATGCAACTGGGAATCAAATTTATATATATATATATATATATATATATATATAATTCATTTATTACTCTAGCAAATAATATTGATTCTTTAACACTCGCATAGAGCTACGAATTCAGACTCCATGGATGAAAGAGCTATAGATTTTTGTTTGCTGGACCTCCAAACAAACGGAACGTTTCCAAAATAGAAAATATGTCCGCTTGTTGAGTGGCGATTAGTTAAATGAGATCCCCAGTTAGCATCAGAATAAAAATTCAAATTACATCCTGAAATATTTAAAAAATTAGTCAAAAATACATAATTTAATATATCAGCAACAATTCTCCAATGCTGGAAAGTATATTCATTGCAAAACTGACATTAAATTTAGAGAATAACTAATGTGTGGTCTCGTTCTATCTGCCAGAAATGAAAGACATCTAATAAGAGTACGATAAGGGTACTTTATCATTAACTCACTTTTAATAATTTCATTTTCAGGAATTTTACCAGGTAACAAGTATGAGTTTTTGTTTTCGTAATAAGGCAATTTATGGTTAAATTGCCTTATTAAGAAAACAAACTTTGTTTTCAGAACCTTTAATAACATGCTCCGGAGGCTGTCTCATAAATTGGCTCTTTTAATTTACCATAAAGGTATGCAGACTTAACATCTAGCTGCGTATTAAACCAATTTAAAACAAATACTAGAAATTTAGAACTGGTGAATATATCTCACCGAAATCAACACCTGGTCTCTGCCTAAACCCTTGAGCCACCAATCGGGCTTTATATTTCTTAGGTTTATTGTTTTTATCCATTTTTACATTGAAAACCCACTTATTTCCAATTACAGGTGCATTTTCGGTGCATCAATTAGATCCCAAACTCGTCGGTCTTCCATCATTTTAAGTTCATCCCTCATCGCAGCGTTCCATTTTGATCTATCGGAACTTTGCTGCGTTTCTTCAAAGGTTTTTGGCAACTCGACACTATAACACTCGTGTTGAAAAAATCAGCCGAGTCTGATTCATCGCTTGCACTACTGAATCTACACTGCTGGCCACCCAAATTGCAACACCAAGAAAGACAAGAGATATAACAACAAAATTTATTTTGTAGACAACATGTTGACCAAGTATCAAATGATTAAATTTATAGACTTCTGTGAAGTGTGGTTCCTGCCAAAATCAGTAGCCAGAGTAGCCGCCATTGTTGGAGATCACCGCTGCCACACGCCTCGGCATTGATTCAAAGAGACTTTGGATGTGTTCTTGGGGTACAGCAGACCAAGCAGCTTCCACACGTTGCCAAAGTTGATCTGGTGTGGCAGCTGGGGATGTATTCTGGGTCAATCGTTGAGCAACCATGGACCACATGTTTTCTATCGGCGAAAGATCCGGAGAGCGAGCTGGCCAGGGAAGCAATTCAATCTGGCGATTGACGAAGAACCCTTGGACAATGCGTGCCACGTGTGGTCGCGCATTATCCTGTTGAAATATGGCTGTGGGCAAGCCCTGAAGGTAAGGAAGGACAACTGGCTCCAACACCTCGGAGATGTAGCGCTGGCTGTTTAAAGTACCGGCAATGCGTACTAGAGGAATGCGAGAGTGTTATCCAATACCGCCCCATACCATAATACCCGGTGCAGGACCAGTGTGGTGGTGCATAACGCAGCTGTTCAGCATCCTCTCTCCACGGTGTCTCCAGACTCGAATCCGACCATCGTGGTGTTGCAGACAGAAGCGTGACTCGTCAGTAAAGACAATTTCATTCCATTCTGCTTTCCACATCCTTCTTTCATCGCACCATTGGCAGCGGAAACGTCTGTGGTTCTGCGTCAAGGGTAGACGAAGCAATGGACGTCTTGCGGACAGACCACTCTGCTGTAAACGGCGTCGAATGGTACGCGCAGACACTGGATGATGCGGTACAGACTGAATGTGCTGTGCTATGGTTCGTGATGTGGCTGAGGGATCCGTCACTGCCATACGCACAATATGCCTGTCATCACGTGAAGTGGTACACTGAGGTGGATGCGATCGAACACGTCGGTCCGTCGTACCCTCCTGCATCCAACGATCACATATCCGCATTACAGTTGTTTGGTTTCGTCCAACACGACTACCGATTTCCCTGAAAGATAATCCACAATCTCGGTAGGCCACTATCCTTCCTCTGTCGAACTCGGATACTTGATCAAAAGATGATCGCTGTTTTCTACGAGGCATAATTGATCGTTTTTTTGAAAAAACCACAAGAAAAACACAATTGCCGTACTTGAAATCGTCGAAATCTCCAAGCCTTAAATAGCGCTTTGAAGTGGCGCCACAGGCGCGCGTGATGTGCGTCTGCGCTGAAATTCTAATCATTTGCATATCTCACCTCCGCTAATGCATGTTGTAAATTTCATATTATTTGCATGCTTCCTTCAGGGTGTTGCATTTACGGTGGCCAGCAGTGTAGTTTGAGAAGGAACATTAGTAAAATCTACATTTTTAGAATTTTCAACACTGGGTTTGAAACAAAATTTTTCAGGACCAAATTCTAGTTTATTTTATCACAATAGTTTTTAGCTTCTTTCAAAGATCTTAATCTGGTTTTATCGTTAGGTGGATAATAATAAACATCCATGCGTTTACTCTTTTTACGAGGTTTTTCCAGTCTTCCCATTCACCAATATTTATAGGAGTTAAAACAATAGAAATTTTAACTTCTGCCTTTTCAATTTTCTTCACTTTATTTACATTTGGAAGATCACCATTAGACTCAGTTTGGTCATTAATATCCACATTTAAGCTGAATTTTGCATAATAATACTTGTTCTGTCCAAACTTTTAACTCCATTTTAGATCTGATCTATTTTAACATGGCTAGTTTCAATTACCTTACGATCTTAGGAACAAAAGTCCTATAGCCTTAGTGCCTATAGTGTAGCCTACTAAGATTCCACGCTTTGCCCTAGGTTGAAGTTTATTCTGCTGGATCTTAGGAATATGCACAAACGCAAGAGACCCAAATATCTTAAAATGTCCTCACACATGGTTTATGACCGCTCCATATTTCAATTGGAGTTAATCCTTCAGTGAATTTGTGTTCACACCTATTCCGGTTGTGCACAAACGCCACAAGGGCTTCCGCCCGAAAACGCGGTTGTAGCCCACTGTCATGAAGCATGGCTCGAACCCCATCCATGGCAGTTCAGTTAAACTTTTTGGCCACCCGTTCTGTTCTTCTGTATAAGTAGACGTGCGTTCATGTTTGATCCCTAACTTGCTAAAAAAATCATTAAATTGTTTGTGGCAAAATTCGAGTCCATTGTCAGTTCTGACACATTTCAATTTAGAAGTAGTTTCTCGGTTCTACTTTTGCCAAGTATTTTTTAACACTCAAAAACGTCTGTTTTAGATCTAATTATGAACACTTTACGAGAATAATCGTCAATTATTGACAAAAAGTACTTATTCTCACCTAAAGAGTTTACCGGAGCAGGTCCCCACAGGTCCATAAGCACTCTAAAACTCTAGTAGACCTTTGATATACATAATTTCTCTTTAACTACTCACGTGTGGATTTGGCAATTTTGCAAACATTGCAATTTTTATTTATAGAAGTTAACTTTTCAATTCCCTTAACAGAATTGTTCTTACTCATATGCTGTATTGATGGCACATTAACATGACCAAATCTACGATGAATAGTATTAATATCTAATGGGCAATATTGACAGAATTTATACATTTTTCAGGATATCCACGAACAACATACAATTTATCTACCAAAGGTGCAGTAAAAAATATTCATCATTTCCCTTATGTACAACCATTTTGTTATTTTTCCAAATGAATTTATAACCTGCAATATCTATATTACAACCTCCAATTAAATTTCTATGCATATTGGGACAGTATAAAACATTTTTCAAAACAATCTTTACGCTACCTCTAACATCTTTAACGATGAAGTTGATGTCTCCCACTCCAAGAACCTTTGACATACATTCCTTGTCCCCAGTCAAAATAGATGCCAACGATGTGTGCCGGAAATTACGGAATCAGTCTCTGGTTGCAGTAGAATCTAAGGAATTTTTCTAAATTGTGAGATCAGTTGCAGTTGCAGCCAGTGCATAATTGGTGTCTGCAAAAGATATTCCACCTTTGTTTGGCTTAGTCTTGAAACGTACATTTTTCTTGAAACATCGGTCTTCGGTTGGTTGGTTTTGTGGCGCAAGGGCCATATTTGGCCACATTGGTCTTCAATGTGTCCCGGTCTTCTGCAGTAGCCACACGGCCCCAGACGAGAAGGTGCGTCAGTTCTTTTCTGCGACGAAGAGTCCAACTCGCTTCCGCTGCATGCCGATTTCTCTATTAGTTTCTTTTTCACAGGATAAGGTCTACATTTTGCAGCATAGGCATCTCCGACGACTGTGAAATCTTTGCCTTCATCTTTGTGTTTCAGATAAATTCTTCTAGCTTCGGTCAATAGTTGTTTTGTAACATTATCAACTTTGAATTCTGTATCGTTGAGCCGGTAAATTATCTGGACAATGTTGTCGTATTCTGAAGGTAATCGACGTATGAACTGAAAACATACCAATAATTCGGGTATGTCTAAACCCACTTTAACTTGAAGTCGTTTCTCGGCTATTTTCTTACAGAAAATGCCAACAGTCTCTTCATTGGGGTTGAAACGCAGATCAAAGAAATCGTCCACCATGCTTGCCAATCTCGCTCTTGAAGTTGACTCGAAATGAAGTTTCAGCGTTTCCCAAGCAGTTTTACCGTCTTCGGTGTCCGCAATCAGGGTGTGAAATTTTCTTTCGACTCCTTGATAGATGGTGGTGAAGGCTCTTTGCTTGAGTAAATCATAAGACCGCTTTTCCCTTTCAGATATATCAGCGGGACATTGCTTGACTTCTCCAGTAATGAATGCCCAGCTTCCTCTGTCCATAAGAATCACTTTCATATCAACCTTTCACGTAGCGTAATTAAAATCGCTAAATTTCGGGAAGGAAATTGAGGAGACAGAATACGAGTTAAATTCAGCCATTTTTAGGTCAAAGTTCAGAGAAAAGTCGCTGTAAATTTAATCAGCTCATAAAATACTGAATCGGGTTGGGATCAGGCCCATAATCCTGTTCGTATTCGATATTCTATAAATAAGGAATAATTCCATACCATTAAAAAAGAAAACTCAAATTTATTACGAGCACAAACCAAACACAACCCGATCGGAATCACCGATGAATTTAGAAAGAGGAATGACTTTTAAAATTTATACATATACCTATTGCCATTCAGGGAGAAAGAAACTAATTAGAAACATAAACATAAATCTCCCTTACGGCACAAATAATACAGAATGCGTCAAATTCTCGTTATGAACAGTTCTGAGTGAGAACACAAATTCTGAAATCCAACATTTTTTTGTTTCTTCGTGGGAGCGCATGCGGCAGAGTGTTTTTTGTTTTTACGTGGGAGTGCACCCGGTCGATTGTGTTTTGTTTCTTCGTGGGAGCGCACCCGGTCGATTGCTTTTTTCTTAGTGGGAGCGCACCCGGTCTAGTGTTTTTTGTTTCTTCGTGGGAGCGCACCCGGTCGATTGTTTTTGTTTCTTAATGGGAGCGCACCCGGTAGAGTGCTTTTTGTTTTTACGTGGGAGTGCACATGGTAGAGTGTTTTTGTTTCTTGTGAGAACGCACGCGGGAGAGTGTTATTTGTTTCATCGCGGGGAAGCCTTTTTTTCTCACCGGGAGCGATGCGGAAGAGTCTTTTTATCTTCACAGGAGAGTTTCTTGGCGGGAGAGTATTTCTTCGTGGGAGCACACAAGGGAGAACTTTTTTCTTCCTCCGAGTTTCTTCGCCTTTTTTCTGAGCACGAGGGAGAGCGTTTTTTACTTTCATGGAAGCGCACGCGGGAGAGTTTTTTTTCTATTCGTGGGAGAGCGTTTGTTTTCGCAGGAGCGTAAGCGGGATAGCCTTTTTTTCTGTGCAGAGGAGCGTTTCTTTTTTCAGTGGGAGAGCATTTTTTTGGCTCTTCCATGTGCGCTATCGTGAAGAAAGAAACCAGTCTTTCATATACTCTCTCGCGAAAAAAATAGCTATCTCCCTAAAAAAAATAACGCTCTACCGCGCGTGTATCACTCTGCCCATCCTCTGTTCCTTTTTGTTTTCCCCAGAATTAAAAAAAATGACGTGCAACACTGCTACTGGTTACAAAGTAGCACTTCTCGTAGAAAAGTGTGGAAGAAAGGCACCTTTCGTCGTCTGAGGAAAGATCGGGATAGATGGCGTGCAGGCATCTGTGATTCTTGCGTGTTTGCCATATTGTAGTATGGATGCTTTCAGTTTCGATACGATTTGAAAATTAGTTACAAAACGACGTTTGCAATGGCATCCCGTTAAGAATCATCACAATCCGGATTCACACAAAGACTAATTCATGGCAATCAGCATGGAAGGAGGATCTACAATCGTATAACGAAATGGATTTTGAGGATATGGTTGATGAAGATGATATAGATGGGAACACAGAGCATAACAGCACACCTTTTGACGATGACATTTTTTAATCCAAAAAAGGATTTTGTGGTCCTTGAGGAACTAAAACAATTTTTCGTGCAAAAACAACTACAGAGCGGGTAACTGTTTCATAATATTTATATTAGCTAAAGATGAAGGTAAGGTCCACACTATTTACAATAATCATGAAGTATATGCAGCTGCTGTAAATTGTTTTGTGGGATATAGAATTTGGACTAATAATGAACTAATAGATATTTAATTAAACCATTGTCTCCACTAAAATGATCTCCCGCGGGTGCTCCCAAGAAGGAAGAAAACGCTTTCCTGCGAAGAAAAATTGCTTTTCCGCGTGCGGTCCCTTGAAGAAAAAACCGCTCTCCTTAGAAGAAAAAACACTCTTCGATTGCGTTCCCGCGATAGAAAGAAAAATGTTGTCCTTGCATCAGTTTGCACCTGCGAAGAAGAAAACTCTGTCCCGCGTACGCTCCCACGAAGGAAAATACTCGCTCCCGTGTGCGCTCCCACGAAGAAATAAAACACTCAACTATAAATTCTCTCAAGAAGAAAAGAAAAAACGCTCTCCAACGTGAGCCTCAACGAAGACAAACCCCTCTACGATGTGCGCTCCCGCTAAGAAAAAGCTCCAGCGTGTGCTCATACGAAGAAAAACTGTCTCCTGTGTGTGCTCCCCGAGGAAAAGAAAAACTGTCTCCTGTGTGTGCTCCCTGAAGAAAAGGAAAAAACGCTCTCCCACGTGAGCCTCCACAATGGAAAAAACTCTCACCCGCGTGCACTCCCGCAAAGACAAGAAAAACACCCTCCTACGTGAGCTCCTACGAAGAAAAAACTCTCCCCTGTGCGTGGTGCTGCGAAGGAAAAAAATACCCTCCCGCGTGAGCTTCCACTAAGAAAAACCCTCTACCGTGTGCGCTCCAGCGAAGAAAAAGAAACCCTCTCCCGTGTGAGCTCCTTCGAAGAAAATTGTTCTCCCGCATGCGTTCCCGCAAAGAAAAGAGCGCTCTCCCGCATGCGCTCGCACGAAGAAAAAGAAACCCTCTCCTGTGTGTGCTCCCACAAAGAAAAAAAAACTCTCCCGCATGCGTTCCCGCAAAGAAAAGAAAAGCGCTCTCTCGCGTGCGCTGCCCCGAAGAAAAAGAAACCTGTTGGCTTTGATCGATTGGAGCCAAAGGACATTAAAGTTTTCGAGACATTATTTAAAAATTAATTTTATTGAAACCAACTCGTATTTACAAGCATACATCCAAAATCAAGACATCTAATCTCTTACATTATTTCTTCTGCTATCTTTTATATACACTCAAGATTACAAGATTAACATAACTTTCTACTTTCATATACCCCATGCGGCACTATAATTTCAAGTCCTTTGCAGAGGTTTGAGATCGATTCCAACAAAACCCTCTCCTGTGTGTGCTTCCACGAAAAAGAAAATGGCTCTCCCACATGCGTTCCCGCAAAGAAAAAAGCGCTCTCCCGCGTGCACTCCCACGAAGAAAAAGAAACCCTCTCCTGTGTGAGCTCCCGCGAAGAAAATGGCTCTCCCGCATGCGTTCCCGCAAAGAAAAGAGCGCTCTCCCACGAAAAAAAAGAAACCCTCTCCTGTGTGTGCTCCCACGAAGAAAAAATGACTCTCCCGCATGTGTTCCCGCAAAAGAAAAAAAACACTCCCCCGAGTTCTCCCATGAAGAAAAAAATACTCTCCCGCATACGTATTACTCCGCATGTCCTCAGCTCCTTTTTGATCTCCCACCTAGAATTTCAAAAAATGACGTGCTACACTGCTACTGGTTGCCAAGCAGCACTTCTCCCCAGAAAAGCGTGGAAGGGAAGCAACTTTCTTCATCTGAGGAAAGATCGGGATAGATGACGTGCAGGCATCTATGGTTCTTGCGCGTTTGCCATGTTGTAGTTTGGATGCTTTCAATTATGATACGATTCAAAAATTAGTTGCCAAACGACCCTTGGAACGGCATCCCTGATAAGAATAATCTCAATCCGGGTTTACTTAAAGATGATTTCATCGAATTGCAATCAGCATGGATGGATTATAACGGAATGGATTTTGAGGATATGGATGATGCCGACAATAACAACAGAGTACAACAGCATATCTTTTGCTGATGATATTTTTTACATCCAAGTCCAAAAAGATTTTGCGATCTCCGACGATCTAGAACAATTTTTTCATTCAAAAGTAACTATAGAGCTGGTAAGTGTTTCATAATATTCACGTTAGCTGAGAATGAAGATGCGATCCGCACTATTTACAATGATCAAGAAGTATATGCAGTTGCTGTGAATTGTTTTGTGGGATATAGAATTCGGACTAATAATGAACTATTTGAGATTTAATTAAATCATGAGACAGAACGGACACTCGGAGATATCAAAGTTTTCCTGAAAGTGCTCAATAATCCCCAAAGAGACTGCATATGCTGTTAACCCTCCAAGAGGTTTCGACGAGATATTTCGTCCATCAAGATCTGATCAATATTGCTAATAACGAGACATCTTGTCATCAAGATATTGCTAAATTTTTGCTGATGACGAGATTAGGATCTGGCCAGTTTTATTTTAATGATGAGAGATAACGAGAGCTTGTTGGACGAAATATCTCGTCCATCAAGATCTGGCCAGTTTTGCTAATGACGAAATACCTCGTCGAGACAACCACCAGAAGTAAGTACTTAAACTTTTATGAATTCTTAAATGAAAAGTAAAGCGAACCAATTTTTAAGTTTTATTCTCCACCTGCTGTTAAGGAAACCCGGCTCCCATAAATTTAATCATAAATTACTAGTTAATTTTGTGAATGGTTGTGGGAATTTGGATTGAGCTTGAACTAATGTATTACTACGTGCATTTAGCTTAAGCATGTGACTGGAAAATAGAGGAAATCGCAAAGGACCACGAAGATCATGACGACCAACTTGAAAGTGCGAACTATTTTACTTATTTGCCTGATAGAAAAATTTTTTTGCAAAGATGCAATCGATATATATATATATACAGCGAATGCCAATATGTACATTGTGAAAAAACCGTACCAACCCTCTCCATTCAAGCAATTTTAACAGTAGAGCAAATTCAAAGATGGCATTCAACAGAAAAGAGTCTTCTATAAATTCATATGCATAAAATTTGCATAAGGGGGCGTCTTCATATTAAATTGAGCACCAACTTCATAATTTCCAATAGTAACTCCCAATTTTGGCACATAATTTCGAATCTATATCAAAATTTAACTTCAGATACCAAGTTTCATATCATTTGGTTTAGCCGTTTCGGAATTATGAGTACGGTAGGAATTATTATTTTAGTTAGGTATTTTAATTAACTCCGCACTGGAGTAACACAACGGGCTATTGGTGACGGTCCGGGATCAATTCCCAAGGGAAAGATCCGAGGACAATACCATGTAATTTTGAACCACGGTCAGATGACGAGGTAACACCTGAGCTGTGGCACCTCACTCTCCAAACATCCACACCACGCTAACGTGAGGACATTTGAGACCCCGACAGATTTAACGTGCATCAGCCCCACGTACAAGACGGTCATTGGTTGGATTCAAACTCAGTCCAGCAAAAGACCGTCGTGTACACGGGTGCTGGTCCACCTTAAATCTGTCGAGGCCTCAAATGTCCTCACGTTGGCGTAGTGTGGATGTTTGGAGAATGTGGTGCCAGATCAGGTGTTGACCTCGTCATCTGACCGTGGTTCAAAATTACTTGGTGTTGTCCTCGGATCTTTGGATTTGATCCCGGACCGTCGCCAATGGCCCATTACGTAGCTCGAGTGCGACGTTAAGTAAAACTAACCTACCTACCGTTGTACTAAATTGATTCATTTAATTTCTGACGCACGTACTCTTCCAACCGGGCGGCCCAATTTTAATTGGAATACCAGTGGTCACTCTCTCTGCTGTGGTAGAGGTCTGCTGTGCAGTCCAAAAGATTATAGCTTGACCAGAGCTGTACTCAAAGTATCCATCGCAACAGAAGAATATTGTTTAGGTGGGCTATTGAATTCAACTACCTAGTGCGATATAATAGAGCACGTAATGATACCTGATGTCCTGAAAAGAAGGTGCCGCGGTAGCCCGGTTGGTAGAGCAACGGATTAGCAACCGGGGGCTTGCGAGTTCGAATCCAATCAAAGACAGTCGTGTACAAAGGGGGCTGGTGCATGTTAAATCTACGTTAAATTTCAGGTGTTGCCTTGTCATCTGATCGTGGTTCAAAATTACGTGGTGTTGTCCTCGATCTTTCTCTTCGGGATTGATCCCAGACTCGTCAATAGACCGTTGTGTTTCTCCAGTGCGACGTTATTTACCTACCTACCTCTAAATGGGTCGCATGTATATATCTCCCATATCCGAAATTGGCTACCCAGCTTGTCCATTTCTGGACCTTGCACTATAAAACCTAAACCAACCAACCCATACCCAAAACGTATCTATTGACAATTCACTAATTTTCTTCCGCGAAGGTATTTGCATTTGGTAATCTTAGATTTCTTATTAACCCTCCTAGTGGGTGTCTCGACGAGATACCCTGTCGTGACAACCACGACTTATCTCATCATTAGAAGAAAACTGACCAGATCTTGATCTTGTCATCAATTAACAGATTCGTTTCAATTAACAACAGATGATGCTGGAATTAGAATTTTGTGCAGCTTCAACCCTTCTGGTGATTGTCCCGACGTGGTATCTCATCATCAACAAAACTGACCAGATCTTGATCTCGTCATCAATTAACAACAGATTCGTTTCAATTAACAACAGATTCGTTTCAATTAACAACAGATGATGCTGGAATTAGAATTTTGTACAGCTTCAACCCTTCTGGTGATTGTCCCGACGTGGTATCTCATCATCAACAAAACTGATCAGATCTTGATCTCGTCATCAATTAACAATAGATTCGTTTCAATTAACAACAGATGATGCTGGAATTAGAATTTTGTGCTGCCTGCTTCAACCCTTCTGGTGATTGTCCCGACGTGGTATCTCATCAACAAAACTGACCAGATCTTGATCTCGTCATCAATGAACAACAGATTCATTTCAATTAACAACAGATGATACTGGCATTAGAATTTTGTGCTTCAACCCTTCTGGTGATAGTCTCGACGTGGTATCTCATCATCAGCAAAACTGACCAGATTTTAACGGACGAAAAATATTGCCATTGAAAGAAAACTGATCAGATCTTGATCTCGTCATCATAAAAAATCGGCAATATCTTGATGTCGATATATCTCTTTATTAGCAAAATTCGTCAGATCTTGATTGACGAGATATTTCATCGATATCACTTGGAGGGTTAATACGTTTTTATCTTTTCCTCCGAACCATGTTTGTTTTCAGCATTTTCTTGTCGTTTAGCGCCCCCATTCCAATCTTTCCGACACTAAATTCTTGCTAAGTGTGCTTGACGAGTTTTTGTGTAACAAATGTGGAGAGGTAAGTGAATTTTGGAATCAATTCTCGTCCAAAAGTTCAGACTTCACTTTTTCAAAAATATGAGTAGCGGAACAGAAATTTGATTGATTACACTGTGAATGCTTCAAATCCTCATAAGGAGGAATTGTCCATTCAAACAAAATTTATCAACAATGAGCTCCTGAAGAAAAAGAAAACCATTCGAAGAATCCGAAAGAGAAAGAATAAAACACTTCTCAGAATACCTTCAATAACAACACAAAACCTTTTCCTAAAAGCCATTAGAGCAGACAACAATCGAAGTTCACAATCAGACTGATCACTGCCATGTTTGAACGAGGAATCCAGCGCCTTTGATTTTAAATATCCTGATAAAATGGGAGTGTTAAGAAAGACGTAAACAGTTTGTGTAGATACCTTATATCTCTCTAAACTTAATTGACAAAAGTAAGAAAAATAATGTATCTTTATTTTTTCGGATATGAATTATGAATTGACCAAAATTATTTGAATATTTTGAATAGGTTGTTTTTGGGGATTTTGTGGCCATGCTGCGCCAGACACAAGACATACAATATCAAGTAATAGACAGACACAAACACAATGAAAGTTTTGCTGACACAGAAGTTTGAATAGCAATCAAAAGTGCTGCATATCCTCACGAGGAGGAATCTTCCATTCAAACGAAAATTATCATCATTGAGAGAACTGAACTGAAGAGAGAGAACAAACCGAAGAATCCGAAAGTGAAAGCATAAAACAACTGCTCAGAATAGCTTCAACAACAAAACAAAAACACTTTCTCTACGTGAAAGTCATTAGATCAGACAAGAATTAAAGTTCGCAATCAGACAGATCGTTGTCATGTTTGACCGAAGAATCCAGCGCTGTTGAAAATATTTTAACTATCCTTCTAAAATGGGAGTGTTAAGAAAGACCTAAACAGCTTGGACACTTTATATCTCTAAACTTAATTGACGAGAGTTTCAAAAATGTATCTCTATTTAGTAGGAAAAATATGAATAATCAAGATAGAAAAATTCTTTCGATATTTCAATATTTTGAATAGATTTTATATACAAGATTAAAGAAAATTAGTCGCACTATAGATTCTTCAGTAGAAATAAATTTAACCAATTTTATTTATAATTAATTATACAGAGAATAAAAGTGCTGCATATATTCACGAGGAGGAATATTCCATTCAAACGAAATTTATCATCGCTGAAAGCACTAAACTCCTGAAGAAAAAGATAACTATACGAAGAATCCGAAAGCAAAGGTATCAAACTGCTCTCAGAATAACTTCAAAAACGAAAAAAAAATTTCTGAAAGACATTAGATCAGACAAGAATCAAAGTCCGTAATCAACCGAATCACTCACGTTTGAAGCTAGGAATGCAGCGCTGTTGAAAACATTAAATATCCTGCTAAAATGGGAGTGTTAAAAAAGACGTAAACAGTTTGGAAACCTTATATCTGTAAACTTTGATGACTTTGACGAAAAATCTGAATTGACCAAAATTATTTCCATATTTTGAATAGTTTTAATCGACATGGTTAAAGAAAATCAATTGGACATTAAATTCTTAGCCCTCCAAATGATTTCGACGAGATATCTCGTCCGTCAAGATCCGACTAATTTTGCTAATGAGGCGATATCACGTCATCACGATATATATTGACAATTTTTTACAACATTACGATCTGGTCAGTTTTCTTCTAATGACGAGATATCTCGTCTATAATGATCTGGTCACTTTTCTCAATAACTAGATACCTCGTCGAAAAAACTGTCAGGAGGGTTAAGTAGTAATAGCCTTAAGAAATTTTATTTATAATTAATTATACAGCGAACAAAAGTGCTGCATATCCTCACGAGGAGGAATCTTCCTTTCAAACGAAAGTTATCATCACTGATAGCACTGACACCTGAAGAAAAAGAGAACCATCCGAAGAATCTGAAAGCGAAAGTATAAAAGAACTTCTCCGAATAGTTTCAACAAACAAAACAAAGAAACGCTTTCTCCAAGTGAAAGCCATTAGATCAGACAAGATTCAAAATTCGTAATCAGACGGATCGCAGTCACGTTCGAGTGAAGAATCAAGCGCTCTTGGAAAGATTTTAAATATCCTGCTAAAATGGGATTGTTAAGAAAGACGTAAACAGTTTCGACACTTAATATCTCTAAACTTAATTGACAATGTATCTATTTCGTCGGAAAAAAATGTGAAAAATGAATTGATCAAAATTATTTCAATTTGAATAGATTTTATCGACAAGGTTAAGGAAAAGTAATTGTACCAGATTCTTTACACTCCAAATGGTTTCAACGAGATATCTCATCCATTTAGATCTTACCAATTTTGCTAATGTCGAGGTATCTCATCCATCAAGATACATATTGCCGATTCTTTTATGATGACAAAAACAAGATTTGGTCAGTTTTCTTCCAATGATGAAATATCTCATCCATAATTATCTGGTTACTTGACGAGATACCTCGTTGAGAGAAAAAACAACCACCTGGAGGGTTAAGTAGAAATAACCTAAATAAATTTTATTTATAATTAATTATACACCGAACAATAGTGCTGCATATGCTCACGAGATTTAAATCTTCCATTCAAACGATACATATCAAACAAAACAAATTCTCAGAATAGCTTTAACAATAACAAAAAACCACTTTTCTGAAAGCCATTAGATCAAACAAGAATCAAGGTTCGTTATCACACGGATCATTGTCACGTTTGAGCGATGAATCTAGCGTGTTCGAAAACATTTAAAATAAACTGCTAAAATGGGAGTGTTAAGAAAGACGTAAACAGTTTGTGTGGATACCTTATATCACTAAACTTAATTGACAAAAGTAAAGAAAATAATGTATACTTTGTTGGGAAAATATGAATTATGAATGGCCAAATTATTTGAATAGATTTTATCGACATTATTAAAGCAAACTAAGTGCACCATAGATATTTAAAAGTGTAATAACCTTAACAAATTTTATTTATAATTAATTATACAGCGAACACAAAGGTGATGCATATGCTCACGAGGACGAATCATCCTTTTAAACGATACTTATCATCACTGATAGCACTGAACTTTTGCAGAAAAAGAGAACCAACCCAAGAATCCGAAAGCGAAAGTCTAAAACAACTTCTCAGAATAGCTCCAGCAACAAAAAAGCACTTTTTCCACTTGAAAGCCATTAGATCAGGCAGAAGTCAAAGTTCGTAATCAGGCGGATCACTATGTCACGTTAGAATGGGGAATCCAGCGCTGTTGAAAACATTTAAAATACTTCATATATTTTGACATTGAAATTAAAAATGACGGTCACGAGGGAATGTGATTAAGATATCGTCAAGAAAGAGAGAAACATTAGGTGCAGATCGTGATTCTTTTCACGCGTGGTTAAATAATATGGTTTGATAGCGATTCTGGCTGACTCGAACAGTATTTTTCTTCTTAGGATTGCACGAAATGCTGGCATGGCGTATTACGAATGCTAAGTGGAAAAAAGCTTGGCGCTAGCGAGTTTCGTTCAGTCATGTTTCGGTTCTTTTTTTAGGCAAACCACAGACGTTCAACTCGGAAAGATACAAAATTGCATTTATTTACAGTATGTAATCATGCTTGGAAGTAGGAATTAGTTTCCAATTTATTTCGATTCGTTGCTTAAGTTAAGTTTTGGGAATTGTAGTTAATTCAAAGCACTGTGTTTTAAAAGGGCTAGTCAAGTGTAATCTCCTTTTCTTTTTATTGACATCGGACTTTATTAATAATACGACAGTAAGAATAAGCGAAAGGATTATCTCTTAAAAAATCACTAAATGGATAGCAATACCTTCTATATGAGCTGCAAATTTTAAGGTAATATAGTAAGTTATTAATATGACTTGTGGGCAACTCGGAAAGATACAAAATTGGTTTTTATATACAATATGTGTAAGAAAGCTAGTCAAATATACGAGGTTAAGTCAAAAATTATCCGCACTTACGCTAATAACACATCTTTAGGTTTGTCACACTGCTTTCTGCGCATGCATGCTTAGAGTTGATACTACTTTGGTCATGCTACCGAAGTTCGACCTTAATAGCGTCATTTTTCTTGCTTCTGCATCAGTATAAGTATGGCCGCTCCGCTAGCAATGTGCACCAAGGAGGAATAAAGAGCAGTGATCCTATTTCTATGGTCGGAAGGTCTGCCAGGGGCTGAAATTCAACGGAGGTTTACAACACAATACGGGGACAGTGCTTTACCACGTAGAAGTGGATCGAGAAGTTTTAAAAAGGTCGGACAAGCTTGATGCACGAAGAAGCAGGACGCCCGTCAACCTCCACTACCGACGAGAAGATTCAGCTAGCTCGAGAAATAACATTGGCGAACCGGCGAGTTACCATCGACAATGCAGCGTGTTCTCTGCGGATTAGAAGGACAAAGAAGTGGGGGAAGCGGTGCATAAATGGTTGGGAGACCATCCAAAAACCTTCTTCTTGGAGGGAATACGCAAGCTTGTGGACCGCTGGACCAAGTGCATCGAAAAGGAAGGAGACTAGAAAAATGACGAACTTGTTCAACCCTTACATTTGTGTAAATAGATTGAAAAATAAAATGCGGGTAGTTTTTGACTTTCCCTCATAATTGAAGTGTTGACGGCAACATAAGTCACAGAAAGATGTTCCATAATGAAAAAAATAAAATAAATATTAACTCTTCTGGTGGTTGATTGTCTTGTCGAGGTATCTCGTCATTAGCAAAACTGCCCAGATTTGATGGACAAGGTATCTCGTCATTAGAAGACAACTGACCAGATATCGATCTCCTCATCATAAAAAACGGCAATATCTTGATGACGAGGTATCTCGTCACTAGCAAAATTAGTCAGATCTTGATGGACGAGATATCTCGTCGAAATCACTTGTAGGATTTAGAGGATCAAAAGAATTTCTGATTGTTTAAATCATTGTTTATACTTAAAAGTTTAAGATAACATGATCTTCCACCAATAGTTGATAAATCATTATAATTTTGAAATTTTTGAAACTTAACAATGCTCTGCTGAAAAATTTGAAAAGGGGCTTATCACTACGCCCGAAGCTCTTCGATTGAACCACTGTTTCTCAATTCAGTTCAAAATTTGACAATTATGCTACTGTTTTTATATATGTTATTTTGATTTTACACTATTATTTATAATATCACATTAACATTTCTTACTACTTTATTCTGAAATAATATACGTCATTGGTGGCTGATCCCACATTGATTTTCCTTTTTCAGGCCATCAGTTATTAGCCCTCTGAGGGGTTCACACGCATAATTCCACCTTGCAGCCTGAAGTCTTCCCTGCATGACTACTAACCAGTTTTAATCTTCTTGACCAATATAATCTTTTTGAAGGATTCTATTCTTAAAAGGGGGGGGGGGTATTTCAATTAACGTCACACTGGAGCAACACAATGGGCTATTGGTGACGGTCCGGGATCAATCCCAAAGGGAAAGATCCGAGGACAACACCACGTAATTTTGAACCACGGTCAGATGACGACTATTCTTAAAAGAACCATTAGTATCTTCCAAACGATTCTCTTCTAAGGTAGGTATTTAGTTAACGTCACACTGGAGCAACACAACGGGCTATTAACGCTGGTCCGTGATCAAACCCAAAGTAAAGATCCGAGGACAATACGTAATTTTGAACCACGGTCAGATGACAGATCACACCTGAGAGAGCACCCCACTCTCCAAACTTACACATCACGCCAACGTGAAGACATCTGAGGCCACGACATATTTAACGTGTACCAGCTCCCTTTGTACACGACGGTCTTTGGTTGGATTCAAAATCACAACCCTCAGGTTGCTAGTCCGTTACTCTTCCAACTGGGCTACTGCGGCCCGATTCTCTTCTAAGAAATTAACCAACAGAATCTTTCCATACGATTCTATTCTAAGGAAAAGACCAATAGAATCTTTCCAAAGGATTATATTCTAAAGAAGGGATCAATAGAATCGTTCCAAAGGATTATATTCTAATAAAAGGAACCATAGAATCTTTCTAAAGGTTGAAAAAATCCAGGATTCCTTCAAACAATAGATATGATTATTTAGTCATTAACCCTCCAAGTGGTTTCGACGAGATATCTCTCCCATCAAGATCTGACCAATTTTTGAACGGTTTTCCTAATGAGATATCCCGTCCATCTATATCTCTATCATCTATCTCTCTATCATCCCTATAATCCATATCTCTATCATCTCTATACATCTGTATCTCGTCAGTTTTGTTAATAACGAGAGATACCTCGTCAAGACAACCTCCAGGAGGGTTAAATGTGTTGTGGGGCTTGAGTTATAAACTTTACGGAAACAAAAATTAATTTTACCGATTTTCATGCCATGTAACAATCAAATTCAAAGATACATTTTCGCTTTTAATTAGCAATTTTAATGGAGTACAAGATAGATAATTCTTAGTTCATCTTTTGTACTAAATGTTAACATTTAGTGCGAAAGACAGGTTGAGAATTATCTATGGCAGACTGTTGAGCATTGTATTAAGATTGGCCCAGTCCTATTCCTCTGAATTAGTGAAAAGTTAATGCTTATCCCTCAACTCTTGAGTTAAACTTTACGGAAACAATAATTAATTTTACAGATTTGCATGCCATGAACAATCAAATTCAAAGACACATTTTTTCGTTTTTAATTATCGATTTTAATAGAGTAAAGACTTGGTTTCAAAATCTAGAGCAGATAGATTTAGAATTCTCTGCCCAACATTGCATCAAGATTGGCCTGGTGCTATTCCTCTGAATTGGTGAAAAGTTAATACTCCTACTTTGGTTAAATTTTATGGAAACAAAAATCAATTTTACATATTTGCATGCCATATAACAATAAAATTCAAAGATACATTTTCGTTTTTAATTATCGATTTTAATAGAGTGAAGACTTTGGTTTCAACATCTAGAGCAGATAGAGTTAGAATTCTGTTCAACATTGCATCAAGATTGGCTCGGTGCTATTCCTCTGAATTGGGGAAAAGTCAATACTCATACTTTGGTCAAATTTTATTGAAATAAAAATCAATTTTACATATTTGCATGCCATGTAACAATCAAATCCAAAGACAAATTTTCAAGTGTTAAACTCTTGTAATCTTCAGAAAAAATTATCTACACAGTGGAGAACAGGAGCAGGTGATGAATGTAGGAAATACATTTCACCGAGTGATTTTTTTACGTGTTTTGTTAGCTGGGATCATTACCCTCTTTTTCACGAAAAACGAGATACATGTTCTTTCTCATTGTTTTGAAGTTCGTCCGTCTTTTCTTGTCTAATTATTTCTCGTAAAGAAAAAGATCGCAGAGCAATAAAAAGCAAACAGGCTATCTTTTCCAGTCTCAAACTTTTTGAAAGCAAAGTCGAATTTGTCATCTGCTGCTATGATGCTTCCTGTTTTGTAATAGCAGCTGCAAAGTGACTAGAGTGCTTTTAGAGGTAGGTAGGTAGTTGAATTAACGTCGAGCTGGAGTAACACAACGGGTTATTGATGACGGTCCGGGTTCAATACTGAAGGGAAAAGACCCGAGGACAACATCTCGGAATTTTGAACCATGGTCAGATGATGAGGTCAGCACCGGAGCTGTCCCAACGCTTCTAAACCTCCACACCAGAGTGAGTTCTTTTAGGACGGAATTTGGGGTTTTATGGCACAAGGTCCAGAAGTGTACAAGCTGCTCCAAACACAAGACAAGGTCAAGTAAAAAATGTCACGAAAGGGAAGAAAGAGGGTAGGTAGGTAGGCAGGCATTTCAATTAACGTCGCACTGGAGCAATACAACGGGCTATTGGAAGAAAGAGGGATTAGAGAATATAGTGGTGGAATGAAAGCAAAAAAAGACCGCTTGGGTATCCCGCGTTTAGCAAAGACGGTAAACATCATGGGAAAAGAAAAAATCACTTGGGTACCTAGTGCTCGTGAAGCCAGTACACACCTAAAGGAGATATGCCTCTGAGGGCATGAGTGCTTGTACAGAAGACAGAGTATCAACTATTGGAAGTTCTGATAAAGGGGAAGGAAGGTGACAGAATGAGGAAATGTAAGACTAAAATTTTGGAAAATGTTAAAATGTATGAAAAATGTCGAATTATTACCACCATTTTGCTTCTTTCTCCGTACATCGACCTTCTTATGAAATAGATGGAGCATGTGCTAGCAGCTTCATATTATTTTTTCCGAATCGGTTTGAAGATCTCCGGGTGATGGTCGCGTGATATTGGAAGTAAGCACGAATCATAAGGTAGAACTAATTGATGAGAGTGATTAAATCACTAGTTTGCGCTTCGATAGCCAATCGGACCGAGTCGATTCCCAAAACCACGTGACACATCCTGAGATCTTACGACAGCGACTCTGCTCACATGCTCCGTCTGTTTCATTGGAAGGTCGATGTCTGTTTAGGAATGGCGTAATTCAGGTGATGGAGTTACGTCACAGCCCATCAAAAAATCCAATTTTTGAACATACCTGCCTCAGAATCACATGTACACCAACGTCATCAAACATCAATAATGTGGCACCAATTCTAATAACCGGCCTTTTATATTCTTTTCTTCTGAGCATTGACTGACCATGGTTCATAATTACGTGGTGTTGTCCTCGGGATTCATCCCGGGCCGTCGCCAACAGCCCGTTGTGTTGCTCCAGTGAGATGTTAATTAAAAATACCTACATGCATCTTCTAAGTATTGGGTAAAAACCTAGTTAAAGGATTACCTTGGTGAAAGTTGAATTTTTTTTTGTTGCTCAGTTAATACCAAATGGTAATAGTTAACCGAAAAGAAAGCCATACTGCAATGGCAGTTTGGCGTTTAATCTAATTGGCGTTGACCAATCAACTATCTCATATAAATTCGAAATACATTCTTTGGAATTTTTTTGGTGACGTGCTGAAATAGTATTCGAAAAACAAGCCAAGTGACCGACAGGTCCTAAATTAAATCGACCTTACAGACTTCGACCTTCTAATGAAATCGACGGAGCAGGTGCGCGCAGCTTCATGTTATTTCTATAGATTTTTTGGATTGAAGACCTTGGTCTAAAGGTGACGTTGTTTTAGAAGAAAACACGAATCGTGATGTAGGACTAGTTGACTCTGATGGAAAACATTAGTTTGCGCTTCGATAGTCACTCGGCGTAGTCGATTCCCAAGCCCACGTGACCTACCCTTCTGAGATCTTACGACAGTGACTTCGCCCTCTATTTCATTAGAAGGTCGATGGTATGGTATGGTATGGTATTTTTAAATAACGTCGCACTGGAGCAACACAGCTGGCTACTGACGACGGTCCGCGATCAATCCCGAATGGAAAGATCCAAGGACAACACCACGTAATTTTGAACCACGGTGAGATGACGATTGAAGGTCGATGCGAAATATGTACAGGAAAAAGACGTACGCTCCACAGTAAAAACATTACCACCACCTGCTTCTAGCTTGATACAAAAAGCCTCATGCACATCACAGAAAAGATAATAGTTGATAGTTTGAAAGGTCAATGTCCATTTAGATAGGACTAAACGAAAATAAAAACGAATTTGAAAACTTTCTTCCATCAAATGTAATAGTCTTGCGTACCATCTTTGATGATGCAACGAAGTCAAGTGGAGTCTATCAAACTTGAAGAGTATTGTTTTCACTGTTCAAGACAGACAGTTCAATTTTTTTAAGCCGTGATGAGGGTAAGAGTTAAATTATTTGATTTTTCACGTCAAATTCGTCAATATTATTTATGAGCTGTCAATATTATTATGGGTACATCTATGCCCTGACACGTTTTCTAAGTGGGAACGACTGTTTGAATGTCCTGAGCGTCTGGAACTTTTGAACAAAGACAGAGCCAGTGGCGTCAAACGCACATCTGTAACAAGGTGATTCAACTCCTGGTAAGACGAATGCTTATGATAAACGACCGAAAAACATTGAAGTCGAATCAGATTTAATCTGGCAGCACAAGTGGCAGGTGTTTTCTCGCACAAAGTAGTTTTTATTGCTCCAGATGAAAATTATGCATGTTTCTTTTTCCTGTTGTCCATTTGTTGGAGTGGGGATTTGAATTGTCAAACGCGAGATTAAAATATTCTCCAAGCCTTATTAGTATTCATTGGAGGACGGATTTATTGAAATTCCCTTTCCGCGTACAAAAAAGATTCAAGATCATTTAACTTATAACCCTTTATTTCATAAGATTAAGCGAAAGCAGTTTCTGAGAAAGGAATAAATAAAACTTATTGTCGAGTAGCATGGGAAAATAATAACTTCATGTTACCTTACTTTATTTGATCGTCTGATTAAGCTTTTGCTTGATTTAGTATATGACTTTTATGCTGTTTGTGTAGTATTTCTTATCGTAATACACATCTGCGTTGGTATGCGTATGTGTTAGAACTTCGTTTTATTTAAACTATGATAGAACGAATTGGCGAGATTAAGGTAGTGAAGCTACATTATAAAGAAAGTTTTTGTGTCACGTTTAAGTTCAAGAAATTGTTAATTTACAACATTTAATTACTGACAAAGTACAGAGTCAAAAAAGTATCCGAACACCTTGCTATTCTTTACCCTTGAGTCGCGTAGTTAAGCCAAAAGCGGGATTAGACTTGTAATTATGTCTTTTTTAATCTTCCACAAGAAATTGCCTAGTAGTTTATTACAAAAGAAAATTATTTCTCCTGTATTAGTCCAGACGAAAATTATGCGATTTTCTTTTACCTGCAGTCCACTTGTTGGAGTGGAGATTTGAATTGTTAAACGCGAGAATAAAATATTCTCCAAGCCCTTATTAGTATACATTTGGAGGACTGATTTATTGAAATTCCCTTTCCGCGTACAAAAAATTCAAGATAATTTAACTTATAGGGTTGTCGGTTTCACGTGATTAAGAGAAAGCTGTTTCTTGAGAAATGAAAAAATAAAACTTATCGTTTAGTAGTATGGAGAAATGTAATGAACACTTCATGTTACCGTACTTTATTTGATTCGTTTGATGAAGTTTTTGCTTGATTTAGCTTATCACTTTAATGCTGTTTGTGTCATATTTCGTATTGTATTATAAGAGCATCACGGTTTGGTGTATGTGCCTGATAGAACTTCATTTTACTTAAAATTATGACAGAATTAATTGGAGAGATTAAGGTTATGAAGCCACATTATAAAGAAAGTTTTTGATGCGTTTAAGCTCAAGAGAGTTAATTTACAACACTTAATAACTGACAAAGTACAGCGGGTCAAAAAGTATCCAGACACCTTTCTATTTATTCCCTTCCCTAGAGTCTCATAGTCAAGATAAAAGTAGCGCTGGAATAATGTCTACAATCAGAGGCTTTTTCTATCAAGCTCATGAAGTCTTACTCCAGAAGATAATTATCCAGACGACAATTTCTCCAGATGAAAATTATTTCTCCGGTATTACTCCAAAAAATATTTCAAAAGATTGTTAGACTTTTAATAATGTCTACTACGAGAGATTTTTTTTATCAAACTCCAGAAGTATTACCCCAGAAGAAAATTATCTAGACGTTTATTATAGAAGATAATTATTTTTCCTGCATTACTCCAGAAGAAAAATTATGCAAGTTTCTTTTTTCTGTTGTCCATTAGTTGGAGTGGGGATTTAAAATGTCAAAGGCAAAATTAAAATAGTTTTCAAGCCTTTTTAGTATTCATTTGGAGGACGGATTTATTGAAATTCCCTTTCCGCGTACAAAAAATATTCGAGATAATTTAACTCATAATCTTTACTTCGTGCTATTAAGTGAAAGCTGTTTCTTGAGATATGAATAAATCAAACTTATTGTTAAGTAGTAGGGGTAATGTGTAATGAGAGTGCTTCATGTTACATTACTTTACTAGCAGAATTACCCGGCGTTGCTCGGGTTGAATTGGTTAAATTTTGATTGAAAAATGATCAGTATTAATCACTTCTCTGTCCCAGAAGCATCATTTAAGTGCACAGAAAATAAATTTTTAACATTGTTTCAACTTTGAATAGCTTCTACAATTTACATGAGTGAGGCGCCAGCTCAGGTGTTGTTCTCGCCATCTGACCGTGGTTAAAATTTACGAGGCGTTGTCTTTGAATCTTTCCCTTCGGGATGGATCTTGGACCGTCGCCAATAGCCCATTGTGTTGCTCCAGTGCGACGTTAATTAACTACCTACCATCTATTATTTACTTCGGACACAAATATGTATACATGATACATCCATCCATATAACCCATTTCACATTCATCGCAGTCCTGCTGTAAGACAAACTACAAAAGTTAATACTAAGGTTATTACTATACAGAGTCGATTTGGGGTTTTGGAGTGATTTAGAATGCACTGTAAGTTCATTTTTAGTACAAATGACGAACTTCAAGGCGTATAGTCTTGCACTCAGTTTTTCTATCAATATTTTATTTGTGGCACTCTTGCACCAGGGATGCGATCGCCAATAGCCCGTTGTGTTGCTTCAGTGCGACGTTAATTAACTACCTACTTACCAGGGATATACGATGTTTTCAAATTTCATCATCATTATGAGAGGATGGCAAATTAAATTTTTACGGTTTTCGTGATTAGTTTATTTTGAAGCTAAGACATTTTTTCTTGAAAATTTCATTCAGTGGCACGTGGAATAATGGAGCTTGTTTTAAATATAAATGTCATCAGTATAACAAAGCAAACTCAATCGATTACAATTTTTGAAGAAACAGAAGGTCGATTTTACAGCGTTTTCGAAAAAGAAAATCACCGCTTTCAATGAATGTTTCATAGGTATATAGTTGCATAAGAACAGCTTCAACTTATAAAGCAAGCAGCCTTGACCTTTTTTCTATCACTTAAGACAAAATTTCAATTTTGCCAGAAGCCCTAGTTCAAATATTTCCTAACTGTGATATTATTCCAAGATCAGCAGTCGAATTTAAAATTCGCTTTTCTCCAACAGACATTCAGTTTTAAACCAAATCCTTATGGCACTTTTTCAATTCAGAGATTCGGTTTCTAAAGGAGAACCACGTACCTATTTAGAATGATAGATGTAGTTACTTGACCATGGAGTGTGGCTTTCAATAAAACCAAAGAAACACGGAAAAACCAAATGTAAATTTAATTGTAATGACTATTTAAAATATGTCAAAATTTAGAAATATCTTTGAACTAAAACGTATGGCTACCCTTTATAATTTAACGTAACCTATCTTATTTAAAATTATTTTAATTTAGCTTTTTACCAGTCATTTTAAAATAAGAAGTTACACACCGTACTTAAAAAGGTTTTGTTTTGTATATTTTATTTATTTTTATGAAATAGAATTCAACAAACCATTATGTATTCAACCAAAAACTTTATGAAAGTTGGTCAAAATATACATATACCACAAAGAAATTATCCATGTCTATTTATATTTTGCAGAATATAAATAATTCATTAAAATTTACCCCCTAAATAATATATCCACAACATGTAAAATACTTGAACGCAAAAATACAAACAAAAGAAATTCCGGTCATTGAAAAAATGCAGAACTCGGAAAAACTGTTCTGAATTCTGAAGATATGAGCAAGTGTGTCGAATTTCGACTTCCTGAACATATTCTGAAATAAAGCAATTATAAAAAAAGACGTTTGAGCAATATTAATAAAATGACAATAATAATGTATTTACTAAGCGAACACATTAGAAATGCTCAAATATGACCGCAACATTTCGCTGTCAACACAAATACACAAACACAGAATTCTAAAACAAATTAAAAAATTAACAAACAAATCTAAAACAAATTAAAAATAAGCATTAATTCTGGCGTTTTCCAGATACAGAGTAGCAAAATTACGCTTTTATGATCAATGAGTTTTTCGTTTGGGCTTTTCGTGTTTCATTACAAAATGTAAGTTATGTAAAATTAAATATTTTAAATATCTTTATAACATTAAAAATATTCATAAATCATTTATATTATGGAAAGAAATAAAATCAGTTCCAATATAAATATAAGAATTAAATTTAAATTGTTTGAATATAATGTTTTGGGAAAAAAAATGTTTTCCCATCAATACTAGTAAAACAATTTTATCGGAAAAGTTGTTTTTCCATCAATACTGGTAAAACAATTTTATTGGTAAAGTAGTTTTCCATCAATATGGGTAAAACAAATTGAGTTGCGTACAGTAATCGTTTTATACTCAATGTTAATCCTATGGGGATTTCGAATGTTTTTAGCCTCTTCTACATTCCTAGGACAAATAGAACGAGGGTTAATTTGTAGCCGACGTTACCAGCAGGGTTCTAAAGAATATGCAAAAAATTTGGTGTGAATTGGTCAAACGGTGTAGATTTGTATAGAGAACAGACAGACGCCAACTCTGCTTTATATATATAGTATACACAATATATAGGAATTTAAACTTAAGAATACCAAGAAAATTTCGAAAAAATGAAGAAGTGTTGGTGGATCAGGGCGTCATCAGGGAGGTCAAATACCCAGTCAACACAATATGGTGTTTTCTACGTGTGGGCGGCAGTTCACCAAAAGTAGCCATATTATGTTGACTGGGTGAGGCTCCTCCCTGATGGTGTCCTGATCCACCAACACTTCATTTTTTCGAAATTTTCTTGGTATTAAGTTTAAATTCCTAATTTTCTCTTTCTTTGTTTTGTAATATTGAATTATATTGCTATCCATGCTATGTCTGGAGCTTCAGCGCGCATACATGGACATTTCTGCTTTCTGGCTTCCGTTTGATTATTTTGATACCTCCAGTATTTTGGCTTTTTAGCCATTTGGCTTTCTGCTTGTCTGCATTTTTGACCTTTTGGCGTTTTGCTGGCCTGCATTTCTGTTACTTTACGTCTTAATGTTTGTATGTTTGATTGTCTATTTTATATGTATAATAAATAATCAAACAATAACAAACAACAAACAACGAATTAAATATATATATATATATATTTAATTCGTTGGTTTCATTTGATCCTTCAAGTGGTTTTCTCGTCCATCAAGATCTGACCAATTTTGTCAATGAAGAGATACCTCTTCATCAAGATATTGATGATTTTTTGATGGTGATGTGATCAAGATCTGATAATTTTTCTTCGAATGACGAGGTATCTCGTCCATCAAGATCTGGTTAATTTGCTAATGATGCTCGTCGAGACAACCACAACCAGGAGAGTTAGGATCACTTGCGGTTAAGATATCATGCCAACCAGCGCCAACGGGTCTTCGCGTGGTATCATGGTCGAGGAGGAGGATTTGACAAGTCATCATTTCTTCAAATATTTTATAAACATTTTTGCGGTTCATGGAACGATAGCTACATGTTTTTAAGTAAAACACTGTTCATTTTTTTTGTTTAACCTTCCAGGTGGTTTTGATGAGATATCTCGTCCATCAAGAACCGATCAATTCTGCAAATTACGAGATACCTCGTCGAGACAACCTCCGGGAGGGTGAAAATAGGTGTTCACAAACCTACGTACTGCCAACAAGTGATGATATGAATAAGTCGAGATTGTGAAGAAAGGGATAGTTTTCTGACAAGATAGGTCTTCGAGTCATGAAAAATATCGCTAAAAATCGTGTTAATAGTTTGCGATTTTGTGGGGCCGCGTTATTAGCTGTGCTGGGCCGCATGCGACCAGCAGTCCGTGGGTTGGACACTCCTGCTTTAAGTGATGGATAGGCCCTGGTCTAAGCAGTCCTTGTGTAGTAAAACATTGACCGTATAGCAGAGATTTTCAGTCTTTCTCTCCTCACACTACAAACAAAACTAGTTACTAAAATTCTGTGAAACACCAAAATAATATATATTTTTTGCCTATCGACAAAAAATAGGTATAGTTATAAGTATAATGCCATTGTAATATAGTTTGATTTACAAAAATAATAATAGTAAGAACTAACTCCAAGGAAAGGATCAACAACCAAATTATTCACTTCAATGAAAATGAACAGTAGAATAATTCCAAAGGATTCTATTCTAAAGGAAAGGACCAATGGAATCTTTACAAGGCATTGATTTATTCCAAGGAAATGACCAACAGTTTTATTAAAGGATTCTATTCTAAAGAGACCAATTGAATATTTCTAAAGGATTCACTTTCAGGAAAAGAGCAAAATAATCTTTTTATAGGTTGAAAGAATTTATGGATTATTTCAGCCAATAGAAATGGTTATTCAGTCATTAAGTCTGTTGTTTTCCGACACTCAGTAAAAGCAATACTGCACTACTCAAAATCTCGTAACCCTCAAAGGGTTCAAGATATTGAATCTGTCCTCTAGACAAGAGATTTTTTTACTTTGCTCTTATCATAGAACAATTATGAAGCACACCAAAATATATATTATACGTTTAGCCGATCGGATAAAAAGTTAGGTATAATATTGAATGGTTTGCAAAAAATAATAATTATCGTTTTACTTTTTGCTTCAAAAGGGCTTTTTAAAATCTTTTTGAATTAATTTATTTCTGATACTTTGTTATGAAAAATAATATTCAAGAGTATTTATACGAATAATTAAAAATACCAGTATTACCTGAAATAATTTATGAACATGCTTGTCAAAAGCTTAAAACTAAACTGTTGAAATGAAAATAAATTTAAAAAATTTAAGCCGTTTCATCATCCGGAAAGTACAACCAAGGGACAGACGAACTTTAAACCGTGATGGATGAGTTTGTGCCACAAAAAAAACTATTTTTTAAATTTTTTAATTAGTTCGAAATTTGATATTCAGATTATGCCGAGGCATTTTTTATTGCTTACAGTGGTTTATTTTATGACAGAATAATTAACAAGTTTTTAGCTTTCATTGCATGTTACCTGTTTTAATTTCCTCTTAAACTTTTTATTATGTACAATGTACTCAGATCTCAAAAGTAACTTTCAGCAAATTTCAAAACCATTGAGTCTATGATAATTTAGAGATATGGGTAAAATCCACAGTTGTTACAGAACACAAGAGTCTGTAACAGCCGTGATTGGGCTTATCAAAATGTAATCTCGGAAACATGTTCTAAGTCTTTTGGTATATCCGTTTCTAGATTACAGGTTGTTATTTATTCCAATTTGTACTGTGTTATAATTTCAAAAGTAATTTACAGCAAGAGTTGAAAGCCATCAAGTTCATAATATAGCGAAATGGGTAAATTCCATAACTGTTACACAATAAGACCGCTCGTAACAGCCGTGGTCATGCCTTTTCACAAGCCATTTCACTGAAGAAAACTTAGTAGATGCAGATTGAAAAATCCTGTTTTGTTTTTGATATCAATCAATCATTCGTCAACATTCTGTTAACATAATAACAGCCTGCTAATCAAAATGTAATCTCGGGTAAGTATTTAAAGTCCTTTGGTTCATTCGTGGTTTCGGGATTATAACTTATATTATTTATTCCTATTTGTAATGTTGTAATATAAAAAGTAACTCTTACAGCAAGAGTTCAAAGCCATCACGCCAATAACAATTTAGCGAAAAGGGTAAAATCCTCTGCTGTTACAGAATACGACTGCCCGTAACACCAGTGGTCATGCCTGTTCACAAGCCATTCACTGGAGGAAACTTGGTTCTTTGCAGATAGAAATTTTTTTTGTTTTTGATATCAATCGATCATTCATCGACATTCTGTTAACATGGAAACAACCTGTTAATCAAAATGTAATCTCGGATACATATTTAGTCTTTTGGTCCATCTATTTCTCGATTATACAGTATTTATTCCTATTTGTACTGTTATAAAATCAAAAGTAACTTTCAGCGAGCGGTCAAAGCCATAACAATAACAATTTAACGAAAAGGGTAAAATCCTCAGCTGTTACAGAACACGACTGCCTGTAACAGCCGTGGTCATGCCAGTTCATATGCCATTCACTGGAAAAACTTGGTTCTATGCAGATTAAAAAATTTCATTTGTTTTGATATCGATCATTCATCAACATTCTGTTAACATGGTAACAGCCTGTTGACCAAAATGATCTCGGATACATATTTAGTCTTTTGGTCCTTCCGTTTCTGGATTATAACTTATATTATTCATTCCTATTCGTACTGTTATAATCTCAAAAATAACTTTCAGCAAGAGGTCAAAGACATCATGCCCATAACAATTTAGCGAAAGGGGTAAAATCCTCAGATGTTACAGAACACGACCGCCCGTAACAGCTGTGGTTGAGCCTGTTACAGGATACGGTCGCCTAACAGTGATCTCGAATAGTGACCTGGTAATTTTGCTTTTGTTCTGTCAAATTGATTGATATAAAAAAATAAAACAAAAATTTTCAATCTGCATGGAACCAAGTTTTCTCCAGTGAATGGCATGCGAAGAATGCCCAAAATGAGAGGTTTTTTTGTGTGTGGTTGACGGGTAAGAAGCGCTTCATCCATCTAGCAGACTGGTCTTTGTATCTAATAGCGGTACGTGACTGTAATGCTAATGAACTGTTAGTGTGTCGTGTTGAAGCTGACCCTTCGCTGACCTCTTGAAGGTCATGTGAAGGCCGAACGTGCAGGAGATACAGCTGGTTATGTATGCGTGTGTGCGGGGTTGTTTATCAAGATACTTTTATGTGAGCAATGTGACGTCACCATCCTTCAATCCGAGCAATTTATGTGTTATTATGTGTTCCCCATTGATGACTCAAGCGTTTTGTTCGCCTCAGATTTCCATTTATTTGCGACTAGTACGGCTTAGGTTTCAGGTCTCATTTTCTTGGCATTGACAATCAATTTTCGATTGGTTGGGCTGGAAAGTTCAAAGACCACCAAGGAAGATTCCAGTTTTTAGGTTATTTCGTTGTGTCCGTAGCATAAGTTACGTAACCTCTACCCTCTTAACTCGCCAATTGTCTTGTGATTTGTTGTTTCTATTGATTTCTGACCTTGGGGAGGTCGGGTTATTTTGTACGTAGCCATTGCTGGATCTATGTTTCATACAAACTTTTGTTGTATAGATTCCTTTCAAAGTGGAAGTATGTTATCTTTTTTCACTTTGCCTCAACGATCTTTTAGTCATCATATCCATCAGGCCCTTCACATCTGCCATCAGGGTCGTAGTACAAATTTAGATGAAAATTACAGTACCAGTTTAGAAAATGGGCTCCTAATAAAATAACAAATGTTAAGTACCAATGTGAACGGAACAGACACAGTACCATAAAAATGTCCAAAAGTATTGATTTTTTGTTTTGTTAAATTAATTGTACAGCTTTAAAGAATAATTATGCAAAGTTTCATTGCCGTATCTACGTTGTTTAGCGAGTTATTAAAGTTTTCGCATCGAATGTCGTGGTTACTTTTAACCCCCAAGTGGTTTCGACGAGATATCTCGTTCATCATCGTTATCTCGACCAATTTTGTTAATGACGAGATTCCTCGTTATCAAGATATTGGCGACTTTTTTATGATAACGAGATCAAGACCTGTCAGTTTTCTTCTAATGACGAGATATCTCGTCCGTCAAGATCTGGACAGTTTTGCTAATGATGAGATACCTCGTCGAGACAACCACCAGGAGGGTTGTGGGAAATATTTTAAGAAAAATACTGGAAAAAATATTTGAACAAAATTAAAATTTACAGTAAGGTTGGGTTTTGGGGCGCAAGGGCCATATTTGGCCATACTGCGCCAGACAATATTAAATAATAGACATATACACTCAAGAAAAGTTTTACTGACACCGAAGAGAGAAATGCACCCAGGGAGGATTTCAAAAGAAGATATATTTTGAAATATTGAAATATTGTTAACAAAATTTAATTTTTTAATTATTGTTTATGCAAAATTGATTTTTTCCCATTTGCAATATATATTTCACGTGTATTGGAATACGGTATACTAAAACAATTTGATGTAAAGTCAAAAATAATTACAGCGACACTGATCTCAGCCAACTACATAACTCATAATCGAACGCAGACTAAACATTAAAATATTTGTGAGTTTTATCTATCTCAGAATGCAGGTTAAAGCACTGTCAAACTTCCGCTACTCTCCTGGCAGAAAGCCTCGGCTCCCTTACGAGCCGCGACGCACAGTTTGGGAACCTCGCTTTATACACATGTTCACTTTCATTACTATAAACACAATGAGGATATTTATATCTTTTTGACCTTAGAGAACAGATTCACATTAACAGAGATACCGATACCCTTATATGGGGCCCCTGTGTACCATGATAACAGACACATCTATGTGGGGGCCCCGTAAACCAAGGTACCAGAAACACCCTTATGTAGGACTCTTGTGTACCATGCTACCAGAAACACCCTTATGTAGGACTCCTGTGTACCATGGTAGCAGTGACACCCTTATAAGGGGACAATGAGTATGTTACCAGTGACACCTTTATGTGGGGCCCCTGAGTACCATGAATTCAGCGACATCCCTATTTGGGGCTCCTGTGTACCATGCTACCAATGACACCCCTATGTGGAACTCCTGTGTGCCATGATACTAGCGATACCCTTAGCTACCATGATACCAGTGACACATCTATGTGGCCCCCTGTAAATCATGATACCAGAAACACCCTTAGATAGGACTCCTGTGTACCATTAACACCCTTTTACGGGACCCCGGAGTACAATGTTAACCAGTGACACCCTTATATGGCGCTCCTGAGTACCATCATACCAGTGGCATCTCTATGTTGGGTTCCTGTGTACCATGATACCAGAGACATCCCTATGTGGGGCCCTGTGTACTATGATACCACCGATACCCTTATATGGGGCCTCTGAGTACAATTTTACCAGTGACACCTCTATGTGGGGCCCCCGAGTACCATGATACCAGCAATACATTTAAATGAATCCCAGAGTACCATGATACCAGCGACATTTAGTGTTCTGCCCCTATGTACCATGATACCAGCGACATTTAGTGTTCTGCCCCTATGTACCATGATACCAGCGACACACCTATGTGGGGCCCCTGTGTACCATGATACCAGCGATACCACTATGTGGGGTCCCTGTTTATCATGATACCAACGACACCCCTATGTTGGGCCAAAGTGCACCATGATACCAGTGACACCCCTATGTGGAGCCACTGTGTACCATGATACCAGCGATACCTTTAAATAAAGCCCAGAGTACCATTATACCAGTGACATCCCTATTTTGGGCCCCTATGTACCACGACACCAGCGACATCCCTATGTTGGGCCAATGTGTACCATGATACCACTGACACCTCTATGTGGAGCTCCTGTGTACTATGATACCAGCGACACACTTATGTGGCGCCCCCGTAAAACATAGCACCTGAGATGTATGGGCACTGTGAATCCATGCCAGCAAAACCTTTATTGGGGCCCTTGTGTACCATGTTACTTGCGACATCCCTATGTTTTCCCCTGTTTACCATGATACCAGCGATACCCCTATGTAGGGCCCCTGTGTACCATGGTACCAGTAACACTTTTATTTGGGCCCCTGAGGAACCACGGTACCAGCGATACCACTGTTTGGGGGCCCTGGTAACGCTCCATCAAAAGCAGAATCAACGTATTTATGTATTGTTTTGGTACGACTAAACAAGGCATGGGGTTGCCTTCCAGTTTAATGAACGCATGGGAGAGAAGCACTGACGTGAACGCAAAGTTGGTGGTTAAAATGACATTCCAAGATCTTTTTATGGCTAGCCGTGAGGGTTGAAAGGGGTGAGAGATTACCTTGATGGCGATCGTAAATTCCTGCCGCCTTGAAATGAACAAGGCAACTGCAGCACGTGTGAAGAATACAAAAGGGTTAACATCCTTTTCCGAGAATCTAATAAGGCCAGGTCTTCACTCTCTCTGGATGGGTGATTGAAAAGGATTGGAACCTACTCTTGACCAGTTTCTCATTATATCTCAGATATCGGTTTCCCATTACACGATAATTACTGTTCATAAGGTGGCAGGTCATTTGAGAGTTTTCTAATAAACCTAAAACCAACCTCAACACAAGACATGGACAAAAAGTAAGTGATACAAGTTTGAATTGGTATTCACCTTCAGCAATTGCAGTATTATGCAAAGATTATTGCTCTAATATTAGGTTCGACATTAATAGGTACCAGATATGATGATGGGATAATGTCCTCTCGATCTGAGCTTTGAAGTAAGGAATCTTGTATCGCATATTTGTTTTTTTGATAGGTGAATGGGAATACTGGTCTGAAAAAGTTAATTTCACGCATGGGTTGGAATTCACCTTTTTGTTTGTAAACAAGCATTGAACAAATAATAAACGTGTAAGCGCGCTTCCTGTTGATTTAGAGTTATTTATTTTTCTGAAATCGTTATTAAGCTAAGAGGGTTGAAATTCGGAGACCTTAATACAAATAAATCACACCATGAGTTGATGACAATGACCTTGGACTGATATCCATCGAGTAATTTTTTTGCATATAAGTTACATTTCTTACTGAGAAACGCATTGAACTTAGCTTGTGAGTAGTTTCTTCAACTTCGTTTTCTCAGAAATATGTTTATGGCTCAGCGTGTTTTACTTGTAAGTCGTCGATGTTTTATGTCAAATGAGTACTTCAGTCTTTTTCATTTATATCTTTCGAAATAGCCAGCTGTATAAGTAAATCTTACGGTATACTATGCAGGAAGGTAAGATTTCTTTCTGTGTGTGAGGTAGGCAGTTAATTTAACTTCAATGGTGGCAACACAACGGGTTAATGGCGACGGTCCGGGATCACTTCCGAAGGGAAAGGTCCGAGAACAACACCACGTCATTTCGAACCAGAGTCAGATGACGAGGTCAACACCTGAGCTGTCAGTCCAATCTCCAAACTTCCACACTACGCCATCGTGAGGACATTTGAGGCCACGACAGATTTAACGTGCACCAGACCCCCCACGTACACGAAGGACTTTGATTGGATCCAATTTTGAACTACCAACCCTCCGGTGCTAATCCGCTGTTCTTCCAACCGGGCTACTATAGTCCCGATTTCTCCTTGAGAAACACTAGTGAGTTAAGCTAGTGCGTAAAATATTTTCCCCCTTCGTTTATCTCATAACTATGCTTTCTGACTTAGTGTTTCACTTGCAAGTCGATATTTTATGTTATATGAGTGCTAGTCTTTTCATCATGTCTTCCGAAATAGTCAGCTGCATAAGTAATTCTTACGTTACATTACGCAGGACGGTTAGATTTCTTTTTGAGAAACTCAATGAGGGGGTTAGGTAGTGCGTAGAATTTTTTCCCCTCCCTTTATGTCATAACTGTTTTTTGACTTAGTGTTTCATTTGTAAGTCGATGTTTTATGTTAAATGAGTGCTTCAGTCTTTTCCTTGTCTTTCGAAATACTCAGCTGGATAAGTAATTCTTACGTTATATTGAGCAAGATTAGATTTCTACCCAAGAAAAACACACTTAGTGAGTTAAGCTAGTGTGAAGAATTTTTCCTCTTCGTTTATCTCAGGTAGGTAGTTAGTTAACGTCGCACTGGAGCAACCCTATTGGCTATTGGCGACGTCCCCGAAGGGAAAGATTCCAGGACAACACCACATAATTTTGAACCACAGTCAGCTGATGAGGCAACACCTGAGCTGGCATCCCATTCTCGAATCTTCCACACCCCGTCAACGTGATCGCTTATCTTAGAACTATGTTTTTTGACTCAGTGTTTCACTTGTAAGTCGACGCTTTATGTTAAATGAGTGCTTCAGCCTTTTCCTTGTCTTTCGAAATAGTCAGCTGGATAAGTAATTCCTAAGTTATATTCCTCAGTAAGGTTAGATTTCTTCTTGAGAAACACACTTAGTGAGTTTAGCGCGTAGAATTTTTCCCCCTTCGTTTATCTCATAACTATGTTTTTTGACTTAGTGTTTCATTTGTAACTCGGTATTTTATGTTAAATGAGTGCTAGTCTTTTCCTCATGTCTTTCGAAATAGTTAGCTGGATAAGTAATTCTGACGTTATATTACTCGAGGTTAGATTTCTTCTTGAGAAACACACTTAGAGTGAGTTTAGAGGAGAAATTTTTCAATTTTGTTTTCTCAGAACTATTTTTTGGACTTAGTGTTTCACTTGTAAGTTGTTGTTTTATATTAAACTAGCAGAATTACCCGGCGTGGCACGGGTTCAATTGGTTAAATGTTGTTTGAAAAATGATCAGACTAATCACTTTTCCTTCATAGAAAAATGCGAGCATCATTTAAGTGCACGGAAAATAACTTTTTAACACTATACGATGTTAAAAACTTAAAAAAAAGCAACTTTTTAATAACTTCTATAACTTAGTTGAGTGGGGTGGCAGCTCAGGTGTCATCTGACCGTGGTTCAAAATTACGAAGTGCTGTCCTTGGATCTTTCCCTTTGGGAGGAATCCCGGACCGTCGCCAATAGCCAGTTGTGTTGCTCCTGTGTGACGTTAATTAACTACCTACACCTACCTACCTAAATAATATACCTACAATATGTAAAACACTGGAATACATAAATGGAAAGAGAAATGAAATTCAGGTTATTGAACATATTCTTTGAAAGCGAATATGTAAAACACTAGAACAGAAATACAGAGTGTCCTAAAAGTTCCCGTACTCCAACTTTAAAAAATCATTTGCGCGTGTATTTTTTTAATTATTGAATTTTATCGTCTGCTTATAATTTTATGGATTCTTTAATTTTTATCGTTTGGTTTTCTTCTCGCTCAAGTTGTGCGATAATAAAGTTCCATGTCATTTGGTTCTTCATTGCAAAATGAGTTTATCACGCATTCAGAGAATTGCACTTCTTGAGGCTTATTTTGAATGCAAATCATATGAAAGACGTAAAGAATTTTGGCGACATAAATACCCAGATGATGCAATACCGAGTAAAGATACGCTATATCAACTCGTTCGGCGATTTCGTGAGACAGGTTCGGTGGAAGACAAACACAGGAGTGGAAGACCGAAAGTCGTTACACCAGACTTTGCAAGAAACTCAACGAAGGATATTGCAATCTCCTCATCAATTCGTGAGGCGCTTTGTATTTTCGTGCTTATCGTATAAAAATGTTACAGGAGCTAAAGCCACCGGACAATGAGAAGCGGCTTTATTATTGCCGATGGTTCCGGAGATTTATTCGCAACAACATCGACATTTTGGACAAAACATTTTTCTCCGATGAGGCATGGTTTCAATTAGGCGGTTATGTGAACGCGCAAAACTCCCGCGCATTTGGGCGACGACAAATCCCCATTCATTAATGCAAAAACCTTTACATTCTCAAAAAAGTGGCGTTTGGTGTGCCGTATCACGCAAAAGGATTGTTGGGCCTCTGTTTTTCGAGTCAACTGTTGATGGCACTGTATACAGAGACCTTATCCAACAATTTGTTGCATTAGAAGTGAATGAACAATATTCTTGGTTCCAACAAGACGGTGCAACCTGCCATACAAGTTACGAAACCATGGGCATGCTTCAAGATTTTTTTTGTCGATAGACTCATCTCAAGAAATCTTTGGCCACCTCGTTCCCCTGACTTTTTCTGTGGGGATATTTAAAGAACAAAGTTTATGAAGATAATCCCCAAACAATAGATGATCTGAAAATTGCCATTACTCAAAGGTTACAAGAAATCACTCCCAGCATCTTGAAACGCGTTTCTAAAGATATGCGCAAACGACTTCAACTTTGCCTCCAAGAAAGGGGCGGACATTTTGAACATTTATTGTAAATGTGCGTTCAGATATTTTTCCTACGTTATGTTAAAAGTACTTTTCACCATTAGCATATAAATAATTGTTTTAAAGTTTGATGTTTTTGTATAATAAATTCACGAATCGTCAGTACGGGAACTTTTAGGACCCTCTGTACAAACAGAAATGAAATTTCGGTCATTGAAAAAAAATGCAGAATTCTGAAAAACGGGCGATATGAGCAAGCGTGTCGAATTTCAACTTTCTGAATATATTCAAAAATCGAGCAATTCGAAAAAAATTTAAAACAAAATCGATAATGACAATGATTTATTTACAAAAGGAACGAATATTTACAATATCTAAAAATGCTCAAGTATGACCCTAAAATTTCGTTGTTCTCAACTCAAATATACGAACACAGAATTCTAAATGAAACTTGTAAAACAAAGCATTAATTCTGGTGCTGCCAGATAGCGATTAGCAAAATTACGCTTTTATGATCAATGAGTTTTTCCTTTGGGCTTTTCGTGTTTCATTACAAAATGTAAGTTATGAAAAATTAAATATTTTAAATACCTTTTTATATCATTTAAAATATTCATGTTCAAACATAAATATAAGAATTAAACTTAAATTGTTTGAATGTAATGTTTTAGAAAAAATTGTTTTTCGAGCAATACTGGTAAAATAATTTTATGGGAAAAGTTATTTTTCCATCAATATTGGTAAAACAGAGTACCGAAATCGTTTTATACTCAATGTTATTCTTATGGGGATTTCGAGTCCGCTCTTCACACCTAGGACAAATAGAACGGGGGTTAATACTACGGGCCTATGTTACCCGCAGGGTTCTAAAGAATGTGTACCAAATTTGGTGTGGATTGGTCAAACGGTGTAGATTTGTATAGACTCCAACTCTGCTTTATATATATAGATGAATGCTTCAGTATTTTCCTTATGTCCTTCGAAATAGACAACTGTATAAGTAATTCTTACGTTACACTACGCAGGAAGGTTAGATTTTTTCTTGAGAGTTTAGTGAGTTTTGCTAGTGCGTAGAATTTTTCCCCTTCGATTATCTCAGAAATATTTTTCAACTTAGTGTTTCACTTGCAAGTCGATATTTTATGTTAAATGAGTAAGTACTTCAGTTTTATCATTGTCGTTCGAAATAACCAACTGTATAGAAATTCTTACGTTATATTGTGCAGGAAGGTTAGATTTCTTCTTGAGAAGGTTAGATTTCTTCTCATTTTCTAAGTTTAGCTAATGAGAAGAATTTTTTCCCTTTCGTTTTCTCAGGGGAGAGGACAGCGTTTTGGGAACATTCTTCTGCGCCGCGCAAACTTCAAATCAGTATAATGCAGGACTGCAAAGCACTACGACGTCCAAATTGGTCTCAAACGAAAGCTAACCGAGACCCGTCAATTTAAGACATAGACACCCGTCGATTTAAGACAGTGAATACAGTGTTGGTTGTGAAACTTAGGATCACAGTTTGAAAATTTTAAAAATTTCGCAATGTCGGCATATACTTGTTGAAAAGCCAAGCAGAAATACATGGAACGTAGTTTACGTGGAATATCAAGTCGCCAGCTTTCGATAAAGACTGAACTGGCTACTGAATTTGTCTTTCTTCACTTACTACACCCAAATAAATATTATGCGCTAACGAGACGTATTCACATAAAATCTTGCGGCAATTCTCCGATCATAGACGAAATATAAAGTAGAGTGAACAATGGGGTAACCTTTCTATGTGCCCAGGATCATGTGACCAAAACTAATAGCAACGTACCCCTGAGATTTTCGTCTGCGGGTGGAAACGAATATTCATCATGTGATTGGTCCACGGGACGGTAGTAAAAGCCCATCCATTGATTCATCATCTGATAGGTCCACGCGACTTAGTAGAGTTCAGCGATTTTACCATTTTTGTCCTCCAATCCATTTTTGTCCTGACGTCAATTAAAATACCTACTTACCTACCATTTTTGTCACAACTCTATAAAACTGTGTATTACACATCTGCCCTGTCATGAGATGTTATATCGCCAAACGAGGCAATAAGATACCAAATCGGCCAACCCAGTCAATTTTTCAGAGCTACAGACTAAGGTATGATAAATGTTACTAGTAATGGGGTGGTATTTTGTTAAATTTTAGTACCTTCAGATCATTAAAGGACTGAAAAGTTGTCTACTGTTGATGAGACCATAGAGGAAACATAAAAGTAGAGTGAGCAACGCTGACCTTTTTATGTGCCCAGGATCAGTGACCAAAACTAGGAGGAACGTGAACCTTAGACTGTTTTCGTCTGCAGGATAAAATCTAACATTCATCATCTTGGTCCACGTGACGGGAGAAGACGCCCATTCATTCATTCATCATCTGATTGGTTCGTTCCTTGATCATCTGTTGTAAACTTTGACGATTTCACCACTTCTGTCGCCAGTCTATAGAAATGCTAATTCACACACCTACCCTATCATAAGATGTTTTATCGCCTAACGAGGACATAAGATATCAGATCGAAAACAAGTCAATTTTTCAGAGATGAGTCACGTGACTATTATTCGACATGTTGGTCACACATTTTGAAGCTCCTCTCAGTAGCAATACTCAGTCTACTTGTATTTCACGTCTATGGCTCCGACACAGTCAACCGGATTTTTTAAGCTGCTTATTCAACTTAGAGATGAAAAAGTTTTGTATTATATTGTCTGCGGAAAAGAAACAAGTGTGATTGGCGTTCATTTATAGCGTTGTGTGAGACTAAGCATTTTTTTGCTTCTTATCCAATCTCGGATCCCAGTTTTTAATTCTAGGCTACGCTCCTGGTATTAAGCATGTTATGGTCTAGTTTGACATGTTGCTAACTTGAAATTACAGCTTAGCGCGCTAGAGATATAATTAGGAATATTAAGATTTTTAAATAAAATTTAAATTTAGCGAGTGAAATCTAGCATTACCGTCTCTTCATCCTAGATTGGGGAAAGAAAGAAATTGCGTGACGTTGACAGTTTTACAGTGATTACATATTGCTGACGGTCAGGTATTAAAGTGTTCAACTTCGCTTATTTCTCATCTGTAGATTCATTAATAAAGGTTGCAGTAAACTATTTTTTCCCAATACCTTTTCAAGAGAAGTGATTTTGATATTGTCTAGCATTTTTTCGGGAAATACTCTTGTAAAACGTATAAGTTGTAAGTTTAGTTTTCACAGTTACGTCTTGTCTGGTAGGTAGTTCAATTTACGTCGCACTGGAGCAGGACAGCGGGCTATTGATGACGGTGCGCCAATAGCCCGTGCTAGAGATATAATTAGGGGTATTTAGATTTTTTAAATAAAATTTAAATTTAACTAGTGAAATCTAGCATTAATGTCTCCACATCCCAAGTTGGGGAAAGAAAGAAATTACATGAGATTGGCTATTTTACAGTGATTACATATTGTTGACTGTCAGGTATAACGTGTTCTGCTTCACTTAATTTTCATCTGAGAGTTGATTAGAATAGGTTGGAGTAAACAAGTTTTTTCTGAATATATCTTGCCCAGAAAGTGTTTTTGATATTGTTTAGAATTTTCTTCTTCATTCTCTCAACCAATGAATGTAGTTAGTTATTTAGTCATTAACCCTCCAAGTGGTTTAGACGAGATATCAGCATCTTACCAGTTTCGCCAAAGACGAGGTATCTCGTCATCAAGATATTGCCGATTTTTGATGATGACGAGATCAAGATCTGGTCAGTTTTCTTCTAATGACGAGATTACTCGTCCATTTTGATCTGGTCAGCTTTACTAATGACGAGATACCTCGTAGAGATGACCACCAGGAGGGTTAAGTGTGTTGTGGGGTAAAAGTAATTCTACACTACTCGGGAATCAGAGGGTTAAATGTGAAAATTTTCTTGACCGACAATGACTGAAAGAAGTATCTATACCAAACAGTAGCTTTGTTCTCAAAAGTCAGGGGATACAAGTCATTAAAGACTAAAAATAGTTATTAATCGTGGAATGAATATTAAATACTTTCAGATAGTTAGGAGAAACCATACCGAAAACTAAAAATGTATAAATGTTATCACCCTATAAGATGGTTAAATTATTCAAAGTCATCACCTTTTAAGCTGCTACAAGCTAAGGGCAAATTATTCATATGTTAAGTGAATGGTCTCTTGTAAGATCTCCCATCATTTCAACAATGACCACAATTAAAGTGGTTATTTCACATATTTGTCACTTCTTGGTGTTATTACTAAGTATTAATCTCAATTTGAGCTCATTTGGTGGCGAGAACACGTTCTTTGTATCATTTGGGTCTATCATAATTATTCTTTTTCATGCTAATGTCCAATAATGAGTAAAGAAATAGCTTCATTCGGTGATAGGTATTATTTCCAATTGCGTATGAGACGAGCTGTACAATGCATTTTTTTAAATCGCGCATTTCTTTTTCATTGAGAATGAATCAAAACCAACTGAAGGAAGTGATTTGTGCGTTAAAGCCATTTACCCAGCGATTCATGTTTTAAAATAATTTTAGTTGTGGGAAGTATAAGAGCAGATGTTATGTAACAAAAGACCGCAGAGCGTAAAAACTAAGCTACTAATGGTTATAAGCAGATGTTCATGAAACAAAAAAGACCGTAGAGCGGAAAAACTAAGCTTGTGATAGTACTAAGCAGATGTTTGTTTCAAAAATGACCATAGTGCGGAAAACTAAGCTTCTAATAGTTCTATGTAGTAGTTCACGTAACAAAAATTACCATAGATCGAAAAAATTAAGCTACTTATATTTCTAAGCAGATGTTTATGTAACAAAAAGATCGTAGAGCGGAAAAACTAAGCTACTAATAGTTCTAAGTAGATGGTCATGTAAAAATGACTGTAGTGCGTAAAACCAAACTAATAGTTCTAAATAGATGTTTACGTCTCAAAAATGACCGTAGAGCTTAAAAACTAAGCTACTTATACTTTAAAGCTGATGTTCACGTAACAAAAATGACCGTAGATAGAAAAAAACTAAGCTATTTATAACACTAAGCATATGTTTATGATACAAAAATGACCATAGAGCGAACAAATTAAGCGGAACTAGCTAAGGAGAGCTGAAAACGATGATTAATATTTTATTCCACAAAGCAGATCTATATGGCTAGGAGTTGAGAATATTTTTGAAACATTCCATTAATAAATATGAAGTATTTTAACATATTTCATTTCATGCTTACTTCAACAATTGAAAAAACGCTGGTAAGTCAGTATTAAATTATGTTTAAATGAAAGACCGTTCCACGTTTTCTAATTTCCTTAAAGTTTGAAAATCTATGCATATAGTATTGTTTAAGAAATGGTAAATTTACTCACTTATCTTTGGTTTTCTTATCTGGATTGTGCGTAAATGTTAATTTATTTCAATAATTACTTGTGTACTTAGTGATGCAACTTCGTAAAAGTATACTCCAACAACTTTCATATACTCATGTGGCGGTGTTGATATTATATTTACAATGAAATAAAATAGAACAAAATAATATGTACATTACATTAATTTAAGTTACATGTTATTATTTTAGATTAAGATGATGCTAGAATGCAGTAATGGCTATCTTGTATAAATTTAACTTTTAGTTTTTAACAAAATGCAGTATTTCAATGCCTTCGTTACATTAATCCTCTGAGAGGTTCACACACATAAACCCGCCCTGCAATCTTCAGGCTTCATTGCACAACTTCTAACCAATTTGGACCTTCATGGACAATAGAATCTTTCCAAAGGATTCTATTGATCTCGTCATCTGACCGTGGTTCAATGAGATGTCCTCGAATCCATAGAGGAAGTATAAAAGTAGAGTGAGTTTAAGACATTAGATGTGAAATCGAATAGTGTTGGTTGTGAAACTTTGGAACGCAGTTGAAAAACTTAAAACATTTCACAATGTCGGCATATACTCGTTGAAAAGCCAAGCAGAAACACATTGAAAGTAGTTTACGCGGGAGAGCAACTCGTCAGCTTTCGATAAACACTGAATTGACGACTGGATTTGTCTTTTTTCATTTACTAAACTCAAAGAAATACCATGCGCTAACAAGACGCATTCACGTAAAACCTTGAGGACATTCTCCGACGCAGCCGACGTTATTTGTTTACAAAACATTTGATGAAATGATAACTAGTCAAATCCTCCTCCTCTGCCATGACGCCACGCGAAGATACGCGGTCGCTGGTTGGCATTATTTCTTAACACCAAGTAATCTTAACCCTCCGGGTGGTTGTTTAGACTAGGTATCTCGACGAGGATATTAGCAAAACTGACCAGATCTTGAAGTCGTCCTCATAAAAAAAATCTGCTATGTATTGATGACGAGAAATCCCTTCATTAGCAAAATTGGCCTGGTCTTGATGGACGAGATATCTCGTTGAAACCACTTGAAGGGGTACACAAAAAATTTGAGCGATGTTTTACTTTATACACATGTAGCTATAGTTTGATGAACCAGAACTTTTTAAATAAAATATTTGAGGAAATGATGACTAGTCAAATCCTCCTTCTCGACCATGATGTCAGGCCAAGATCCGTAGGAGCTGTGTGTGTGTGTGTGTGTGTGTGGTTGGCATGATTTCTTAACTCCATGTGATCTTAACCCCCGTGGTTGTTATCTCGACAAGGCATCTCGTCATTACCAAAACTGAGCAGGTCTTAATGGACGAGATATCTCGTTATTAGAAAACTGACCAGGTGATCTCGGCATCATAAAAAAATCGGCAATGTCTAGACGACGAGGTATCTCGTCATTAGCGAAATTGTTGAGATTTTGATGAACGAGATGAACTCGTCGAACCCACTTAAAGGGTTAAAGAAAGTCGTCATGTATTGGTAATTGGCTGCTTCGCATTGAATTACGTTGTGGTCGTGTGTTCATCCTCGTTTTGAGTAATGTTGCAATCATGCATGCCCATCATTATCATTTCCATCTATATGATTTTGTGGTCTACAATATTCTTTTCTACTTCGATTTTATTTACAACAGTCCTAACATACTGATTAACTTTCAAAAAGTTGGAAGCACGTTGTTGAATGGAACCGTTTTGTAAACAACGGTAGATTTGTTGGTCTTTCGCCCGTCGGCTATTGGCTAAAGGAATTGCTATGGTATTGACGTCATCATTGCACCATCCACTGAATAATAATTTGAGAAACACGACGTTCTCAACTCAACTTGTTAATTATGCTGGCACACTTCCTGCGATAAACCGCAACAAAACTAGATATTTAGACGTGTTTTAAAACTAGCAATTTTGATGGATTTTTCTATTTTGCGGTAGTAGTCCATTGTATTGAAACAAAACGTTTCATACACTATTTAAAAGCTGCTTCATTGATCATTTACCTGTGTCTAAAGTCGAATTTCAAATGTATTTTATGATTTTAAAGAATTGATTAACACTTTGAGAGTCGCGAGATTAGCGAGTAATGAAGTGATGCTTTTACTCTACAATACACAAAATGGCTAAATTTCTAAAGAACCCGTGGATTCTTTCAACCTTTAGAAAGATTCTATTGGTCTTTTTCTTCGAATAGAATCCTTTGGAGGGATTATATGTGCCTTTTCCTCGGAATATACTCATTCGGAAGGATTCTACTGGTCCTTTCTTTAGAAAATACTTGGAACGATTCTATTGGCCCATTTTGCAGAATTAAATGCTTTGGAACTATTCTATTGGCTCTTTTCTTATATTACAGTTCTTTGGAAAATTTTTACTGCTCTCATTTCCTTAGAATAAACTCCTTTAGAAAGATTTTATTGCTCCTTTTCTTAGAATGGAATCCCTTAGAAAGATTCTATTGCTGATTTCTTTGGAATAGAAACCTTGGAGAGTTTTTATTGGTCAGGGAGATCAAAACTACTGTTTAGAAGACATACAGGGAAAACTGCAAGTTGCATAGTGGAATTATGCATGTGGACCCCTCAGAGGGTTAAGATTCCCTTTGAAAATGATCTTTCAATAAAAATTTTGGTGGGGCCTGAATATATTTTTAGATTTGAAAGCGTCTTGGAGTAAAATGCCTGAGAACCGCTGCTTCAGATATAGTAACTATTGACTTTTTATAAACGAATACAAATACTAATATACGTAGAGAAAGCTTTGCATGGATTTCAACCACGCTTTTGTAAATTATCTTACATTTTATAAATTTTTATAAAGGAATACACAGAGGAAACGTAGATGGAATAAGTAGAGGAAACGCTGCATGGATTTCAACCACGCTCTTGTAAATTATCTTGAAATTTTATAAACGAATACAAATACTCTAATACACGTAGATAAAACGTTGCGTGGATTTCAAGTACTGTAATATACGTAGAGAAAAAGGTTGCATGGATTTCAAATACTGAAATATACGTAGAGCAAACGTTACATGGATTTCAACCACGCTGTTGTATCCACGTACAAATACTGTAATATACGTAGAGAAAGCTTTGCATGGATTTCAACCATGCTCTTGTAAATTATCTTAAATTTTTTAAATTTTTATAAAGGAATACACAGAGGAAACGTAGATGGAATACGTAAATGAAACGCTGCATGGATTTCAACCACGCTCTTGTAAATTATCTTTAATTTTTATAAACGAATACAAATGCTGTAATATACGTAGAGGAAACATTGCATATATTTCAACCACTCTGTTGCAAATTAACTTGAATTTTTATAAACAAATACTGTAATATACATAGAGAAAAGGTTGCATGGATTTCAAATACTGTAATATACGTAGAGCAAACGTTGCATGGATTTCAACCACGCTGCTGTAAATTATCTCATTTATCGGTATGCACTTAGGAATAAAAGATTCAAATCGAAGCAAGAAAATTTAAATTGATTTCCCTCCCATGGCAGTCCACGATGATAATGCGCGAGTTTAATTTTTTTGCTCAGGACTTCCCCTCAGTTTACAATAGATAAGACCTGGAACTACTTCCTCACTTTTCCAGACCTCCACTATCTCTAATCTCGAAAGGAAGATGAAAAGAATCGTGGTGGAATGCCCTCTTAAACTGCGAGTTTATTTGCAAGGCTCACTGCAGGGAATCCTAAGATGTGTCAGTTGGTCAGTAGTCTGTGAAGGGCAAACTACTTTCATCTCTGTGGCGGATTTGATGCAGGCTATATTAGTATAGCCCACATTTCCTCTTTCTTAATTAAAAAATAGATGAAAATTGATCGCATTATCAGTCTTTAAGGGGTTCGAGGTTTATTGTGTTGGGAAATTGCGTGGGGGCAAAGCAGATTCAAAAGCGACTGACCGGATCAGCAATGCCAGACGGCTTTTGTGCGTTACTCACATATGGAAGTATTCGACAGACGCTTTCTGGAAAGGAAGTGGCCTTATACCGGTATTGGGAGATTACACTTTGGTATGTATTTCCTCGGATGGGCTCTAGATAGACATTTTTAAAATTTTACATGCACCAAGTGATTACTGTTATTAATACCGATTGGAAAACACATGAAAAGCATATTTAAACTGACCGGATCGGCAATGCCAGCCAGCGTTTGTTGCGTTACTCACGTCTGTAGGTATCTGACCGACGTCTTCTGGGAAGTGGCCTTATACAAACTTTGGTATGCATTTTCTCAGAATGGGCTCTAGATGGCATCTCTTAAAATTTTACGTGCACTAAATGATTACAATTAATATTGATTGAAAAATACACACAAAGCATATTCAAAAGCTACTGACCGGATCAGCAATGCCAGACGGCCTTTGTACGTTACTCATATCTGGAAGTATTCAACAAACAACTTTCTGGAAAGAAAGTGACCTTACACCGGTATTGAGAGATTACACTTTGGTATGTATTTCCTCGGATGGGCTCTAGATAGACATTTTTAAAATTTTACATGCACCAAGTGATTACTTTTATTAATACCGATTAGAAAATACATGAAAAGCATATTCAAACTGACCGGATCGACAATGCCAGACAGCGTTTGTGAATTATTCACGTCTGGAGGTATCTTACCGACGTTTTCTGGAAAGTGGCCTTATACAAACTTAGATATGTATTTTCTCAGAATGGGCTCTAGATAGGCATATCTTAAAATTTTACATGCACTAAATAATTACTGTTATTAATATTGATTGGAAAATACATGCAAAGTATATTCAAAAGGGAGTGGCCGAATTGACAATGCCAGACAGCTTTTGTGCTTTACTCACTTCTGGAAGTATTCGACAGACTTTTTCTGAGAAATAAATGGCCTCATAACGGTATTCGGAGATCACAAATATTGGCATGTATTTTCTCAGAATGAGCTCTAGATAGGCATCCAAAATTTTGCGTGAAATTGAATTATTACTGTTATTTATAATGAATTGAAAGGGTTGATCCAAAAGTTCGTCCCGTATTTGGCGTTAGATGGCATTGCAAAGAAAAAACGAAGAGTTATCTACTTTATACGTGTTAAGTTTTGATATTGTTAGAAAGAAGGAATTTCAGCGAGTACTTGGGGGAAAATATTGTGTTATTTGGTTGTTTCTTAAATTTTGTTATACATTAAAAATGGCAGAAAATAGGAGCATTTTCGACATATCACGCTTTTTTATTTCCGAAAAGGCAATAATGCTTCGCAGACGCAAACGAAGATATGTATTGTGTAGGGTGAGGGTGCCTTTGACTATTCCACGTGCTGTAAGTGGTTCAGAAAGTTTCGTCACCTGGATCAGTTCTTTAGCCAGAAACCTCAGAACTTCTATGAGTACTGAATTACACAGCTACCGGAGAGATGGAGAAAGGTCATCGAACAGAACGGCACATGCTATATTGATTAAATGTAATTTTTAGTAAATAAAATTTTTCTTCACCTTTTGTCAAAAAAACGGGGCGAACTTTTGGTTAACCTAATACATGTAAAGCAGATTGAAAAGGGAGTGACAGCATCAAGAATGATGAAGCAAACTAAACATATTCAATTAAATATTTTTAAAATTTGAACAGAACATGAAAAAATACTGTTATTAAAACTTTGAACGTGATTTTTATCCTCCTTGCAAATTCTGGATACATAAAATAAACATTTCGGTTTAGCCTGATAAACCTAAGATATACAATTAAATATTTTTGTTAGTAAAATTGAAACTTTTAATTTGACGCAGGAAATGTCAGGAAATATAATTTGACTTTTGTTTGCTTCTACAGATTTATTTTTATTAACCAAGTAGACATTCAATTTGTCAGAGAGACTATAACAATTAACCCTCCTGTATCGGAGTAGTTATTCGAAAAATGCCCTGTAGTGATCAGCCTCTGATGCAAAAATCTGCTGCAAATTATCACCCGTTTTGGGCTAGGAACAATTTGTTTTTCCTACTTAAATGTTCATTCCTTTGAAGTAATAGGGATCTTGTCTCGTCGATATATCTCGTCATCAGCAAAACTGGCCAGATCTTGGTGAACGAGATATCTCGTCATTAGCAAAATAGGCTAGATATTGATGAATAAGATATCTAGTCATTTGCAAAGCTGGCCGGATCTTGATGGACGAAATATCTCGTCGATACTACTTGGAGGTTTAAATTGTATTTGTAAGAGCATTTTTGTAAAACATGGGATGTTCAGATTCTTTTTTATTGTTTCATGTATCTCTTATTTTCACAAAACTGAATCTGACTCCTGAACAACTGATCTCGTCATAAAAAAGTAGACAATATCTCGATGACGAGACACCTCGTCATTAGAAAAATTGTTCAGATCTTGATGTACGAGATATCTCGTCGAAACCACTTGGAGGGTTAATTAATGATTTCTGACTTTCAACTTAATTTGGTCTTTTCGGGCTTGAAGCATTGCAGATTTTCCCATCAACCAGTATGAGCAGCATTGTTTGAGCTTGTTGAGCTTTCATGAGATTGTTTTGAATGATTAGTTCCAGTTGGTTTTAGTTCCGGAATTTAACTATCTAGATATGTGACTTCTTGTGATAGCAATGATGTCTCTTTCCTGGTATCGAATTCTTATTGTTCAATTCTTATTCCTATTGAGATATAGTAGTACTTTCTCAGTTCGTTGAGACAATAGCTTGCAAGCGCTTGTATATCACTCTAGCATCGGATCAGTTTTTTACATCCACCATATGTAGAATTACTCCAAAATTTTAATAAGAGGCTAAACAATAAATAGACTGGACTGGACACTTACGGAGCACCCGCTGCAAAGCAACTCATCTCCACATCACAAAAAGATAAAAATTTAAAACAAAAACTAATAACATAAGGGTGGGTGAATTTAATAAATATGTCGTTCTAGGGTGCAGAAGAGAAGAATGAGAAACATAAGCCCCTCCCAGCCGCAAAATAGAAGAGAGGCCACCCTCCCATTTACTGACCGCGACTGAAGGTGCTTAGGTTTAAGGTAAAAAAGTTGATACGGGACGGATCCCCTATACTGCTAAACACTCGCACAGAAAAGCGTTAGCATGATAAATGATAGTAAATGCAATTAAACTTAGGAAGAGAAATTACAGTTAACAGATTAATATTTAACTTTAAAAGTGATACAATTAGTGATCCAATCGAATCCATAAAAAGCCCTAATTATTGTTGTACCGAAAAGTCAAAGCAAAAAGGGAAAGTAATTGGGGAGTGAATAAATGGAATGGAAGTCATAGACTTCAGGGTCCAAACGGAACACTCCGCATCGGCGTTTGGGCCTTTGCGGGAAAGCGTTAAACTGTTGATGCAGAATAGCTCTAGGCCTTTTCTGCGAGCAAACAATAAATATAATTTACGCATCAAGAATTCTCTCGATGTGTATTACTGCAATTGATATTTAGTCGAAACTCTCATTTGAAGAATACTAGATTACTAGAAATGGCGACTTGTAAATCGAGAATATTAATGCACGAAATAAAATATTGAGCAAGAGTTTGGTTTCTTTTTAAATGTAAACAAATATTAAAGCAAACGTAGAGCATTGTTCACAAAATTAAACATTAAGTCAAAAGCAGGTAACAAAAATTTCTATTTCTTCTGTTATAATATTTTGTTTTATTTAAAATATCCCTTTAGTATATGCTGTAACGACATTTGGATTCTGAGTGGTGATTGACAGTAAATTCTTTGCAGTGCAAAATACGAAAATATTTCATTTAAATTTAACTAAGTAATATTTAAAAACTTTGAAAGGGATCAAAAAAATTTTTAACCCTCCAAGTGGTTTTGACGAGATATCTCGTCCATCAAGATCTGACCATTTTTGCTAATGACAAAGTATCTCGTCATCAAGAGGTTATTGCCCATTGTTTGGTGATGAGAAAAGATCATCTGAAAGAAAACTGACGAGATCAAGATCTGGTCAGTTTTCTTCTAATGACAAGATATCTCGTCCATCAAGATCTGACCAGTTTTGCAAATGATGAGATATCTCAACCACCAGAAGAGTTAAAGAAACCACTGCAATTATTGGCATATTAGATTATTTCAACGTACTAATGAACGTATCAGGCAAATCTAAAACCTTGCGCCAGGAAACCAATCCAATCCAGGCAAATCTAAAATATTTTAGTGTATCTAATTCAAAATGTAAAGTTCAATAAATCAAGGAATTACAAAGCGTAATAGCTAATTTTTTCAGGATATTTTATTTAGACATCTACTCTAAACTTAATTAGACTGGAAGTAGGTTGTAAGTAAAATAATATTTTAAATTAAAAATTTCACTTAGTAAAGTAGACAAGAACACTGTAGGCCTTTAATCATTCGCTTGGTTAGAACTAAAACTTTTGATAGCAAAATACTAACAGCATATTTTTGAAGAGAAATACTTTACCCTATTAGGCCATAGCAGGGTTTTGTTAGAATCACTTGCACAGAATCGTGATTCAAACTCACGCAAAATTTCACTGACTTTAACAAGTGAAAAACGAAAGATGAGGGTCAAGTTCAGACAACCCTAAATAGAAATTAATGTCAGATAAGTACTTTCGTTGATGAAGTTTTCAAAGGGGACACTAACGCTGATTTAAAATAGTAGCTTACTAATCCTATTCTATGACCTTTAAAACCCCATTTGATCACGTTTTGGGTGTTTTGTTCCATTGTGTGACGGTATGATAGAACGGAACAGAAGATGATGGTCAAGTTCAAACGGCTCTATATGGAAATTGATTGCAGATAATAGTTTTGTTGAAGTTTTCCAAGGGGACACTAACTCTGATTTAAAATAGTAGCTTTCTAATCCCTTTCTATGAACTCTAAAACCCCCATTCTGATCACGTCTTGGGTGTTTTTGTTCCATTGTGCAATGATAGAAACTAATAATTAAAACTCTCTTAAAACGAAAGCTAATTGATCACCTCTTTTAAAACTTATTCAAATCGAAAGTACCATAAATGGCGCAAGACCTTTCAGTGTATTATGTTTTAAGCCGATCATTTTCCAAGATTGCACAGTCTACAGAATTATTTAGCTCTGTACACTCACAAATGATAAGTCTTAGATATGTTTCATAAATTACGATCCGGACTCAGTTTCTTTTCTTAATGGGTGAAAGCGGATTATAGTATTTAACCGCATGAGTAATTCAGACGTAAGGCAGTAAAAACTCAGCCAAGGTGCACTTAGAGGTAATGAAAAACATTCAGGAAACAGCGCTCTGGGGTTTTCACTTTTCGGCGATCATGGGCAATTCGCCATTAATGTCTACCAAAAGAAAAAATCGGAGGTTGAACTTTATGCTCAAACAAATCGAAGGATATTGTTTAATAAGTACTTGTACTCATTATTGGGCATGAATGCATGAATACAAATTAAAGTAAGCAAAGTTGAATTTTTCGGTTTGTAGTTTTTGATTCTGCTTCGTGTATTACGGACTGCCAAATTACACGCGTTCTCTTGTGAACGACTATATTCTGCAGAATCTAATTAAGCCGTGATCCATCATTCTTTTTGTGCTTTGCCGTCACTTCGAACTTTCTTTCCACGCATTTCATTATGGGACAGTTAGAATGAATACTCCTGACCGTTTTTTTTTTCATTCGTGAATAATAAAATCCAGTCCGTGAGTTGCGAGGCTTTTGGAATTCGAATAACAGACTTCTGGAATGTTTGCTTGACGAAGTTTTGAATGGGAAATGTCTTCCGTAGAAGTCAACCTCCAGGTCCGTCATTAACAAAGGCATTATAAGGAAATGTGGTTCAAAACTCTGACGGTCTTCAAACTTGAAGTGGAAATAGAGTTAAACATGCTTTGGGATGTTGGAATTTTATAAAAAATTAGAAAAAGCATGTGGAAATTGAACTTAATTCGGAAGTTCGTCAAGGAGAAAACATACAAAAGTACTTTGTTATTCCAATGCAGAATTTTATAATTGTGGTTCAAACTAATGCCAAAACCCTCGAAGTGATTTCGACGAGATATCTGGAGATATCGAGATATCTGGTCCATCAAGATTTGACCAATTTTTGATAATGACGTGATCAAGATCTGGTCAGTTTTCTTCCACCGACAAGATATCTCGTCCATTAAGATTAGGGTCAGTTTTGCTAATGACGACATACCTCGTCGAGACAACCATTAGGAGGGTTAAAGGGAATTAGATACATGTAAACAAATTTCACATGCTTTTTCTAATCTTGTTAATATTCCAACATCCCGAAGAATTTTTGATTATTTCAATTTAAAGTTTGAAGACCGTCACAGTTTTGAATCACATTTCCTTATTAAATCTTTGTTGATGATGAACCTGGAAGTTGACTTCCATGGAAAACATTTCCCATTCAGAAAACTCTTGATCGTTTTTGGTTCATTCGCGAATAAAGAAATCCAGTCCGGAAATAGTTAAAAATTCTTTGGGATGTTGGAATTTTGTCAAAATTAGGAAAAAATGTGGGATTTATGACTTTCAGGGAACTTCATTCGTAAGTTCGTCAAGTAAACGTACCAAAAGCTGTGTTATTCGAATACATAATTTTGGTATTGTTATTCAAATTAATGCCTTAACCCTCAAAGTGATTTTGTCGAGCTATCTCGTCCATCAAGATCTGACCGATTTTGCTAATGACGAGACATCTCGTCATCAAAATCTGGTATGTTTTGCTAATGAAAACATATCTCGTTGAGACAACCACCAGGTGGGTTAAAGGTGAATTGATAAGTGATACATGTAAACATGAATTTTCTGTGCTTTTCCCATTCGAAACTTCGTCAAGCAAACATTCCAAAAGATTGTGTTATTCGACCGGTGTACCTTTGATATGTTGGAATTTTAGCAAAATTAGAAAAAGCATGTGGAATTTATGCTTACATGTCGCTCTTCCGAAGAAAAATAGTGTAAGTGGAATTCATCTATTTGTTCAGAAAACAAATTCATGATTAATATTAATTAGAACATGACAGAAACTTTGGTGGTAACGAAAGTGTATTAATAACAACTTATTTGTACTTGTAAATAATACTACTCATACAAGTGTATATTGAATATTCACCCCAATTTCGTAGTAGCGTCATTGTTCTCCAAAAATTTGGAATGAAATACTCAACACAAAGTCACTAACAAAACTGACCAGATCTTGATGGACGAGATATGTCGTCATTAGCAAAATGACCAGATCCTGATGAATGGGATATCGCGTCATGAGCAAAACTGACCAGATCTTGATGGATGTGAACCGGAACTATAAAATTATATTTCTTGCCATCTTAAACGAATATTTATATAAGTAAAAAACTTCAATGTAAGTAATATTGATCATACTAAGTAAAAATTTATTGCGATACATACTGAAACGGAAACCCCTTGCTTAAATAACCTCAGAATTATGTGGTTGCTTGTTTGCTAATGAAACCTTTACGCTTTCAAATATTCGACTTTCAAACTCTAAACTAGGAAATACTGTGTTATTACATGGGATTAAAGTCACGAAAAGGCAGAGAATGCAAAGCCACTTCGGGTTCCTCTGTATGCCATTTACTTGGGATAGAAAGTCTGAAATTATATACCACAGTATGAGCTCCTAATAGGTAGGTGAGTGTTTGCAAATGGAAGTTGAAACGTTTGAATCACAATATTTGTGAACAATTTCATACAGATGGATGAAAGGTTCGTAAAGGCTTCAGGGTAGGACGACTCCGAATGCATAAATAAAGGTTTGTCGGGTTTTAGGCCACACATGTTTTAAACACTAATTGGATATTATAAATGCAAAAATGATATGAACTCCCTTCAACATAGATTCAGTAACTGTTTATAAAATAATTTAATGAAACTTTAAAAAATATTCTGTTGACCCTCTGAGTGTCGCGAGATTTTTGAGTAGAGTAGTGTTGTTTTTACCCCACAAACCATTTAATAACTAAATAACCACATCTTTCTAGAGTCCATAAATTGTTTCAACCTTTAGAAAGATTCTATTGTTCCTTCCCTTGGAAGTGAACTGTATGATACTGTAATCGGCACCTAAGAGAATATACTCAGATTATCAAACTGAGTTTCAAATTTTATACCGCATTGACTTATTCCATCAAACTTCTGGTCAAAGAGTATAAGGAATGAATAACGTTTCAAAGTCGTAGAAATTAATAAATGTTTTTCCTGAATGTGATTCTGTCTTCGGCATTTCAATGGTTAGCTCATCAGGCTCATTTCTAAAATACGTCACAACAGAAATGAATTATTTCTCTAAATTACCGACCAAAGAACCACATAAGGAATCATTAGCAACACTTCATAAGACGTACTAGTACGTTTTTGTAAAGCCAATGACGCAAGAAGGAAGCAGTCCCAAATACCTGCGAGGAATTGATTTCCATTCCATGAGAACTTAATGGACAGTTGAACTCTTGAAGATAATTTCGAGACGTTACTAGGTGAAAATGAAATGTTTCTACGAATTTCCTATCGAATTACACAAAGAATCAACAGCATTATTTCAGTGTTCTCACACAAATTTTAATTTTACCACTAATGTCTGCACCTCAGTAGGATAATAGTCAGTTCATCAAGCTCATTTCTGAAATTCGTCTCACAAGAAATTAATTATTTGTCCAAAGAACAACACACGGAATCATTAGCAACATTTCACAAGTCGTCTGAGTACGTTTTTGCAAAGGGCGGTGATGCAGGAATGAAGCCGGCAAAAACAACAATCGCGTTTTCGGCCCGCAATTCAGAAAAGCATCCGCGAGGAATTGATTTCGAGCCTTTGAGATCGGAATAGATTGTAGAGAACTCAATGGACAGCATAGAACTCATTACATAGCAGAGAACATTTGAAGAGAATCTCTAAGCGTTATTAGGTGAAAATGAATTATTTTTACGGATATCCCATCGAATTACACACAGAATCAACAGCAACATTTGAATATTCTCACAAAAATTTAATTTTCCCCAGATGTCTGTACCTCAATAGGATAATAGTCAGTTCATCGAGATCATTTCTGAAATTCGTCACAGTAGAAATGAATTATTTCTCCAAATTACCTACCGAAGAACAACACAAGGAATCATTAGCAACATTTCACAAGTACGTTTTTGCGAAGGGCGTGGACGCCGGAATGGAGCCGGCAAAAACAACAATCGCGATTTTGGCCCGCAATCCAGAAAAGCATCCGTGAGGAATTGTTTTCGTGCCCTTGAGATCACAATAGATTGCAGAGAACTCAATGAAAAATATAGAACTGAATAAACAGTAGAGAACTCAACGGACAGCAGAGAACTCCTAAAGAGAATCTCTAAATGTTTCTAGGTGAAAGTGGATTATTTATACGGATTTCCCATCGAATTACTCAAAGAATCAACAGAAACATTTCAATGTTCTCACGCAAATTTTAATTTCACCACTAATGTCTGCACGTCAATAGAATGATAGTCAGTTCATCAAGCTCATTTCTGAAATTCGTCACACTAGAAATGAATTATTTCTGCAAATCACCGACCAAAGAACAACACAAGGAATCATTAGCAACATTTCACAAGTCGTCCGAGTACGTTTTTGCAAAGGGCGTGGACGCCGGAATGAAGCCGGCAAAAACAACAATCGCGTTTTCGGCCCGCAATCCAGAAAAGCATCCGCGAGGAATTGATTTCGAGTCCGTGAGATCGCGATGGACAGCAGAGAACTCCTGAAGAGAATCCCCCGGCAATAATGGGTGGCCACAAGAGCAACGAAGCGAGGAGGTGACGATGACCTTGATCTGGCTGCAGGGCAAACGAGAGCAACAGAAAGGATAATGACGAGTGTCACGTTCTTTGAAATACACCTTTCAAAGGAGTGCCAAAGGGGGGGTGAACACATTCTCCAAATCAGGATTCATCAACAGCGGACGAGGAGATCAAGGATAGAGTTATTCGAGTTGATAAATTTCGAGTTTTCCTTTGTTTTTTGGATTAAAGATGGAAACACCAATTTCTCGATGTTAGAACCTATTTAGTAATTACTTCATTCTTTATTGAATTGCTAATACTTGTTTTATTTCGCTTTCTTCGAGTTGATAAATTTCGAGTTTTTCCTTTGTTTTTTGGATTAAAGATGGAAACACCAATTTTTCGATTGTTTAGAACTTATTTAGTAATTCACTCCTTATTGAATTGCTAATACATGTTTTAATTTGCTTTCTTCGAGTTGATAAACTTCAAGATTTCACATTTTTTAAAGATAGAAACCCCGATTTCTCGATGTTTGAAACTTATTTAGTAATTACTTCATTTATTACCCTCTATTCAGTTGCAAAGACTTGGGATTAATTTTCTTCGAGTTGATAAATTTAGAGATTTTTTGTATGAAAGATGGAAATTCCGATTTCTCTATGCTTAGAAACCTTTGTAATTACTCTTCATTCAGTTACAAATACTTTGAATGGCTTTCTTCGAATTGATAAATTTCAGGATTTCACTTTTGTTTCTTGTATTAAAGATGAAAACCCCAAATTCTAGTTGTTTAAATTAATTTAGTAATTACTTCATTCATTTCGCTTTATTCAATTGAAAATACTTGTTTTGTTTCGATTTCTGGAGTTGATAAATTTAGAGATTTCACTTTTGTTTTTGTATGAAAGATGGAAACCCCAATTTCTTGACGTTTTAAACTTATTTAGTAACTATTTCATTCGTTTTCCTTTATTCAGTTACTGGAAATGGTAATTAATTAACCTCACACTGGAGTAACACAACGGGTTATTGGCTATTTTGTGGGATCAATCCCCAAGGTAAGGATCCTTTATTCAGTTACAAATACTTCGTTTATGATTACCTTTCATCTTCAAGCTTATATAAATTTCGAGGTTTTGCTCTATTTCTTCATTAAAAATGTAAAACACAATTTCTCGAGCGATTGTGTTTAAAAATTTGTAATTAATAATTACTTCATTGCTTTCCCTTTATTCAATTACAAATAATCGATTTGATTCACTTTCTACGAGTTGATAAATTTTGAATTCATCTTCTGTTTTTTAAAATAAGAATCCCAATTCTTCGAGATCATGTTTAAAAACGTGCATTGTAATTGCTTTATTCATTATCATTAATTCAATTGTAAATTCGTGATTTGATTCGCCTTCTACGAGTCAATAAATTTCGAGTTTTTCCTTTGTGTTATGTGTGTTGTAATTTTGATGGGCAGACAAAAGCTAGAAACAAATAAAAATTTGGCATCAAAATATTCGACACTAAATTACCTTGATGTATATTAATTAGACTTAGGCTGACTGTTGAATAACGAATTCTTATGCAAAAAATAAGAATATAATTGATAATCAATAGGGCTAATATGAAAGATATTAATGCAATACAATTTCTCGTTAATAGCACATATTCACCCTATTATCCACAGTGCGTTCGAGGCACCCGAGTTATCTGTCCTCCTTTCTGTTTTACCCTAAACTACCCCTCTGCTTTTTCCCCTCCCTCGCAATGTCTTGTTTGGCGCAGCTTGGCTAAATATAGTCCTTGCGCCATAAAACCCAAAATCAACCAACCACAGTACGTATACAGCACCAGACATAAGACTGACTTTAGAATAACGTATTCTTGTGCACAAGAGTGACACTATAATATAATTGTTACGGTCAATTTGTAGGTAATATTCATGAAACAAAATTTCTCGTAAATAGCAAAATATTCAACCCACAATGTTTATATAACACCCGACGACTTAAAACTGACTGTAGGATAGCGGATTTTTGTGTGTAAAAGTAACAATACAATTGATAATCAATAGGTTTAATATTAAAGCACAATTTCTCGTAAATATCACATTATTCGCCCATTAACACAGTACATATATCACACCAGACGTACTGACTGCAGAATAACGGATTTTGTTTGGATCAGCACAATCAGATTGTTCAACAATGTCTAACCAATCATCCAATGACATTTTAGGGGAAAACTCACTCATTGCTTAGTTTCGGTTTCTTCAGTTTTCAGCGGGCCCTTTCCTCTCATTTGCTTACCCAACCAATCCCAAAGTGTGATCATCGCAGGATATCTGCAGCGCAGACGGAATGATTGATAGATTCCTGCATAAATGACTATCTGAATATCATTTTCACGCTTACCATATAATTTAATTTCCGAAGCATGTCATAACAATCTCATCATATCAAATTATATCAAATTATCCAAAAGGAGTTGTCAGTAGAAACCACAACAACAAAAAGAAATTAATCGCTGCGTTCTGAAGTGGACTAAGTCTGAAGATGGAAGTAACGTCCCTCTGTAGCAGGATATCGTCCGGACCTTGCATTACCAAGCATTAAAGCTTATTCTTTACCCCAGGACATGCAAAGTTAATCTGACATTCTTTTCATCAGAATTACCTTGAAAAGGCAGTGTTTCGTTATGGGATCTTGTATATTCCACTGCAATTGTCAGTGTTGTAGACTTGCACCACTTGACAACTAAGAATAATGGGCATCGAAAACGAATGATTGCTATCATTTGCATGGTACTGACGCCGTCTCTCCATCGGCTACAATACTTTCTATCCGTATATTTATTATTTGGTTCTACCCTTATCATTTGGATTCATTTTACTGTGTCTGAGATCTGCAAAGTTTGTGCAAACTTTATAGATCACGCTATAATTTCTTAAAATTGGTTTGTATAATATAAGCGTATACGATTCTTCGATGTTTAAGTAGTTTTCTTAAATAAGTTAGTATTATTTCCATCGGGTTTTTCTGGTAGTCAGTGATACTTTAAACTTTCAGCTACAATATGGACAGACTTAGTAAACAGATGACTTTTTGAATGTCATGACAGTAAATCGATTACTTTTTTGAATCTTGGTAAATAAATGACTCTTTTGAATGTGACTTTGTGCTTGTGTCATCAATGAAAAAGTACTGCTTATTCAGTTCCAGTGCAGATGCAAACTAATACTTGCAAAGTTTTCCTTAGAATTATCTTCAAAATGAAGTGTTTCGTTGCGAGATCTTGTATGTACCACTGCAATTGTCAGTGTTGTAGACTTGCACCACTTGACAACTAAAAATAATGAAAATCGAAAACGAATGATTGATTTCATTTGCATGGTACTGACACCGTAGCTCCATCGTCTACAATACTTTCTATCCGTATATTTATTATTCGGTTCTACCCTTATCACTTAGATTCATTTTACTGTCTGAGATCTGCAAAGTTTGTGAAAAGTTTATAGATCACGCTATAATTTCTTAAAATTGGTTAGTATAATACAAGCGTATGAGTCTCCGATATTTATGTAGTTTTCTTAAATAAGTTAGTATTATTTCCATCAGGTTGCTTCTGGTAGCAATATATTTTAACTTCCAGGTATAATATGGACATAAACTTATAAGCAAATGATTTTTTTTGAATAGGTTAGTAAATATGTGACTTTTTTTAATGGCTTAATAAATAGCTGACTTTTGGAATGGCTCAATAAATAGATGACTTTTTAAATGCGACTTACTTTGTGCTTTTGCATCACCAATGAAAACGTACAGCTTATTCAGTTCCAGTGAATCAAGCAAATGAAAACGGGAACATTGTTTTCTTCAGAATTACCTTGAAAATGAAGTGTTTCGTTGCGAGATCTTGTATGTAGCACTGAAATGGACAGTGTTGTAGATTTGCACCACTTGACAACTAAGAATAATGAACATCGAAAACGAATGATTGCTATCATTTCCATGGTATTGACGCCGTCTCTCCATCGGTTGTTTCCGGGGGTCATCTTTCCCTTGGGGGATTGATCTCTGACAGTCGCCAATAGCCCGATGTGTTGCTCTAGTGCGACGTTAATTAAATACCTACCATAGAATAAGACGAACTAATCTTGATCTCGTCATCATCAGAAAACGGCGATATCTTCAACATTCGCAATTCAATCGCCATTCTTGATGTCGAGATATCTCGTCATTAGCAAAATTGGTCAGATCGTGATGGACAAGATATCTCGTTGTCATCAGAAGTTGACGGATAACAACGTGACGTGACGGAACTGACAAGGTGTGCGATGACCTTTACACTCTCCGAAGTCGGAGGAATCCGCTCAAAGACAGACGCACTTTCAACTTTCGATAAAAAGTCCGGATAGACGTGGTTCACAGAACTCGTATTCCCAAACATCGGGGATCCATTAATCACATGTGATATGCTCCCGAGGTTTGAAAGGATTATATCTACAAACTTTAGATAGCAAAATTCTTCTCAAAAGTGTTGTTACAATAGTGTCAAACGAAATGCATGGTTTTTCATTGGTGTGGAAACTTTTCCCAAGTAACTCTTGTGATCTGAAGTAAAACCGATAATTTGTGATACTTTTTTTGTCACTGAGACCAACTATTTAATGGGCGTTTTGGTTTTCAAAGGCATTGAAGGTCAGTGGAGAGACTTTTTCGTGTTTTTAGCAAATTTTAGTTGAGAGAGAGATAAGTGAAAGAATTTCTTAGAGGATTACAAATGTTTTTGTTTCCTTGAGACTGGCTGCTGATGCTGAACTATTTCTGATTTAATCAGATCGAAAGTGTTGCTATCTTACTTTCTTCTGTCCGTTTAAATACGCATTCAAGTGTAATGTAAAATTTACGTAACAAGTTTACTCTTACAGCGTCTTTTTCAATTTTGATTGGTTGGTTGACCTTGGGGGTTTATGGCGCAAGGGCCATATTTGGCCATGCTGCGCAAAACAATGCACCTGACAGGAATCGAACCTGTGCCGCCTGTAACTCGAAGGTTGCTAGCGCAGTGGGCATACCTACAGAGCCACGACGGCCCCTTGGATTCTTTGGAGCAATATCCAAAAATCTGCGCCGAATGGAAGATAGTAAAATTCAATAAAAATAGATTTAAATAGGATAAGTTAGCTTCTCTGGTTATTAATCCGCTACTCTTCCAACCGGGTTAATGCGGCCCAGTAAAAAAATAAAAATATTAGAGTGTGTACACTAAGTATTTGAATCTTTCCGCTATTTCCATACTAAAACTCGACGGCAATTGATCTCCAGTGATTGGCTCGAAACAGCTTCAGCTTTAGGGTTCCTTCACACCTACATAATCCGGTTCAATCTGAATCCAGTAATAAAAACTGACTAACGTAGATTTGGATGCATTGAATCGAAACGGCCGGATTCAGGCAGTGTGAAAGTTTTGGAGACGAACAAGCTTTACCTTACCCTGAAGTGACTTTCCCCAATCTTGGTTTGTCAATTTCTACTGGATTCAGATTGATGCGGATTGCCCTAGATTCTGTTGTTGAGACAGGAGATCTAGTAAACTGAAACTGGAATCTTGGTAGAATGACCCAAGTCTGACCATTTATGAACATCTTGTATTTGCTTTGTAAACTGCTCCTTATATTTATTTGAAAAGGATACATAATTCCTGTTTTTTATTTTTAATACGTTACAGTACAAAGTATGTGAGAAATGTACACACTAAGTATTTTGATCTCTTTCATCTCTTTCCAAAATAAAACGCGATGGCAATTGCCCACATCTTTCCATTAATTGGCTCGAGACGTTGCAGCTTTAGGGCTCCTTCACACCTACACAATTCGTGTCAATCTGAATCCAGTAGAAACTGACTAACGTAGATTAGGGTATATTGAAGCGGAACGCCCGGATTCAGGCAGGTTGGAAGGTCTGAAGACGAATAAGCTTTATCTTATGGAAGAGGCTTTCCCGAATCTTGGTGTGCCAGTTTCTAATGGATTCAGATTGATGCGGATTACCCTGGATTCTGTTTGTAGTGAACATTAATAAGCTGAAACTGGAATCTTGGTAGGATGGTCCGAATCTAGCTTTTTAACACCATCTTGAATATTTTTCTTGTAAACTGTTCCTTATATGTATTTGAATAGGATACACAATTCCAGTTTTTATTTTTAATAAGCTACAACAAAAAGTATATGTAGAATGTGCACACTAAGTAATTAGATCAGTCTCTTTGCAAAATAAAACCCGATGGAAATTTCGCACAATGATTGGCTCAAAGGAATTGTAGCTTTAGGGCTCCTTCACACCTACACAATCCGGGTCAATCTGAAACCAGTACAAACTGACTAACATAGATTTGAGTACACCTGTCCCTCGATTTGCGCGGTACTCGGTTTACACGGTTTCTAAAGTTTATAAATTAAAAAAAAATATTTGTATTATTTGAGTGACATTGAACGCACTCATTAATTATCTGCACAGACGTCACAAGTGCATTGCGTCGCGTTGCGTTTAGCATTGGCGTCATTAAAGTAGATTTTGTTTCATTTCCATACTGTCATTCCTAGTGTCTTGTTTTACACGGTTTCGATTTACACGATTTGTCGTGGAACGCATCTACCGTGTAAATCGAGGGATAGGTGTATATTGAAGCGGAACGCTCCGGATTCAGTCAGTGTGATAGGTTTGGAGAGACGAACATGCTCTTTCTTAACCCTCCTTGGTGATTTATCTTCGCGTCAAAAACTGCCTTGTATTGTAAAATTGTTTGCCTTGTAAAACCTCCAAAATCTAATCTGATACGAAACGTTTTCCTTATTTGGATCTTCATTCCCTTGGAATAATAGGACAGTTTTGTCTCGACTTATGTATCTCGTCATTAACAAAGCTGACTGGATCTCTCGATGGGCGAGATATCTCGTTATTGCCAAACTTGACTAAATATATGGACGAGGTATCTTGTCGAAATCACTTGGTTGGTTAAGGAAGCGGCATTCTCGAATCTTCGTCTGTCAGTTTCTATTGGATTCAGATTGATACGAATTGCCCTAGATTCTGTTGGTGTGAAAGGAGCCCTTGTAAACTGAAACTGGATTCTTGGTGGGATAACCCAAATGCCCACATAATAGCCCTCTAGCTTTTTAAGAACATCTCAGTGCTTTTTCTTGTAAACTGTTCCCTATATTTATTTAAAAACGAAATTCCTGTTATTTTAAATACATTTTTCATAAGCTATTATATAGGTATGGTATGGTATTTTCAATTAACGTCACACTGGAGCAACACAACGGGCTATTGGTGACGGTCCGGGATCAATCCCAGAGGGAAAGATCCGAGGACAGCACCACGTAATTTTGAACCACGGTCAGATGACGAGGCAACACCTGAGCTGGCACCCCACTCTCCAAACTTCCACACCACGCCAACGTGAGGACATTTGAGGCCACGACAGATTTAACGTGCACCAGCCCCCTTTGTACACGACGGTGTTTGGCTGGATTCGAACTCGCAACCCTTCGGTTGCAAGTCCGTTACTCTTCCAACCGGGCCACCGCGGCCCTGCTATTATATAAAGCATGTATGGATTGTGCACTCTAAGTAATTGAATCTTTCCTCTCTTTCCAAAATAAATCTCACCCTGGGGTATTTCCCTTCTGGGGCCAGTAAAAAGCTTCTTTTGTATGCGTATCTCCATTTATTTGACGTTGTCTATCTTGTGCTTGGAGCAGCTTGGCCATATATGGCTCTTGAACCATAAAAACGCGAAACCCCATCATGATGACTAAATAACCACATTTACTGGTTGAAAGAATTGTAGGAAAGATTCTCTAGGGCAAGAAAGTCAATACAGGTTAGAAGTCATGCAAGGGAAGACTACAGGTTTCGTATCGGATGTATGCGTGTGAACCTCTAAGAGGGTTAAATCAGAAATAGTCATTCAAACAACTATCATTGAATACAGATATAAAATCAAACCAACCGACAAAAAACCAAAATGAAATTCTATGGAAATAGCACTAATCTCCTCGGAGATTGGCTCGAAACAGTTGGCCAGTTTGGCGCCCAATGTATCACAGTGAGTCAGATTCATCAGTTCTTCTGAGTGGTGATTTTTTTTCTTGGAAAACAGCTGATGATTGCTGGTGTGATTAACCTGACATCTCAATCCGAGTTTCTTATTAATTGTTCTGTGAATCTTCGTGTTTGGTTCCCCCGTCCCAGCTAATGGTATCGGCACGTGAACTGAATCTTTAAAATGTCTCACATAGGTTGTTACGAAAAGAAAGTTTTGTCGGAAAGCACATTAGTCAACGTCACTCAACAAAACACGTCCATTGGAAGGTAAAAGTTCTCACATGAAGGTGGGGTGAAAGATAGAAAGATACAAACAAAAGACAAATTATCGTGGGAAAGATTGAGAAAACGATTACTGGAAAGAAATTAAGAGATAGCTGTGTAATCTAGTAGCGTAGAGCAGCGATTTTCAATCGGTGTGCCTTACGGATAGTAAAACGGTTTAAATTAGGTACGATTGTGAGAAAGATTGAGAAAGCGATTACTGGGGAAAAGTAACAAATGGCTGTGTAAACTAGTAGTGTAGAGCAGCGAGTTTTAGTCTGTGCCTTACGGATAGTGAAACGGTTTAAATTGTGTAAGATTGTGATTGTGGTAAAGATTGAGAAAACGATTACGGAAGAAAATAAGAGACAGTTGCGTAAACTAGAGAAGCAGAGCAGCGATTTTCAATCAGTGTGAATAGAGTAGAGGAATAAAAGCAGGAAAATATCAATCCGGAGATCGCTTCGAAAATAGTGCATTGTGTGTATATATATTACATGATATTGACTTGTGGCTGGCGCATCATGGCCAAATATGGCCTTTGCGCCATAAAACCCCCAAAAAGCCAAACCAAACGCATCAAAAATAGAGGAATTGGGGAATATAGCAATTGAATGAAAGAAGAAAAAGGTAGTCGCTTCGAAAATAGGACTGGGAAATTGAGTAGAGGGATGAAAGGAAGCAAAAGTTTAATTGGGGATCCCTTTGAAGAAAGAAGGACTGGGGAATAGAGTGCAGGGATGGAAGGCAGAAAAGGATCAATTGGGTGTCACTTTGGAAAATGAGGAACTGGGGAATAAAGGGATGAAAGAAGAAAAAGGTCATTTGGTGATCTCTTTGTAAAATGAGAGATTCAGGAATAGAGTAGTGGAATGAGAGCAGAAAAAGCATATCACTTCGAAAATAGAGAGATTGAGGATTAGAGTAGAGGGATGAAAACAGAAAAAGATCAAATTGGATAACGAGTGACTGGGGAATAGAGTAGAGGGATAAAAGAAGTAACAGATGAATTGGAGATCTCTTTGAAGAAAGAGGGACTGGGGAATGGAGTACAGGGATGCAAACAGAAAAGGATCAATTGGAAGTCACTTTGGAAAATTGGGGACTGGGGAATAAAGTAGAGGGATGACAGCAGAAAAAATATAATTGGGGATAGCTTTTCGAAATGAGGGACTGGGGAATAGAGAAAAGAGATGAAAGAAGAAAATGATCAATTTGGGTCACTTTGGAAAATGAGGGACTGGGGAATAGAGTGGAAGGATGAAAGAAGAAAAAGATCATTTGGGGATCTCTGGAAAATGAGGGATTGAGGAATAGAATAGTGAGATGAGAGCAAAAAAAGAAGATCGCTTCGGTAATAGAGAGATTGGGGAATAGACTAGAGGGATAAAAGAAAAGAAGTAAACGATGAATTAGGGATCACTTTGAAGAAAGAGGGACTGGGGAATAGAGTACAGGGATGGAAGCAGAAAAGGATCAATTGGGGTTCACTTTGGCAAATGAGGGACAGGGTAATAAAGTAAAGGGATGACAGCAGAAAAAGTACAATTGGGGATAGCTTTGGAAATATGGGACTGGGGAATAGAGTACAGGGATGAAAACAGAAAAGGATCAATTGGGAATCGCTTTGGAGAATGAGGGACTGGGGAATAGAGTAGAGGATCTAAAGAAGAAAAAGATCATTTGGGGATCGCTTTGGAGGATGAGAGACTGAGGAATAGAGTAGTGTAATGAAAGCACGAAAAAAAAGCGCTTTTAAGAAAAAAGGATTGGGAATAAAGTAGTGAGATGATACAGAAAAAGCTAAAAATTAGATAGAATATATTACAGCCAATATTCTGAAAAATTTAGCATGTCCACTGCATTTTTATAATTCATGCTGTTAAGGAGATTTTTAATTGACTCATAAATAGGCTTTCTCTGCAAGATAGGTGGCTTAACCCATTAAAGACCGCTCCTAATTTTCGCTGTTGGAATTGCACCAAACTGAATTTTCACACTTATCAGAACATAAATAACAAAATGAAGGTGTTTCCAGAAAATTATATTTATTTTAATAAGAGTTACAAAATGTTGCGTTTTCGCAACGTCAGTTCAAAGTGATTTTAAAAAATTATCATTTAGTAACATGAGTCTTCGAAACATTTGGCATGTAAACGTTATTACAGATAGAAATTGTTTGACTTCTGCAGTGCTTACATCTTTTTCTCTTATTTTCACTGTTTTTAGTGATTATATGGTAAAAACGGTCCTTCCGAGCTTCGTTTAAAATTAAATTTTAGATAGCAGATGGTCCTCCAACATGAGAAACAGAAGGTAAACTTGAATCTGTCTGGATTTCATCAGGAGTCTTCATCAAAGATACGGCAAGAGATCTCTGAAAGTCTAATAAACTTATCTTAGAATCCATTATGTCCCTGTAGAGCCTCCGTGCATTTGACTTTTCAACATCAATAAATTGGAAAAATTGGGACCACCATTTCTTCCCCTTGTATTTATTCTGTATGTTGCTACGAAATTATCTAAAAGATCTACCCCACCAATATGCTTGTTATAATCAAAAATTAATCTTGGTTGTTGGATAGTCACGTGCTTTTTTTTCTCCCCTCGAGTATCTTTTGGCTGTCATAATAAGTTTAATTGCTTCCCAGTTGGATGCCACAGTAACTACTGCATTATCATTCCAACGAACGGCATGAATTTCATTCTTTTTATCAAATTCTGAATCATAGGTTCCTCTATCTTCTATTTTTTTAAATTTTTACGGTGTATTTCTAAATTTTCACTTAATACATCATCAAAATCTTCATCCGTCATCTCATCTGGATCTGGAGGAATTATGGCAAAATCTGGCTGTTCATTATCTTCCGTAGAAGATGATTCTGAAATTTCATCATTATCTAGCTCATAGAAATACCCCAAGGCCTCTTGAAACGTTAAACAGCTTTTTTCCAGACACAAACTTATCTGAAAGGGCAAAAATGCAAACTTACTGCATAAAACGTAACGTAACGCAATATTTTCTCAAATAACACACTTTGGACTGGTGTTGCGTTTTCGCAACATTTTTCAAAATATGAATTTAGAACGATAAAAACAAAAATTATGCCTTACCTGTTGAAGCTATTTCGTTTCTAAGCCTTTGGTAAATCAGGCAGAAGCTTTTATTTGAAGATTAAGCAAGTTCTGCCATCTATAATCATTATTTGAAAATAGTCACTTTTTTCAACATGAAAAGAAAATCATTTTGACTTGGCGTGAAAATCTTGCTAATGTAAAATAAAATTAATTTACAATTAACAATTATAGTATGAAAAATCAAATAAAAATACTAGTTCAGACAAAAAATACCCAGAACAATATTTTAAAAAATGTAGAAATTAATGTTGCGTTTTCGCAACATCAGTCTTAAATGGGTTAAATATAACGAAATGTTACTTTTGCAGAGTAAAAATGGAAGTAGCAAATATTTCATAAATACATGGGTAGGTTTTTCTGCACGACATGGATCTATGGGATAACGAAATGTTACTCTTAAGGAGTGAAAATGAACTAGCAAATATTTCATTAACGCATTAAGGTTTTCTTCATGACAAGCATAAGCGATAATGGAGTATTACTCTTCAGGTGTTAAAATGAAATAAGCAAATATTTCATAAACCCTTCTGTGGTCGTCTCGACGAGGTATCTTGCCATTAACAAAACTGGCCAGATCTTGATGGACGAGATATGTCGTCATTAGAAAAAATTGTCCAGATCTTGATCTCGTCATCATATAAAAATCAGCAATATCTTGATGACGAGATACTCGTTCGTTAGCGAAATTGGTCATATTTTGATGGACGAGATATCTCGTCAAAACTATTTGGTAGGTAGGTATTTTAATTAACGTCGCACTGGAGCAACACAACTGGCTTTTGGGGACTGTCCGGGATCAAACCCGTAGGGAAACATCCGAGGACCGGGCTACCGCGGCTCCCAAATCACTTGGAGGTATGCTTGAGTGCAGAAAACTAAGAAAACTAGAACCACTAAGAGTATGCTTATCTTTTGTAGTGAAAATAGGGCCGCGGTAGCCCGGTTGGGAGAGTAACCGGAGGGTTTCGAGTTCGAATCCAACCAAAGACCGTCGTGTACATAGAGGGCTGGTGCAGGTTAAATCTGTCGTGGCCTCGAACGTCCTCACGTTGGCGTGGTGTGGAAGTTCGGAGAGTGGGGTGCCAGCTCAGGTCTGACCTCGTCATCTGACCGTGGTTCAAAAGTACGCGGTGTTGTCCTCGATCTTTCCCTTCGGGTTTGATCCCAGACCGTCGCCAATAGCCCTTTGTGTTCCTCCAATGCGACGTTAATTAAAATACATACCGATCAATATTAATAACGGTAATAATTTAGTGCATATAAAACTTTAAGATTATTTAAATCCCATTCCGAGAAAATACATACCAAAGTTCACAATCTCCTAATACTTTTAGTGGGCGTCGTGGTTCAGTGGGCATGCCCACTGCGCTAGCAACCTTCGAGTTGTAGGCGGAGCAGGTTTGATTCCTGTCAGATGATTCCTCCCTCCCCTCTTTTTGTGTCAGTAAAAGCTGTCATTGTGTGTATGTTTGTTACTTAATATTGTATGCCTTGTGTCTGGTGCAGCATGGCCAAATATATGGCCCTTGCACCATAAAACCCCAATCAATCAACCAACCAAATTCTTGTAAAAGGCCACTTACTTCCCAGAAAACGTCTCGGATCTTTCCCTTCGAGTTTGATCCCGATAGCCCGTTGCGTTGCTTCAGTGCGAAGTTAATTAAAATGCGTGCATACCTACCTCGCAGTGAAAATAAAACTGGCTAATAATTCATTAACACATAGGGAGGTTTTCCTGCATGATGTTGGTGTAAGCAATAACGAAATTTTACCATCTCTAATTGAAAATTGAAGTAAACGCAACAAAACAATTCATGTCCAAGCAGGGTAATTCGAGGACATAACATCGACGGAAACCGATTTCCTTCATCCCTAAGCAAAATTACGTGGTATTGTCCTCGGATCTTTCCCTTTGGGATTGATCCCGGACCGTCACCAATAGCCCGTTGTGTTGCTCCAGTGTGACGTTAATTGGAAAATACCAAATACCAAATACCTTCATCCCTAAGAAGTGTAGAGAAATAAACTTCCGTCAATAGGGGGGGGGGGGTATTTCAATTAACGTCACACTGGAGCAACACAACGGGCTATTGATGACGGTCCGGGATCAATCCCAAAGGGAAAGATCCGAGGACAACACCACGTAATTTTGAACCACGGTCAGATGACGAGACAACACCTGAGCTGGCACCCCACTCTCCAAACTTCCACACCACGCCAACGTGAGGACATTTGAGGCCACGACAGATTTAACGTGCACCAGCCCCCTTTGTACACGACGGTGTTTGGCTGGATTCGAACTCGCAACCCTTCGGTTGCAAGTCCGTTACTCCTCCAACCGGGCCACCGCGGCCCCTCCGTCAATAGGGAAAAGAAAGTATGATTTATGACACAAAAACATTTCCACCGAATCGCATTCATTGAAAATGCCATGAATCAATCGTCGCGAAATGTGCAAGGACCCAAATCATTATCTCGTAATTATTTCACAGGACTCGCATCAAGGTTGGTTTGGTTTGTTCGGGTTTTATGGCGCAAGGGCCATATTTGACCATGCTGCGCCAGACACAAGACATACAATATCAAGTAATAATAAACAGACATATGAGGCATAACTAATGAGACTGAAGAATTTTAGTTACGTATGTACAAAATAAAAAAATGCATAAAATTTTGAAAGTGAAATTTAAACAGCTGGAGATGGATAATTCAGAAGTGCTACACCACTTCTGACTTGACATGATTGTTTTTTACATTATCTTTTCTTGGGATATATCTTCTAATTTTTGTGTATACTGTTGGTACTAAAAAAGTTTCTTGTAGACCCAAGACATACAGGATCGTAACAATCAAAGCCTTCACATCTTCAACATGGTTGGTTCCGGGGTTTTATGGCGCAAGGGCCATATTTGACCATGCTGCGCCAATCAAAACGCCAGACACAAGACAAGTTTTTCAAGTAAGACACACACAATGAAAGTTTTACTGACACAGAAGAGAGAAATACACCCAGGGAGGAATGCACCTGACAGGAATCGAACCTGCGCCGCTTCAACTCGAGGGTTTCTAGCGCAGTGCGCATACTCACTGAGCCACGACGGTCCCTTTCGCATCAAGGTGTACGTATACACGAGAAGATTTTTTGAATTCTGACTTTAAAAATGCAGTTTCTTTACAATAGGTCATTCGTTTGTGCTTAGTATCATTTCAGTGAGAAAAAAATGAGATTAATCTTATCATTAATTTATTAATTTAGATATAATTAGCTAATTAGCATGTTTTTTGAACAGCGATATCTCAAATTCTAATGCGTTCAGAAAGACAATTCCGGTTAGAAATTATTTATAATCTTATTCTTTATGTTTTGATCCTGCGTCAAGTCGCTAGAGTGAACAGTGTTTTTGGCAATTTTTTTCACCAAGGAAGTCTACAAATCAAGACTTTTTCAGGAATTTCGACATTTAAAAATCAACTAAAAAATTCATTTCTTTACTGAAAACTTTGAGTCAAAATATCCACTGTATTATATAGATTATAATGACACAAAAATAATTATAATAGATCATTTCATTGTTGAGTTATCACTGTTTGAACAAAGCATCCTATTGCAAAAACGCAGTTCATCAGAAATTGAGTTTCAAGTTTTCGAAACATGTTTTTACTGATGATAGTACCCAACAAAAACCCTTATAACTAGAAAACTATTTCGAATATTTACAAGATCGTAGTATCGTTTGAAAGATCGTTTGATTTTGACAATATTTGGAAGTAATAAAAAAGTATTGATATTCTGGTCTATTTTCGTGACATTTCTAGTGTATACATAGTCCTTAATACTTTTCTCTAAAATTTGTGCTATTTTTACTAAATCAAAGGTTTTATAAAGTTTCATTCCAAATATTTGAATGAAAATATGTTATATTAGCCAAAGCTGAACAATTGTTGTCAGGATCGGGAATAAGTTAATAGGATATTTAACACAAAACCATATTCTACACAGTGGCGCGTTTAACAATCTTAAATATTGAGACGAACCCCAATGACTTTTCTCGTAAATGAAATGAATGAATGTTCCTCAGAAATTGAGTTTAAAATTTTCGAAACATGTTTGTTGATGTTTTGACCCTCAATCCAGTTGCTAGAGTGGATAGGTCTTTACTTTTTTCCAAGAAGGAAGTATAAAATATTTTTTCAGGAATTTTAACATTTAAAAAACGACTTAAAATGCATTTCTTATTTAATAACTCTGACTGAGGGTCAAAACATTCGATGTATTATATGGATTGTAATGATACAAAATAATTAAAATAGATCTATTCATTGTTGAGTTATTGTTTTAACGAAGCATCCTATTTCAAAAACAGTTCTCAGAAATTGAATTCGAAGTTTTGGAAACATGTTGGTACATGTTGACAATTAAGATTATTTCTAAGCAAACAAAAAGTTTTTTTGAAAATAAAAAAATTGTTTACTAGAAATGGGTGAAAAACAAAAGAAATTCTGTTACTCTACCATTTACATTTATGAGAAAAGAAAAACTCATCAACCCTCATACGCATAATTCCCTCTTGCAAACTGCAGTCTTCGCTTCATGACTTGAAACAGTTTTGACCTCGTTGACTAATAGAATATTTCCAAAGGATTCTATACTAAAGAAAGGTGCAAGAGAATAATTTCAAGAGATTCTATTCTAAGGAAATGAACAATAAAATCTTTACAACGGATTCTTTTCTAGGGAAATGACCAACAGATTTTTACTACAGGATTATATTCTAATGAAAGGACAAACATACTCTTACTAAATGAGTCTATTCTACTGGGGAAAGGACCAATAGAATCCTTCCAAAGGATTCACTTCCAAGGAAAAGAGCAACAGAATATTTCCAAGGGATTCTATTCTAACAAAAGGATCAATAGAATATTCATAAAGGTTGCAAGAATCCATGGATTCTTTCACCCAATAGTTGTGGTTATTTAGCCATTGTATGGGAAAAATATAAAATATGATTCTTTGCAAGTAAACAAAAGCTTAGCGAAAATGAATGTCGTAAATATTTAATGAAAATTAGTTATGAAGCAGTAAAATGTCTATTACTTTTGGCCACATTTGCGAGGAGAGAGAAACTACGATTTATGTCTCATACACAGGTATCTTTATTGCAATATGTAATAAAAATCCTATGAATCGCTACACTCATGATGACCTCAAGATTTAAATAACCAATTATGTATACAAAAATTAAACCCTTCGTAATCACACTGCCATGTGCAAAATTATCCCTTTCTTGATAAATATATATGTATTTGTACCCAAACCAAAGTTTTAAACAAGTAAATTGGAGTAAACATTTGCAAGAAACACCTGCTACTTTCGTCTATATTTACGAGAAAAGAGCATCGGTGATTTATATCTCACACAGGCATCTTCATTAAATACCATTCAATAAAAACCTCATGAATCACATCACTCATAATGACCTCAAGATTCATAACCTATTATCAGATCTTCATGTGCAAAATTATCCTTTTCTTGATAAAAAAAATATTTATTTGCACCCAAACCAAAGTTTTGTAAAAGTAAATTGGAGTAAACACTTGCTAGGAACTTCTACTTTCGTTCACATTTACGAGGAAAGAGCAACCGTGATTTATATCTCACACAGGCATCTTAATTAAATACCATTCAATAAAAACCTCACGAATCACTTCATTCGTAATGACATAAAGTTTCATATAATTTATTATGTATGCAAAAATTAAATCCTTCGTAATCACACCTTCATGTGCAAAATTAAAATTATCACTCTCGATAAAAAAATATTTATTTGCGCACAAACCAAAGTTTTGTAAAAGTAAATTGCAGTAAACGTTTTAGAGAAACCTCATTAAATTATATTTATTATTCATAGAATTCATATTATGAAGAGAAAAATGTGCAAAATTTTCCATTTCTTGACAAAATATATTTATTTCGTCACAAACCAAAGCTTTATAAAAGTAAATTGGAGCAAACATTTGCAAGAATCTTCTGCTACTTTCGTCTACATTTACCAGAAAAGAACATTCGTGATTTGTACCATGATTTATCTTACACCGTGATTTATATCTTCATTAAATACCATTTAATAAACACATCAATCACTTCACTCGTAATGATCTCAAGATTCGTATAACCTATTATCACGTCTTCATGTGCAAAATTATCCCTTTCTTGATAAAAAATACATTTATTTGCACCCAAACCAAAGTTTTGCATTGGAACAAACATTGTCAAGAAACTTCTACTTTCGTCCACATTTACGAGGAGAGAGCATCCGTGATTTATATCACACAAAGGCATCTTCATTAAATACCATTCAATAAAATCCCCATGAATCACTTCACTCGTAATGACCTCAAGATTCATACCATATTCTCACATCTTCATGTGCAATATTATCACTTCTCGATAAGAAATATATATTTGCACACAAACCAAAATTTTTAAAAGTAAATTGGAGTAAACATTTGCTAGGAACTTCTGCTACTTTCGTCCATATTTAGGAGGAAAGAGCAACCGTGATTATATCTCACACACGCTTCATTAAATACCATTCAATAAAAACCTCATAAATCACTTCACTCGTAATGACTCCAAGATTCATATAACCTATTATAATATCTTCATGTGCAAAATTATCCCTTTCTTGATAAAAAAATATATTTATTTACACCCAAACCAAAGTTTTGTAAAAGTAAATTGGAGTAAACACTTGCTAGGAACTTCTAGTTTCGTTCACATTTACGAGGAAAGAGCAACCGTGATTTATATCTCACACACAGGCATCTTCATTAAATACCATTCAATAAAAACCCAATGAATCAATTCACTCGTCGTGACCTGCACATACATATCATTACTCTTAGGAATTAATTCATTGGAGTCTTATTAAAGAATAACCGTAGACTCCTCGACTCCTCTTCACCAGTCAAAATGTAAACAAGTGAAAGGGGGAAAATACGAGTCGTTTATCCTCTGGAGCCGAGATCAACGTTTTGATCTACAGGTGTGATGTCCAATTAAACGGGCGCCTGAGAGTCCTTGCAAGGTCTTGTCGAGCCTTGACCTTCTCTCTGGAAGGCGTTTCCACGAACCTTGGATTCGGAAGCCGTTAGCGACCTCGGGTCTTCGGCATAACTCGATATTTCCGGAATTTTAACAATTAGAGTGACTTTCAGCCGTGTTTGGAAGAAGCGCTCCGATTGTCTTAGTAAATAAAGCAACCGGGAACAAAAGATTATTGCGCCTTGGCGTGTTTGACTGTGTCTTAACCTCGGAAAGCAGCCCGTGGTAATGACCTCCCGCTGAGTTTTTTTTCCTGTTGTCGGGTATTTTGAGCTGGGATGGGCGTAAGAAAAAAAACAAAATTACACGTTGGTCAGATTTTCCATAATTGTTCCTAATCGAGGGGAAAAAACGCACTTCCATAATATATGAACATTGTTTGGAGAGGTTAAAGAAATAACATCGTGAACTTCTGCATCCACTAATGGGGCCCATTCTGCTTACCTCAAAGTTGACTCTTTCGTACACAAACCTGATATCCAATTATGATTGTTCCACATCTTTACATTGGGAGGTATCCCAAATCTGCATTACCTATAACTTTCAGCCTTATGAAAAGTTTAGGCAGGAATTTTCACCATTTCTTTGCCATAGGCACATTTTATTACGAATCTTCTAAATTTGGATTCACTAATGGGTTAATTCTCCTTTAATATAATACCTCAGCGTAAAAGTTGACTCTTTCGTACACATACCTGGTATTCAACTACGGTTACGCCAAATATTTACGTTGACGAATATCCTAAATCACCAATACTGATGCCATTGAGCATATATGAAAAGTATTAGGCAAGGACATTCACCATTTCTTTGAGTGAGCACGTTTGATTGAGAATCTTCTAAACTCGGATTTTATTCCCTCCAAATGGTTTCGACGAGATATCTCGTCCATCAAGATCTGACCAATTTTGCTAATGATGAGATATCGCGTCATCAAGATATTGTCGAATTCTTGATGATGACGAGAATTTGGTCAGTTTTTTTCTAACAACTAGATATCTCGTCTGTCAAGATCTAGTGAGTTTTTTAATGACCAGAAATCTCATCGAGACAATCACCAGCAAGGTTAATTTACTAGCTGTGCTATGGTTTCACTGCTTCAGTCAAACCAATTCACGGTTCTGTTTCCCAGCAGTTTCATTGCGTCGTCGAACAGTCAGTCTTTTGATCTGTTTCCGCTTCACGTGCTTACGTTCTTTCCTTTTCCAATTTGCTCGACTCGTAAGTTCTTGACGTTCTGGGTTCATTGTTGGGTAATTTATCAGATTAAATTTTACTTCTACTTCTATTTTATTACTTCTACGAATCTAAGGAAACGATGTAGCGATCTGAAAATAGACGCGTCGACCAAGAAATTCCAGACATGGTAGGTAGGTATTTTAATTGAAGTAGCACTGGAGCGGGGGGCAACACAACAGGCTATTGGTGACGGTCCGGGATCAAACCCGAAGGGAAAGATTCGAGGACAACACCAAGTAATTTTGAACCACGGTCAGATGACGAGTTCACACCTGAGCTGGCATCCCATTCTCCAAACTTCCACACCACGCCAACGTGAGGACATTTGAGGACACGATAGGTTTAACGTGCATCAGCCCCTATGTACACGACTGTCTTTGGTTGGATTCAAACTCGCAACCCTCCGGTTACACTTCCAATCAGGCTAGAAATTCCAGACATAAGTTGTACATCTTGATCGTCGAGATATCTCGTCGAAGCCACTTAGAGAATTAAAGAAAAACTGAAAAGAATTATTATCACTAACTGTTTCAACTGAGATTTTTTATGGTGAGAAAAACACTGCCAGTTTTTCCAATGTTCTGAATTAGAAATGTTTCTTTTCAAACCTCCTGGTTGTTGTCTCGATGAGGTAGCTAGTCATTAGCAAAGTTGGCCACATCCTGATGCACGACATATCTCGTCATTAAAAGAAAACTGGCCAGATCTTGATCTCGTTATCATAAAAAATATCTTGACAATATCTTCCAGACAAGATATCCAGTCAGAAAAATTGGTCACATCTTGATCGCCGAGATATCTCGTCGAAGCAACTTAGAGAATTAAAGAAAAACTGAAAATAATTATTATCACTAACTGTTTCAACTGAGATTTAATTTTAGTGAGAAAAAAACTGCCTCTTTTTTCCAATGTTCTGAACTAGAAATGTTTCTTTTCAACCCTCCTGGTTGTTGTCTCGACGAGGTATCTAGTGATTAGCTAAATTGACCAGATCCTGATGCACAAGATATCTCGTCATTAAAAAAAACTGGTCCGATCTTGAACTCGTCATCATAAAAAATTCGGCACTACCTTGATGAAACGATAAATGGTCATTAATAAAATTGGTCTGATCGAAATGGACGAGATATCTCGTAGAAACCACTTGGACGGAGTCATTGAAAAGAAAATTTCAATATCTTTAAAATAACCAAACGTTATAGACCAAAGGTTAGCGGAAAACAGGTTTTTAAAGAGACTGAATGAGCAATACTTTTGTAACATAAAAAGTAGAATATCAACTGTCACGTTAAAAGTATAATACTCCAAAGTTAAGAAAACTGTTTTTAAATAAGAGATTTTTTAAAACATGCCATCACGTTGGAAGTTCCGTTATAGGATATTCATGAGTCGAAAATAATCCCTATTATTTCATTCATAAAAGTGGTGTTTTGGGAGAGTAAACAGGTATTTACTTGCTTTTTCTTTCCTTCTTCCAAAACTAGATTGCACTAAACAGTGACTTGAATCAGTTAGGCTGAGTTTCTAGTAGTGAAGCGTTACGCTTATAACTGGGGATGACACAATTGAATCGAAAAAGTAACAAAAAATTAGTGCAACCTTATAGGTCCATTCTCCCTTGTTTCTTTTCAAAAGGACAATGTAATACAAATCATATTATCTGAAGGGTTCACAATCATAATTCCTTTTTAAAACCTGCAATCTTCCCTGCATTATTTCTAACCAATTTTTACCAATACGGTTACATTACGGAAACTCTTCAAAGTTCTAAGGAAATAAGCAACATAATCTTTCCAGGAGATTCTATTCTAAGGAAAGGGGCAATAAAATCTCTCCAAAGGAGTTTATTCTAAGAAAAAGATCAATAAACCTTAGAGCCTTCTTGACTAATTTAATCTATCCAAAGGATTCTGTTCTAAGAAAAGACCACCAGAATCTTACTAAAGGATTCTATTCTAAGGAAAGAAGCAATATAGAATATTTCCAAATGATTCTATTTTAAAGAAAGGGACAATATAATCTTCCAAAAGATTCTAATGTAAATTCCAGCAATTCAAAGGATTCATTCCAAGGAAAGAGGCAATAAAACCTTTCAAGGGAATCTATTCTAAGGAAAGGACCTATAGAATCGTTTTCATAGTTGAATTAACCCTTTTAAGGGTCCACACGCATAATTCCACTTTGCAAGCTGCCATCTTCCCTTCATTACTTCTAACCTGTTTTGACAAACAAAATCATTCCAAGGGATTCTATTCCATGAAAATAATCCATGGATTCTTTTAACCAATAGGTGTGGCTATTTAGTTATTAAATGGATTGTGGGATAAAACACACTACTCGGAAATGTGACGTTCAGAGGGTTAACTCTTCTGGTGGTTTATCTTCATGTCGAAAACCACTCTGTAGTGGCCAGCCTCCGATGCAGAAAGCTGTTCCAAACTGTCACCAGTTGTAGGCAAGGGATTCTATTCTAAGGAAAGAATCCGAGGATTCTTTCCATCAATAGGTGTGGTTATTTAGTCATTAAATGTGTTTGGGAGTAAAACACAACACTACTAGGAAATATCGTGACACTCGGAGGGTTAACCCTAATGGTAACGTATCTTATCGTCGGAAACCACCCTGTAGTGGCCAGACTCTGATACAGAAACCTATTCCAAACTGTCACCAGTTCTAGACATGGGACGATTTGTTTATCCTTTATTCCCTCTTGGAGTAATAGGGCAGTTTTGTCTCGACGAGGTATCTTGTTATTACCGAAACTGACTAGATCTTTCTGGACCAGCTATCTCGTCATTAGCAAAATTGATCAGATCTTGGACAAGATATCTCGTCGAAGTCACCTGTAAGGTTAAGAAAGGAGCTCAAAAGGTGAAATTGCGCTCAATCTTGACAACTCTGTATGGATTATACAAACTGATGGCAATGTTTTGTAAATTCTGGAATTTAGTGAATGTGCTATCTTCTGACCTTCGATGGCCCTCGTTTGATCTCGCGTATGAGCAGAAATTGGGATTCGAGGTATAAAGGGGGTCCTTGTCCTAACAAAAAGGGGTGCCTTGCCCTAACAAAGGGAGAAGAAGAGAGACAGCGTGCGGAGGAGGACCGAACAGGGCTGTTGCTAAGAGGCGCGAGTGACCCAAACGTCAACTCTGGACGCTAGCCAGCGTCCATGCCGACACCCATCCTCTGGTGAGAATACGACAGGTTCCGCGCGAGTCTTGAGAAATAGAGTTCCATCCACTCCTCACTTGACGGAAAGCTCCGACCTCTTGCCATAGTTCAGCTGATCCCCAGGTGAAACTGGTTTACCTATAAACTGCCTATAACATGCCGAGACCCATCCTCTGGTGAGAGTACAACAGCTTCCGGCGAGTCTTGAGAAATAGAGTTCATCCACTCCTCACTTGACGGAAAGCTCCGGCCTCTTGCCATAGTTCAGCTGATCACCAGGTAAAACTGGTTTACCTATAAACTGCCTATAACATGCCGAGACCCTTCCTCTGGTGAAAGTACAACAGCTTCCGGGCGAGTCTTGAGAAATAGAGTTCCATCCACTACTCACTTGACGGAAAGCTCCGGCCTCTTGCCATAGTTCAGCTGATCCCCAGGTGAAACTGGTTTACCTATAAACTGCCTATAACATGCCGAGATCCATCCTCTGGTGAGAGTACAACAGCTTCCGGCGAGTCTTGAGAAATAGAGTTCATCCACTCCTCACTTGACGGAAAGCTCCGGCCTCTTGCCATAGTTCAGCTCATCCCCAGGTAAAACTGATTTACCTATAGACTGATACCACCAGTAAACATCAATAAATGAAAAATGTTTTGAAATAACTAATAATTCATTAAAATCAATCACACCACTACAAATGCTAGACCATATACAAGGGCCAACGGCGTATAGCATGCCGTAATTCATACACTGCTACTAATTATCGAGAAAATTAAAAAAATAGTGGTTGGATAAAAAATATTTTTTTAATTAGAGAGAATTTCATTGCATTTAACAGGCTGTTTAATCATTTTTTCTCTTCGTATAATTACCTTTTGTGAAACACTTCTATTACCAGACTTTTCCCGGAAGCGTCAGTACGTATGCATTCTGATTGCTTTGGGTTTGTTACCTGTCTTAAATTTCTGATTCGTTCTCTATTTGATTGGCCCAGCCTGTGCTTGAGCCTGCGCCATTAAACTCCAACCAACCTTTCTTCGGATCTGAACTTGTTGTGTAGTTGGTTGAAGTGACTTTGTGTGGTTGCTTGTAAAATTATTTTCTTTATCACTATTGTTTGAAATGTCTTGAATTAGATATAATTTTATTGTATAGCAGGCTATTTGACCAAAGTCACTTGTTTCTTAGCCAATGCGAACCACAAATCCTGTCTATGTTGGAGTAGGTGCTGTGGCTTAGAATAAATTATAGATGTTTGAAATAGTTGAGAACGTTTGGATTGAGAGGATATCTGAGATCCATTAAGATTTGACGGGCCGCGGTATCCCGTTTGGAAGAGTAACGGATTAGCAACCGGAGGGTTGCGAGTTCGAATCCAACCAAAGATCGTCGTTTAGAAAGTGGGCTGGTGCACGTTACATCTGTCGTGGCCTCAAATGTCCTCATGTTAGCGTGGTGTGGAAGTTTGGAGAATGGGGTGCCAGCTCAGGTGTGACCTCGTCATCTGACCGTGGTTCAAAATTACGTGGTGTCGTCCTCGGATCTTTCCCCTCGTGTTTGATCCCGGATCGTCGCCAATAGCTCGTTGTGTTCCTACAGAGCGATGTTAATTAAAATACCTACCTACTATTTTGAGTTGAAGAAAACTGACCAGATCTTGATCTCGTCATCATCGAAAAATAGTTAATATCTTGATCTCGTCATCATCGAAAAATAGGTAATATCTTGATGACGATATATCTCGTCATTAGCAAAATTTTTTCAGATCTTAAGGGACAAGATATCTCGTCAAACCCACTTGGAGGGTTACGCATGTACTGTTCATTATTGTTCAATTTGTTTAGATGAATCTAATTTTACTTTAACCCTCCTTGATGAGGTTTGAAGTCATTAGCAAAACTGACGCTAAACTTGATGGACGAGACATATTGTCATTAGTAGAAAACTGACCAGATCTTGATCACGTCATCATCAAAAATTGGTGATATGTTAATCACGAGATGTCTCATCATTAGGCCATAAGCAAAATTGTCAGATCTTATGGGACGAGATATCTCGTCAAATCGATCAAAATTACGTTGTGTCGTCCTCAGATCTTTCTCTTAGGGTTTGATCCCGGATCGTTGCCAATATCCCGTTGCATTGCTCCAGTGCGACGTTAATTAAATACCTACCTACCTCTCAAGCTAAATGTATATGGGGGTAGTGTTTCTGCAGCGAAATGTGTTTCCTGTACGTATTCCGAGTGTGACGTCACTTGGCATGTTTTTGCAGTTGTGCATTTTCCTGTGCTGCAAAAAATGACCGTTAAGCAACCGGTCAAACCAAACCAATACACCTTTTCTCAGTATCTACTGACATATTGTCGGTCTAGAGAAAACTCATTAACAGACAAAACATGTTTTTGCTATGCAGTTGTTCCAAGGCTATTATTTTTGAAGTAAAAAAATAAAATTATAAACACTTTGACATGTTTCATTTCTTTTAAACAGATAAAAATATTGTTATGTATTTCATCATCGTGAAAATAAGCATTTAACTTCTCCGAAAAATATCAGTTAATAAGTTCCTGCTCTAAGACGACAATATGCATTTGAATTTTTTGCATTAGTCCATGTCATATTTTATGTACTTAAACGAGCTTTTAAATGAAAATTGTTTTAGTATTTTCGAAAATTGAACGAAGTTCTGTGGAAAATAAAGCAGCCTCTTTTTCAAAAAGATTATTTCTATTAATAAAATCATTCGAATAGATATCGCAAAACTCATTTGGTATTTTTTTTTGGTATTTTCAATTAACGTCACACTGGAGCAACACAACGGGCTATTGGTGACGGTCCGGGATCAATCCCAGAGGGAAAGATCCGAGGACAGCACCACGTAATTTTGAACCACGGTCAGATGACGAGGCAACACCTGAGCTGGCACCCCACTCTCCAAACTTCCACACCACGCCAACGTGAGGACATTTGAGGCCACGACAGATTTAACGTGCACCAGCCCCCTTTGTACACGACGGTGTTTGGCTGGATTCGAACTCGCAACCCTTCGGTTGCAAGTCCGTTACTCTTCCAACCGGGCCACCGCGGCCCTCAAAACTCATTTGAATACAATTCATGTGTTTATACGAAACACGAAATATTTATGTTTACACGAACAATTGCAAGTGCATGGGGAGTAGGTTCTGAGAAAAGGCAACCATGGTTGAAGATGCTTTGACAATAGATAAATTTTAATCGTTAAAACCGTTCTTCAAAACATTCGAGAACCACACACTAAGTGTCCGAATACTTCTATCAATTGATCTTTTCCTTTGTTTTGACGTGAATACGTTTTAAAATCGGTATGGAGGCCATCGGCAGAAACTTGCGCGTCGCGAAAAGTGTTGATATCTCAAAGCCCCATAACTCAAGGGGAATCAGCCAATGGGGCTAAATGACCTACCATCGTGTAGAGGAATGTGGGCCGCGTCGACCAGGTTGACCACTAATCCACCCCCTCTGACCTTTGTACCGCGTGGTGGGGAAATGAGTCACATTTCGGGCATACGCTGGCCAGTTTAAACGATGTAACTTCAGTTCTAATCGACGGGTCGTGGCGATTGTGTGCTTAAATGGAGGAGAACGACGAATTCTACAGTTCCATTTGACTAGTTGACAGTTGAGACCATTTGTGTGAAAATTGTGTGCACTGGAAAGTGACGATTTGTCGAAGATTTCACTATGAAGCCAAAATATCACATTAAATTTCGATTACGGCATAGGAAACGTAAACAGGCTGAAAGAGTAGTTCAAGACGAACAAAATAATACCAAGATGTCTAAACCTATGACAAGTGCGGAGAGATCTAGAGATTACTGAAGACGCAAGAAGGAGCAGGTGCGCTAACACGGCGACGTCGCTGGACCATCTAACGAGCTGCCACCACGTTTGGAAACACCACCATCGATCTTACCTTTGTCAGTAACATCAACATTGACCCCATGCTGTTCGTCTCGTACTTTAGCTATCACAGACCCATCATCCATAAGGTCGCCATAGAATACTAAACATTGCCCACACTCTAACACCACTGTTATGAATCCACCAAAACTAGGGGCCGCTTTAGCCTGGTTGGAAGAGTAACGGACTAGCAACTGGAGGGTTGCGAGTTCTAATCCAGCCAAAGACCGTCGTGTACAAAGGGGACTGATGCGCGTTAAATTTGTCGTGACCTCAAATGTCCTCACGTTGGCGTGGTGTGGAAGTTTGGAGAGTGGGGTGCCAGCTCAGGTGTTGCCTCGTCATCTGACCGTGGTTCAAAATTACGTGGTGTTGTCCTCGGATCTTTCCCTTCGGGATTGATCCCGGACTGTCACCAATAGCCCGTTGTGTTGCTCCAGTGTGACGTTAATTAAAATACCTACCTACCACCAAAACTGACTAAATAAATAAATGTCAAACAAATACCCACCGTATTCATTTCACCAGTACCCACTTACCAAGTATTCCGCGCAAAAGTATTCACGAACCAAACCTTACGGTACAGTGGGGACTGTGCCTACCCTCTTTTTTTTCTTTTTCCTTCGGGCATCTTTTGGTTTTTTGGTTGGTTGCCTGATCTTTTATGGTACAAGCCTGGAGATGGTCAAGCTTTTGCTTTTTGGGAACTGAATATATTTCGTTCGTCCTTCTGATTGAGCCGTTTCGTCACTTTCTCGTCAGGTCGGTTTTTTTGGGCTTTATGGCGCAAGGGCCATATTTGGCCATGCTGCGCCAGACACAAGACATACAATACCAAGTAATAGACACACACAATGAAAGTTTTAATGACTTAGAAGAGTGAAATACACACAGGGGAGGGAAGCACCTGACAGGAATAGTACCTGCGCCGCCTACAACTCGGAGGTTGCTAGCGCAGTGGGCATACCCACTGGGCCACGATGGCCACACTTTCTCTCGTCAGGTAATCACCAGAATTCATATTTATCTTTCGAGGATCTTATTTTGTTGGTTGCTTTTTATGACTAAAGAGAAAGATCTAGAAAAGCTTTTGTATTATGAAAATAAGTACTTTATTTCGTCTCTTGATTCATCACTTTCTCGTCAGGTATCACCAGAATTTACACTAAATCTTTCTTTAAAGCTATTTTTTGTTTCTTAATTGGTTAATTGTTATTTAATAGAGCAAGGCTCAAAAATGACCAAGAACTTGATTTTTGGAAATGAGTATATTTCTTTCGTCTCCAGAGAGATCAGACGTTTCATCACTTCCTCGTCAGATATTACCAGAATCCACTCAATCTTTCTTTTAGGCTTCTTTTTGTTTTTGGTTGGTTGGTTTTTATGGCGCAAGACAAGATCTGACTAAGCTTTTGAGATTTTGAAATGAGTATATTTTGTTCGTCTCCAGATAGAGACATTCCATCACTTTCTCGTCAGGTATCATTAAAACCCACTCAATCTTTTTCTGGCTTCTTTTTGGCTTGTGTTGGTTGGTTTTTAAGGCGCAAGGCCAGATTTTGCCAAGCTTTTGAGATTTTGAAATTATATTTTCGTCTCCAGATCAAGACGCTTCATCACTTTCTCATCAGGTTTTGCCAGAATTCACTAAATCTTTCAGCCTTCCTTTGTTTTTGGTTGGTTGGATTTTATGGCGCAATGCAAGATCTGGCCAAGCTTTTGAGATTTTGAAATGAATATATTTAGTTCGTCTCCAGATCGAGACGCTTCATCACTTTCTCTGATGTATCTCAAGAATTCACGCTCAATCTTTCTTTTAGGATTCATTTTGTTTTGATTGGTTGGATGTTATGGCGCAAGGCCAGATCTAGCCAAGCTCTTGTGCTTTTTAATGAGAATATTGTCTCCAAATCGAGATATTTCATCTTTCTCGTCAGGATATCACTAAAATCCACACTCAATCTTTCTTTTTGGTTTTATTTGGTTGGTTTTTTTGGCGCAGGGCCAGATCTAGCCAAGCTTTTGTGTTTTGAAATGAGTGTATTTCGTTCGTCTCGAATCCCCCAAGGGGCATATCTTCTTTGGGTGTGTCTAACCTTTTCACGCACCCGAGGTACCTAGTGATCTAATCTTTTCCCACGGTTTTTTTACTATCTGTTAAACATTGGAGTCACGACCCAAGGATGCCTAAGCGATCTTTTTCTACTTTCTCCTCTCGATCCTTTCTTTTCACAATTACTTGACATTTATGTCTTGTGTTTGGCGTAGCTTGGCCAAATATGACCCTTGCACCATAAAACACAAACCAACCCACCGTTGGTCTCCAGATCGAGACGTTTCATTACATGTTTTCACCACAATCTACACCCAAACTTTCAATCTTTTTGTTTTTTGGTTGGATTCTACGGGTCAAGTCCCAGATCTGGCCATGCTTTTGTTTTGTGGTCACCACAATAAAACGAGGCGGTCGCCAAGACTTGACTAGAATGAAAAGTACATCCCCATACAGTCGCCAAACTAATGTCATGCTGAAAGCCGTACCGTCAACTAGGAATTTACAGGGATAACTGGTATTTGTCAATTTATAGGTGATATTGGCATTAGAAATTCCTTGAATTCGGGTATCCTTGTTTGACGAACCAAAAACACTTTCCTGGTTAACCCTGCTGGTGTTTGCCTGGACGAGGTACCTCTCCTCATTACCAAAACTGACCAGATCTTGATGGACGAGATATCTCGTCATTAAAAAACTGACCACATTTTGATCTCGTCATCAAAAAAAATCGGCAACACCTTGATGACGAGATATCTTGTCAGAAGTGGAATTGGTCAGATCTTGATGGAGGAGATATCTCGTCGAAACCAGTCAAGTCTTGATGTTAACCATTGAATTAGACCTTGATTATTCTTGACGAATGATAGTTCATTGACTGGTTTCGGTTTTATGGCACAAGATCTCGATAAATGAAATTAATTTATTATCAATATTTTATCTTGAACCTTTTTTTTTACTGCATTTTTAATCCAGGCATTTATATTTTCTTCTTGGTGTTTAATTATGAAGCATGCACACCTCGACAGGTATCGGTTAAGTAAAGATTTGTTTGTCCGGGGCCCTTGTTAAATATTCTAAGCTATTTAATAAGATTAAAATTGATATTTTACTTTAGAAATCGTTAAATTTTCTGGGATATTTTGCGAGTTTAAAAAAAGAGAAAAAAATCACAGCTCATCTCTATATTAAGTTCATTGAGCTTGTTGTAGTATACATTTGCTTTTTAAGGGCCATTCGGTTAAGTGACGATTCGGCCCCCATAAATCCAAATCATTACTTAACCCTCCAAGTGATTTCGACGAGGTATCTCGTCCATCAAGATCTGACCAAATTTGCCAATGACGAGATATCTTGTTACCAAGATATTGACGATTTTCTTATGATGACGAGATCAAGATCTGGTCAGTTTTCTCCTAATGACGAGATATCTCGTCCATCAAGATCTGGTGAGTTTTTGTTTATGACGAGATACCTCGTCGAGACAACCAAGAGGAGGGTTAACCCACCTCTTCGAGTCGAAAACCACCCTGTAGTGGCAAAAACTTGTTCCAAACTGTCATCAGTTCTAGACAAGGAATAATTCTTTTCCCTACAGGGATCCTCAACCCCCTTGAAGTAACAGGGCAGTTTTGTCTCGACGAGATATCTCGTCATTAGCAAAATTGAGCAGATCTTGGACGAGATATCTCATCAACACCACCTGAAGGGTTAAACGAATGCCTCGTAAAAAGCAAATGTATACTGTGCAAGCTCAAAAAAATAAATAAGGTATAAAGGTAGATTGAATACTGTAATAAATTCAATTAACTAATATAGAGATTAACAAACAATGCATATTTTTCGTTTAGCTGAACTGCGAAATCAATCAAATGGCGAGTGTTCATTTCTATCTTTTCAACCGGCTTGGCTTTCGTTTTTGTCTGGTTTCACACTGAATAAAAACTCGTTTTTATTGACATTCCAGTGGCGTAGACATTGAGGTAATTAATATGGGAAAACGGGGTGAAAAATTCTTCGTATACTAAAAAAATCCTTAATTTAAGTTTTGGAATTTTTCCAAATTCTTATACCGTTGAGTTTCCTCTCGTGTTTACTTCAGTCATGACAATGGTGGGAGCAATGTCCTTCCGAAATTACCAAAACAACAGAGGTCATTAGATAGTCGCGATGAAATGAGATATTTAAAAACACAAGAATCCCAGAACCGAATTTTTTTATATTTTTGTTTATTGACTGCCCTTGCCTTTTTCTCTAGCGTTTATTTTGGTATTGATGATGGTGGGAATAGAGTCCTTCCGAAATTACCAAAAGCAAGTGTCATAAGAGAAGTGGAATGAAATAAAATATTTCAGTTCGCAAAATCTTAGAACGGAATTTTTTTATATTTTTCCTTATTGACTATCCTTGACTTTTTCCCACGAGCGTTTATTTGGTACTGAAGATTGTGGGAGCATAGTCCTTTCGAAATTACCAAAAGCAAGAGTTATAAGAGAAATGGTATGAAATAAAATATTTCACACAGTTCGCAAAATCCCAGAACCGAAATTTTTGTCTATTGACCACCCTCGAATTTCCAACTTGCGTTTATTATAGTCCTAAAGATGGTGAAAGCATAGTGTTTCCGAAATTACCAAAAATTAAAGGTAATTAGATAATCGGAATGAAATAAGATATTCAAATACATAAAAATCCCAGAACCGAATTTTTTCATATAGTTGCTTATTGACTACCCTTGACTTTTTCACTTGCGTTTATTTTGGTACTGAAGATGGTGGGAGTATAGTCCTTAAGAAATTACCAAAAGCAAGAGTTATAAGAGAAGTAGAATGAAGTAAAAAACATTTCACAATTCGCAAAATCTCAGAACAGAAATTTTTTGTTTTTGCTTATTGACTATCCTTGACTTTTTCACTAGCCTTTATTTTGGTACTGAAGATGGTGGGAGTATAGTCCTTCCGGAATTACAAAAAGCAAGAGTTATAAGAGAAGTAAAATTAAATAAAATATTTTACACAATTCGCAAAATCCCATAATCGAAATTTTTGCCTATTGACTACCCTCGAATTTTCAACTTGCGTTTATTTTAGTCCTGACGATTGTGGGAGCATAGTCCTTCCGAATTTACCGAAAAACAAAGGTCATTAGGTAATCGGAATGAAACAAGTATTTAAATACATAAAAATCCCAGAACCGAATTTTTTTATATATTTGCTTTTTGACTGCCCTTGACTTTTTCACTTGCGTTTATTTTGGTATTGAAGATGGTGGGAGAATAGTCCTTAAGAAATTACCAAGAGAGTATAAGAGAAGTAGAATGAAATAAAATATTTCACACACATTTCGCAAAATCCCAGAACCGAAATTTTTGCCTATTGACTACCCTCGAATTTTCAACTTGCGTTTATTTTGGTCTTGTTGATTGTGGGAGTATAGTACTTAGGAAATGACTGAAAGTAACTGTCATTAAAAAACGAAATAAAATAAAATAAATTTTTGCTTACCCACTACCCTTGAATTTTCCGCTTGAATTTATTTTGGTCATGACGATGGTGGGATTATATTATAGATATAACCAAAATCTAATGTCAATAGAGAAGTGGAATGAATTAAAAAGTTTCAGTATTGCCTGAATCCCAGAACCAAATTTTTACCTACCTTCTACTCTTGAATTTTCTACTTACGTTTATTTTGGTCCTTACGATGGTGGGAGTATAGAGTGCTACCTAAATTACTAAAAGTAAATGTTATTAGAGAACCAAAAGTTTTGATTGTGCGATATGACGAAGTATATTATGTTTTTTAGTTACTTTTATAATAATAATAAATTATCGGTTATAGAACGCTTGGGTCCTGATTTAAAATAATTACGCAAAATACTAACTATAATGGGAGTAATAATAATTTATGATTAATCCTGATTTAACCCTCTGAACGTCATGAGATTTTCGAGTAAACACTCGAGTTTTCCACTTGCGTTCATTTTGGCCTTGACGAAGGTGGGAATACAGTCCTTCCGAAATGACTGAAAGTAAATGTTGTTAGAGAACCGAAATTTTTGATTGTGCGATATAACGTGGGGATATTATATTTTCAGTTACTTTTACAATATTATAAATTACCGGTTACAACGCTTGGGTCTGATTTTTAAAAGAATTACTAATTTAAGATTAAGCTTCTAAAAGTCGTGAGATTTTCGAGTAAACGCTTGAGTTTTCCACTTGGGCTTATTTTTGTCCTGACGATAAAGGAAATAAGGACGAAGGGAGAATAGTCCTTCCGAAATGACTGAAAGTAAATGTTATTGGCAAAGGTAGTTTCTTTTCTGGAGAACCTGGGCTAGTGGACCCTCAATTTGCGATGAATGTTGATATCTATCAGAACGGCAGAGTTTTTCAGAACTTTTATGGAGTCTTGCTGGGATTGAAGGATAGGTGTAGTGGATGGTGGTTGAGGCACTCAGAAGCTTGCTTCAAAATCGGTAGGTAGAGGTTTTTACTACTTGCTTTTGTAGCAGTCGGATCTTGTCATCAAAACGATACGAATCCCTTTTGTTTATTTCATTTTTTATTGAGGAGAGATGCAGACGTACAGTTGCGGAACTTAAAAGATAGAATGTTAAAAGTTAAAAAAAGATTAATAACTTAGAATAGCTCTGGGTCTTTTTCTGTTGGATGGATGAGTAAATGTTATTAAAGAACCGAGCTTTTTGATTGTGCGATATAACTTTCAATATACTAATATTACTTGATGTTGTATGTCTTGTGTCCGGCATGGCCCATTATGGCCCTTGCGCCATGAAACCCCAAAACCAACCAACCCTTCCCGAAATGATTTCATACAAAGCCATAAATTTGCAGCTCGATTGAATATAACCTTCCGCGTAATTAAAATGTTAAAAATGGCGACGTTTCATGTTTGCCTCAGTGCAATTCCATTCAAATTGTGGACCTTCCACTTCAAAAGCAGACGTTTGAATTATTCTCCATCGCTTTCGCACAAAGATTATTCATTGCACAAATGTCACCTTATGTTAGTGAACCTGACCCCTTGGAGCTCGAGATAATCGAGGTTTCCGATTGTTTTACTAAATTATAATGGCGTGGGGCCTCCTATATATACAGCTGTGCAAGTACGAGAGGAAAGGTGTAATTTTTCGGATTTCTTTATTTTCGATGTCAAAGGGCACGAACCAAGGACCCGGGTATTGGGTGAAGTCTATCCCCTCCGATAAGCTTCGATTTGCGATGAGAATTTAAAGAAATTTCGCTGATCCCACAACGAGACAACAATGCCAAGTGAATGAACTCGCGATTTGCTTAATTCCCAACGACGCAGTAGCTTAATTTCCTCCACGGGACTACAACAAATATCGGGTGATGGAATCGGAAAGTTGAAGGGAAAGTAAAATGTCTTAAAAGTTGAAAATTTCTGAATTCCAATAGCTGCGGTCGTTGACTTTTTGATGTGTTTCGCATACTCTGGATTCACGAGTTTGTGGGAACATTGTGAACGCTTTGACTTGGTTGCTAAATCTGACTTTACCCCCATGAGGATATTTTCCAAAATAAAATTTAACATCTTGAGTGTTAACCCTCCAAATGGTTTCGACGAGATATCGTCCATTCAGATCTGACCAATTTTGCTAATGACGAGATATCTCGTCATCAGTATATTGCCGATTTTTTTTATGATGAGACCAAGATCTGGTCAGTTTTTACAATGACGAGATACCTCGTCGAGGAAACCACCAGAAAGGTTGATGAATTGAAAAATAGGAGAAAATTCCTGCCAAGCTAAATGTAGGTGGTGGTAGCGTATCTGCAGTGGAACGTGTTTTCTGTACGTATTCCACTCGTAATGTCGTGTAACCTACACTTTACAAAATGTAGGTTAGTTTACTGTTTTAAGGTCTTCAATTGAGCTTATACAGGTACAAATATTAAATATAAATTCAATTTATATGCTCACATCCTTCTTGAGAATTGTGGTGACTATCCTCATTAGGTATAGTTGCGGAAAAAACGAACCGCGCACCTTTCATTCGAGCAATTTTAACAGTAGGAAACATTCAAAGATGGCGTTTCACATTAACTAACGTCTTCTATAAATTCAAATGCATAAAATTTGCTTAAGGGGCAGTCTTCATAATAAATTGAGCACCAACTTCATAATTTCCAATGGAAACCGAAACTTTTGACACACAATTTCGAATCTATATCAAAATTTATTTTCAGATACCAAATTTCAAGTCACTAGGTCTTGCCGTTTCGAAGTTATGAGCACAGAAAGATTGGAGCTTCTAATGTTAAATCAGTTTGTTATAATTTTATAGATATCTTCCTAAATAATAGTTCTATAACTTTGATATTTTGTACCATGTTACTGTTAAGCAACCCAAACAAAATCCACCTAATATTTTATTTTAAAAATAGTTTTTAGTATGCAATAATAATTATTAAAGTAATGTTTGAAAAAATTATGAATTGGAACCTTACTATATTTTGATGGGAATCGATTCAGAAGGACTTCTAATATAACCATGCAAAATTTCAGCTCATTCAAATCGTAAGTTTTTGCGTTACATTAAATTTTCCTAAGTATGGCAATTTTAGGGGCAACCAAACGTTTTAAAAACGTCTGACAAACCTCGGATAATAATTCTCGTATCGTTTGCACTTGCATAATAAATATAATAATGTAATGCTCGAATCGTGTTAACTTCCATAGTAAATATATTAATTCTCGGATAGTTTGCAAGCGCTGAAAAATGCGTTCGAAATAGTGTTAAAATTTGAAATTCGGGTAGTTATAACTATAATTAATCCCGATCTACGAATAACAATTTCCAATGTGGAGATGATCCCTGAAATTGACAACTTTAACATTGAATATCTCCGGATATAAAGATAGTAAAGTCCTGAACTTTTATATTTAGACTAATTTAGCTGCAGAATGATTACGATATCAAAACATGGTGTTTCCATTGGTAATTTTGCTGTTTGGGCAAAATTTCCAATGGAATTTATAGAGGACGTTATTCCCTATTGAATGATTTCTTTGAATTTTCTCTATGAATAGTGCTCGAAATAAAAGGGGTGGTTTGATTTTTTCCAGCGACTGTACACTTGGAATAAAATGAATAAAATATGAGATTTGCTTTATGTTATAATAAGTAATATGTTATAATAAGTAATTTATGTTATAATAAGTAATTTCACTTATTATATTCACTTATTATATATATAAGTAAATATAATAAGTGAATAATAAATAAATTATGTAATAATAAATCAATTATACTAATTTGTAAGGTTCTTCCTTTAAATTTCAATTGAGAGACATTTTACGTCAAGCTAAATGTACGTAGCGTTAGCGTTTCCGAGGGGAACGAGTGTCCTTTACGTATTCCGAACGTGACGTCACTTGCCTCAATTCGCCAATAAAAATTCTGAAGTATGAATTCCGAATGACAAATGATAGTTTTTTGGTCAAGGCCAATTAGATTAAACGCCATACGTCACCAAAAACGGCAATAAACTACATTTTAAGGTAACTCCGATATGTATCATGTGAGAGCCATTTGGGAAGGGGAAATAAATTCATCGCATTCCGTCTGGTTTGTTTGCTTCACTGAAAATCCGTCTTACAGCTTGAGAAGACAAATTATTAAAAGTTAATAATTTCAAGCAAAATAACGATACATTAATGACTAGTTTGGGGTCTTATGGCCAAGCTGCGCCAAACACAAGACCGACGAATCGGCACTTCCGAAAACTAAAAACTTTACACGTATAAGTCGCTTCTCAAGTAACTTAATCAACTAAAATAACTAGCAGACCTGCACATTGAACCTGCGCTTAAGTTCCTTAATTGCTTATTATATGTTATATATCTATTGGTGGTAATCGTTACTCACATGTAATACCTTATTTAACCCTCCTGGTGGTTGGTTGGCGTTGACGAAGTATCTTGTCTTTAGCAAAACTGACTTGATTTTGATGGACGAGGTATCTCATCATTAGAAGAAAACTGACCAGATCTTGTTCTCGTCATTATCAAAAATTTGGCAATATCTTGATGACGACATATCTTGTCGTTAGCAAAATTGGTCAGATCTAAATAGACAAGGTATCTCGTTGAAGTCATTTGGAAGTTTAAATCTGTTGATAATGAACACACATTATTATCCCATGCCAGAAGACGGAAGGTTATCTATTTCTATCACTAACTATCCAGTAGAGGCACGAGTTTTCTGTCCATTTTTGTACGAAAAGAGGTCTCAGCAACAGTAGATAACTTTTCAGTCCTTTAAATTATCGACTTTCAGAATCGCAGACGGACAGGATGCAGTGTCTTTTATTCTGATTTTATTTAGATGCTCCTGCAAATAGCTGTGACCTGACATCAATCTAAAATTTGCTGTAAAATCCCATCTTGAGATCTTGGTTTGAATTTGAGTCATCAGCAGTTGCTCCTATATACGTGAAATATAAGTAGACTGAGCATTGCTGTTGAGAGGAGCTTCAAAACGTGTGACCAACATGTTGACTAGTAGTCACGTGACTGTTCTCTGAAAAACTTAATTGGTTAGCTGATTCGGTATTTCGTCCCCTCGTATGGAGATATAACATCTCATGACAGGGTAGGTGCGTGAATCCGCATTTCTATAGAGTGGAGACAAAAGTGGTGAAATCGCCAGTCTACAACAGATGATCAAAGAACGAACCAATCAGATGATGAATCAATGATTGGGCGTCTTCTCCCGTCATATGGACCAATCAGATGATGAATGCTAGATGTTATCCCGCAGATGAAAGCAGTCTAAGGGTCACACGTTACTCCTAGTTTTGGTCACATGATCCTGGGCACATAAAAATGTTACCATTGTGTTACATTACCGTTGTGTTGTAAATGTTACTCACTCTACTTTTATGTTTCCTCTATGGTCTCACAAACAGTAGATAACTTTTCAGTCTTTTAATGATCTGAAGGTACTAAAATTTAACAAAATACCACCCCATTACTAGTAACATTTATCATACCTTAGTGCTAAGGGAGAAGAAATGTATTTTATTTAGAAAAGAGAACAATCGGGAATGTGATTTGTTATGGACTTTATAAGTTGATTGTACTGTTAAAACTATTTAGTATAGAGTATCTGATCATCGTGTTCAACAATCCAGCTTGGGGTTAACGAAACAACGCGGAAAATACCCTAATGAATTTTAAACCTATGCTACTGTTGAAAAGTACTGAAATTTAACAAAATACCACCCCATTACTAGTAACATTTATTAAACCTTTGTGTGAAAGGGTGAACAAAAGATTTTTATTTAGAAAAGAAAATTGGGAATATGGTTTGATATGGAGTTTATACGTTGATCGTGTTCTCTTAAATATTCATGTGTCACCTGTATTATGTGTTTGTATAACTAAGGCCGTTTGCTTTAATAAATTGGGTCTATTTAATCTCCAGCTTGTTGGTAACCAAAACTATGCTGGAAATACCCTAATGTATTTCAAACCTTTGCTACTATTGAAAGATACTAAATTTAACAAAATACCATCCCATTACTAGTAACATTTATCATACCTTAGTGCGAAATGGCGAAGAAAATAGAAGAATCGAGAATATGGTTTGGTATGGAGTTTATACGTCGATTGTATTCTTAAAATTATTTTATTTGGAGTATCTGATCCTCGTGTACAAACTGATAACGAAACAACGTGGGAAATACCCTAATGAATTTCAAACCTTTACCCCTCCTGAAAGATACGAAAATTTAACAAAATACCACCCCATTACTAGTAACATTTATTATACCTTAGTGCGAAAGGGTGAAGAAAAGAGATCTATTAAGAGAGACAGAGAAGAATCGGGGAGAAAAACTCGAGTTAAAAGTGGCCAGTCACCTATTCCGCGATCTTAGGCCGATTCCAGTTCTGGTTTCCTTCCCCCTGAAGATGACGGGTCCTCTGGCCCACCAATCGCAGCTCAGGCTGCCAAAAGGGCTGCCTACTAGGTATTTAAGCAGCATCAGGCCCAGAGCCTAACATTTGTTTACTTCTATGGAGTCCAGAAGGAGCTGCTTGGACTAATAGTGCCGACTCGGACTTACCCATTACCATCCTCTTTTCAACCAAAGGCAAGTGCATTCAAAAATTTTCCGCTTCTTACTTTCGTTTTACCACCTCAAATTAAAATACTTTAACTTTAAAAAATTTTAATAAATCTTAAGCTTCCGCTGAGTTAAATTGATATCTATTTGATCGTGCAGTTTCCGGCTTTTATATATGATGTGGACTTAACGCGTTTGTTGAGAAAAAGTCCGTCAGAAATTTGCCGTGTAATAGGTGCCATTGGGGACGTTGAATTATTTTATTGTCCCCTGAAAATTGAATGGTTTGGTATTAGTTTACTTGTTTAATTCTTTTTCCGCATTAAACTTTACGCATCTTCGAGTATTTATTCAGCTTCAGCAAATAGAATTCGTCGCAAAAGAATTTGTAACGATTAAAACTTTGAAAAACTATTTTAGACTGATAAATTGAATTGTTAAAAGTTATCATGTTTTAATTTCTGCGCGCGATCTCGATAAGATATAAACCAGCTGCAGATGAAAGACGTGTAAAGTCGGCAATAAACTCGAGCAAATGCATCTGAAACCAGCGCAAAACCGTTTTCTTTTTACCCAACAAAAGCCAACTCGGGCATCCTCATTCCATAGAAAACGAGCTTGCGAAAAGTGTGTAAGAAAACCGATTGTCCATTTAATATCCCCAATTATCTGAATCCTACAAACAAGAAAAGGCATTCGACCTTCAGTAGAGGGAGTGAACCTCCTCAGATGCAGACTTCCGCAAGCACCTGTTGCATACAAAAACAGCAAAAACCGAACAAGAAAAAGCGTGTGACTATCTCCAGATCACTCGCATTTTCCCGCTCTTGGCTGCAATTCGAGCAAAAATGAAAAGAACTTGACAAATTGCCGCTTTGACCTGACACCCAAGCTGAAGCACAGTCACTTTCTCCCAAGGTTGTGGTCGAAAGGAAATTCAGAGCGTTTAAAAAAGGGATGCTCTGTTAGGCAGAAACGTTGTTTCCCATCTTGGTCGACAGCGTAATAGTCATGTCAGTTTCTCTAAATCGCCCTGGCGGGATTTATGCAAACACCGTGCTACCGCAACTTTGAAACAATGGCTGGAGGCAGTTTGATCAATTTTGTTCATGGTTATTTGTTGCGGAGAGACTTTCTTTTTCTTGTCTTTGAAGTGTAGAATTTCAGGGTTGGAGTGAGAACTCTCTCTTAAGCTGAATTGCTTAATCAGGTGAACGTCTTGTGCAGTTTTTGGTTCTGTGAAAACTCACGTGTAAATACTTTTATATATTGATATTCCCGGTTTGAGGATTATTAATAATCATGTATTTTCGTAATATAATTTAGAGACATTTTGAAAATTAATTGAACTGATTAAATCAAATGAGTCTTATGGTGCGCAGTTTATGCTTGTGAAAACTCGCGTATAAATGCTTTTACGTATTAATATTTCGGAGATTGAAGACATTTTATAATCATATATCTTCTTAATGTAATTTAGAGACATTTCAAAAATTAATTAAATTGCTTATTAAATTATGATGCTAAGTTTATGGTTGTGAAAACTCGCGTATAAATGCTTTTCTGTGTTAATATTTCGGATTGAGGACATTTTATAACCATGTATCGTTCAGAATATATTTTTAGAAACATTTTGAAAAGTAACTGAATTGCTTGTTAAGTTATGGTGCGAAGTTTATGGTTGTAAAAGCCTGCGTTTATAAACACACGCTTTTATGTATTAATATTTCTATTGAGGATAATTTATAATAATAACATTTTGATTATAGTTTTAGCAATGTTCTTAGACATTGAGTTCTTTTGTACCTTTTCTGTGTCGAAGTTTTATAGAAAGTCAATAATTATTGTCTTTCTGATGATCGTTGGGTGAAGTTTTGAAATTTTACCCCATTGGATTCATATTTAAGGTTGGGTAAAGTTTAATTTTTTGGCGAAGAATATTTCATATTTGCTTACACTTTTTGAGTTGTAACACTTTATAGCTATGAAAGCTCATTGAATAAATATTGCAGATCTGTGTCATTTGGTTTGTAGTTCTACGTGTTATATTGTAGGTTTATATTGTACATGATCGTAGATACCACGTAAAATTATTGAATGCGAAAAAATGTCTTTTCTCATAATCGTAACTTAACTGTTGCTTTGTACAAGATACGTCCGTCGGCAAAAAATTGGATTTGTAGCCGGCTTAATACTTTTCAATTCCAAATTAGAACGATTTTTTACTTGCCTGGAAAGTTGCTATTTTCGCATTCAATAGTTTTAAATGGTGTATTGAAATTTCGTATAAATATTTTGAATGATAGTTTAAAACCCTGTTATCATTTTGAATAAGTGTATTTTACAGACGGTTGCAGAAGTTTTAACTTTTTGATGTCAAAGTCAAGTAAGAAAAGTCAATAAATATTGTTATTCTAAGACTTTTTGAAGTTTTGAAGCTTTAGTATCAGTCAAACTCTGCGGTTCGATAAATTTTAGTTTTTTGTCGAACAAATATTTTATTTTTATTTCAAATATTTTAAGTGCTATATTATAATACAAATAAAGCTCATTGAGTAAATATTGTAGATGTGTTCATATGTATAAATATTTTGGATGGGGATAGTTTATAATTATATTACTTTTTGAATAGTTAATATTTTTGCAGACATTTGCAAGATTTCTCAACTTTTCGAAGTCGAAGTTACGCATGAAAAGTCTATACAGCACTTCATTTTTGAAAAAATTTTAGTAAACATGTTTCTTTTTTAGTCTATCTCCGTACCCTGTAGGTCATCTAAACTTCCCTTAAATAGTCTCTTTGAGATAATTTTCTATATGAAAATAAATATTTACTATTCAAAGTTACAGATAAAGCTATATTTAATTTTCACATTTTTTAAAATTGTAATTAATGCAATGTAATATTTCTTCCACACGCTATTATATAGAAGGAGCCTTAGAATTAGACATTTAATTGTTTAAAATACTCCTGAAAAATTATTGCAATTGTGATCAATGCTCATTTTAAGCTTTAATGAATATTTAAAACTATAACAAATACGGTGAGAAACCCCTTTCCGACCCTTGTGCGCAGCATGGAATTACAAAAACACATGAAAAATTTACTGCAATTGGTAGGTAGGAAGTTAATTAACGTCGCACTGGAGCAACACAACGGGCTATTGGCGACTACTACAAATGGAATCAATTACAGTAGATATAAAATACGAAACACAGGTCAAAGACATCTATGTATACAGAAACCACTTTCTTTAAAGGACGTATTTTATAGTACAGGACCATACGAGAACATGTCCTAGTTCACATGAACTAAAGCGTGAACAATTCCAAATTCAAGCTCGGGGTCTTTACTCCTGAACTGTTTGTAAACCACACCCTTGACCTCTAAATGATTTCCAATAAGATAAAGTACACAGTAAAGCAATTACTCTTGAACTGTTTGGGATCCAAAGCCACGAAACATCCTTGACCTCTAAATGATTGTCGTTCGATCTGAATTCATTGTACACATATTGTATGTGATGGCTCATAAATGAGTTTGACCACCTAAATGAATGACTAGTCAAAGTAAATTCGGGGAATTTACTCCTGAACCACACATCCTTGACCTCTAAACGACTGTCAATGCTATCTCAATTAATCGTATACAACACCGCATGTCAATAACATGATACAGCTCTCATACGAATTTCAGCGAAAACAGTTCGAAAGCAAGCTCCTTTATTTCTGAACTATTTGCGAACCACGCGTCCTTGACCTCTAAATGATTGGCAGTACTATCTGAATTTTTCGTACATAGTAATGTACGGGAATAACATGATTTTCACAGAATACCGTACGGGCTCGCATGAATTTTACCTAGGGCAGTTCAAAAGCAAGCTCTGGGCATTTACTCCTGAACTGTCTGCCAATCACGCATCCTTGACCTCTAAATGATCGTTAATACGATATGAATTTATCAGTACCGTAACGGAATAGCATGGCATAGCTCACATATGAATTTCAGCGAAAACATTTCAAAAGCAAGTTCGGGGCATTTACTCCTGAACTGTTTGCGAACCAGAGCCATGACACATCCTTGACCTCTAAATGATTGTCCATTCGATCTGAATTTATCGTACACGGTACAATACGGGAATAACATTATAGCTCATATGAATTTCAGCGAAAACAATTCAAAATCAAGCTCGGAATATTTACTCCTGAACTGTTTGCGAACCAGAGCCATGACACATCCTTGACCTCTAAATGATTGTCCATTCGATCTGAATTTATCGTACACAGTGCAATATGGTAATAGTATGCCATAACTCACATATGAATTTCAGCGAAAACATTTCAAAAGCAAGCTCGTGGCATTTACTCCTGAACTGTCTGCCAATCACGTATCCTTGACCTCTAAATGATTGTCAATACTATCTAAATTTATCGTACACGGTACAATACGGGAATAACATTATAGCTCATATGAATTTCAGCGAAAACAATTCAAAATCAAGCTCGGAATATTTACTCCTGAACTGTTTGCGAACCAGAGCCATGACACATCCTTGACCTCTAAATGATTGTCCATTCGATCTGAATTTATCGTACACAGTACAATACGGTAATAGTATGCCATAGCTCACATATGAATTTCAGCGAAAACAGTTCAAAAGCAATCTCGGGGCATTTACTCCTGAACTGTTTGCGAACCAGAGCCATGACACATCCTTGACCTCTAAATGATTGTCAATACGATCTGAACTTCGGGTCACCGATTAAATACATCTCCGTGCGGAATGACCCCCCTCCCAGTGCAGTTTTCTTCATGAATCTTCTTTCTTCCAACATCGCCATCGACTTTTTCTTTGCTGGAGTTATTTCTTGCTTACTCTTCTAAACACCCCGCGGGCAGGTAAGAAGTTGCGACCAAGAATCAAGATTGTAATCAAGTGTTTTTTCTTCTGACTTTTTCTTCGTGTTGCTCTAAAGTGTTTCGGATGATATTCTCTTGTAGAAAGAAAATTGCTCCTTTTTTCTTCTGCTCTCAGGGTAGTGCTGACGGAAAAACCTGATTGAAATGCTGAATTGGGCTTTAAGAAAGTACTATAATTGGTATTCAAAGCGTGATGTGAGAAGACTGAGCGATGTTTTAAATGGGGTTCCGAGATTATTATGGGTTAATCATTCTCTTCGGCTGCTTGAGATGTTTTGTCATAAAGGTTTGCTTTTTTCCTAGTTAGGCGAAAACTACCAGTCACGGATTTTGTTTTAGTTCACATTTTATTTCGTGGATTAAAGTGTTTTGGGGGAATTTTACTTTGTTTTAGTTGTGCGATTATCGCTGGAAAAAGTAAATAAAGTTACGGGGTTAGTTTTTAGATTAAAGTAGGTTTCATTGAATATTTTTGTTCGTGAAAGTGAGATTAATTGTGTATTGAGTTGAGCGTTTAAGTCTTTTATTAGGCAGATTTATGTTCATTGCTATGCCACAGAGTCGAGTTGTAACGACCCTGAGGGAGCATTTGTTCCAGGAACGTTGTATCGAACATTCCTCTTCCTTGTTCTGTGTGTGTGGAAAACGGAATACCGATTTTCACACCTTATAAAGTTTTGCAAGTAAAACACTCCGTCCTCCAAGTTGTTTTGACGAGATATCTCGTCCTTCAAGATGTAACCAGTTTTGCTAATGACGAGATATCTCGTCCATCAATATCTAGTCAGACAACGACAAGGAGGACTAACCGGCCCGCAAGCCAGATATTGCCCACCAAAAATTATCTTCCCTTATTAAATATTAAAAAACTTAATATAATTTACAAGATAAAACCAAATTCAATCGAGGCTCTTTATTCTTATGTCATTTTAAAATACTTAATATCTCAATTTGCAAGACGAAATCAAATTCAATGAGGCTCTTTATTTATTATTCTATTTAAAAAGTACTTAATATTTCAATTTGTAAAACTCAAACAAAACTCTTATTAAATATTAAAATTATTTAATGCCTCTTGACAAAAAAACTCAATAGGATCTCTACTTATTCCATTTTAAAATACTTAATATCCCAATTTGCAAGACGAAATCAAACTCAATCGAGGCTGTTTACTTATTCCATTTAAAAAGAACTTAATATCTCAATTTGCTGTCTGAAGATGATTATTCAACTAAAATACATTTCTTAGCTCATAAAGGCTATTCGGGTGTAAAAATTGAAAAATTCTTAAGCATTGAGAACATCTGCATGTTATATAATTGTTAATAGTTTCAAATCACTAGAAGTTAAATTTCCAAGAAACAAATCCTAGACACACACCTCTCAGTTTGTTAAGACTGTACTTAAGAGGTGAATCTCATTCCTGCCTCGAAGTGTTAGCTCTGAAGAAGCATACAGATCTTTGTCCTATTAATCTTGGTGCAGTTAATAAAACCATTAAGGAACAAACCAAACAAAGCAGTCATCAATCCACGAATATATCTTTTAAACACCATCCATAGGCGATTTTCTTGTTCCAAACACCGGAAGAAGCTAAACTTCCTAGAAATAATTTCCAAGCACCTCTAAGTTTACTAAGACCATATTTAAGAGATGAAGCTCGTTCCTGCCTCGAAGTGCCGGCTCTAAAGAAACGTCAGATTCCGGTCTATTTAATCCTGGTGCAGCTAAAAGAACATTGAAGGGACAAACCAAAAAGACAGTCATCAATCCAGGCATATTTACTTTAAGGATCATCCATGGGCGAATTTCTAGTTCCAAACACCGGAAGAAGCTAAACTTCCAAGAAATAATTTCCAAGCACCTCTCAGTTTGCTAAGACCATATTTAAGAGTTGAAGCTCGTTCCTGCCACGAAGTGTTTGCTCTGAAGAAACACTCATATCACTGTCTAATTAATCCATGTCCAATTAATCCTGGTACAGCTAAAAGAAGCGTGAAGGGAGAAACCAAAAATAGTCATCAATTCAGACATATTTCCTTTAAGGACCATCCATGGGCAATTTTCTTGCTCCAAATACCGGAAGCTAAACTTCCTAGAAATAATTACTATGAAACAGCTAAGTCCCTGCTTCATTAACCCATGTGGTCAAAACAGGACCATAACCAAAAAGAAAAACAGTCATTAAAACATGTAAAAGTCTCGGAGCCTGCCGGAACTGTCCAGATGAAACATCTAACCATTCCAGTAAAATAGTCAAATTAATATTCGCCAAGCAGCATTTTCAGGTTTCCTTACTCGTGAATCCACTCTCAATTCACTGGAAGAAGCTTAACTTTCTGAAAATGAATCTTAAGTTCAACACACTAATGGCCACTTAGACAGGCGATGACAGCAAATTAAGATAACGATCGACCTCCGTGATTAATTGCATAATCGTCAACATTTGGCGCCCGGTACTGAAATCGGATTGCAAATTTTTTGAAATTCCCACACTACCGTGCCAATGCGGATTGCCACCCAGCGTAAGATTGGCGCCAGAGCTATTAAAAATATTTGTGATGCGCGACGACGCCAACCTTGTCATTTGGAGATAAATTGAGATCGTTGACATGCCAGTTGTCCCGAAAGTCAATGAACAGGCCAGGAGTGATCGTAATCCATTCTCTTTTTCTCCAGGTAGTCTAGTTTTTACAGCAGTGATATGCAGGTAAACGGTGGGATAAAGTACATATAAAACTGCTCCGGATTGTCCTTCGTCCTTAATCCCCAACGGCGATTGGCACTTTATTAACGTTTTTGGCAATCATTTTTCTCCTGGCAGGTGGTCTCGGGAAATTAATTATAGCGTACGCTAAGTTTCCAGCGAATTCCTCGGAACATGCGAAATGAAAATAAGAATATTATACTTAAGTCTCAAGTAAAAAGAGTGGTGGGAAATTTTTATGCGCTGGTCAAAAAGACAGTACCAACAAATTTGTTTTGACGGTTGTTGCATTCTGCGTATATAAGTTTCTGGAACTTAATATTAGTAGTTGTCTCGACTAGGTATCTCGCCAATGGCAAAACTGACCATATCTTGATAGACAAGATATCTCGTCATTAGCAAAATTGGTCAGTTCTTGGTGTAGAAGATATCTCATCAGAAAAAAATTAACCGATCTTGATATAGTCATCATAAAAAATCGGTAATATCTTGATGACGAGACATCACGTCCTTATCAAAATTGGTCAGATCTTGATGGACGAGATATCTCGTCGAAATCAGTTGGAGAGAGTAGGAGTTAAATAGCTGTATAATCACTCCATCAACTGACGATTGAATACTCATGCTGCTTTTTAACGACGCTAATCAGATACTCATACTTATGTACTAGTCAAGATGGCAGTATCTCCAAGTTTGGTGCTTTATAGTTGACTATTGTCAATGTTGTGTATAAAATACCTTATACATCATAACACTAGATCATAGTATTATCACGTAACTAATACTTCCTTAAGTGTTGTCAGTTTTCTCGGATACTTCTATACCTAGAATTTTAATAATCTTTTATCATAAAGGCTAAATATTTAAAAACACTGCTTTGAAGTTGAAAGCCATCTTCGTTCATCTTTACTTTTTACATTCATAAATTTGTAGATAATTACATACAGATTGAATAGAGAGTAACAGCCGTCTCTGACTTGCAGGGCACTAAACATTGTCCACAGAGACGAGTTTGAATAGTCTGCTTTGAAGTTGAATGTTGAATTTTCGTTCATCTTTACTTTTTTGAATTAGAGTTCATTAAGACTAAATTTGAAGATGCTGCTTTCATTACAACTCACAAATACCAAAGACTAAATTTGGAGATAATTACATAATTACAGAGAGACTAAATTTGGAGATTCTTCCTTTATGACTTGCACGGCATCATAGATGTTGACCATAGAGATGGGTTTGAATGCAACTACTTTGAAGTTGAAAGTCATCTTCGTTCATGTCTACTCTTTCGAATTACAATCTTAAACAAACGGCATATGGTCAAACAAGGAAAAACTTTTTCTCATTATAGAAGACAGGAAAATTGCACATTTCTCTTCTTACTAAATAGTTTGAAGACATGAATTCACAACTCATTTGATATGGACGATAGCATATATCAAGGATGAACTCTCCATCAATATATTGATCTAGAATTGACCTTTACTGGTTTCCTTAAACATTCATAAATCTATCAATATTATGTAAGTGATGATGGATATCGAGCTCACACTTGCATGTAAAATCCATTTAACTACACCACTATTAGGTACTGCACTAATGATAATGATGTAATACTAATGATAATGTAGAAAGATAATGCATTCAGAAATAACAAGTAGAGCATTCATTTTTTCGAAATGATGACACATTCAAACGTATTAGTTCAAGGAGATGTACTAATATGCTCAAATTTATATTGCTGTTTTGCACTTAACAGTATTAGTGGTAAAGCTAAGAAGCACGTTTATTTCCGAAGCTATATTGCCGAAGTGACAATATATATATATATATATATATATATATATATATATATATTGCATATTTTCTTTATAAGTTACTTTTAGTGGAGTCACGACACAGCTAAATACACTTACAAAATTTAAGCGTCCAATCTGTAGGTTCTCCAGGCAGAGAGCATTTGAAGAGGTTGATAGAGTATTTGAAAACAGAATATAAAAATTCGAAATTGAAAGTTTTCTGCTTTAAAATCCGAATTTTAATTTTTTATAAAAATTTAAGATGTGGTTGTAAATGTCTTAAGGAACATGAAGTAATTGAAAAGTGTACTAACATGATTCTGATTTTATTTTATTTATTTTACAGCTATGTATTTTGCTTGGGTTGCCCAAGTGTTCGTGTTTGCTACCGGCGTGATTAATGTAAACTCAGGTGAGTAGTTCAAGTTCATCTTAATTTTTTTTGTTTGATTTGAATTTTATAAAAAATTAATTAGATTATTTTTTGAATTTGGAAAAGAAATCTCAAACGTTTCTTATCTTAAATGGTTAGTTAATTCATGGTTTCAGAAATTCAGTGATATTTTATATCCACTTGTATAGGTATTTTAACAGTACGCAAACTGGAAATGAAAAAAAAAACGCATTATAAAATATAAACAATAAATTATAGAAATATATAAAATTATTATTAAATACATTACATATATTATTTCATTAATATTGTTAGGTAAGTTGTTCAAATTAATCTTTCAAAAATATTTTTTATTTTAATTTAATAAAAAGGAATTAGTTTGTTTTTCGAATTTTGAAGAGATTTCTCAAATGTTTCTTATTTTAAATGGATACTTCATGGTTTCAGAAATTCATTGATATTTCAGATCCATTTGTATAGATATTTTAAAATCACGCAATCTTAAAATGAGCAAAAATATCAATACAATATATAATAATAATATAATATAATATAGTAATAATAATAATATAATATAATATAATATAATATAATATAATATAATATAATATATAAATATATGTGTAATATAATATTTAATTAATATTATTAAGTAAGTTGATCAAAATTAATATTTAACAAATATTTTTGTTTCAATTTCATCAAAAAATTAAATCAATTTCAAAATTTAAAAATAAATTAAAAATGTTTATCTTAAGTACTTTCGGAATTTCACTCATACTTCAGATACATCTGATTTAACAGCACGTGAAAAAAATATGTATCATAAAATATATAAAATAAATGGCTGAAAATATATAAAATTATACAATATATAAAGTATATCACATTTATTATTTCATTGATATTACTTGATAAGTAGTTCAAGTTAATCTTTCAAATATACCTTTTATTTTATAAAAATGAACTAGGTTGTAGTTTCTAATTACGGAAATTAATTCAATTACTATGTTGTAGTTTATAATAATAGGAAAAGAAATCTCAAACGTTTCTTATATAAAATGGTTCATTCATAGTTTCAGAATTCCAGTGATATTTTAGATCCTTTTGTATAGATATTTTAATAGCACGCCAGGAGAAATAAAATATATATATATGATAAAATACATAAAATAAATACACAAAAATATATAAAATTATAAAATTTATAAACGTGTATTACATATATCGTTACTACCACGCCAAAGGCACGAATCTGCATTTTTGTCGATTTTCACCTAACTGCATTTTTCGTGTCACCTTTTCATGTTTTATACTATGACAAAGCCACGAATCTTGATTCTTAGAGGAAATGCCTATTTTCATGAGAAAACAATAACTTTTGAGTCGTAACTCGATTTTTCCCGAAGCATCAAAACTTTGAACTGGTTTTTGTAGAAACGTCCATTTTGCAGATTCGAGACTTTGGCATGGTGGTAACGATATGATTTCATTAATATTATCAGGAAAGTTCAAAGTAATCTTTCAAAAATATTTTTACTTCAGTTTCATAAAAAAACAAATTAGGTTGATGTTTTCATTTTTTAAAAAGAAATCTCAGATGTTTCTTATCTTAAATAGCTATTTTGCGGTTCAGGAATTTCACTGATATAACTTATCCATTTGTATACATATAACTTAATTTTAACAGCACGCGAGCTAGAAATGAAACCCAAATATATATTATAAGATAATAAAATGTTACATATATTATTTCATTAACATATTAAAAATCTATATTAATGAATAATATAAAAATACATATTAATGAATAATATAAAAATACATATTAATGAATAATATAAAAATACATATTAATGATAATCAAAGTAAATTGTTATTAATATACTTTAAAATTTTTAAACAATATTTAAAGACTGAAATATTGAAAGTAAAAAAGAAAGATATTGATTATTAGGAATGGGTTTTTAATTAATAAGTATTTAAAAACAAGGAGAGAAAATGTAACAATAAAGAAATAAATGTAGATGTATATTAATCTGAAGATTTTGACCAATTGAAGTACATTTTATGAGTAATTTATAATGTAAAACTCTTAAGAACATTATACAAGTGTAGCTGTGTATTAATCTATTTTAATTTATTGACCAATCGAAGCACATTTTTATATTGATTTCTATGATAAAAATGTAAATATCATATTCTCGATATGACTTCTAATTCTTGAGTCATCTAGTTCTGTCTTTATTTAACAAAAGGTGAAAAGCTAGTTAAATATAGTTAGGTTTCATTTCAGCATCGCTTAGGGCTAAAGGTTACAAGTCAAACTGCTTATAATATGACATTGATAGATCCAAGCAACGTAAGATAGATACAACTAAACACTCTTCAGTTGTATTTCAAACAAGCATGATTACCATCTGCGGATATTCTGATGCATCTGTTATAACAATACGTTTTCAACCTGTCACTTCCAATATAAAGAGGTTGGTCAAGCTCTCCACGCCTATCAATTCAAAACCCTCTAGTGGGGCATTCATCAAGATGATTTATCCCCCAAACATGCGCACAAGACATCGTTATTGTGCAATAAATCAAACGTCGGCACCTGAAGCTGGGATTGTATTGAATGTATAGGTTCCGAACAGACTTCGGGCAGATTGCTAACAAGAGTGTGAATGATAACACCGCTTTTGGCAAGGATAAAACAAACCGACGATGGGTGTTTAGCGTGTCCTGAATACTTAATTTCCACTTGATTAAGTCGGAAACCTGCACATCCAGAAACAGAAGCAGCCTCACCAAGCCCACAGCCAGCGTGGGCGAAGGCACACATTGAATTCGCTTCCGTTACCTGGGTCATTAGGTGGTCTTATTAGCAATTCATTTAATCGGAATAGGCTTAGCAAATAAATTTGAGGCGATACCATCTTGGTGTATGGACGTTGTTGAGTGGTAAGGACAATGGCATGAGTGCCATTTCGCAACTGGAGGAATCATGCCACTTTTGCTCGAGCACGTTGAGTTGCTGTTGATTCATCCACTTTGGGTTGTCACTCAGCTATGATTAGCAGCGTAATTTAAATTTATATCCCTTGTTATATAAATCATTCAAGAGGCTTAATGGAAAAGAAAATTAAAATGAAAGAATGGTGTTTTCAGACACTGTCGACATTTCCTTACCATACTTTTCAGCTTTATAGAAAAGGAAATTTGTGATCTTTTCGGATCTGTCTGGAGCAGCGATTTTCAACTTGTAATCTGTTGGGAGCAGTGATTTTCAACTTGTGTGCCCAACACATTGATGTTCCTTAAGGATGGTGGAGCGGTTTAAATTGTGCAAGATTTATTCATTTCAACGATTTAATTTTGAGCTTTTGACAAGTGTGTTCAAATATAAGTTCAAGTGATACTCATATAAATAATTTTGAGTATTATTTTTTTACAAAGTATCATAGATAAATTGTTTTAAAAAGATCGTTTAAAAAGTCATTTGGAGCAAAAAGGGTCGATAATTACTGTTTTTTTTGTAAATCAATCAAAATTATACCTATTTTTTATCAATTGGCAAAACATATAATATATTTTTGGTGTGCCATATAATTTTAGTAATTAGTTTATGTGTAGCATGAGATGAATAAGGTTGAAAATCGATTAACTAGAGGACAGATTCCTACTTAAACTTCTGAGCATCACGAGATTTCCGAGTATTGTAGTATTGCTTTTACCACATAACATACTTAATGACTAAAAAACTACATCTATTGAGTGAAAGAATTCATAGATACTTTCAACCTTTAGAAAGATTCTATTGCTCTTTTCCGTAGAAGTGAATTCTTTGGAAAGATTCAATTGGTCTCTCTTTAGAATAGAATCATTTAGTAAGATTTTGGTCATTTTCTTAGAATACAATCCTTTGTAAAAGTTCCATTGGTCATTTCCTTAGAATAGAATCCTTTGGAATCATTCTACTATTCCTTTCCTTGGAGGTGAATTCTTTGGTTGTTGATCCTTTCCTTAAGAGTTCTGTTGATACTTTCATCAAAACAGAATCCTTTGGTAGGATTCGCTTGGGGCTTTTCCTTTGAAGTGATTCTATTGATATATAAGTGCCTTAGAATAAAATACTTTGGAAATATTCTAATGCTCCCCTTTTTAGAATGGAATACTGGAAATATTCTAGTGTTAATTTTATTATAATAGAATCCTTTGAATTATTCTGTTCTCCCCTTTCCTTGGAAGGGAATCTTTTGGAAAGTTTATATTGTTCCTTTCCTTAGAATAGAATCTAGTCAAGAAGGTCAAAACTGGTTAAAAGTCATGCAAGGAAGACTTCAGGTTACAAATTGGAATTATGTATGTGTACCCCTCAGAGGTTTAATGGCATTTGGGATTTGTTTAAAAACTACTTACAATTATAACTTGATGCATGCCACTATTTAGAAAAAGTAAATACTTGAAAATGCCTGAATTAAAATAGAAATTTAATTGTTTAAAAATAATGCGTTAATGATATACTGGAGAGGAACTTAATTAACTTTCACAATAAGTATTTTAATAATAAGCAGAATTGCAATATTTGCTTTATGAAAATAAAATAATTCTCATACTGGTTTCAACACAATCTTTATTTTAGAAAGAAACAATTTCATCAATATTTAAAAATTTTAAGAATCTTTTAAATTAAGTTGAAGTTAAGTGTTTTAAATGACATTAAAGTTGTAATGAATTCATAAAATTTTAAAATTTAGTGTGATTCATTATTACACGTCACTTTGTATCAACAAATTCCAAATCTGGCTTTCAATATTTCTTGATAAATACGGCTTTTATAACTAAAGCTACCTAACGAATTTTTTACATTGCATTTACAATCATTCGCTTATCTCCTGTAGTGTTTCGCAGTAATATCAAATAAGAATATTAGCGATTATTCGTAAACGATTTAATTTAGCCACCATCTTTCGGCAAGTTCTGATCCGAGTTTAATGAATTCTGACACGATTTGACAGGAAAAATACATAAGTAACAAGCAAAGCTGGTATGAAAGCAGTCATCTTTCAGTAATTAAAAAGTTAGTGAAACAGATTGTAATTATTGCGTCAAGATTGCTGTCGAACTTAATCCCAGACAGATGTCAAATGCAATAAGTAGCAGCTGATAACACACATCAGAATTTCATTACAATCGGAGGTTTACAAGGTAATCAACTGACTCCAATCTAATTTCGTGTCTAACAAAAGGAGACAAAGTCAGGAAAGCTTGTCAAAATTAACAGGTTTTATTGATTATCTCTCTGCTTGCTGTATTTGATATGAAGTCGATGAGATTTAAATTAAATCTTTTGACCATGAGATCGAATAAGACGTATTCAAATGAATAACTAATCAATAGAGTATGTAAAAGAATCAAATCAAGGTTTAGTTATTTATATCTTTAAGACGCCGATCAACTGTATCATTTTTCAGTGCTATTATTTCAAGGAAAGCAATAGTTCTTTTATTGATATAAACAGGTTTTGCGGATCCTCGCTATATGTATCAAAAAAATTTACTGGTATCTTTTTTTATTTACATGAAAAATCTTTTAATTTAGAGAATTTGGAAACAATGAAACTTCGAAAAAGTATTTGCCTATAGTATTAGTGGATATCTATGAAGTGTTGAGAAAAAATTCCTCTGGTTTATTAGGTATGAAATTGATATTTTCCGAAATAGGTGTTGAACGGAGGGTATCGGGTAATGGTAATTAATTAACTTCGCACTGGAGCAACACAACGGGCTATTGGCGACGATCCGGGATCAATCCAACACCACGTAAATTTGAACCACGGTTAGATGACGAGGTCAACATCTGAGCCGGAAGCCATCGGGGTAATTGTATCATTGAACAGAATGATCGAAGGAAATCATCTTAAAATTGAACACATTGTGTTAATATCTCCACAAATTAGAAAACCAAGTTTATCACTTCGAATAATTCGAAGCCATTTATTTTAAAAATAGGAGCAACTAAAAAGCAGCAATTCGGAAATTATAGAAATTTAAATGAGAGATTGTAGACTCTATTTCTTATCCTTCACTAACTGTAGAAGCATGTCTTATCCTTCACTAACTCAGGTACGATACATTCAATTCTTCTCTATATGTATACCACCTCAGGGGCACATTTCCAACAGGTGTGTACGGGCTTCACGTACCCTAAGTACTCTAGTGATATTTTCTTTTACCATGGGATTTACTGTGTTTAGTAAATACGCTTGTCACGCCCCCGGGCGCCATTTGGCCAAATATGGCCGTTGCGTCATAAACCAACAAAGTAAGTAAGCAACCTCTATATACAGAGTGGGCCACGAAAAAGCAGGTGGTCTCGGTTTCGTTACTGTATGTAGAATATCACGCGAAATATGACTTAAAGACGTACGTTACCCAAACAACCTTTTACAGATGTTGAAAACGATCTTGAACACCAATGCACCTCTGTGCACGTCGTACGTTGGCGTGGTGTGAAAGTTTGGAGAGTGGGGTGCCAGCTCAGGTGTGACCTCGTCATCTGACCGTGGTTCAAAATTACGTGGTGTTGTCCTCGATCTTTCCCTTTGGGTTTGATCCCGGACCATCGTCCGTTGCCCGTTGTGTTGCGCCAGTGCGACGTTAATCAAAATACCTACCTACTTGTGCACGGTGTAGCGTACTTCGAGACACTTGTTGCAACTCTCTGGCATCAATGCTCAGTATAGAAACCCGAATGCTTACCTTCAGTTCATCTATTGTCATGGGATTGTTAGCATACATTTTCCTCTTAAATTTCCCCCACAGGTAAAAATCAGTGTCTACAGGTCTGGAGAACGAGGAGGCCACAGCTCTTTGCTCAGTCCGTTCTTAGGATAGACTTATCATTTTCGGAGCTCATCTCCACATCAGAAAGAAATAAAATTTAAATAAAGAATTTTACATAAGGGGGGAGAATTTTACATAAGAGAGAGAGTTTTACATAAGAGGGGGAGAATTTTGCATAAAAGAGGGAGAATTTCACACAAGAGAGGGAGAATTTTACACAAGAGAAGGAGAATTTTACATAAGAGAGATAATTTTAAATTATAAAAATATAGATCTAGGGAATAAGCATCAGAATCTCAGCTAGTACAAATCATATAAGGAGTCGTCATGTAAGGAGTTCACAATCGAGCAACCTGTGAAAAGGGGGTGTATGTATACCCACGATTCCGCGACTCGCATAACTGCAAATTAATTTCTGTAGTAAAATTATCTAGTTTAAATTTAGTCATGTCTTACCCTTAAGCGTGGCATACATAACTTGTATTTTACTATGCGCGCACTAATGTCAAACATCGGAAAATATAAACTATAAAGATTTTAGATTTTGCATATTAACCCTTCAAGTTGTTTCGACGAGGTATTTCGTTCATCAAGATCTAACCAATTTTGCTTATGACGAGAAATCTCTTCCAAGATTTGGTGAGTTTTCTTTTATTGACGAGAAATCTCTTCCATCAAGATATGGTCAGTTTTCTTTTATTGAAATGATATCTCTTCCATCAGATCGGGTCATTTTGCTAATAACGAGATACCTCGTCTAGAAAACCACCAGGAGGGTAAAAAGAAAATTTATAATTTTTAACATAGTAAAATAATGCCAATGTGAGGACATTTGAGACCACGACAGACATCATTAACGTTCATCAGCCCCGTGTACGCAACGGTCTTTGGCAGGACCTAGTTTCGAACTCGCAACCCTCCAGTTGTTAATCCGTTGCTCTTCCAACTGGGCCACCGCTGCAGTGTTTTTTTTTATTATAATTAAATCTCAATTGAGACAATTAAAGTGATAATTCTTTTCAGATTTTCTTTAACCCTCCTGGTTTCGACGAGATATCTCGTCCATCAAGATCTGGTGAATTTTACTAATGACGAGATACCTTGTCGAGACAACCACCACTAGGATTGAAAAGAAAATTGACAGTTTTTAAAATTACGAAATTATATCTCAGATATTGTAGATATATCTAGTTCACAACTGGAAAGCAAACAGTATTTTTTCACGATAATTCAATCTCAATTGAAACAGTGAATGTGATTATAATTCTTTTCAGGTTTTCTTTAATAGCTTCGAAACAAATCGGGAATAAAAAATTTCCCAAATACAATTATTATATTTGAGACGTATTTCATTTAGACACTTTGCTTAGATATTACGTGTGTCTGCGCTAATTGCATATAAATGGTGTATTTTTTAATTTATGGTGGTGATTCGTTCACGGAGGTATTAGCTGTGTTCTTTTCTGAACAGGCGGTCAACGTCCTTTTATTGCGTATCTGAGTGTGTTTAGTATTAATATGCGATGGCTCTCTCTCATAACTGCGGTAGATAAGTTGTGCCTGGAGGTAAACCCACGTTTCTCTGCGAAGCTATATCGCTGAAGATGACAACTCTCACAAAATAAGTCACAAAGAACAAGAACTTGAATACTAAATAGTTAATTACATGGGGTCATCTCAATACTGAACTCCGAGCCTCTAAAGGTATGAAGCAAATATTAAGATACTAATATGAGCGCTTAAAAGTGAAAAGGACAAGTTTACATTGTAACTGACGATAAATTTAGATAGAATATTTAAATGTGTGTTATATCATTCCGATTTCTACTTGGATAACAAAACCTATCCGAATTATATGAGAGCTTAAAACTGAAAAAGACAAGTTTGTATCACAACTGACTATAAATTTAGAATGACATATTTAAATGAGTGTACATGAAGATTTCTACGTGGATAAAAACTATTCAAATAATAACAACGCTTAAGAGTAAAAAGGTCGAATTTGCATTACAACTGATTATAAATTTAGAATAACATATTTAAATGTGTATGTATCACGCCAGTTTCCGTTAGGATGAAAAAACTATTAAAATTATATGAGCGCTTAAAAGTGAAAAGGATGCGTTTGCATTATAACTGATTATAAATGTAGAGTGGCATATTTAAATGTACGTATATCATGCCGGTTTCTATTTGGATAAAAAAGTATTTAACTTATGAGACCTTAAAAGTGAAAAGAACAAGTTTGCATTATTAACTGACGATAAATTTAGAATGGAATATTTAAATGTGTGAGTATCATTCCGATTTCTACTTGGATAACAAAAACCATTCAAATTATATGAGCGCTCAAAAGTGAGAATACGTTTGCATTATAACTGATTATAAATGTAGAGTGGCAGGTTTAAATGTACGTATATCATGCCCGTTTCTATTTGGATGATGATTGATTGAACTAGCGAGTGAATGAAAAGTGCACTTGTAAATGGTTTTCATTTGTACTTTATAATACGAAAAATCTAAAATTTTCTTAATTGGTTGCAAAATAGTTTGAAATTCTATCGACCTAAAAGAAAGATACAAATTTTAAGTTACTCAATTTTTAAATTTATCGGTTTTAAACTATAAAAGTAAAAGCAATATTATGTAATTATTCAAATATTTCATTTATTATTCCTTTAAGGAGGTAAAGTACTGAGAACATATCAACTGAGTTATAAGCGCAGTAATTAACATTTAAAACATGTTTGATCCAGAAGATATATCTTGTAATAAATCACATAAATCTTACGATTGGATGTCAAATAGTACAGGTATATATCATACAAATGTCTATATAAAACAACAGTTAAATCGAAATATTTGAACAAAACAACCTCATAGAAGGTCTTCATTAAATAATTATAAACATTATTTTATTACCACTTCCTAATATCAGCATACTTTTTATAACTCAAATATCTGTATTAAACAGCAGTTAAATCCAAACGTACGTGTAAAAAGCAACCAAAACCCGTATGCATATAAAACAGGAAATGCGTGTAAGACATCGCTGCATAATTATAAATATTATTTACTACCATTTTCTCAACAAACTCATCCGAAGACATCTGCTTCCAAATTAGTTCGTGTAAGCCGATCGTAAAGAACCATATAAAACGTACGTTTACGGACGGAAACCCGAGCGACAGAACTTTCTCTAAATCCTTTTCTTCTTGCATGTAAGGACTTTCACGAGTTTATAAAAAAGGCTTCTGGACTAGTTTTCTCCACACCAAATAAACCCATTCATCCATGAAGTAATCTGAGCAATAAATCGACCTCTCGTTTCTCAGACTCATAATGCTATCATATTGTTATCACCCTATCTGTTCTGCAGACACACATAAACTTTCATCTTCTTCGCTTGAGTTGGTAGTGTTTAAGAAGAGTCTACTTGGTGGCTCTCGAAAGAAAAAAGTTAACTTTCTTTTATTGAGTCATCAATGACTTCGACGTTCAGTGGACGTTAAACTACGACATCGTAAAGATCCGGATGGAATTTTGATTATTTATCGCGAACATCAAAGCAAATAAAAGACATTACTACAGAACGTTATTTGAGGCTATAAAAGCACGAGTCTAGGCTCGTAAAAGAGTTTGCGTGTCGCTTTGCTCGTTTTAAGTCTGCCACAGATCAACTAAATTGTAACTCGGGAGTACCATTATCTTGTTTCATAAGGGCAAAGCCCTCCAGAAAAATCATCATTTAACTATCAGACACTCCAGTGAGAAAAAGCGAAGTGTGCTTTTTCTTATTGGAAAATATGGCTAGAATTTTGATGATTTTGCATTATTTTTTGGAAAACTGAAAAGTTAATCGAGTAGGAATATCTTTTAACTATCAGACAATCTAATGAGAGAAAGCGAAGTGTGCTTTTTTTACTGATCACCAGGACTAGGATTTTTATGAATGCATCTTTTTGGCAAAGCTGAAACGTATTCAATTAGAAAAATCATCTTTTAACCATCAGACACTCCAGTGAGAAAAAGCGAAGTATGCTTTTTCTTACTGAAAACTATAGCTATGATCTTGATGATTTTGCATCTTTTTTGGCAAAACTGAAACGGTATTTGAGTAGAAATATCTTTTAATTATCAGACAGTCCAATGAGAAAAAGAGAAGTGTGCCTTTTTCTTACTGATCACTAAGGCTAGGATTTTGATGACTGCATCTTTCTGCTAAATTAAAACGTTATTGCCTAACTATCATTCCATTCTATTGAGAAAAACTACGTGTGCTCTTTTCTTACTGATCTCTGAGGCTAGGATTTTGTATTCTTTGACATAGCTGAAACGGTATTCGTAAAGAAAAATCATCTTTTAACTATCAGACACTAGTGAGAAAAAGTGAAGTGTGCTCTTTCTTACTGATCACTAGGGCTAAGATTTTGACGACTTTCATCACTTTTCGGCAAAACTGAAACTGATGTCTAATACTACATAGACCATTATTCTATCGAAAGCTCATTTTCGAAATATTTGCACATAGACCAATATTCGACTGGAAGCTCCAATTTATGTTTTTGATTGAATAGTATGGTTGATGTAAGATGGAAACGTATACCTCTAGCTTTAAAACCTCTGTAACCCGTTTAACCCTCCAAGTGGTTTCGACAAGATATCTAGTCCATCAAGATCTGATCAATTTTGCTACGGACGAGATATCTCTTCATCAAGATATTGCCAACTTTTTATGATGACGAATCAATATTTGGTCAGTTTTCTTCTAATGACGAGATATCTGGTCATCAAGATATTGCCAATTTTTATGATGATGAGATCAATATCTGGCCAGTCTTCTTCTAATGACGAGATATCTCGTCCATCAAGATCTGGTGAGTTTTGCTAATGATGAGATACTCTGGTCTAGGCACCCACCAAGAGGGTTAAAACTTTCAATGTATAAAGATGTCATCCAATTCCAACTATAATTCCTGAACTGCTGTTGCACTAGATATGTGATCTCATCTTCTTCCATAAAGGTAATAGCATAAAAATACAATTCCTCTTTGACGCAGCCCAAAAGCATTTCCACTTTTGCTTACACGTGTAAATAATCGAATCGCTAATGCAGTATTAATCAATAGATTATGCTCAAGACTGGTAATAGCGTTCATAAACCGGACTCAGCCGGCGATCATCTTCTTGCTGCCCATAATATATCGCTAATTATAATCCCGACATTCATTATATCACGAAAAGATTTCTATCGCTCAGATTTCTTGAACTTGGATCGAAAACATCGCATGACTGAGAAGAGCTTACAGGAAAATTAATGACCTTCACGTCTCAGCAAAATATCCCGAATGCCTGATAATAAAAGAACAAGACAAGCTGCCTTTTCTCAAAGCACGAAATGATAAAATTCGATTTACATGCTACAAGATCAGCCTCTACCAGACTTCCAAAAATAAATATTGGTAATTGACGATATTTAAAGGATTAATCGATTATTTGAACAGTGGATTGCGAGATTGTTCTTTTTCTAGGCTGTTTTGTTTTGGGCTGATATTCGTTGATTGGCTGTAGTAAAGAGGAGGTCAAATTTTCGACTTTCTCCGAATCCTGATAAAATCCCCGAATGGCTGATATCAAAAGAACGAAAACCAGTTGCCTTTTCTCAAAGAACAAATCGATAAAATTCTATTTACATATTGCCAGATGCTTCTACCAGACTTCCAAAAATAAACATTGTAATTAACGACAATCTTAAGAGGATTAATCGATTGTTTGAACGTTCGATTGCTCAGTTGCTTTTCTTTTAGTTATTTTCGACCAAAATCTGTCCATTGGCATTGGTAAATTGATGAAATTTTTTACTTGTCCAAAACCCGATAACATCACGAATGCCTGATACGAAAAGAACAAAAACCAGGGCCTTTTGTATAAGCACAAAATGATAAAATTCGACATACATGATACCAGATGCCTTTTCAAGACTATCGACGATAAATATTGGTAATTTTCCTTTGAAGTTAAATCTTTAAAGGATTAATCGATTAGATGAACATTGGATTGTTCTTTTTCTAAAGATATTTTGATCGATGACCTTTAATCGGCTTTCAGAAAAAGGAGTTGAAAATTTTAACTTAGAGCAAACATGCTTTCAATCGTTTGTGCACTAGTTAAGAATTTTAACCTATTTTTTTTTTGAAAATTATTTTGTGCCAATTCCTTTCTTCAGGTAATGAACAGTTCTATACTCTAAAAGATTTCGAAAATTATGTCTAGAATGTGCTGCTTTGTATTTTTCAGTAAAGAGCATACATTGTCAGGCTATATAGTGTATCATAAACGGTGAGAATTGACAGTTGATTTCTGATGTACGAATACATACTTTCAAAGGATTTTTTACTGATTCATTCAATGACTTAAAAAGATTCATGTTCCTAGCACGAGAAAAAGATCGTGATTTTCGTGGGAAAAATATTGTTTACTTCATTTAAAAATTAAAAATCTGCATAATCCAGGCAGTTTAAAATTGTTAATATGATATTATAGTTAAAATTACGTACGTATGTAAAATGTTGAACTTAAACTTCCTATAGGTGAGTAGTTAAATAACTTTCCGTTGTGATGATTTTAATGTCTAAATTGTCAACTGAAACTTAGATAACTACACACACAGTTAAGAACATTCCTAATTTTGTAAAGCTATTTTACGAAATAGACCATAAAGCCATAACATACTTTTATTATTAATGTTCACTTTAAAAGTCAAAATACATCTGCAATATGAATAAACAATGAGTAATATTTGTGATCTTTGTGTTTGTGTAGTAAGTTCGTATCTAAAGTAAACAATAATGCTACTCTTATTTATAATTTTTTACTCTGAGATACGAAATGTAAAGAACGAATATTTCTGGAGTCGACCTTTTTTTCCTAACCTAAATTTAAGTAAACAATTACGTCTCTTAATGGCAAAGCGTCAAATGCCCTCTTAACTCCAAAAAACAAAATCTCCTTTGCGAAAAACGAAACAGCTCAGATATCAAAATCACATTAGCATTTTCTTCGCATTTACGCATTTTTTCCCCCAAAGAGTGGGGGAGGGGTTAAGAGATATGCTCGACTGATTTTCTTTTATATCCAGACCACTTCCTTTTCAGCGAACATCAAGCGAAAGTTGGAAACGAAAAAAGAAAGAAAAAAGAAACGACAGCAAGGTGGGCAAAAAAACCTAAAAAGAAACGCGCTTCGCCCTAAAATACTATGTACGATAGGTAACTGCCCAGAGAATGGTCACTGACTCGATTTCCGCAAGAAACGTGCGCGGAGAAATGACTTGGATGGGGATCGTACCTCTTGGACAGGCCACAGCACGTCCTGAAGCAGCAGAAAAAAACGTTGAGGGCAACAAAAAACCCAAAAGAAAAAGCTCTCCAAGAGCAATAAGTATCTGGCTCGCGAGAAACAATAATGCGAGACGGCTAAATAGAAAAATGTGGAATAAAAAAGCAAGTCAAAGAACAGAGAAATATTTCAAGGCCAAGGTGAAGGACCTTGGAGCAATAAAAATCCATAATTTCTGCCCTTCGCCGATGGTTTAAATAGAGAGATATTTTCTTCCAGAAAGGCTGGGGATAGTTATCCACGGAGGGACACGAGGCATTAGACGGACGACTCCACCCCTCCTGCTGGCTTAATTAAGCAAACACAAAACAATTTTTTGCCACCATAGTAGTTTCGTGCCAGATGCTCTTGCAACTTTCCCCTCCTCGCCCTGAGCTAGTTTAATCGGTGATTTATTTGCGGGCGTTTAACAGCGTCGTCGCATAATTTACGCTTTTAATAGACTCGTTAGCGAGATCTGGCTCAACCTTTCGCCTCTGATAATAAACATGAGACACAAAGAAAGGTTGATCGTAGTAACCTGGAATCCTTTCAGACGCGAAGTGTATCGTAAGTGTCTGGGTTCACACACACCTTCTAGTACCACAGCTCCATTTGTTATTCTTCGGTTTCATTTGTTATTCTGAGCCACAGAAAGGATTTTGTTTTTACAAGTGGATCGTGCTTCTGGGGGATTTGATTAATGGCTGGTGATGGTGTTTTTGATAGAGCTTGGAATTTTATAACGGATGTGGGATTCGCGTACGTGTTGAGGAATTAATGTACGTTTCGAAAACATTGCGATCCTAGCTGTTACTAATGAACTTACGTGTCTTTAACCCCTTCTTAGAAGGGATGGTATAAATTGCGCTGTGAGAAAAGAATTTTATTCTCGATGTAATTTGTCTGCACACGTGAGAGCAGTCTACATGTATACTCATTTATACTGCACGTGCACTACGGAGGACTAATCGGAGCATTTTTACTTCAGTAATTGCCAATTGAAGGATGTGGGATTCGCATACGTGTTGTTGGGAATTAATGTAAGTTTCGAAGAACATTGCGTTCCTAGTAGTTACTAATGAACTTACTTGCATTTAACCCCTTTGTCGAGAGGATGGTATAAATTGTGCTGTGAGCAAAGAATTTTATTCTTCATGTGTAATTTGTCTGCACACGTGAGAGCATTCTGCATGTCTACTCAGTTACACTACTCGGTGCATTTTTACTTCTGTAATTGCCAAATGCAATTTTAAAACGGATGTGGGCTTCGTGTACGTGTTGTTGGGGAATTATTGTACGTTTCGAAAAACATTGCGATTCTAGCTGTTACTAACGAACTTACGTGTCTTTAACCCCTTTGTTGAGGAAATGGTATAAATTCTGCGATGAGCCAAGAATTTTATTCACGATGAAATTTGTCTTGCACATGTGAAAGCGGAGTATTAGTGACTTCTCAGGTATACTTCGCGTTAGTGTCTACTCAGGTACATTTTTACTTCTGTAATTTCCAATTTAAAATTCTTAACGGATGTGGGATTCGCCTACGGTTGTTGGTATTTACTGTAGGTTTCGAATAACATTGCGATTCTAGTTAAGCAACAAAAACATAGAGCTCTTTTGTTGTATTTTGTTAAATTATATTTTAAATTATTAGAAAATTTCTTAGTTATGATTAATTAAAATCTTAAAATATGTTTTGCAGCCCCTGTACAAAATGCTACAATTGGAAGAGTAGTCAGAGAGAAAGGTACGTGAAAAACCTTTTTTTGAAATAATACATTGTTCTCAAACATGTTAAAATAATTCCATATAATTCTATGTAGCATATAGCTTAAAATGAATACACAATAATTAATTTCGACGTTTCATACGTCCTCACAAAAGTTCGTTATTTTACTTATGTATATAAATTACTACGTATATAAGAATATATTTTTTAATTGAGTAAACTCAAAGTATTACCTCGTTTATCAAGCGTATACTCCGAGACCTGCCAACACAAGCACAAATCACATATTAAATACAGACATGAACAAAGCGAAAATAATGTACGGTTTACCCTCCTGATGGTCGTCTCGTCATTAGCAAAATAACCCGATCTTGATAGACGAAATATCTCGACATTAGAAGTAAACTGACCACATTTTGCCATCGTAAAAGAGTCGGTAAGATCTTGATGACGAGATATATGGTCATTAGCAAAATTGGTCAAATCTTGATGGACGAGATCGCTCGTCGAAACCACTTGGTCTATCCGGAGGTTCGTATATGGTCTGCGGGTCGGTTAAACATATCTGGAGGGACTTATATTATCTGCCGGTTAAACCTATCCGGCTATATTTGGTCTCTACGTCAGTTGAATCTGTTCTGAGAGCCATATCTGGTCTGAGGACCTGAGGTAAACTTATTCGCTACAACCCATATATCTTACACTTACTGTCCCTTATCCTACGCGTACGGTCCCTTATCTCTACGCGTATGGTCCCTTATCCTTACGCGTACGGTTTCAGGGGACACCATCTGAAACCAACGAGAACAGCTATTTCTCAAACAGCAAAAGAAAAATTTAATTTAATATAATAAAGAAGAAAATAAACATACTACATTAAAGTACATGGGCAAATTAAAAAGCTTCCAAAAGTCATCAAACCATTTAATCTGAATAGAAATATGGAGGGAAACTCACAGAAGCTTGTAAAAGTTTTGGTAGACCCAACAAATTTCCATTATCTTGGAGGCAGACAATGGAAAACTGTTTCAACTTCTTTCGCAAAGCCATTTCCTCTTTTCGAAGAATTCTGCATTTAATAATATGGTCAGCATCCTGAATATTTGATGGAAACAACAATCAAGGTTAAATACGATATAATTCTGTAAATTGCAATTTGTAAGTTACAAACATGTTATTATCCATAATAGTATCGCTATAATTCTGTGTTTTGCTAATTCTGAACATTACCCTCGTGTATTACAGGATGTTATTATTTAAGTGAGCATTATGATAATGGCGAACGGATTGATACCTACGAGCCCTGCCTGAACTGCACTTGCATGAACAGCGTTCTCATGTGCTACCTCAGAATCTGCCCCTTCGTGAAACCTGTTGGTGAAGAATGCATAGTAGAAAGAGACGAGGGAGACTGTTGTCCAAAGATTTGGTGTCCTGAAGGTAAAATAAATATAATTTGTGCTATTGTCACTTCTTTGTCTTGGTGTTCAACATTTTAGGACTAACTTTGAAGTGGATTTTAGGATTTGAAGTGGGTTTCCATGGCGGACAATTGGTTAAACCGTCTTCAATATCAGGTCCAAACCTTTTGCTTTGGATGTCACTCTCAGAGTCTAAGTAAGATCAAAACCGATTTTAGGCACAGTTGGTGTGACACCTGGAAAAGTACTGGCACGAGTTACCGCATCTTTTGTTTCCTATATTAGTCTAATGGCCATGTCTATTTTACGAAGATCTATGGCCTTCTAGCCACATTTTCAACCAAGGTCAGAATTGGTCATATAGTTACTCATCTTGCCCATTTGCAGCCAAGGCCAGGATCAGTCATGTAGTTACCCATCTTGCCTTCTACCCATTTGCTCAGGTTCCATCTTGTGAACTCGGACAAATACCTTGTTTGCTCAATGGGATAGGAGACATTGGAGCATATTTAATTTTCTTGCACGAAGAAAATTTTGATAATATTGTGCAATTCACAGTTTATTGTTTTTATTTTATCCAATTATTATTTTATGACCATTGCATTTCATGTATATGGAAAACACTGAAATCGGAGCTAGCATTTCTGGAATCACGAAATAAAGTTTCATTGCATCAATTAAGTTCATACCATTTTAACTAGCCTATTGCTAATGAGCGTTAGTATTTACAACACTCTTAATCAGCTACTTTTGTGAGTGTTTAAGGTTTAAATTTCATCCATAGAAAAAGATACATGTCATTAATTTCTCTAACATAATGAGCAAGACAAACTATTGAAAAGTTCAACCTCTCTCATACGGCAAAAACACAAATTTCTTTACCCCATATAATCTTTCTTAAGATGTTTGATAGTATTATAAAAAGACTTTTTCCGAATGACTTTAAAAATACATATTTTACCATATAATTAATAAAACACAATGATCAAACGAATAGTTATTAAAAAGTCTCCTGATCATTTAGTTTATATTACTATTTTATGATATACATCTCCCCATACCATAAAAGTATTTGTCCTATTTTATTAAATAAGATTATCTAAAGCTCCTCATTTCTCAATGAGCTTACACATTCAATTATCGCGATTCAAGAATTGATAGACTTGTTGAGGGAGATTGTTATACAGCAGATACATGTTATTTTTTATACCTTATCTGATTGATTAATAGTGAACTTACACACACAAGGAATGATTCAAGTATCTAATTGTAAGACTTGTTGAAATTGATAGGTAGGTAGTTGAATTAACGTCGCACTGGAGCAACACAATGGATTATTGTCGAAGGTCCAGGATCAATCCCGAAGGGAAAGGTCCGAGGACAACACCTCGTTATTTTGAACCACGGTCAGATGACGAGATCAACACCTGAGCTGGAACCCCACTCTCCAAACTTCCACATCACGCCAACGTGAGGACATTTGCAGCCACGACAGATTTATCGTGCACCAGCCTCACGTACACGACGGTTTTTACCCGGATCGAGTTCGCAACCCTTCTATTGTCAATCCGCTACTCTTCCAACCGGGCTACCGTGGCACATGTTGAGGAGACTGCTGGAAAGCAGATATATTTGTCAGCTTTATACCTTCTGTATTAAACTAATATAACAATTACAAAAATATTTTCTGAAAATGTAAATTCTTTAGTAAAACTAAGCACGAAACCGATGTCTTGGAGAAATATAAAAAAGACCTCCTTGACCAAAGAATTAATGCATTGATTTCTTAAACAGCGGTTTAAATTACTATGAATGTCATTTTTACTATGAAATACGACAAAAGCAATCTGGATTAAAGCTAAATTTTAAGAAACAGGGATTGTTTCTTGAGGCAAATTTTTGTTGTGTTGTCAGTCAATATTTATTTGGAAAACGTTTTTCAATTTTCTAGAGAATTAATTTTTTATGCTTTGTTTTCAGTCATTAAAGAAAAGAAAACAGATCCTTCTAAGCAGAATGACAAGAATGGACAACAACCAGGTGAATAAAAATAGTTAAGAATAGGTATTTTCATTATAAATTTTAAGAATAAAACTAATTACCTTAATTAGGTTGACTAATATTTTTATCATAACCCAACATAGAAGCAAATTGATATCAGTAATGCATATTAAACAGATAAAATATGAAATTATAAATATTTATTTCAGAAATTACACCGAACGTCATCGGAAAAATCCTTAAATCTTAGTTCGAAAAATAACTCGAATTTAGTTGCTTAATTGTTTATAAAAATTCATACATTCAAACAGTCATATTGCCCTCATATTTTCTTTATCAGTTTCAAAAGATTGCTTTATCATTTCCTAAGCTAGCTCCTTCAGTTGTGTGTGCATCTCATGCAATTTTTAATTCTTCTCTAAGAATATATAATTGAGTCTCACACAATAATGAGAATAGTTCTTCATTTTTATGTTTAACGCATTTAAAAATTTACATTGGTATTTGAAAAATCTTACATGTGTATTAATTCGATGTTTGATGAAAATATGCTGAATGAAAAACTGGAGAAGGTAGTTTTTGTGAAATATTCTGAATTATATATACTTAACATATAAAATCAATATAAATTACATTCCCGTGCTTTCAATTTTTAAATCGTGACACCTATACCCGAAGAATCTCAATGCCTCATCACATTTTTATATACCATCCATATAACTTAGCCTTTCAAAAAATGTATTCTTTGTGAAAGAAATCTCAATTTACTCTGAAAGAAAGTCACTTGAGTCACGAAATAGTCAATGGATTCAACTACTGGTTTGTTTCTTTTTGGTTTTAGAGCTCTGTGGTAATGTGTTTTCGCTGCAGAAGAGCTAATTATGATATAGCCTATGGCCTTAAAGAGGATTCGAATCACTATCTCAATCCTTTCACTATCTAGTTAAGGGTTTTTATTTGACAAGATTTCTTATGACTTACTAATATGCCTCAGTGACCGAGTACTCTTTTTTGCAATCTAGAGCTTAAGCTTTCAAAACGTTTATTCTATATGAATGGGATTTGCATTGAAAGAAAGACACTTGAGTCACGAAATAGTTAATGGAGGGAACTACTGGTTTCTATTTGGTTTTAGCGCTCGTACGGGTAATGTATCTTGTAGAAGGACTAATTACGTTATGGTCTATGGCTTAAAGTAGATTCGCATCACTGCGATTCAATGCATTCACTACTGTTTTTAGGATTTTTCATGTGACAAGATTTCTTATGACTTACTACTACGCCGCAGTGACGGAGTACTCTTTTTCGTAATCTAGAGCTTAAGCTTTCAAAACTTTATTCTGTATGAATGAGATTAGCATTGAAAGAAAGGTACTTGAGTCAAAATAGTCAATGGATGGAACTACTGGTTTCGTTATGTTTTAAGAGCTCTGTTGTAAAGTTCTGACGCAGTATTACGTCTTATTGTACGGTACAGATTAGCAGTGGGCTCGACATAATTGTGTGACCGATTGCAGCTCGCAATAACTCTGTGATTACCGAGGACTAACCAACCTGATGAAACTAATCGCATTCGGTTTTGATGCGAAATTTGGAATATTAATCTAGAATAGAGTTAGATTAAGCGGATTCTAGGACACGCCGTTTCATGCACACAAATCTCAGTATTGACCAGGGCTGATGAGATATGATTTGTTGCATAATTTTATGCATTGTACTCTGCTTCGATACATCATGTTTATTGCTGGGTGCTAACCTAATTTCACATATTATACTCTGATTTGATACGCCATATAGAGTTTTAATTTCGTATTAAATGCTGTACTCTGTTCCGATACGCAATATGTGTGCTGTAGGGTGTTGACTTAGTTATAAACATTGTACTCTGCTTTGATTAAACCTATATGCTGTAAGGTGTTAACCTAATGTCGCATATTGTACTCTGCTCCGATACGCCATATGTGTGCTGTAGGGGGTACTAACCTAATTTCACATATTATACAATGTTTCGATACGCCATATGTGTGCTGTAGGGTACTTGCCTAATTTCTCATATTGTACAATGTTTCGATACGCCATATGTGTTGTAAGGTATCAAACTAATTTCATAGATTGTGTACTCTTCTTGGATACACCATATGTGTGCTGTAGGGTGCTTCCCTAATATCACATATTGTACACTTCTTTGATACGCCATGTATGTGTTGCAGGATGCTATTTGGACGACACGTACTATCCCGACGGAGCTCAATTACCTCATGATCCCAAGCGACCTTGCGAAGTGTGTTACTGCATTCGGAACAGTACAGCTTGCGTGATGCAGGAATGTGAACTGAAAGTCGAAGGATGCTCTCCTATTTACAAAGAAGGACAGTGCTGCCCTTGCCGATATAATTGCAGTAAGTTGAGAACAAATAGTTCAACGCAAATTTTCAAATCCTACTATATAAAATACGAGACTTTCGGCGACATGAATCACTTTTTATGCTCTTTATATATTAATGGTTAAAATTAATATAAATATATAAATACTTTCACGTATAAATTGTTCGCGCACAATAAATAAATAAAATCCTTATATAATATAGATGTAAGGGGAAATGAGTAATGCAAGCAATAATAATTAGAAAGCGCAAATGATATAAGCGCAACAAGTATTTTTCCCGAAACTTAGTAAAAACGCGCATGGTAGTAATATAATTAAATTGCTAACAAGGATGTAATTTTACATACGTGACAATACCAGCAATTTGCTTAATTTTTTAGTTCCATTTAGAATTATTAATTGAGATGTAGTTTTGAGCTGAGTTTAATTGAGTTCTGTATTATTTTGTGAGATTATTACTGAGACTGGAGATGGTAGTTTCGAGTTGAGATTTATTATTTGACTTACTTGACCTGAGTTGTAAATATTCATGTACAATGAAGCATATCAAAGGTATGTTACAACGCGTATTTATTATTTGCGATGATTCCGCAAAAGATAATAATTAGCACTTGAATAGCAATAAGGTATTTTTAGCTCCCTCTGTATTCTTATCTCAACAGGCTCTACTGATAGTCTCAATATAACTGCTAATTATTTATCTTGTCATGTTTTAGCATACGAAGAAGCTACACCAACACCACCTGGCGTAACTGTGTCAGAGCTGGCAGGTGAGTCTGATAGCTTCTTGTTTCATTGAAATGTTCATAAATATCGTGCTTTTAGACAAGAAATGACTAAACATAAACTGAATAATTTTATTAAAGAAATTAGTGAAGTAAAGAAGTAGTGTGACAAACAGATATCATAAATGTCTGCAGGTTGTGACAGGAGTGGTGTAAGGCAATTGGAGAATAATCCATTGCAGCTGAATGTAGCGTTGGTTCCACAAACGGAGAGGCATAAAATTCCATAAAAATACCACTTGTCTATTGAAATATTGATATTTCAATAGACAAGTGGTAACATCATAGTACGTGGAGGGTTCCGTTTTTGAGTGTAGGATGTTTGGGAGGGGTCTGAGCTCCTTATTCTAAGGGGCTCTTTAAAGAATGGATAGCTATAAATGAACACACTAAGGAGATAAGGATTAAGAGAAAGATTATTGAACTAGGAGTAGGTATGTAGGTAGTTAATTAACGTTTCACTGGAACATCACAACGGGCTATTGGCGACGGTCCAGGATCAGTCATCCCGAATGCTAAGATCCGAGGACAACACCACGTAATTTTGAACCACGGTCAGATGACGAGAACACCTGAGCTGGCATCCCACTCTCCAAACTTCCATACCACGCCAACATGGAGACATTTAAAGACACGAAAAATTTAACGTGCACCAGCCCCCGTGTACATTACAGTCTTTGCTGGACCGAGTTTCGAACTCACAACCCTACGGTTGCTAATCCGTTGCTCTTCCAACTGGGCTACCGCTGCCCATTGTACAGGGAATCTAACAAGAAAGTTCATTGGCTGATAGTCGGTGTCTTTACAAAGTGACAAGTGGATCTTGCACCGGCGATCTGGAAGGACGAGACAAACATTTCAAGCGAGCGGGTCCGTCTAAAGTCAAGGAAGGCCGGAGTTCAAAGGTGAAAGTGGGTGACAACATGTATGGATCACATGCCTTGCGGCAAGACGAAGACGCAGGTGAAGATAAGGGAGCGTTAACCATGTAGTTTTGACGAGGTATCTCGACCACCAAGATCTGATCACCAGTTTTGATAATGACGAGATATTTCGTCATCAAGATATTGCGGATCTGGTCAGTTTTCTTCTTTTGACGATGTATCTCGTCCATCAAGATCTGTGGTGATATAACAATTTAATCCAACGATACAAAAGATTTAGACACTCTTAACCCTCCTGGTGGCTTATTTTTGTGTCGAAAACTGCCCTGTAGTGACCACTCTCTGTTGCAAAAACTGCCCTGTAGTGACCATTTCTGGGTAAGGGACTGTTTGTTTTCCCTACTTCTTCATCCCTCCAGTTTTATCTCGACAAAGCATCTCGTCGTTAGTAAAATTGACTAGACCAGGATGGACGAGATATCTCGTCGAAACCACTTGGAGGGTCAATAAAAAAATCGGAAAGACGGGAGACTGTCAAAATGATTCTTACAGGAAATTAAACCAAAACACCA